>CM023483.1:57502032-58102032 GCA_013339685.2 Hyalomma asiaticum
TTAACGTTGCTCTCCTGCTGCTTTCTTCTTGTTCGTCCGCGTTGGCTCTGTTGTCGGGAAACGGAGAAGTAATGCGGAACAAGAAAGATTTGTTTGCGCCCGCCTTCGCATTGCGCCTTTTACATTTCTCCGTTGCTGCAGTGCGCTGAGAAAAAGAAAACGTGAAGATGAAGTATTCTGGCGTGCTGTTTCAGAATCCGAAGTCAGACGCGGCAGAATGAGCTGTATCCAACCTAGAGAAAGGAAAGACGAAAACACAGTATGCTGGTGGGATCATTATGAATCGTTGAGAACACGCATCATTAGTATGATGAAGCAACATACTGATTCAGCTTTACTTGTCTGTGAACGTTGTCAACCAATGGTACCGTAAAAAAAAAAAAAGCTTATTGATCTCAAGGGTTCAGCACGTGCAGAAGAGTGTCTCACCAGCAAACTTCTTCAAATTTTAATGACATTAACGGCGCTGCCGCTAAATTGCTGATGATGCAACATGTATAGAACTGAATCATTTTTGTGCAGAAGATTTGTGAGGCTCTTGACGTAATTTTAATATGGCTACCGTGTGCCCTCAGCTTTCAACATTAATTTTTCGCTACAAGCGCGTCGGTCGTTCCTCTGACTTGTTCCCTCGAGTATTCAGGCGAGAATGTTCATTAGCAAGTCGCAAGGCGGGGGTTGTTAATTCTGGAATTTACGTGTCACAGCTATAACTGGTGGCCTTCCGTCACCCATAAATATTGCGCTGCACGAAACGCGTTGTGACTGCAGATTTGAAACACATCTCTACCACTCGTGACGATACGATTGTCGAGGTGTATTTATTTTATTCAAAAAGAGCGAATGTGGCATCGTCTTGAGGTACTTGCCTGAACCACACACTTTTGTATTCCAAGCTGCCGGTTTTCTGTTCAGTACGTGAACCACTACTTCGTGCGCACGCCGTGTCATAGCGACGTGGCGTAGGTCCCGGCAAAGAAAGATGATGGTCTTGTTTACCAGTGATTACTACACATTATTTACTTCCATTGGCGGTTTCGTTCACAGTAACAATGTTTGTGTGCTTTAGAAGCAGGATTGGCGAACATTGTAGCAGACGAAACGCAAAAATGCCCTGGACAAACAAGTTCTGCAGTCTATGAAGCTGTCGTTGTTTTACTAACTGAATTTTCTCTTTCAGGTTATTTTTGTTGGTAGCGCCTTTGTTCACACTGTGACATTCATCCGCTTTTACGGGCAATATGCTGCGAACAGTCTGAAAACGTAAATGTGGGTCAAGTAAAGAAAGGCTTAGCACTTGCTTGGGCAAACTTGACGAGGCATTGTTTGTTCTGTGCTATGTACAATGCCCGTTCTATGCTAATGGGCCGCTTGATAGTTTTGCATCACAAATGAGTGCCATATGCTTGCGCACATGTATTGTCTGCGGCTTCTGACTTTGCGTATGATCCAGCGCGCGTTCAGTCCATTAACACAGATAAATATGAAGCGAAAGACTTCATTGTGGCTGTCGGAGAATAACAACGATAGTAATAACAAAGAACGAGTCACACATGTTCACATGACCGTTTGCGCCGCTATCTTACTTACTGCTTATTTTCTCAACAGCTGCTGCATTTACCGTGGTGCCTTGTTCTGGAACTTCAGTAATGACAGCAGTATTCTTGCAAAATAATTTATTAAACAACGTTTCCCTTTATGTTTATGTACACACACACTTTGTCATTCAAAACAGCCGCTACGTTCTTGCGTTGTGCTCTTCCTTAAGTTGCAGACAGTTGCGCGTTTAATTGAACGTGACACGGGAACAAGATAAGAATTCGGTTAGGAAAACAATCCAACAAACTATCGTTAGAAAAGTTATCTGCGCACGCGTCACAACTGGGTCCCTTCGTATGTTACGATGCAGCGTGTTTGATTGATTGTTGCCTTGGACGGCTGCATCTTGTGAGCGAGCGAATGTGGGAGATGGCTAGCGCGAATAGTTTGCTGCAAAGCGCGTACGACTGTGTCGAGTCCCTCTGCCTTGTCAGAATGATACTCTGCTTCAAAGCAGACTTGACATGAGAGCTCGAATTTCCTTTCTAAGAGAAAATGACAACAGAAATGGCGAGTTCTTTTTAGTTTCCTTCCTGAGAGTGTTGGTGCTTGTTAAAAACAAAGAAATGTGAATGTAAAGTATTGGTGCTAATGTACCACGGTGTAAACAGCCTACGTCTGGCAGTAATAAACTGCTTTTTAGGTGTAACCATCACATCTTCAATTGTGCTTAATTCTGTGAAAGTTCAATGCTGATTGGTGAAGATAGAACCACCGCTTGCTCATTATTAAACCTCGAATCATGATTGGACGTGCCATTCTCACCTCACGCCGCCAACACTCGGGTCGATGGTAATTGACAGAACGACACTTGCCGGAAAAGATGAGCACGGGTTAGAGTGCCGGCATCTAGCACCACAGTGCCTTACATCCGGATAGGCTACGCAACAATAGTGCACTTCTGAGACGCCTTAATAGGTTCCGCGCATACGGCGTTTGCCTTGCTTTTGTTGTTGTATTAGTCTTGTCCCAAGTGGCTGCTCACGAAAGAGCTCGTTAGCTTAGGTGCCCTGCAGTGGAGTCTGTCGTAAAAGTAGGCCTAGCTTGTCGTCAGCATCAGGGCATCCGAACCTGAGAGTGACGCAAGATGATGCAGAGTTGGAGGTGGTCGTCATGTAAGCCTTCAATGAGTCGCCGGCTTGGCTGAAAAGAAAAGAGAGACTTACTTTACACTCACGAAATTTTAGAGACAGCGTTTAAAGGGTACCCGTAACACTTTGCTAAGGCTAAACACGATGCCGATCAGTCATGGAGGCTCTTGTAAACGTGTGAGAAAAATATTATCGCACTGCATGCACCAGGAAATTCTCAATTTTGTTTCCAACGCAGCTGGAAAGCGTACGCTCTTTTTTCATCATATGAGGTCCCATGTGGCACCGAAGTCACTTGCTTTTTTCGTTGCTTATAAGAGAGATACTCCCAATTTCTCGATTAATTGAATTCAAAATAAACAAATAAAGCGTCAAAGATGATCATTCTGCGGTCATGAAATCATTCGATGCCATTTCTGCCTCAAGCGGCTTAGTTGGTGCTCCATGTGACATGAGATGTTGAAAGAAAAACGGACCCTCTCCGGCTGTGTTTTAAACCAAATTGTGAATTCCTCGGAGCGTGCAGTGCAGTTATATTTGGATCACATGAGCTAGGACAGATCGGCATCATTTTTTTAAACTTTGTTCAAAAAGTGCAGCAGGGTCACTTTAGTGCCCTGGTCCTCTCTATACTGTGAACTGATGTTTTTAAACGCCCTGCGGATGTGGAGACTGAGCAACAGAAATCACACGTTGTCGAGCCATGTGTCTTATTGATTCAATTCCTTTCTCGTGATGTGCGCATCTCATATTTTTGCGTTATCATATGCTTCATGCTATCAGGTCTTATTCTCTTTAGCTGCTCACCACAAACTAGGGTGACCAATGGCCAACCGGCCTTTACTCCAACATTTCTGTTTCTTATTGCTATCCCTCCTCTGCCCAAACGAATGCTTTGTTGGATGGCTCTATGCAGCTGAAGAGCTTACATCGCTGGTTATAAAAGTTACCTTCAGGTGGTACATTCTCCTGAAATTTCTTTAAATTGCGCAGAGAAATACTCAGTGTAATATCAGTGCTTACTGAACGCCTTTGTTGATTATCCTTCAGCAACGTTGCAGCTCGCACGTCCTCGGAAGTCGCAGGGAAGTTCGAACCTGCGAACAATTCCGCGCCACTCGATTCCGTGCCAAGATTTCTGGCGCGATAGTATGTTATCGGATGCCAATTTTCCCACTTACCACGCGTCATAACCTGTGCATGTCGTCCTCGTCGAACACCTTACATTTACTGGAAACGTAGAAAAGCTCCGAGCCGTCTCGGCTTCTGAAATAGAGGGCAGATAACAGAAAAAAAAGAGACATTGTCGGATTTAGTGGTAGACGCGACACAAGTGGCGTGGCATTACATTTATTTCCTTACAGTTATTCACAGTTACACTGACAACCAGTGCTAACCAACATGTGCCAAAAGTTGGCGACACCGTACAGCAGTTAGCCAAAGTTGGCCAACGTTGATAATATGCGGAAAAGTACGGTAAACTCCAGACAAGGCGCTTTTACTGGACTCGCTAGTATCTGCTAGTGTACGCAATATTGACTAATGTCCTCTGATATCGGTTATGCGTTGTTATAGCAGCAACAAAGTCTTAATCGGCCTAAATTCAACTACAAGTTCCTTCCATTTGACCCCCCTCCCCCTTTAACGCTGACGCATTAGAGGAAAGTTGCGCACGAGCGCCATAGAACGCTGTTTTAGACGCTCCTAGCGTCTCTTTTTGCCAGTTGTGACACTTTCACGTGGGGTGTAACTTTCACTTGTAGCGAAGAAAGTAAGATCCTGTGCATGCACCGTGCATGGTATACGAAATATGAACGGTCACTTACAAGCCTGTGGTAGTTTGCGACTTTCTTGATTGTATGGCTATGTGTTCACCTGAAAGCAAAAAAAAAAAAATCACAGCATATTCACGGGGTGAATGATGATGAGTGGGGCGAAGCTCCGGAAGGAATCATCGGTAAACCGTGAAACTCTTCCGTGGAATTCGCCCCACAATTAAATGTGAAACACTTGAGTAAATGTCATCAAACTATTATAACATCTCGCATCTTTCATCATCAACTACAAGTACCGCCATCTAGTTTTATAACATCTCGCGCATGCTACGAATCCTCACGGTTCAACTATGCACAATGCACAAGTGAAATCTCCCACCGGCACTTCATTGCAAGTCAAGATGCAGTGCCTATATATATATATATATGGGTTGCCGGTGAACGCTTCTCCAACGCGAGCAGTCGGTATTTCTCAATCAAGAAACTCGCTAGGAGACGCTGCACTGCGCCAACGTTGTCTCTCGCGGGCGAGCGCGTGCCGGGAGCCATGCGCTCGCCCTCGGCGCGTGCGTGCCTCCCGGCAGGCACGCGCCGGTGGCTACCTACTACTAGGGACGCACGACCCACGCCTTAAGGAGCTTCGCCCCTAAAAAAATCATGGCCCAACGAATAGTGGAAACAGGAAAGGTGAATGACACGAGTAAGTGAATGAACAAGAATGTTTTCAATTTTAGCTGACTACCGAATAGAATGCCGTGCGCGATACACTATACCCTCGTGGAGAATCGATGCGGAAGCTAACCCCGCACCGACCACATTAAGCAAATGTCTTTGCACAGCGTTAATGAGGAATAACGCTGACGGAAAGTCCGAGTGGCAATACCTGCTATGAAAAACTAGTGGTGAGAAGTTGGAAAGCCCTCATTGATCAACTGTACAAGAAGGGCGAACGAAAAAGCGTGTGCGAGTATTAGGGGGAGAGCAGGAAGAACGGGTGGGTCCATTTATAAAGCCACCGCTTACCTACATTCCCGATGCATCTAACGAACTGGAGCACTTCAGGGATATGCCCAGTAATGGCTGACTGTCTACTGACTCTCACGAGCCTTTATAAATGGTGTAGTTTTAAAAAGATAAGCTGCATGAGCAAGTGCATTGAAGCGGCTCAAATGTGCCCTTTTGAGTCCGGCGAAAATCGCGATGGTTTGAAATAATAATAATAATAATAATAATAATAATAATAATAATAATAATAATAATAATAATAATAATAATAATAATAATAATAATAATAATGAGGAATGGATTCAAGCATCTCCTTTATTTTGTATAACGACGCGCTCAAAGGAAATTTAAGGCAATAATACGCCCCTGTCTAATTTATCCTAAGTTTTTACCGCACGTCATGCGCCAGCAGAAATTTCGTAAAATGTTGGAGAGCACAGAAGAAAAAAAAGGGCTTCTCAACGTGTCTTATCTACGTTCATACATTCGCACTGTCTTAGCCAATGATCGACTATCGTATCCTGTCCGCAGTTATTTCTCTCTTTCTCTCTCTCTTGCAAAGGCAGGACGCTCAGAGGGCTGCTATGCACTGATGCGAGTTGAACGACGAAACACACAGCGCACAAAAGTCATCCGTCCATGAAGACCGCACGAAATGGAATGCGCTGCATAGCGGCCTTGCATCTTATACATACCTGGCCTCTTGTGGGCGTAAGGCACGTCGTAGACCCTGTGCGGCACGGCGTACGCGGACGATCCCCGGGACGAGCCGCCGTTGCCGCCGCAGTATGTGGGCTCCGTGGAGCTCAGCACCTCGCTCTTGTAGCGCTCGCCCGACATGCTTCCTGTGACGATGAAGCGTGCGACAAAGGAACACAATGAAGTAACTGGCAAAAATAGAGACACGCAAGGAACACAGATAGAAGATTAGGAATAAAAGGGAGTCTGATTTTAGATGCGAAACAGCTTATGGTCGGGGCTATGTCACTCCCTCCCTCCCTCCATCCATCCGCCGTGCGGCGTCCACACCCGCACTCCGCATGCGCATCCTCCTCCCCCTCCTCTCCTTTTCTCATCTCCTCTCGGCATTCCTCCTCTCCTCTCCGAACGGCGCGCGTTGACTATGGAAACGCTCTTTCTTCGATGAACGCTTTACCAGCTCGCAACCAGATTGCTTTACCAGATTGCTTACCAGATTGCTTTAGCGCACGCTGCGGTAATACATATTGGGGCTCTTATGGAAATTAGTCATTAGCATAAACGATCTTCATTGGACTGACCTTGCGGCGTGCCGTGGGACACTGCTGCGTCCTCAGCGTGCCGGCGTAGAACGCACCACAGCACGGCGAGCACCACGACGAGCACAAGCACCGAGCTGCCAATGGGCAGCGTCACGGTCAAGTGGCGATAGAAAGACGCCATCTTGGCGTCCAGAAGGTGCGGCTTCTGAGAAGGCACATCTGCGTAACAAGGCGTAAAAGGGATAATATGCTTGTCACTTCCTCATATATTACTATCGTAGCTTGTCACAGTGTAAAAGTCGGCGCAGCGGTGAGAAACGATCTTGAGTGTGCAAGAATTGCTCTTCAGGCTAATTCAAAGCTGTGGCGCTGGAGTTGTTTTTCTATTCACAGAGACACACGCTTGAAGCTTCGTTTTAATAATAACGTTCCCTAGGTGTCAGCGACGTGTCAACGTCTGTAGTGTCGCAGCTTTGTAACTGAGCAGAAATGTGCTGCATGTCGGGCAAGAGAGAAATACAGCGCACAAAGAGAAATGATAGTGAACTCGACGAGTATCTGGTTGGCCACCTTATGCAGGGGCTAAAACAAACGGGTTGACTGATTTCTGGGATTTCACGTCTCAAAGCCACGATATCATTATGAGAGACGCCGTAGTGGGGGCTCCGGATATTTCGACCACCTGGGGTTCTTCAACGTGCATTGACATCGCACAGCACACGGGCCTCAACATTTCGTGTCCATCGAAATGCAGCTGCCGCGACCGGGAGTCGCTCCCAGGACCCTCGGATCAGCAGCAGACTACGATAGCCACTAGACCCCGTGGTGGGGCACTGGAGTAATGGGAAACAGAGCGATACAAAGGGAAGGAGAGTTCTCTGTGCAGTACGCAGAAGCCTACGTGTCACATGCTTCTCCCACGTAGTTGAAGGAAGCCTCCGGTGGACATGATGGCAAAGGTAAGCGCCTGCACGTTCCGCACCACAACTCACCTCCGGACAGCGTTAGCGTGGCGAAGTTGACTTGCGCAGTGGTGCTGCCGGCATCGTTGTGGGCCACCATGAGTAGCACGTACCAGGAGCCCGGCTCAAGATCGCTCAGCACCAACGGCTCGTCGTTGAGCCTGTATGGCAGGTGACTGGACACCAGCGTCCAGTCTGCCTCTGTGGTGCGCCGGTAGTGGACGGTGAAGTGGCTGATGGGGCATCCGCCATGCCACCAGGCTTCCGGATGCAACCAGGCTGATGTGGAGTTGCTGTCGACTAGGCGGTCCGGCTGTTGCAGCACCGGGCCTGCAGGAAGCAGGGAGAAGACGGGAAAAGAAAGAGGTCGTGGTTTGGCTACGGATAACTTTACAAGCATGCAGTAGCAATTATAAGTGCAAAATATTCTTTCAATGTCTGCGTACACCCATGAATTTTTATGTTTACCTGTATATCTTACCTTAAGTTCTCAGCTAATTTTTGTGTGCGCTACTAAGTATATGTCACTGCGTATATGTTGTTCTGACGTTGAACACCTTTGATGCAAACTGGGGTGTTCCACTCTTTAATAACGCTTAAACAAAAAAAAAAAAAGAGTACTTCATCATATCTTTTTGCGTGCTGGGCTGCAGCGAACACGTGTTGTATATTGTGTGGCGCTCTTGAGTGAAATGGACACTTCGCGCCGGCGTCGCTAGACGGCGCGGAGCATGCCAGACGGGAAAGTGAAAGAATAGCCTCGCTGCAGTACTTGATTGCTACAAGAATCGTCTTGGCAGCTGCAGTACCGCGCGTCGTTACACTGCTTAATGCTGATCCCGCTAATGTAGACTGGTCTGTTGAGACTGTGCGTGCAAAAACTTTTATGATCGGTTACAACTAGCGACTTCTTGGCCGCTGTATCGGTAAAGAAATAACAAAAGGTAACCACCACCAGCTTTTGTTTTCTGCTGCTTCGTATGTTCCGAAGAGCAACTCACGGTTTCCTTCAGTAGAGGCAGTGACGACGTTCCCTTCGGGTCCCCGTCCCACATCACTGGCGGAACGCATGCGCAGTTGATGCCTAGTGCCGCATGCGAGACCCGAAAGAGCGAAGTTCGTCCGGTCGCCGCCCACCGACTGCTCACGCCAAGGATGCTCGTCACCTTCCACTCTCCACGACACGTAGTACGCTGAAACAGTCGCGCGATTCATAGCACATTTTCTAACGAGAAAATTTACGCGCAATAAATGAGCGCATGTCTCACTAGCTGCGGGTAGCACCGAACGGCGACAGCCTGCGCGGGTTTGGTTTGGCTTGCATGCCACAACTACGATAAACCTTGTATACGGCAATAAAGGCGCGCGAGATTTTTCATTTGGTTTTATTTCCATGCATCACTCTTCGCCGAATTGCGGATAGCTCTTGGGTTCTGTATGCGAAAGCTTAGCGCATGCTGCCAATCTCGCAATACTAATGCTTTTGCTTCTCGATGCAAGTTCGTGCTTACGCCGCGGGTAGCTAACTAAAAATCTCGTATCCACAAACACGTGAGACTCTGTATTACATCAAGCGCAGCATAACCAACAGTACCGTCTTCGCCACACACTGCAGAGCAGTGCAAGAACTACGCAGACGCATTCGCATGCAAGGAATTAGGCGCCAGAGCGGGCGCACAAATGACAATTTTCTCGCTAACACGCAAAGCCTACTACCACTTTAGTGCCAGACTACACACTATAAGCTGCGCAAGCCGTTCGAGCAGCTCTGCGTCTGACCACGCACAAGAGTTCGATGAGCCAGTGCGGCCAGTCTCAGTGGCGCTGCACACGCTCCGTGCGGCCTAACCGTCTGCGCGGCGTCAATAATGCATCGCGCGGGCTTACTCCTGATGGGGGGATCATCGAATGCGATGACCGGCCTCTCCCACGCCAACGAGATGGTCCGAGCAGAGGTGCCGACCACACGGTACGTCGGCGGTTGAGGAGGATCTGCAACATTTAGGGAACCCGGTAAGCACCGGCTCTGTGTGACGGCGGCTGATAGTAGGTACTCAGCGCCATCGTTGCATCGTTAAAGAAGTCCGGCGTATGCGCTTAATCGCATTGTTGTTTAGGCATAGACAAAAACAGGCACTAATCTAGAACGCTTATTCTTCAGTGTCAAGAAGGGAAAAAGAATTCGATGTAGTCGTCACAATTTTTTTTTCATCAAGAAACGTTATTTTCATTTGCGACGCTTACTTTTTATAAGTACATTAGGGACAATGTGGATCAAAAGGACAGAAAGTTGAGCGAGTTGGTAACAGTCCATAATCAAAAGAAGAGGCGTGCAGGACACGGGCACAAGGAGAGCAGTGAACACTGGTGGTGTTCACTGCTCTCCTTGTGTCCGTGTCCTGCACGCCTCTTCTTTTGATTATGGACAATGTGGAAACTGATGTGAAGGTGTGTTACTCGTTTTTCTCTTCTTTTTTTTTCAATCTCCTTTATTATAGCACATGGTAGGACAGACGCTATCGGTCTCTAACCAGTGTGGCTTACGAATGTGGTATCAACTCGGCATTTGTCTTTCTTTTTAGCCTCCAATGAATTTCGACCATATGATTCAATAATTTTTGGAATATGGGATCAAATACTCTGAGACAGAGAAAAAGAAAGAAAATGGAGAAACGGTAGGAAAGGCTATATAACCAGAGCAAATGTCCTGTTTGCTGCCCTGCACTAGATAGGGTGGAAGGGAGGGACGGACGGACGGACGGACGGACGGACGGACGGACGGATAGACAGACAGACAGACAGACAGACAGATAGACAGATAGACAGATAGATAGATAGATAGATAGATAGATAGATAGATAGATAGATAGATAGATAGATAGATGCACATGTGCACAATACTTGCTGACGACAACATACTCTACATTTTGTGACATGAATCACATAGATATTTAGTCAGTTTTTCTAGCCACTAAATACGTCACAATCCAGCTCTCCAGGCGTGTACTCACCGGCAACTAGCGTGCGCACAGTGTGCGTCCTGGACGGAGGCCCTGGTCCCTTGGAGTTGTACGCCTGCACGAGCACCTCGTAGCGTGTGTCCCTGTCCAAGCCCGAGAGGACGCCCTCCCTTTCGTGCAGTGTCTGGTAGCGCAGGGGCTCTGGTGACCCCTCGCGCCTGTAGGCCACGTAGTAACCGTCTACGCGGCTACCGGGCCCAGATTGTCCGGCCGAGGACAACACGTCCTAGTTGTCAATCAATCAATCAATTATTTAACACTTTGAGGAAGCGAAGGGCATCAAAACAGAGGTATCGGCTGTGATTCACAAAGCTCGTGGGACCTGCGCAATTCAACAGCCAGGTATACAAACCTGATGATTTGAGCGCGCACAGCCACATGTAAAAAACAAATAAATAAGAAATATACCACACGTGTGTACTTGACAAAGGCATGCAGTTCAACGCAATGCGCAATATATAAAGTACAGATAAAAGAAACTAGAACTCATCATGGCAATGAATGAATGGGTGTGAGAACTCAAGGAATCTAATGATATTTATGTACAGAACTTATTACCGTCGTCACTACTTCAGTAGCATTATTTCCTGCTGTATATGTTTATTGTGTTTGTTTCTGAATGTGGACAGCTGTATAGTATTTGTCGCGCCTCGTTTTAAAGTAGGAACTAATAGAATCCCGCGGCAATGCTACTTGAAACAACTTGTATAGACATATTACCAATGGAACTGTCGTTTTCTTACCTCAAATTTTATGGCGATGCTCCTGGAATCGATCGGCGTTAGGTGAACACTCGTCGGTGCATTGCGAGGAGCTGAAATTATCGTCGAGAATGAATGGAAGAAAAGAATCGCTGAAGACGGCTGTTGTATTTCTTACTTTCTCTCGTATACGAGGAATGAGAATGCCAACGTATAATTTAAACCTTAATCCTTAGAAATGTTTTGCAAGGATAAAATCATGCATGACGAACGCGTCAAGATGGTTCAGTGGAACTTGATTTCGGTAATTCGGAATCGACTGAGTGGCATAACAGTTCATACTGCGTGCAGACAATGTTAACGGGGGCGAAGCTACGGCACTGCACCATTGGCTTGCGCTAGGGGCGTTTACGGGATCAGTAATAGCCTAAAGAAGACACTCTATCGAAGAATGTGCATGACTGGCGTCTGTCGAATGACAAATTTTACGGCATCGACAGGGCTTGACGCCGCATGTGAGAACCGCGCAAGCACTGTGCTTTTTGCAATGCACCGGCTTGTGTAAACGCCTCTGTTTGAAATGCTTTGCTTGTCTTTTTCTCTCCGTTTTCTCGACTTTATGTTCTCGCTCCCTCTCTTGCCACTTTGCCAACCTTATTTACCTACCCATTGTGCAGGGTAGCAAGCCGGATGATAGCCTCTGCTCAACCTTTGTGCCATTTCCCTCACCTCGATCGAAGCTTATGGTGTTATATGAAAACATTGAGCATCAACGTGGATTTGCATCCGTCTGCGCGTAGTGACCACCTGCATTTTTCTGATTAGGATAAATTTTCACCCTTAACTTCCTGCCATTATTACACCGATAATCTTATTTATTTATGGGCTCTTTCATTTGCCTGTTCCATGTTCTGTCAGCTAGCGATGAAGTTCCCGTAGAACGCATAGCTATAGAGTAACAACGCCACCGCGATATAATTTTAAGGGAAACTCGCCTCAACAAACATCGTTAGCATCATCGTCACCTTCGTCGTAATATAGTTATTATGGAGGTAATTACTATAAGGGGCATCAAGAGGACTAACCTAACCACAACCAAGTTTACAAGAACCAAACAGTTGATATTGTCTCAAAAGACGCATTTAGAATGTGAGAAGGAAATGTATTAAGAGTTCGAGTCTTTTAATCAGGTCGATCTCTTAACTCACGTTCGTCGTCGGTGTGCACCTCCAGCGGTGACGTGTACCCACCGGGCCCCAGTGCATTCTCTGCCCGCACGGTGAACAGGTACGAGGAAGCGGGCACCAATCCCCGCACGGTGACCTTTGTCTCGGTGCCAGACACCGCCACGCTGTCCTCCCACGTCCCTGCGCGAAATCAGAGTTTTAGTCTGTGGGATGAATTTAGACTGCTTGACTTTACAACGATCAGGACTCACGCTTTAAGAGTTCTTTTGTAATAATTCACTTTCTAAAACGAATGAAAGAAATATTACTGTATGCCACGACACATTTTCAATCGACATACAAATGACGAACCTTCTTTATTCGTCCATCGCAGTAGGTACTGTGAAATGGGCAGATTCCCGTTGAAAGGCTCTGTCCAAGTGAGCCGCACGTATCTACTGGATGCCTCGTTCACTTGGAGGCTTTCCGGTACGCCGGGTACATCTGACGAGAGAGAGAGAAAAAAAGTAGATGATTGAAAAAGCATATTGAAAAAGTAGAAGCTTCGCAAAAGCTTATGCACATAACATCAAGTCTAGCGGCGTAGCGAGAAATTTTTCGAAGAGAATAACCTAGGCTAAGAAGTAATTAGTTCTATTCCAAGAAAGGGACAGGTTGGGGGAGGGGGGGGAGGAGAGGCGCGGCGCCAGGTGTTTTGACACACAGGTGCACAAGTTCTGCAAACAAAAATTGTGTTCGGATGTTTTACGTGCAAAAACGCACTAGCTTTATGAGGCATGCCGTAGTGGGAGAATACTGATTAATTTACACCACCCGGAGCTCTTTAGCGCTCACTTATGTCTATGTACAGTGGTGTTTCTGCATGCCGCCCCCATCGAAATGCGGCATCTGGGGCGGAGAATCAGCCGCGTCTATGAGCATAGCGGCAACACACCTTAACAACTAAGCTGCTATGGCGAGTACTTTTCGCGCACACGTGAAATGCTAAGAGGAAGACGTGGATTAGCTCGTACCTTGGACGGTTAGTTGCACGTTGTTGGTGTCCTCTCCGTAGTCGTTTGACGCGTGGCACGTGAACACGGCGTCGTCAGACTTCTGGACGTTCGTGATTGTAAGCGTTGACTTCGGCCTCTTGACGTCGGTGTGCTCCGTTTGTGAGTATCTGAATGAAAAAATAGTAATATACAGCAACCACGTAAGTAAATTTCGCGTTTTAAATGACTTTGCTGCTCGCTAGTCGAGCAATTAAGGGGGAAGAGCACCAATTAAACCCGACTCAGCTGAATACGTTTCGTTCAGTTGAAAATTCTGGCAGCGCACAACTTTAGTGTTGCAGCGTGGTTAAATAACTCAGGCCGGCTAACTCACTTTCACGATACTTCATAAGTGTTCAAGTTAAGCTAACTATAAGAGAGCGCATGATTATTTTTTGTATTGTATGTACTAAAGAGCTGAATAATTTGTTCGGACTGAACTCAATTGTACGTACTGAGCAGCGATGAACTTTCTTTCATGTTAGTGCGACACTTTCTATGGCTGCTCACACACAGTTTTCTCAACCAAAATTTTTTAGAAACTCATATGAACATGCTATAATTCATATAAAGCGATACCGAAAATTGACTTAAGAAATATGAAGTAATGTTGTATTAAACAAGTAAAGAGAAAGATGATACACTAATTAGCATCTTTCCTTGAGTGTTAAAGACATCGTCTTGACGTGCAAAACGTAAAAAGATTGCGAAGTTCCCCACAACCTACCCTAACACAACATAACCTAACCTAACCCTACCCAACATGACATTTGATTGGGCTAGTTTAAGGGAAAAAAAATTAACACCATCTTTCCAAAGGGAACCCTGATGGGATGCAAAGCAGCAGCGTTGCGCACGGGTGGCGTCACGGGTTCAACGGCGCTAACGCGGGTGCTTCGCATCCCATCAGGGTTCCCTTTGGGAAGATGGTGTTAATATTTTGTCGGTCGCGGTAGCGGAGCGAGCGGCGGTAGCGGCAGGTGTTGCGGGCGAACGGACGAGGCGGCAGCTGCGGCGAGCGCGCGGCAGGCGGGGGAGAGAGTGACGTCAGTGCGCACTGCGAGGGGAGCGTGACGTCAACGCGCAGCTGCGGCGTGACCTACTTGGCACCGCTCCAACACCTGCGGCGAGGGCAGCGCGTTGCCCTCGCCCTCGCCGTACGGACGCACAAAGGGAGAACGTTACACAGGCTAGTCAAAGGGTTCGATCCCGGCCGCGGCGGTCGCATTTTCGATGGAGGCGAAAATGCCAGAGGCCCGTGTACTGTGCGTTGTCAGTGCACGTTAAAGAACGCCAGGTGGTCTAAATTTCCGGAGCTCTCCACTACGGCCTTTCTCTCTATCTCTTTCACTCCCTTTCCCCCACCCCCACGGACGCTTAGCCGTGCTCCCTACATGGGCTGCAGAAATTAGCGTCCTTTCCGAACCACAATCAATCAATCAATCAATCAATCAATCAATCAATAGTCAAAGAGCTGCTTCGCATCTAATATACGCGAAAGAAACGGGCCTGCTAGGCAGGCAAACCACTATGTGAAAATATGGTTTACTGCTGCCCTTCAACGTAAATCGATAGATACGAAGGAAATATCCGTTCGACTGTTCATAATAAGTGCATCTCGTTACTTAGCGAACAGACTTACCGCGCCTCTAATGATACCGCTGTCAAAATTGCGCTGCGTATGCAGTACCTGTGGTCGCCCAGAGCTGCGATGGGTACGCCGTCCTTGAGCCACCAGAGGCGCATGGGCGCGTCTCCAGCCTCCGGTTCGCACTGGAGGTGCACCGTGCTTCCTCGCTTAGCAGATGTGGTCGACTCCTTAGGCGAAAGACGTGGGCTACCTGCACAATGGTAAAATGCATGGTCGGGCATACAGTATCTGCGGATTAACGTTTCGTTTAACACTTTACCTGCTCGCTGGGTTGAGAACTTAATGATGTTCAAAGCAAGAAAACTAACTACCACATGCGAATTCTCAGTATTGTCATAGTGGTAACACACTATATGGACCATCTTATGAACGCTGTCTGTAACCCAAGAAGTGCATTTTTATGAATATGGGATTGAAACTGAAACGCAGGGATCTCGTCATAGGTCTAGGAGGTAACGTTCGCGGTTAAGCACACGGAAACAGTTTAGCATGCATAATTGAAATAGGTTGTCTCGTAATCAACGAGGCGTTCAATGCGTGCGTGCGCGCTGTGATCGAAAACTAAGCTATCCATGACAACGTGGAATCCCTCAGCAAGACACGAAATGAATGCCTAACGACAAATTATATAATTAGCTAATATTTTCATTTGTTCCTCGCGGCAAGGAAATCAATAAAAGCACTAGTCTACTGTGCACATATTTTAAAATTTTATATAGCTAATAAAGTGCAAAGAGGGAAACGTGTAGAAATAACACAGACGCGTTGTGCGTCTGTGTGTGTGCGGTTGCTTTTCTAATCAATCATTTGTTGACAGTTCGCGTCCAAACAAACAAGAAACTTTCCCAGTTTTAAGGCATTTTACGAGAAATTTAAATCGACTTCCTCAATTTTCTTGGCACGTATTGAGTATTTTGGAGTCTGCATATCCAGCATACTCATAATTCTCCGTCTGACAATAATGTGGACCGTTATCCTCCGTTTCAAACTGATCTTTTCTTTCTACATATGTTTAAACGCGCACTTCGTATTTCTCGCTATATGACTCAGTTTGACCGGTAAGGTCTTACGTTATCGCTTGACGCAAGCCGCGACTAGTTGCATCGCAGCCGTCGGAACATTGTCTAATGTTATCGAGTGGTCCTAACGAGATTGCCAGAACGTCACAAATCGTGTATAACAGTATCGAACGTGAGCGATCACCAGCGATTGTACAACCTGAATGAATATGACTCATGCATGCGTAGTAAGTACAAGATCGTCAGCATTCCCAAAACTGTGGCCAAAAACACAGGATTAGGGAGGCGCAGCGTAGCGTAGTTTGTAAAACTCACTGCGCACGGTGAGGCGCACCACCTTGGAGAGCTCAGCGCCCACGCCGTTGGAGGCCTCGCACAGGTACAGGCCTGCGTCGTCCGTCTCCAGACTACGCACGCTCAGGGAACCGTTGACCAAGACGTGCACCCGGGAGGTGCTTACGAGGGCGCGGTAGGGGCCTCCATCCCAACCTGTAACGGCGAATAATGCAGTAAGTAGCGCTGGACAGAACGTCCGCTCGACACGGCTTTCTCGGCGCACCAATAGACCGCCATGCGATTCACAATGTGTGTTTGCGATGGTTACACAGACACTGCAGTTCGGGTTGTTTTAAGGCGATCGCGTTAAAAAGCTCATGTAAAATCCGAGGACGGCGTTAGCAACGGCATCCTTGGCAAAAATTATGTGGCGGGAAGCCTGCGTGTATGGGGGGGGGGGGGGGGGTAGGGGAGGAGACTGGGAGTTCGGTCCTCAGCGCATCAAGAGAAATTTTTCTGGGTGTTTTTATTTTTTTCTTACGTGTGTGTTTTACTGCGTCACTTCCGTTACGGAAATGACGTGGTGAGGTCGCGGTCGACCCCGGCATAAAATACTTTCGTGTTGGAGATGTTTCCAAAGCAGCGCAACCACGCAAGCCCTCCGCCATGGCGCAGGTGCGTTAGTCAACAAACTTGATTTTCTCAAAGTAAAATCCGCCAGAAAAAATTGCAAACTACGACTGAACCACAACCTTCACGCGCGAGAGGTTGGATTGTATTCTGAATGCACGGGAAAGCATAACTCTGTCACGAGGAAGCTCAAATACAAGCATTTCCAGCATATTATAAACGCGGCGCTTGTTTTATATAATGTTCTATAATAAAGCGATAAAAACGGGTTTCGGTAACGTTATAGCATTTTACTCTTAAAGGCGAAGCTCAAGCGTCAACCAGCATGTTATTACCATGGCGACCTACTCGAGCAAAACGGTGGCGAGGCTTGTAAATAGAAACACTGGGCTATACTGAGCACGTATTGATTGCTTGTGGGAGCTTGTGTATTCGCTATGAACACAGTTGGCCGACTACCTGTTATCTGAACGTTACAAGAGATTTCTTGAGAGTATTCTTTTAACTCGTTACAAACTCGCGTATTCGCGTATTAGCGCGCGTTGATGTGAGATGTAGCCTTCATCCAACGTATGACAGACTGTTGACAGCTAGGGCTTGAGAAGAAATGAGTGTTCGTACGTTTCGTGCTCAGATTTTCTGTACCACGTTACAAATTCTTCGGTACTAAATACTTTTGATTTTGATTGATTTGATTTGTGGGGTTTAACGCCCCAAAACCAGCTCTGATTATTAGAGACGCCGTAGTGGAGGTGTCCGGAAATTTCGACCACCTGGGGTTCTTTAACGTGCACTGACATCGCACAGCACACGGGGCTCAACATTTCGCCTCCATCGAAATGCAGCCGCCGCAGCCGGGATTCGATCCCGCGACCTTCGGATCTGCAGCCGAGTGCCATAACCACTAGACCACCGTGGCGGGGCACATTTGCTTTATCGCTGGTCACTTTCTGTGTGCTATGTTAGTAACCGTACTACGCTATCGCAGAGTATCTCTCTACATATGTTATACAGCGACGTCGCAAGGATGAATAGTGTACAGAAGTGCTCGTCCTCTGTACCTCTCGAGCGACGTCAATAATTCGTACGAGCTGTCACGAAAGAAAATCTTCGCGAATTCCGGCCAGGTACCTTATTTTTTGTACCCATTCATTACAACACGAATCTCATTTCCGAGCGACAAGCCAAAGCCCACCCTACGTTGCCTGGTTCTTTCCTGCATTCGTTCAGAGGCCGAGGCTAATTCCCTTAACGATTGCGGAGTGCTACTTAAAAGAAAAGGAAAGTAATTCCATTCACTCGCAAGTCTTGCCTTAAAATCACTTGTCAGTTAGCGCCTGCGCGATAGCCGTGTTCCTATCCTGGCTACAAACTTCCCGCTCGTTAAAATTGCTGGATCCAGCTGCGTCCCACGGTATGCAAGCGTGCTCCCTTTTCCAAGAAATATCCTGCTCTCCATTCTTTATTTCCTTTCCCTCCCTTTTCTTTCTCTTTTTTCTCGCAGTCTCGATCCTTTTAGTCTTTGCGCTGCCGCGCAGATTCCGAAATGATATTCGGCATACGCGGCGCGAACGGACGCGCGACGTCGCGATATATATGCGCATATCTTAAAGGCGGATACGCGGAGAGAAACGAAGAGAGAAAGAAAAGTGGGAAAGGGGGGGGGGAGAAAGAAAAACAAGTCGAGGAGGGTGGTGGTGGCCCCCCGAGGGCATAGCGCGCACCCGTTATTTCTCGCTGAATCTCGGCATTCGTGAATCTCTTCACTTCAGCAGCAGGTCATTCCCGTCCCTCCTTCCGTCCCCACCTTGCCGCTATAGTCACGGCAAACGCCGGCGTCGCTCACTTCCGTTCTTCGCGCTCGTGCGGAGCGCAACCTCTCGCATTCCGAGCCCGTCTTCGGGTGCCTCGTCGCGAGTCCCCACCCCTCCTGTCCTCGCCTTTCTATACAAGGAAACAGGGTGAACAGAACAAAAAAAAAAATCATAAGTTTGTGTCTGTCGTGGCTGTCTTCGTTTTGGTTTCGTGGCACCGGTTTCCCATATAAAGGCGGTGCCGCCATCCTTTGCCGCTTTCCGCTGCTGTTTTTCACCCTCCCTTGGTTTGATTCTAGCTCCTCTTTCTTTTTTTATCCTGCTCCTCTCCGCAGTGTTCATTCCACTATGCCCCACTAGAACACACCTTCCCATCTCTTCACTTTCCATGTTGTTTTTCATCCCGGCGCTGTTGTGCGCTTTGCGCTAGAGTTACTGTATATGCTACCGCAGGTAGCATATGCAGTAACTTTGCGCATTTCTAGGAGCACGTGCGCGCGGACAGACGCACGAGAACTCCCGCGTGTGCACATACGTATAATAGAGAGATGGAGACAGAGAGAATAAAACATGAAACAAGCACACACGAAAATGCAATAGAAGAAAAAAAAATGCACCGATATATGAAGAGGCAAGCGAGTGGAACGGGAGAGAGACACACGCATACGCAGAAAGAGGGGAACAGACAGAAATTTGCGCGCTCAGCAATGGCTGCGCTTCATAAGGTGCCTCGCCTGACACAGCACGCGAGAATATCATAGTATTTGCATTCGGCGCTTATTCGCGCTTGCAGGGTGACGAGAGAGAGTGCGACGCGCCGGGAAAAGAACGTTTCCATCGGGCGCAAAAGGGAAAAGAAGAAAAAAATGTAGCGCATAACGAAATCGCACGACCACGTTGAATCTCGGGAAGGGGAAAAAAAAAGAAAACTTTGCGGAAAAGCCGAGTGCGCTAACGAAATGTGAGTGAGGGAAGGAGAAGACAACGACAGCGCCGTGAAAGTGAATGAGTGAAGAGAGAGAGAAAGAGAGAGAGAGGCAATTCAAACGAGTTGCGAACAAACGGGCGAGGAGAGAAAGTAAAGCGTGGCGGCAGAGGAGTAATGCGAAACGAAAACTTCCGAGGCGGCGTCTTACGAAACGATCTGCGCTATAGCGCTGCCGTTTGAATAATAATAAGCGGGAGCAGGTGGCCCATTTGTTTGCGACGATGGCGAAGGAGGGTGTGGTGGGACTCGGTGATTCGGGAAGAACCCAGCATCGTCGATTCAGCGCTATCATTGGCTGGCACACGGCTGCTGCTTCGATTTCCTCCGCGTGAAGGAACAATCTGTACGGTGACCCCCGAGGCGCGTTTGATTGCCCTTGAAGCGAAAGGCTGCTTCTTTTTGAGCGCTTTCTCAGCGAGTACGTGCGCCTACGTGCTTCGCTTGGCAACAGAAAGATGTGTATGAAAGCAGTGCTTATTAGTCTTGAATCCTTTCGTGTTCTCCTGACCGGGTTCGCGCACTCTCGTGATGACGTTTGCGTTTTCTCGAAAAACGTCTCGCGTTGGCGTTTTAAGAAGTCCTGTGAAAATGCAAGTGAGCGCGTTGGCGTGTGGTGTTGCACCTATGGCTCGCGCAACACCTGTCACCTAATGACGGCGCCGAGGACCTGTTCGTAAAAGCGCAGTCTTCTGTCGCACTCGTAATGACACCCGACGATACCTACCACGGATGAAAGCAAAGTGACTGGAGACAGGATCCAAACCTGTTGGATCGTCGCCGTGTATACTTTGTTGGCGCATAAGGCAAACAATCTCATTGTTAATGTACAGTCGCGGCCACTGTTAGGGGGAACGCGGCACCCGTGGCCGCTCTCTTCGGGCCACCAAGCGGGCGCCGCGCGAAGTATTGCGGCGCAAGCGCAATCGGCGCCAGAGGCGGAGTTGGCTGCGCGTCGTCTGCTACGGTGCCTCCCACTTCGCCGCACGCGCTCTGGTTCAAAATTCCAAAGCACGCGCGCCATCTAGGTTTCGAGGCGAAGTGGGAGGCACCGTAGCAGACGCGCAGCTAACTCCGCCTCTGGTGCTGATTGCGCTTGCGCCGCAATAGTTCGCACGGCGCCCGTCGTGGCGCTCCGCGGAGCGCGGTCAGTATTGCGGCGCAAGCGCAATCGGCGCCAGAGGCGGAGTTGAATAACTACCGAGAGGGCAAAAATGAAATAAAGAGGGAGGCATTTTATGATAATTCAAGTGTAAGCGCTTTATTGTTTGAAGCGAGATCAGGCTGCCCTAGAACGCGTATTTATAAAGCGAAATTCAGCAAAGAAGAAGAAAGATGCACATGTTGTGAGGAGGATAGGGAAACAGCGGAGCATGTTCTGATTGAATGCGGAAATATCCACCCAGGTGTACGTTTGGGCACCACCCTGCAGGAAGCCTTGGGTTTTAGGGCGAACAACGGGAAGCTGAACATAGCCGCGATTGAAATAAGTAAGAGACGGTTAGAATACTGGTGGCAGAAAGGTAGAGAGAACGGACAAAAATAATTACAGGGAAAAATATGGACTTTCTGCCATAAGGGGCAGGGAACTGGGCTATGAATTTCCGTTTTTGCTATAGTATGATCGATTTGATTGAAGTAAATTTAAAAGGCATGAGGAAAATTTAAAGAGAGAGGAAAAAAAAGTTCTTAAAGGGACTGTCTACCGCTCAGAAAATTTTTTAAGATTGTGGTAAAATTGGGCAGATCGTGCGTCACATTTACGGGAACGAGCACGCTTTCACACCACAAAAAAGGAATTATCTTTCTAATTTCGCTCTGAAAGTGGTGCAAGAAACGCCGCTAGCGACACCCAACAGCGTGTTCGTCATTTTCCAAGTGTACGAGAACCAGCCCACGCAGGTATGCATACTCTGGTGAAAAACTGCTATGTATGTCTTACAAGCGTACTTCACCCTATGAGACACCTTGTTATAGCGTGCAAGAGCAATTTGTTCTTTTTTTTCGCTGCTTTCGGGGTGGCGCAGGTGGCGCTGCCTTCGAATTCGTCTGCCTGCGGAGGCGCGTAGTACTGCGCTTGTCATGCATGCGCCGCTGCATGTCCGAGACGCACCCCCGCGCGCCGACTTTCCCTCGCCTCTCCTCCTCGGCGTCGCCTCTGGAATGTCGACCTTGAAGGCGGTTCGCGTTGAGATGCCTCCCGCGCCCGAAAGGGTTACCAGGGAGACGACGACGCATCATGCGCGGTACCCAGTGTTGCTGGCATGCCTACACTAGGAAAGGAGCGACTTCGTAGATAAAAAAATTGTGTTTTAATCATTTCTATTCAGTTTCTGGAGAAACCACTGCACGCTGGGACACTTCGAAAGGTACGCTTTCTATTGAGCCAAAAAACAGGAGAGCGATGAAGGACGGTAGACGGTCCCTTTAAATCTTCTTACGAGCCTGGTGGCGCACATGTCACCGCCCCGTTACAAAGGGGACGCTCATAGCATCCATCCATCCATCCATCCATCCATCCATCCATCCATCACCCGCTCCGTGTTACCTCTAACAGTGGCCGCGACTGTACATGTAGTCGACAGGTCTCTGCGAACACTTGTAGATTCGATGTGCTTCGATCTCAAAGAGCGTGTTAGTGGTCTGTCTCTTGCATAGTACCTCCTTTCGGACTTATTTATTCCCTTTTTACCCAGTGATGAGTGGCAAACCGAACATGGGCCTTGATAATTTCCCCACCTTTCCTTGCTTTTCGCTCTCTCTCTCTCTCGCTCTCTGCAGATACCTTTCCGACTGCCGGAAGCAAGGAATGATCAAGACAAAGCAGCATTACTTGGTGGTATTGATTGCACGTGCAATGGTTGCGTGGTAAAGGTATACGTGACAGAAAGCGTGCGGCTGCCTCATAAATGTGGGAGTGGGTGGTGACCGAGATTGCCCTGTTGTTTACCTGAAGCCGTCTTCCAGCGTATGTGTGGCGGTGGCTCCCCTTCGGCCTGGCAGTCGACGACTACCGAGTGACCGGTGACAGCCACGATGTCCTTGGGCTCAGACCTCCAGCTAGGGGCCACTGAGAAAGACACCAGCATTGCAGCCATTGATGTTCTGAGTTAATCGTTCGACGAGCGTATGGAGCCGTTCATCATTAACGGAGCATGCTGACGTTTTAACATTTTCTCTTCAGCGTATGAGTGGACTCGCAAAGTGACTCAAATTCTAACAATCATATGCTTAAAGATTACGGCAGATCGGACGATTTACATTAAACGCGCCGCTACATAACTAATACCGTAGTTTATATGTTATAAGAGTAGATGTACAACTCGCACGATTATACCATATATTCAACTTATGTAATTGTTTTCCGTTTATCAGCTGCACGGGAAACAAGATTATTAAGACAGTATCTTGGTTGCATGGTCAGGATTACTAGCATTGTACTGCCTTCAGTGTCGATGAACCGAGCCTCCCACTTTTGACTACACTGGCCACGTCCTCTAAGGCTATGCACTAGCTTCAAGTTTCAATTTTGTTGACAAAAGTTACAGAATAAAGTATGTATAGGATACTGCGACAAAAAAAAAAAAAAAAAAAACCCGAACAGCGCTCACGCAAGAACTAACGTGCGATAGGCAAAGAAAGCTTAGCTTGAATTATACGTTTCATCCTGATCCCTGACATAACCTATACCTCTAAGAAACAGTGTACTGCACGTCATCGGCTGCACGCAGCTAGTGGCCGATAAGATGCAGGCGACTGACCTTTGACCCTGAGTACTGTGCTGTGGCTGGCTGTGGCCCAGGCGTTGGAGGCACGGCAGGTGTAGTTGCCGTTGTCCTGTGGCGTCAGGGCGTCCATCGATATCGTCGACATAAAACCGTCCTGGCGCACTGCCTTGGTGAAAGGCGCGCCGTCCTTGAGCCACTCGATGACGATTGGCGGCTCGCCGGCGTGCACGAAACAGCTGAGTCCCGCACGCATTCCTTCCTGAAGCTCGTCCAGCCAGCGGAACGGCGTGATCTGCGGGCCGGCTGCCAGGGAATACCAAAACTTCAGTGGCCAGTGGGCGCCGGAAATACGTTATTAACGCATGATTTTAACAGCTGAGTTGTGAGGGGTCTAGGTAAATCCATAAGGAGCGTTGGAGCTATAACGGCGGAGCTGTCACGAAGGAGGAGGAGGAGGAGGAGGAATAACTTTATTGGGCAGATGAGTTTGGACCCTTTACGAGCCCTGGGCTACCGCACGGCCACCACATTGCGCCTGAGTGGCCAGACCACGCAGGGCCATGGCACTGGCACCCCGGTTCACACAGCGAAGCTGCGTGTCCAGATCCCGCGACGCAAGGAGGGCCTCCCATTCCTCCCAGGTGCTGACGGCGGGCTACCCAAAAATTTCTTCCCCTTGGTCCAGTACCAGCAACGCCACATTATAGTGGTTATGTGTAGGACAGTAGAGAGAAAGAAAGAAAGAGGGAAAGAAACGACGAAAGAAAGAAAGTCTTGGGTTGCTAGTATGGGATAGCTGGATCTGACGTAGCCTACCTTCCCATGTTTTTCCCATTTAAATAAAAGAAGAAGGAAGGAGGGGGGGGGGGTGAAGGGAACGAGGAGTTGCGCTCGCCCACCACCCACTACCCAAATACTTGTCCTGAGCCCGCTGCCGTATAATAGTGATAATGACTGCGCTGCATGATGATGATAGGGAATTTGACACTCTTGCCCCAGCTCAGCTGTTTACAAGTGGGTTTACTTTTTTCTTTTTCTGCTCCGATAAGGAAACAGGGCGCACGAAGAGTGCAGGAGTAATATCCCACGGGATGTTATACCACCTCGTTCTTCTTTGGTGGCTATCTCTCTGACATTCGTGATTACAAATAGTACTACGACAATATCCCTAGTCCTCCTCCCACGGTGCTCTGGCCCAGTTCTCATTTTGCGAGATTGGCCAGTGCCCATCAGAAATGGACAAATTAGATAGAATTAGCTCAAGAAAGCTATCGCTTTGCAAGAGATAGCACGTATCTATAGCCCAAAATATGGGTTCAGAATGAAACGCACCACAAGGAACTTAGTACGTGGACTCCGGACGCACACGAATAGCTACGCTCTTATGCCTAATTGACGACGGTGCGGTGTCTGCGTTACCATAGACGCGCTGTTATAAAAGCGTTATAGATGCGCGGTTACAGCAAGCTAAATGAACAACAAGTGTCGCACTTACCTTAATTGTGATAACCACACACAAAAGGGAGTTCGGTCTGGAACTACAACACTGTAATAGCAAGCGCGATTGATCGTCACGACGCGCAAAATACGCGGCCAATACCACAATGGCGGTGATGCCGCAATAAGAAATAAAAAGAGTTATCTTGTCCGGTAGTTGTTCCGCGCCTGAGCATCTCTTGGGGTTGTTAGCATCGCTATTTTGGCCGAACGCTAATCGACCCTGTTTCTCCGAGGAAGGCAATCAGCAGGAGTACAACTCCTTGATCACGTCTGGGCCCTACAGGGAAATTTAGTACCGTCTGGAGGCTCATGTGCCGCAGACATTATTTTCGTGTAACATACATTCTTACAGTGTCCCTCACCCGCACCGACGCGTCGAACATTTGTTGCGTAGCGGAAGTTGTGCACCAGTCTGCAAGGAACACCAAGCCGCGAGAATTTTGTGCAACGATGCCGCAATAGCAGAGTTACATTCGATTATTGACAAGGAAGCCGCCGCTCGTCTTTCTCTTTCCTCCGCTTCTCTTTCCCCAGCCTGTCTCCTTGCTACGTTCTGCTACGCTCCTTCTAAGAACCACGTGATCACTACGTCACTACAAGCGCCATGTTTGGCGAGGCGAATGCGGCACGGCCGCGCTCGCCTCACAGCCGACGGCGTGCTTCTCCAAGCATCGCACGCAGGCGCACCGTAGCCACGTCCTCACCGCCATCTTGGAGCAGAGCACCCGCGAAGAGGAAGACAAACGGCGTTTAGCTCGAAATTCCAGATCCTTGTTTGCCACGGTGGTATAGTGGTTATGATGCTTGGATGCTAATTCGAAAGACGCGGTTCGATCCTTTGAGTGGAGGTCGCATTTTCTATGGCGGCGAGAATGCTAGAGGCTGATGCACCGTGCCATGTTGGTGCCCGTTTAAGAAACCCAAGCGTTCTTGGTGACATTCGTAGCGCGCAAAATAGACAAATACGGAGCGAAGGTAGGCAAACCAGGGCTTCGCTGTGTCTTTGTCTATTGTGAGCGCTACAAATTTCACCATGAACACCGCCGACTCGCGTAACTATCAGCTGTGCTGCAGCCCAAGGCAGTCAGATCTTCCGGAGCCCCGCTGCAGTCGAGCACCATAACCACTAGACCACAGCGGCGGACGTGGGAACTACAGCCAACGTACTCGACTCTCTCTCTCTCTCTTACTTCTTCCCTATAGCGGTACTTCAATGATAGAGATACTGCTTCTGTTAAAATAGTGGAACAAAGTGTGAGTATGATACTTTAGTGCTGTATTACTCGGATATTCTTTTTCATTTGTTATTAATTAAACCACTTCGTCTTTGATTGGCAGGGCGCAGCGCCTATACGCTATCGTCGTTGTCGGTGACTTGTTGCGGTGACTGATTGGAAAAGGAAAGAGCGGGTGGAATTGAATCGCTACGCGATGCGATTCATGTACTTCCAAGCAACGATCATCACGCGAGGCAGGTTATTAGAAGCATCATTCGCGAGGAAGTTGGGATCGAGCACTGTCCGTGGCACTCAGCTCCCGTGGCGTCACAAACGGCACAAGCGCGAATGGCGTAGATATTTCGTTAATTTCCGAATCACCGTGCTCCATCACGACCACTATCCTCAAACGCATGGCTTCTACAATCCATAGCGGACCTGTAGCTCGTGATGCTACCGCAGAAGCAGCACCATCGTCGGCGGTATTTAAAACAACGTCTCGTAAATTTGATGTAGCGATCTTGTACTACGCTCTCTTTAATAATAAACAGACGGGTCGCACAGGACGCCGAGAGGAAGCACGGAGATTAAATAAAGCTTTCCAGAGACAAGCGCCCGGTTCGCTACGCTACACATCGGGTAAGCAAACGGAAATTAAGAGAAAGGAAAAGGGGGAGGGAACGAGCACTGCAGGCTACAGGTGGACGTGGAGAAAAACTGCAACCGGCCTGCGAGGACAGCGTTTTTAGCTTTTAAAAAAGGTCTAGTGGCGCACAGACAAGTTCCTGTGCCACTGGCGGAAATGTACAGGGTCCAGAATTTTAGATGCGAAGCAGCATATGGTCGGGGCTATGCAAGGAGGTTATACATTACTTTTCTGGAGTGGAAGCGTGCCGCCGAAAGTGAAGCCGTCGCCGCGATCTTGCTCAAGGAAACAGTAGCAGACGACCACGCAGACGGCGGAGCGCGTAGACAACGCGACGCTGTTTCGTGGTGTTTAAACACTGTGTCCTGTTTTTCCTAAGCAGCTAAATATCTGAGAAGGCAACGGTGACTTCGCGCGTCACTTTCGGCTGCACAAATCGCGTTGAGAAGAAGCCTGGAAGGACATTTCTCGTGTAAGTTTTTCTCACTTTCTTCACGTACGGCTGCCTGTTTTCAGTGCATTTTGCTAAATAGAGGGCAATTTTAAACGTTCGCATCCACATATTACCTCCCTACGCCTGTATGAAAAATAACTGTAAGCTTTAAATACTTGCTAGTGCTTCGTTTTCAGATGCGTGCATACAGGATTTGCTACGGGCTCGTGTTCTGCTAAAATACACGTCTGATGCACATATTGGATAGTCTGCAGTGTTTGTATGCGAACTTTAGAGGAAGGGCATCTTTCCGGAGCATAGACGCAGATTTGTTACGCGTACGTGTTGAATGCGCAAATGCAGCGAGCGCAGTGAGGGACGTATGGCGTGTTTCTCCGTTCTACTGGTTTCGGAAATGGAGGAGAAATAAATACTGTGCGTAGCCTTCAGACATGTGGTGTTCCGAGGGGTGGATGGAAAGCTTAAAACAGCCACTCGATCACCTCTGCTCTAGTGATACCGAACAACCCAACCTCTGCCTTCAAGTGCATGCTTTTCGACGCGTGTCCCGTGGAAGAAATCTCCTATGTACGTTTACAGTCAGAACTAAATGAGAAAGTTTTCCGAACGCACCCAACGGGTCTTGATAGACGCGGATCTGAGAAGACTTCGCAAACGCTAAGAGCAACGAACCATTTGGAAAAATGTACGTGAAATACGAAAAAAAAAAAAAGAGCGTGCGGCGCGGAGCATGCAGAAAGCATGCGCTGTACTCGATCGGTTGGATACATGCTTAAATAAAGGGCACGAATGCATTTCACGTCAGCTGGCAGTCGCACAGTGCCGCATATTTGCGCTATATCGCATCACCACATCACAAAAACCTAGTTTCTACTAACAGAGTAAGCCAGCAAGTACGATTTGCATAGAACCTCTCAGTCAGCGGTGCTTTTTTGTTTTCCTCGACGCCTGCAGCTGAGTACGGACGCGGGAAAATTTTTTTCTCAACTAGAAAACACCGTTGGTAATTGGCATAAGCATAAAGTTCGTTTCTGTCTCAATGTTTTATCGTGAGGTTGCAAAACAAGTCGAGCGCCTATCTTAATACATTGCCGTCTATGGCGCGCCCGCGTACTTTTTGCTCTAGTAACATGGCCGCCGCCGGCTTCACTTGGCCCCGTAGGCAGCTGCAGGGACTTCCACTCCGGATGTTTAATGATGATGATGATGATGATTGTGGTTTGGTTGAGGAAAGGACACTAATTTCTGCAGCCCATGTAGGGAGCACGGCTAAGCGTCCGTGGGGGTGGGGGGAAAGGGAGTGAAAGCGATAGGAGAGAAAAGCCGTAGTGGAGGGCTCCGGAAAATTTAGACCTCCTGGGGTTCTTTAACGTGCACTGACAACGCACAGTACACGGGCCAACGTTACACGGGCCTCTGGCATTTTCGCCTCCATCGAAAATGCGTCCGCCGCGGCCGGGATCGAACCCGCGGAAGTTTAATGGAACCAGAGTTCTTCAATTGAAGAACTCTGAATGGAACCTCCTTGGGGCTATGTCACTCCCAACGTTACTAGAAGCGTTGGTCACTCCCTCCCTCCATCCATCCATCCGCCGATGATGATGATGATGATTGTGGTTCGGTTAGGAAAGGACGCAAATTTCTGCAGCCCATCTAGGGAGCACCGCTAAGCGTCCGTGGGGGTGGGGGGGAAAGGGAGTGAAAGAGATAGAGAGGAGAGAAAGGCCGTAGTGGAGGGCTCCGGAAATTTAGACCACCTGGGGTTCTTTAACGTGCACTGACAACGCACAGTACACGGGCCTCTGGCATTTTCGCCTCCGCCGTGTGGCGTCCACGCCCGCACTGCGCATGCACATCCTCCTCCCCCTCATCTCCTTGTCTCTCCTCTCGGCATTCCTCCTCTCCTCTCCGAAAGGCGCGCGTTGACTATGGAAACGCTCTTTCTTCGATGAACGCTTTACCAGCTCGCCAGGAACGAGAACGCGCCCTCGCCCGCGAGAGGCAACGCTGACGCAGGCAGCGTCTGCTAGCGTCAAACCGATGCAGACGCGGTGTGCACCCTCCGTGCTGCTTCGCATCGCCTCATGGTCCCTTTAACGGGAGATCGTGTAATTTTTTTTTCGCTTTTAAAAAGGTCTAGTGGCGCTCAGACAAGTTCTTGTGCCACTGGCGGAAATGTACAGGGGCCAGAATTTTTCATATCAAGTTCTTAAGAACTTAAAATTTTACGACGTCGCGACATGCCTTCGGCAACACGTTTCCGCACTAGAGCACCAACTTCACCTTTCCATTCTTCGCGCTTGCCTTGTACATTCTTTAGAGCTCACTGCAGTAAACCCCGCATAGAAGGCACCCGTGCCGGTCTTACTTCTGACGATGACTCGTATGGCCTGCTGGACACCGGGGCCCGCGGGGCTGTCCACGGAGCAGGTGTACTCCCCGGAATCCTTGGCCTTCGTCAGGGTCTCCAGAAGCAGCGTGCCGTTGGGAAACACGGTTTGCCTTTGGTTCACCGGCAGCTCACTCCCATCTGCAGACGGCGGTGTGCATTAGGCGTCGTGGTCTCTCTCTTTCCCATGAGGCCGAGTATTGCGACAATTACAACATCACATCAGCGTTTCATTACGCAGGAGTTCCGCTAGTAGAGCTAGTAAGGTAACTCAACGGCGACACACGTAGGTTTTTAAGCGGCAGGAAAACTGACATTTGCTTTATTTTGCAGAGTGCAGTGATGCCGAGACAGCGTTCTAACGTTTACACCACACATGCACGTCTTTTCGCTAAGTTAACCTCATATTCTTCTGGGTCATCTGGATTTGTCTTGTTCCTCGTATTGAGTTACGTTTCATGGCGTTGACGCAATGAGTTCTAAAAAAAAAAGCACAGCACATTGGACGTGCTGCTGAATAACATTTCAATGACGTCGGCCTCATTTAGTGAACGCATGTCTTCGTTTAAACTGCCCACTTAGGCTGGTCATCTAGGCGCTCATTTACACTGCCACAATAATCTGGAAATAGGTGTCGTGTTCTTTAGCACGTTATAAGCACCAGATTATCAATTAAGGTGAAGTTGCAATGACATTGCGGTTGCTTACTTTAGCAACTTGAATATCTCTGCAGTGCACACACACCTTTGAACCAGGTGATCTTGTCGTACGGATACCCTCCGAATGGACAATGCAGCACCACCCGGTGTCCGTCCAGTGCCGTAGTATTGTACGTCGGGCGCGTGAAGAGCGGGCCGCGCACGTCCAGTCCTGAAGTTGTGCACCGCTCGCCCGGCGGCGTTGCTCGCTACGCACTGGTAATGTCCCGAGTCGGACGTCTCCACCGACGTCCAGTTGAGGAAGCTCACCGCGTCGCCCGTGGCCGAGTCGCTGGTCGACCACAGGACGCAACCGCGGGCCGCCTCCAGACACGGGCCACGCACCGTCCAGCGTCCAAGTGATCGAGGGCGCCGGGTCACCCGACGCCCTGCACCCTAGGCTAGCGGGAGACTTGGGGCTGAGTATTCCTGAGGTGCCGTAGGTTCGCTTCCATTCGGGGAGCCCGCTCTGCAAAAGCACAAGGCATAATTCAAGCAATGTCGGAAAGGCAATGTAAGAAAGCTGGTATTTGCGCAGCAGCATTGACTGAGTGTTTTTTTTCGGGTGTGGTCGCAAGCGCAGTATTTCCAGGCTCGCTACGCACGTACATAGCTGTGACGAGTCGCAACTGACACTACTCTTTCTATGTATACTTTAGGTCGTGGAATGGCTTATTATAGTTAACACATTCCAACAAATCCTCAGCATACACTCGTATAAATGCATTGCGTCAGCTCTAGAGGTGCACTGCTAGGCATAACTTTTTCGCGGACTCTAATAGACGCACAATTGAAGACAGAATAGTACAGGCAGTTCAAAAGTGGGACGAGGAGTTCACCGTCTCTTTGCGGACGTGGGATTATTCGGGGCTTTCACGCACCTCCTACGACGAGCTCTGCCGTGGCCTGCGCAGCCCTGCGTCCGTCCCTCGAAGTAGCGAAGCACTGCAGCATGCCGCCCTGGTGCCGTGCCACTGCTGCTATTCGCACGAACCCTCGCTCGAGCCGCTGGAATCCCAGTGGAAGCGGGGACCCGTTCAGGCGCCACTCGAGCGACGCTTCTTCGTTGCTTGCGTTGCACTGGAAGGACACCGAGTCCCCGGCCTCGGCACGAACCAGCCGCGGACGGATGCTAACCGACAGGTCACCTGCGTGTGTGTAGCGCAGGGATTCAAGCACGTGACCAGTCGTCGCCGTAAGGTGGTGTTTCTTTTACCCCAGTCCTGCTGGTTAAAGGAAATTGTGTTTAGGAGATATCGATGCCTATGGATGGCGCCGTATCCGCGTTTTCATGGAAAACACAAAATAATGAAGTCACAGGAATGACATAGTATATCGCACTCAAGGTAAGCGAAATCTCGATTAGAGCAACCAAATAGAAGTTATGCCATAACACATACATACATACATACATACATACATACATACATACATACATACATACATACATACATACATACATACATACATACATACATAGTAGCCCGTAGTGCAGGCACACAACATTGACGTTCACACATTCATACAAGGTCCTGTCCGGGAGGCAGAGAATATGTTGTCACGAAGGGGTACGTGGTACCTCCGGGCTTGACACACACACACACACACACACACACACACACACACACACACACACACACACACACACACACACACACACACACACACACACACACACACACACACACACACACACCGCTCTTTACGCTAACGGTGCCCATGGGAGAATACCTCGTCAAACCCTGATGCTAGGCATGTCATTCATGAAGGTGATTAGCCAATGGCGGATACCATTTAGAACAGAAATGTTCTGTTAATACGACCCCAGATGCCCAGAAACAAAGAAATATTTTTTTTTATTTTGCTTTGCAAGTTCTACGATATTGTTTGTGTCATAAACGCATTCCAACAGGAGCAATGAACAAAAAGCTAGAGAGTTCGATGGACTCAGCGAAACCGCCGCAAAAAGGTCTGGTGTGTGGCACAGGTATTGGCTTGACTGCCAACAGGTAGTTAATATCAGCGCTGACGTCGTAGCACCTGTATTTCGGAACAATCCCAGCTTATCTGTTCCGATCTGCTTACGCGTGGGAAAAGGCTCCAGTAGAGACCAAGAGGGCGAAAACGAAAAAAAAAAGGGAACTTGACGTTTTTGTTGGCAGCAGGCAGCAGATAATTGGCTCCGGCATCAACCGGCGGCATTGTGTAGCGAGCACAATAGGCTGGCTTGCTATAGGCGTGGGACTAGGCCTACTTTTTGTTTACTTTCCGTATCACACGTTCAGCGAGTGAAAAGAGGACAATGAACTGCTGAGGATATACGGACGCGAACGCAGTGAGATAACCAGGTGGGTGCTATAACAAGAGGCCCGAGTGAAAGCGAGGCAACACGTAAAGTTTGTCACTCGTTGGCAGTTTCAGGTTCTCTTTATCTCGCGCCTTGTATAAACTTCATTTTCTTGGGAGAGAAATGTTGCGAACAACGAACATTGTTGATAGTTGCTCTCACCTTGGAAGCGACGATAACTAAATTACGCGGTGTGTCTTCAGAGCAAATAGTTCTGCGCGCTATAGCAAATACGTTTCATGCGCCTGGTTCTACATAAGTCGTACGGACGCATATATGAATTCGCGATGAAATCTTTCCACGAGTACAGAGTGCCTCACGATTTTCTCGTGGTGACGTAAAAGCCAGTGGAAAAGGGGCAAGAAGTTACGTCAGCGTACGTCACGAGTTATGACTTTATGTTATTTTGCCATCTGCTCATGTGCTTTATGTTTGGATTTAAACGGCAGCTAGCGCCTAGTATGGCACACTTCCTGTACCCTGTGTATCCAGAAAGAAAGATAGTTACACCAAGATGTATATTGTCACTCTGTATATGACCAGTCTATAGAAAGATCTTAGTGCCTACAGGCAGCAAGCAATCGAAACTCTGAGGCAGGCGCTTACCAAAGTCGGCGTGAGAGCCCGTACTAACAAAGGACGTCTTACGCTACACACGTACATTCGAGAATATTTCGGCCAGTGCTGATGCCGGAGATCTAGTAAGTGAGAATTGAGCCGACGAATGGGAAAAAACTAAAGTTCCCGAAAAAAAAAATGTTTCGTGAATTCAACTACAGAAGTTCACGCATAGGCCTTAAGCTGACACGTTTTGTCTTACAGCGTACTTCTGTATATCTTTCGCGGCGTGGTCAGCATTGGTGGCGTATTTCACCGAGGAGGAGGAGGAGGAGAAAGGAAGAAGAAAGGCCGGGAGGTTAACCTTGGCTGAGCCCGGTAGGCTACCCAGCACTGGGGAAGGGGGAAGGGGAGGGAAAGATTTGGAAGATAGAGAGCAAAAAGGAAAAAAAAAAGCTAATAAAAATTCTGCAGTCATGCTGACGTTGTGGAAGTTGTTTGTCCATTTTCAAGGACGGTTAATTAGTCCAGTAGCATTAAGAAATTGCAGCAACGCCTTTGTTGCTTGGCGTTGCTGAACCGACAATGTATTGGAACAAGGGAACATGAAGCGAGCGAACGCTGAGTGCTGCAGAGAACGAGTCTGAATGACAGCAAGGAGAGAGCGAGGAGGATCGCAGAGGAAGGTAAAGGAGGAAAGTGTCGGAAGAGAGTAGTGACAGAGGAAAACGTAGCGCAGCAGATGGCATCAGAGTAGCCCTGCGTCGCCCGTTGGCCGACGACGTTTTCCCACGCAAATTGTGTGAAGGGTTTCATCTGCCACTAATGCTGTATACGGGCTGTCGGAGAAGCTGAGCGGCACGGATTCCATAATCCACAAGTTCGCGGCGGCGCAGTAACGGCTACGCGCCGCAGCCAAGGGCTCTTTGCCGTTGTAGCTGCTGAAGAAGAATGTCAACGCCGCTCCCCACATGACTCTCACGCATATCTTTCTCAATTTCTTTTGCCTCATATTCTACAAAAACAAAGCAACAAAGCAACCGATGGAGATTTATAAACCTCTCTTAGTTTCTACCCAGGACACATACTTTCGCATGCCTTAGGAAGAGTACCTCGGAAAAGCGTCACACGCATGCCACGCGCGCCCTGTTAAACAACCCGTAATTCGAAATTAAGGCTGCGCTAAAATTTTTCGTAGGGGAATATTTATATCGAAGGCGAGCTTTGAATTTCGTCTCGGTGCCTTCTGCCACCCCGATAACCATGATCATAATCGGCTTCATCGATATCCTGTAGTCCTTCGGCCGAGTTCACAGGCTTGTCGTTCGTAAGTCGTGTTTGACCAGGTATCACGAATATGAACAGATTCATCACTGGCTGAAAGTTCTGAAAAAAAAAAAAGAAAATTCTGCTGCAACGTGTTTCTGCGAATACATGCTCTTGTCCGTTATTGAAATAAGTTTTAGGCGGACGGGGACGAGGCTTTTCGCTTTGCCAGGGCACGCATGACGGTTGTGCATGCGTGGGTTGCTTTCCCGCGGTACCGCTCCCGAGGCACGCCAACTTCTGCGTTCCCGGTAGAAATGGGGAGAGGTTTGGAAATCTCTCTACGCCGTGGAAGTGATTTTTCGTGGGGGGATCGATACGCGTTTTACCAAGCAAGCTGGCTTACAAAAACGTGGTCTCTCTGTTCGACCGCCGAACGACGGAACGCACCCGCTTCCGCGGCGCGAGATGTATATTTCGACCGCTGTATCGCATAATAGGAAGTGGAAAGGAGAGTGAGAGAAAGGCTTTTGGGGTTGCGAGCGCGCTGCGTTGGTGCGTCCTAATTGTCTTCTCTGTATGCTACTACTCCATTTCTCGTCCAAAATTGCTTGCGCCGCTCGGCCGCAGCTGCGAATCATGCAGGGAAGTTTCGCCCACGCTACAGTCTATACCTATACGCACTGCCGCGTTCTGAATTTAATCACTACTGGTTTCACCACGATACTTTCCCTTAGAGGAAAAGGGAGGAATGAGTTTGAACATTCCCTACAATAACGAACGAGGAAACTATTGAGCGCGGGGCGCACGCTCTGCTTTCGGCCCCACTCGAGTCTCGTTGCTCATTATGCTCCTGTTGCATTCGAGGCTGCGCCGAATGGCGTAGTAGCGCGCGCGCACACACACGCACACACAGATGCACGCACACAAAACAATGTGGATAGCTTGCACTAGTGGTGTGCGGCTGGACTAAGAGCGCAGCTTGTGACCGACATAGCTTCTTCCGGCTTTTACAAGCTCAACTAAGTCCCGTGATTTGTCGCGTGACCAGCTTTTACATGATTTTGGCGGGAACATGTGAGTAGCTGTGACGTCATTTTACGTGACTTGGTTCACGTGTCTAGGTTCAAATTGACTTGGCGGTCATTGTTCCGCTAAAATGTCCTTCTGTTCCTCTTTTGTCACCCTCACGTCATTCCTCCTCGCTCTCGCATTAGTTTATCACCCCTTGCTATACTATAATGTGCATGCCTACGCTATGCTTCACCCTCTCCCCTCCTTCTTTTGCTCCTATTCACCCCTCCCCCCCATTTCTCTTTTCCCACCCCCTTGTTGTACTATACCATACAAGGCTATGCTGTGATTTACTTTTTCCCCTCCTCCTCACATTTACTTCCCTTTCCCACCCCCTTGCTATACTACGCTATAAAAGGCTATGATATCGTTGTATAGTTGGCATTCTGAATACCGTGTATAGATTGGCTGCGAAGGTTGTTTTACTCTCGCACGTGAGTTTACGGCAGGAATATACAGTCTTGAAACCACTTGCCACTCGTCGGCGCGCGGCCAGCACCGGGACTACGGGTTTTGTGAGGTAATTACAGTTGATGGTGCGCGAACACAGGAGGGAAATGCACGACTATACGAGCGTTTAGTAAAGCAAAGAACGGTGCTAGCTGGTGGACGTTCATGGTTTTGCCGCGTTTGGTAATACACAGACGGCACAACCAAATGAACCGACAGAGAGTAGACGTGACACAACCGCGAACGATAATGATGGGCTGTACACTTTCGTAATTCGTTCGTACCACCCGACTTGAAGATCACCGCCAACCCTACTGAAATGTTCTATACACCCTTCCAATAATCACATAGGTTTTCGTAAGAAATACATATATATTCCATTTACTTCCATGTATTTTCATAAGACTCTTACAGAAACGTGTGGGGCTATCGGAATCGCCACACAGTACGTCTCAGTAGGGAAATATGGCCGTACCATGCGAGCGCTCAATATTCTGAGTTATAGTGCGCGTTAAACAACTTGGTGTGGCGAGAAGACCACGTGCTCACCGATGACTGAGAGCTGTAGCGTGGCCCTGGCCTCTCCCAGGGTGTTCGAGGCGACGCACACGTACTGCCCTTCGTCCTCGCTGTGCACTCCACCACTCCAGTGCAGGACACCGTCGAGCACCGTTGGTGCAGGCGAGGACGACACCGGTACGAGTCGCTGTGCCTGCTTGCGGTACCACCTGCGAAGAAGGGCCTTAAACCATGTCTTGCAGGGTCTTGTAAATCACGTGGAGTGCACGCGCAGTGCCGCGCATGAAAAGAGAACGCGCAGTAGCAAACTCACTCAACGTCACTTTATTAAGCATTGCCAGGGAAATCACTTTTTATTGCGTCGGCTGAACTGATGTCGTACCGGTAAAGTTTTCAATTTCGACAAAACGTAATCCCCTCAACGACATTCTTCTGTATTTCATCTCCTTCATTTCACGTTATGTTGCCCTGGTACATTACTGGTTGCGTGTTTTGCGATTCGCGTAACCTGTTGCTCAACACCTTTTCTCCTATTCATCATAAGCTCAAGAAACCCGCTGTTCTTTCTATACATAAGGTTGCACGTGTAAGCGACGAAAAAAAAAAAAGAAATCATCGAAAGCGATGAAACGCAGGGAACGCCGCTAGTGCCAACGTTTCGGCATGTGGATTTGTCTTAGTCTGGCCAAGCTGACGAAGACAGGTAGAGCTTGTCTTCGCCACACAAATCCAATTGTCGAAACGTTGGATTTAGCCAGCTTCTCCATTTTTAATTGTTTTCAACCAATTTTTATCGCTTCGGGCCTCCATCGTTTCGTGAACTCTTTGTTTCTGCTTGCATTTAACTGCTTGTTCAAGCTCTCATTTCGTGAGTCTAAACCTGTTGTCAAGCTCCTTCTATATGTGAATGTTTCTGTTTGTTATAAAAATATTACTGATAACGGAAGTCAAGAAATGAGTCTTGAATGATCCGCCACAAGCGTTTATCATCGACGCGTCAAGAGAAAGCTAACAAGAAAATGCGACGGTGAGTGGAGAGTAGGAAAAAATTTCATTTGGTGAGCTGCAAGACATGGACATCCGTGAGCGACGTGCTTTGTTCAGGCTGCCGGATCCTATACGTGCAGGAACAACAAGCGCACCACAACTCATACTAACGTGAGGAGCACGTGATGCGATCAGAATTCTTCCCGTGTGGCCGATGAGCGCGTCAGACAGTTGGCTTGGGTAAGCTTATATCAGTTCAACAACGCTGGTGAATAGGGTCCACCAAACTGCATTTGCCTCTAGCTTGAATACTTTGTTAAATATATACAGCAAGAAGTAATTGATGCATGAATAAAAAGACCATGTATTGGTAATTCCTTTTTATTACACTGCACTTCGTCTCTGAGTATGCAGACAAAGAAGAAGTGAATTTTAAAAAATGACACGTCTTCTCCTTTAAACTCACGCAGCAGCAGACGCTCAGCAGCAGTGCGTCCACCCACAACTCGGCACACCACGGGAAGGAGCTCTTAAAAACATGATCTTTCTAACAGGCTGTGCTCCATATTGTCTATTTTCTCCTACAATATGAGGATGGTGTTAAGTACAGGTCTTATAGAAGAAGCCTTCGGATAAGATTCAGCTAAGAGTAGAAGTAAAATGTGGGAGATGAATCAACAGGTCATGTAATGTAAGTTCATTTTTTTCTGCGTGCGCTAGTGAGAGCCAAATTTCACGCTCGATAAGACGGTAAATTTGCCTAGTCATCAAGAGGCAGGCACTAGCGAAGCTCACTTGAACTTTGGTGGTGGCCATCCTTGAGCCAAACAGACTAGGTCAGTCGGGCGGCCTTGATCTACTGTCACGTGACCAGAATGGAAAGTGATCGAGGGTGTCTGGCTTCCGGAAGTTTCTGCAAGAAATGAGCGCGAATGAGAGAGAGATAGTGAAAGAAAGAGAAAGAAAATATGAAATATAAAAGCGACAGACAGACAGACAGACAGACAGACAGACAGACAGACAGACAGACAGACAGATAGATAGATAGATAGATAGATAGATAGATAGATAGATAGATAGATAGATAGATAGATAGATAGATAGATAGATATTGTGTATGTGGAGTAGTCAGCTGTGCATGTAGGCGCCGTTAAAGAGAACGCTGAATTGCATACGGCCATCAACCCAGTGTTGCGCTCCGTCACAGTAAAACGATTTAAAATAATAATACAATATCGAAACCCCGCATCTATTTTATAGGCCTACTACGCTGCCGCTTCCTGCCGCTCAGCGTAATACCATTTGATGGTTAAGAGGACCGGAAGGTTATTTTGTCTTTGCTTTATTTCGCGATTTCGTTTATCCAGTACGAGCTGTATTGTGCATGCGCCCTTGTCGACTAGAGTAATGCTACATAAGTTTCAGTACACGCTGAGCTTAGTCACGAGTGTTCCTCATGCGTCTTGGCTTTCTACACTGCAGCGCTACATTTATAGGCGCGTTATAGCTGAAATTGAAGCTTTATTTTGCAGCAAGAAAAAAGGTTACGGAGGAGGGCAGCTGAAAGCTGTTACAGCAGCTTGAGGGACACCGTCCCCTTAATGGACAACGTTTCATACAAGCGTGCGGCTAAGTGACAACAACCTACTAGGAGAAATATGCATGGGTTTGAGAAAGTGGTTGCAACACAAACAAAACAATTACAATGCAGGTATGAGAGAAAAGGTAGTCGGCATATCCCATCACTGTACAAACACATTATTGACACAACAAAGAAAACAGGAGCACGCACGCACAAGACTGGCGTACAGTTTGCACTCTGGTTAGACAAACAAGGCGCATCGTACAGGCAGTATCGTAACACAAAAAGAAACATCAAATGTACCTTCTTAGTTCTGACGCTCCCTGAGGCTGGTTGTGCAAGATGCCCTTTATGTGCCACCGCTAATTAGTTGTTTTTCCCTTATACATGTCGTGAAATTGGTGCCTTCTAATCCGATGCTTTCTAACTCGTTTCTGTTATGTAAAACTAAATACGTTCCCGGGAAACGCCACGCACGTGTCGACACTTTGCTCCCGAGGCACAGAAAACGAACTTCATCAATCGTGGACTGAAAACGAAGCAAAAATATCACCGTGATTTGGTAGGAACTTCTGATAAATAAGTTTTCTAATTATAACGCTCTATTTCCCCCCTACTTGCGAAAAATAGCGGAGCACGATGAAGAAGAAAAATAGCAAGAACAACTTCCCATATTTTGCCCGAGCCTGTGAAATGTGACTGAACTCGGAAAAAAAAATAAATTAATAAATAAGATTGGCGAGCGGCTAATTAAGAGGATCGCGACAGATTATACGCCTCAAGTCACGGGAACAGGAAGAATGATGGCCGGAACAGTGGTTAAATAATGTTCATCCTTTTTTCCCCTTCAAAAAATCAGAAAATGGAATTGCGGGACAATCCGGTGCTGTCACGTCACGTTATAACACGCGGGTTTGCTCTCAGAAAAGATTCTCACTTTAGGTTTCACGAAGGCGCCGGAACAAATATTCTTCATTAGTGATCGTAATTAGACTTCAGGGATACCAAAAAAAAAAAAATGCCCACTAGTATTCAACGTAACTAACGGATCAGGATGAGTGTTTTTCGTTAAACTGCGCAGAGGATTGGTTAGTGCCAAACGAGCACTGCAAAGTTGACTCAAACCAGAAATTTCAGAAGAAGGGTAATATGAAATAGCAAAAAAAAAAAGGACAGCAGCGGCTGAGACGTCAACTTAACGACTCTGTCGGCCGGAAATAAAACAAAAATGGAAAGGAACTAGGTCGGACTTTGTGACAAAGTTCTGCGTGTGAATTATTGAAGCCCGAGCAAGCAAATCTTTCCGAAAGCCACCTTGCGCAAATATACTGCACTCTGAGAGTTGTTTGCAGTAGATTGTTAACTAGCTCGTTAGCTTGGTAAAGCGGTGTCAAAGGGACCCGTGTTTACAGTGACTGGGCTTGTAATGGTAAGCTTCAAGTTATCTCGGCCAAAAAAATTGCCGTTGCAGGTGCGCGAACTAGGCTATAGCGTTGCAGCTTTAGCCAGTGGTGTCTCCAGAAAAAATGTTGCGCGAGTAGTTTTCCCCAAAGGCGCATATTGAAGCGTTTGCGTCGCAATGTGGAGGAGGGCACGAAGAAAGATTGTATGTATGTATGTATGTATGTATGTATGTATGTATGTATGTATGTATGTATTGTATGTATGTATGTATGTATGTATGTATGTATGTATGTATGTATGTATGTATGTATGTATGTATGTATGTATGTATGTAATGCCGTAACTAAACAAGCAGGACACCCATGTACCCGTGGCATGGTAGTGCGCATATGTGGAGCTCGTTCTGTTCCGGCGGGTGAGGACGTCCTCCGTGTGGCACCGGAAGCGGGCAGCTTGCGTCAGACTCCGCACGTACAGATCGCCTGATGACGTCATCACGTACCGGTCTGCAAAGAATGCAGGAAAGAGGTTTAGCGATCCTTTCATGTGTATTGGTGTGTGTCAGAATGTGTGCGGTTTGCGCTCTTAAATTTATGAAGTCATGCCTCACCAACTAGCCCAACAACAAGTTCTACGGAGCCAGCAGACTCGTTTATTCAGCAGGCACTGGCCAGCCTCAAGCACGAAGAGGAACCGGGATGATATTGGCTATATGGAAATGAGAACGATAAAGTACGTCAGAAGTGCTTACAATACATTTATACTGCGCAAATCTTGAAAGGACGTGAGGTCTACGAGGCAGGTTGTTGTTCGATATGTGTGTTTGTACTAAATAGTGGTATTAGAAAGGCGGTCAGTAGTCGGCATTTCTGCCCCGTAAAAGTCAGCCTCCGGCCGATACGTTCGTATTTCAATTAAAATGAAGGAGCAGCGTGCTATCGTATTGGGAACGTTTGACGCAGTTGTCAAAGTCGTTTATACCTTGGTACCAATCTCGTAGTTGCCGTGCCCGCTACGTGTAAACGAAATTGCAGCACTAGGTCAAATAATGTAATTTTGTAGACAGCGACTGTTTCATTCTTGTTCTTTATTGAGCCAATTTGCTGTAACTCTCTCGCAGTTCCTTTTTCGCTTTTCACAAATAATAAACCTTGTCTGTTTCTGATGCCTGAAAAGGGCAAGAGCTAGAAAACTCAAAATAGCATCGAGTTTACTTGGGAAAGACCATCTTCAAGTAGCCTTGTAAATGATCGCAAGTAGTGGTTGCCCCGCCACGGTTGTGTAGTGGCTGTAGCACTCGGCTGCTGATCCAAAGGTCGCGGGATCGAATCCCGGCCGCGGCGGCTGCATTGCGATGCAGACGAAACGTTTAGGCCCGTGTACTGTGCGATGTCAGTGCACGTTAAAGAACCGCAGCTGGTCGAAATTTCCGGAGCCCTCCACTACGGCGCCTCTTATAGTCGTATCGTGCTTTTAGGACGTAAAACCACGTAAATCAATCAATGAAGTAGTGGTTAGCAGAACATGGCATATTTACGAACTCTCTTCAATCGACCTAGCCTGCGTTGCCACGCGCTGAGGAGTGTTTTGCATTCTTTCTTGTTTTATATTATATTTTTTGCGAAAACGTTGAAACTTGGAGGATTTTCCTCGCTTGAACCGCTCATGAGTTACTCATGAAAAAGAGGCTTAGTAACACTTCTTTTTCTTTATAACTACTTTGGCGGATATTGAAAACAACTTCACACGACCTAATCTAACCACACCGAGCGAGGTCCAACCTGGCCAAATGTCACTTGCCGAAGTTGCCTAGACAAAGCGAATGCGGTTTCCGGCGGTTCGTTTTACGAACCACGCTGGAGATTGAAAACGACCAAAATATGGGGCATCTCAATTATCGATCAACTTTTGCGGTTGCTATTGTGCGATGTCGTCGCAGACTTCTTCAAACGTTTCCACGAAACGCGTTTGTCTGCTCTATTTGAGTGTTGGTGCACGCCGTGATCGATGTTAATGTGCCTGGGGCCTCCAGACTAACTGGAAAAGGAAATAATGTAAGAAAACGTATCCGCTCTTCCTGATTGTGTGCTTGTAGAATTATCGGTCTCCAACGTATATGTTTCCTTGATGCAGACTGAAAACACCCCCTCCCCTCTCCTATCTTCCCAGCGCAATCATTTTTGTTTTGTGACCTATATGGAACCGTTCTCCGTCGATTAAGTTTGCTATCGATTTTGCTCGACGTACACGTAACCTTTTCGCTCTCTTTATTTTTAGATTTTATTTTTAGTGTAAGGTAAGCTTTGCATCATTTACGTTTTTAACAATGGATGACCATGGGTTGCCTGTGACTTGAGCGGTGCACATGTACGCACTTCAGAAATATCGTTACTACCTTCGGTCTGGTATTGGCAAAAAGTGAATTGTAGCGGACATAGCAATGTGTGCGTGCCATTCAGAATCCTCAGCTTAAAATGCTTACAATGTCATGTGAAGAACGTGAGGAAATACACTATTATTTAACGGCTGACCTACAAGATGCCTTTGTTCCTGTCAAATGCACTACGTCAAATATGGCTTCGTCGAACGTCTATACTCAGAGGATGGGTTAACTCGAAGGCCCTTTTCCAATATGTCAATACGAACAGCGGGATATCTTCAATATAGATTTCCTGACGGCTGATAAATATATCGCAGGACGTAACGTAAGAAAAGATTTATCGAATGCAAAGACGACTTGACGGAGAAAGATACTGGGTTACATTTAGGCTTGCTTTGTCATGTTACCAGTCTCTTCAAATCACTTAACTCCTCCTTGAGTCACCTTGATAGTACTCTGATTTACCTTATTCACAAAGCTTAAATGCGTTAATGACTTTCCTAATTCTTTTAACTCACTTTTCTCCGCTTTAATTCTGCTCTCTTGATTCGCTTAATTCGCTCCTGACTGACGTTTATTCTCTTGAATTAGCGTTCCGGATTTCATAAATTCACTCGACGTCATCCCAATGCATTTAGGCACGCTTGAATTGACGTTAGGCGCCTTGTGTGACGCCCTATGATTTTTGGTACCCCTCGTCTTGCAGCTCCGCCAGGGTGATCTAGTGGCTGTGGCACTCGGCTACTGATCCGAGGGTCGCGGGACCGAATCCCCGCCGCAGCGGCTGCATTTTGACGGAGGCTAAATTTTGAGGCCCTTGTACGGTGCGACGTCAGTGCACCTTAAAGAACCCCAGGTGGTCGAAATTTCCGACAGCTCTCCGCCCTACGGCGTCTCCCATAATCAAATCGTGTTTGTTTCTGGGACGTGAAACCTCAGAAATCAATCACTTACTCGTGATGATGACGAATACGACGACGGACAGTCCCTTTTCACGTTCCTTGAGACATGCACAGTTTTCATGCACCGTCACTCAATGCGTGCGTCGCGTGTGGAGCATCATAATGCTTAACATAACTTTGTTCATGTATTCTGGCGGCGTTAGCAACTTGACAGGAGCATTCTTCAAGTTGAGCCTGTGTAATCTGACAGTTCAGAGCTGGTAAAATGGCACTTACACTCGTATAAGGTAGGCGTATATACAGCACCGACTTAACATTAGACTGCCGAATTCTCGTCAATATTCCCTAAATAATTAAGTGCTTGTACGTCCCAGAACCAGTTATGATTATGAGGCAAGCCCCGTAGTGGAGAGCTCCGGAGTAATTTTCACCACGTGGTGTCCTTCGACGTGCTTCAAAATCTAGGTTCACGGGTGTTTCTTTTGCATTTCGCCCCCATCGAAGCCATGATCCAGGATTCGATCCCGCGACCTGCAGCTTCGCAAGCCAACACTGCACCGATAAGCTACCACGCCGGGTGCGTCTATATTCCTTGGCTTCGTTGTCTGTTGCCTTCATGAGGTTGTGTCTAACCAATGAAACGCGTACTTGATACGTTCCCCTTCTTTCCTTATATGGAAGGCACCGGAAATCTAGGACACCTGGTGTTCTTTGTCGTGCACTGGCACATCGTAGTACACGGGCCTCTAGCATTTTGCTTCCTTCTATATGCGAGCACCGCGGCCGGGATCCGACCCGTCATTTAGCACTCTGACCTCAGTGTAAACAAATGAACACACACACACACACACACACACACACACACACACACACACACACACACACACACACACACACACACACACACACACACACACACACACACACGCGCGCGCGCGCGCACGCACACACACATACATATGTTGTTCGCCGGGAATCACGTCCCTTGGAACGAAGCTGATTTGATGAGGACATCGTGTGTGGGCAATAGATAAGCACGTTACAAGGAAAAAAAAGAGAAATAAAAATGTATGGGGGCATCCACTGACGTCGATGAGGGCCGTCATTTTATTCTAGATCCAGCACAGGGAAAACCTCTGCTTCATCTCGGTCCGCGTATCTCCATGTAAGCGCAATGGAAGCTGCGGACCGCACAACAAGATGACGGACGCTGACGTCACATGAATACTGCCTCTGTGCAGGCTGAACCGTTTGCAGCACGAAGGCGACGTAATCGCCTATAAGCATTACATCCCGACACGTGAGTTTTATATCTTGGGCGTGCAAAAGAGCGCAATCGTCGTTGATGTACGCTTTCCCAAGCAAGTCAAAACTCGCGCATGACAGCGGTCGTTTGTTGCGTGGCGAAAAAAGAAAGAGAAAGATAAACAAATATCTGTGAATATAAAGGTAGGCAAGCCTTGTTCGTCGATTTGCAGGGCATAGAAACGGAAGCCCTGTCCTGTTTCCCTATACTGATGGGAAAACCTTTAGGCCGCATCTATTCTTCCCATATCTGTGAGATGTCCCTCTCTCGAGGTGTTCCTGTCCTTACACTATTGTACGCATGCTGACGTCCCTACATAGCTCATGCTGGAGACCGGGAGAAGAAAGGAGACGAGTGGGGTGGGGGCAGATGCGCTGACGGGCATATATGCTTTGTTTTTTGCAGGCAAATCTTGAAATCAGGTTCTTGAGTCGTTCGCTTATTTCTGTCCTCCTCACATGCGGCTCGTTCTGGCTTCTCTCTGCCTAGATTCAGGAGCCGGCCTGTCTTTGTTCCGCGTTTCGACCACGTGTCGACGTGCCAGCGTCGGGAGACCCAGGAAGGCACACGAGCACTTCCGTTACTTCCGCTATCTCTCTTCGCCCTCCCGCGGTAAGTTCCGGTTCGCTGCTTCGTGTTTTTCCCTCTTTCTTTCGTACTGCAAGCCCTACTCACTCTGTTACTTCCAAATTTGTACCTTTATCTTTCTCGTGCGGCTGTTATCTTTTCTTTCCTTTTTTCGGAGCTAAGATGTCCGCTACGTGATGCGATAGCAACAAAGCAACGAAATCAGCTTGTTCGGAGTTCAAAAAATGCTGAGCTGCCGAAGGGGGGGAAATCGACGAACACTAATACAAGTCTCGAATTCATGCGACCGTCGCAACTGAGGGTAATGTTTGCATGGACATACACAGGTGATATTTCGTCGCGCTGCTGATAAAGGAAGAAGTTAAAATCATCTTGAGAATTTGTACCTATATATGATTAACTTTATTATCACATAGTGATATATCGATCGATCGGTATATAGATTGCGTTAACATCCGGAAGCAACAAAAATAACGTGGGAGCCAGCATAAGGGTGGGCGGGTTAAGGCGGAGACTCTCCTTTGACCACCAGCACTGAAGATCTTGATTGACGTGGGGGGAAAGTCATGCCGTATCGCGTGCATTCGACTGGAATCTACGGCTTTCGTATCAATCAATGTTCACGGCCGGCGACGCATTTGGGAACGTGGGCGGAGCATCGCCGTGACTTATGCCAACTCGCACACGAACAACATCGGAAAATTTATCAGTGCTAGGTAGCGCCTAAAGCATATTCAAGAACAATAGCGGCATTTGCAGCAACATCGCAGCTTTTGCAAGTAAAACAAAAATGATAAAGCTGGAAAGATAGAGCGGCGCCCCATGTTTTGAATAGTGGAGCACACCATTTGACGTTAGCAGGTCCCACGTGATTCCTCGATGAGCGATCGAGAGAGCTGTTGTTTTGTTGTTTTGTGGGGTTTTACGTCCTAAAACCAGTTCCGATTATGAGAGACGCCGTAGTGGAGGGCTCCGGAAATTTCGACCACCTGGGGTTCCTTAACGTGCACTGACAACGCACAGTACACGGGCCTCAACATTTCGCCTCCATCGAAATGCAGCCGCCGCGGCCGAGATTCGATCCCGTGACCCTCGTATCAGCAGCCGAGTACCATAGCCACTAGATCACCGTGGCGGGGCAGAGCGAGAGAGTGACAGCAAGGAAGGGCATGGAGGTTAATCAGAAGTAGACTTCCCGTTTGCTACCCGACACTAGGTGATGAAAAAAGGAAAATAGAGAGAGATCGAAGAGCAGCAACAGAAAAAGAAGGGGGGGGGGGGGGGGGAGTTGTAACGAGGGCGTTACAGTCTTTGTAATAGGCCAGTGCCATGGAGGAACGCCAACAAAGCTTTGACCAACTTCCGCGACGATATGTCACTTTTGGTCGACATTCCAGTAGTCTGTTCCGACAGCGCCCTGTTGCCGAGACGGGCCAGCGCGGCCTCTAGTAACAGTCTGCGCGCATATTGAAATTACGAAAACCCAGAAATCTAAGCTCGAGACCCTACTCCGTCAGATTTCTCGCACTATATTGGGTACCCCTCAATACGCCAAGTCTGATAGGGTTCAAGGAACGGCTATCCTTCCAAACCTCGACGAGTTGGCTCAAGTTCACTGGGAAGCACAGTTCACGCGTCTCAAGCTATCCGCACAAGGATATGCCCTGCTTCGTGAATTGGGCTATGATATATCTCCACCCGTCGTACTTGAACCATCCCGGCCCCCATGGGCGACGCTCGACCAGATCAACGTCGAACCTGTACCGCGGAACATGGATCGAGATACCCAAACAAGACGACGCGAAGCACGAGCCCAACATCTCCAAGAAACCATAGGAGAGTGGATCCTGTACACGGACGCATCTCCGTCTCAGACCGGCGAGGGCTTTCGAACGGGAATAGCTTCCGATGGACTACCACTTTCATGGGGCTTCCATTATAACATCGGTACACAATGCATGGCCGAAATCACAGCCACAGCAGAGGCAATTACTATGCCCAACCCAAATGCCCGTTGTTTACTCATACGAACAGACAGCCAGGCAGCCTGTCGAGCCTTCGCGACAGGTGACCTTCCAGACGCGCTATACAGCATACTAACAAAGCACTTAGATGCCCACCCGTCGCTACGTGTTCGAATACAGTGGATACCTGGTCACTCAGGGATAAGGGGGAATGAAGTGGCACACGCCATGTCCCGTGTAAGTCTCCCGGGCCCTCCCCTGTGGTGGCCGGATTCACTGAAGCGAACCGAATCTACTTGATCTGGCGCGTTTAGATAGGCGCGAACGATTAGACGAGATGCGCAACAGCCGCAGGGTTTATCCTGATCCACCTCACTCCATGACGAGACGCGAGGCAACCCTGGTGAGGCGTGCCCAAACTCACTCTTTGATGACACCTCACATTGAGTACTACGTACAAGGCAAGGACGGGTCTCCTTCCTGCGGGGCATGCGGTGGATTCCCCGATAACGCCCACGTTCTGTGGAATTGTCCGGGTGGTCGTGCAGCTATGGTCGAGAGCCTCAAACACATACCAACCAAACTAAGACCTGCGACCCTGGAGGAGTGGCTGGCGGACTCCTCCCCAGACCTCATGAAGGCACTCCTCGGACATTTGACACTTGTAGGCCTGTCTGAGGGCTAGGCCTCTTTTTTTCTATTAGTGGACCCGGACAGGGGTTTGCATTTTTTTAAAAATAAGGTTGTTCTCTCTCTCTCTCTCTCTCTCTCTCTGCGCGCGCTGTAGCGAGTACAACGGCAATGAACGTGTTCTATAGTTTCCTCGCTGCCGCAGTGACTGCAAGCACCGCTAATGCCCATGCCATTTCTGTAAGGAGATGACGTCTGGTAAAAGCGATGCTAATCAAATTATTGCAGCTGCACTTTCGGCGGCAACCTAGCACGAAATGAAGGTATGACAGGCGCACAAAAGGGTAAAATAATAGGTTTAAATAAGACAAGTCATTCTAATTCGGCTTGATATTTTACTTAGCTTCCGTATAACGCTGTCCTTGCCGCCAGGAAATTGAACCCGCCACCTTTTACTACAGAGCAGAGCGTTATGGTCATGTGTATACTAGAGAAGGCAAGCGTGGCAGGGGGCGGCAGAAAGTTAGGTGGGCAGATGAGATCAGGAAGTTTGCGGGGATAAATTGGGCCCCATTAGCACAGGACAGGGATAATTGGAGATCCATGGAAGAGGCCCTGCAGTGGCCGTAGACAGGCTGATCATGATGATGATGATGGTGGTGGTGGTAGAGATTATAAAGGAAAGGAAAAAGGCGCTAATTTCTATCTCCCACACTGGGGACACGGCTAAGCGCCTTAGGGGAAGGGGATAGGGGACATAAAGGTATAGGATGATGATGACGATGATTACTACGTTATTATTCGCTTACACGTCTCCCCCCCCCGCCCCCCTTTTTTTTTTTTAGGGGCGAAGCTCCTCTTAGTCTAACCTTGTCACGCGTCAGTCGTCAGGCGTAAACCGCGTGCCTCCCGGCACGCGCTCGACCTCGGCGTTCGCCTCGGCGCGTGCCTCTCTATCTCCCGGCACTTACCTCTGCTATCTTGTGTGTGTGAGAGAGAGAGAGACAGAGAGAGAGCGAAAGGCGCGCGTTGGCTATGGAAACGCTCTTTCTTAGAGGAACGCTGTACCAGCTCGCAAAGAAGGAGAACGCGCCCTCACCTGCGAGAGACAACTTTGGCGCAGGCAGCCTCTCCTAGCGAGTTCCTTGATTGAGAAATACCGACTGCTCGCTTTGGAGAACCGTTCACCGGCCACCCATATATATATATATATATATATATATATATATATATATATATATATATATATATATATATATATATATATATATAAAAGGAAACTTCAGTGGGTCCGGCACGTATAAGAAAAGAAGCGGGTACACGCACGAAAAAGCAATACTTTTATGCCCAACGTTTCGGCCGTGGCACGGCCTTCGTCAGAGAATCAGAGAATATGCTCCTTGGTACGCCTGACGAAGGCCGTGCCACGGCCGAAACGTTGGGCATAAAAGTATTGCTTTTTCGTGCGTGTACCCGCTTCTTTTCTTATATATATATATATATATATATATATATATATATATATATATATATATATATATATATATATATATATATATATATATATATATATGCACTGGATCTTGACTTGCAATGAAGTGCCGATGGGAGATTTCACTTGTGCATAGTTGAACCATAAGGATTCGTAGCGTGCGCGTTAACTAAATTAATCCGGAACTCCGCACGATCTACGATGAACCTCCCGAGCTTCGCCCACTCATCATCATTCACTCCGTGGATATGCTGTAATTTTTTTTTATTGAGTCAGTCGCTGTGGGAGGTAATGCCACGCTACGGTGGTCTAGTGGTTATGGCACTTGGCTGTTGATCTGAACGTCGCTGGATCGAATCCCGGCTGCGGCTGCTGCATTTCGATGGGGGCAAAATGTTGAGGCCCGTGGACCGTGGTAGGTCAGTGCACGTTAAAGAACCCCAAGGGGTCAAAATTTCCGGAGACCTCTGCTACAGCGTCTCTCATAACCAAATCGTTGTTTTGGCGACATAAAACCTCATAAATCAATCATAAATGCGGCAGACGGTGACAAGTGCCAAGTTAAGAACATGTGCCGGAATAGGTCAAGAAAGGCAAAAGCATTATTAGTTCTAGCATGACTGCGTGAACGTCGCCGTTTCTTCTATTTCACGTTAGCCGATAGCAAACGTCAAGAGCAAATGCTTCGCGAGAGCCAATCACTTCATGAAGGTCTGATTACTATGCTCTTACCGCCTTGTTTTTCCACAAGCGACGTTCTGTACAACACGCGTATTCCGCAGCTCAAGTAACACGTTAAGCACGTAAACCAGCTTCATTTCGTGTTTTCCCCCATCTGTCTTCCCTCTAAGCTATTCTCAATCAGTGGAGCCCTCAGTGAGCCGGAACGATAGCGGAAGTACAGCTCTGCAGTTTGAAAATATTCGCCGAGAAGGCACGGTTTTAAACGAGCGTACTACAGAAGCGAAGGTCTCGTAATGAGCACCAGTACTGGCATCAAGGCTTAGCGCAAAGAGCGACGGCTGGATGTTGTGTTTTCGGGAAGCAGCGTTACGGTGGGACGTGCCCCTTAATAACTCCGCTAAGCTGGACTCGTAGCAAAATTGCACTTTCGAGAATTAATTACCTCGCCGGCTAGACTGGCTCGGGTGTTCCGGTACGGCCTGCCAAAGTTTCAGCGGAGAGTCTGAAAGGCGGGTAAATTGATGTCGTAACGCCCAGCGCAAGAAAAAAAAAAAGAAAGACACGTAAGAATTTGGACATCAGGAACCAAATACGCAGGAACTCTTCTGCAGCTTGATTAAGAGGTTGAAAGAGCGGTTTTATATTTGAAGCGTTGCGTGATATATGCTCCTTGGTACGCCTGAGAAGCCACGCCTACTGCCGCGAAAGTGTTTCGTCAATTTCTGTTAAGTTCTTATAATGCCGCTGGGCGTTTGAAAATCGAAAATCATGCCAGATTTATGGCGTTTGTGCTTCACACAAGGGGTGCACGAGTGCCAAAAGCTTTGTTTTTTGCTTTTTTTTTCAATGCTTCCTACGAAGCGAGAGAGAAGTTCGGTGGTGGGGAGAGCGCGAGAAGATGTGGTGTATTTGGCCGCGATGCTAGGGAATAATCCACTCGGTATTGTCGTATATCTGCGGGAATTTGCATGTCACTTGACGGTGCTGAGCGCAGCTACCTTTTTTCACCTAGGCGTTATGTTAAGACAAAAGCAGAGGTTTATAAAGCTATATAAGATGTTCTTTAGTGTCACCCACGAGAATAATGGTCTCTAATGTGATCGGGGCAAATGTAAATATACCGCTCACAGTAAAGTGCTGTATACCACCGTACTTTAGCCAGGAATCTTAAGGCTCCTTGCACATCTACACAGCGGGTATTTGTCCTTTATGAATGACATTGGTCAAACGGATACACGCAGGCTGTGCATGCGGTTTTTCGCCTTCATGCTTATAGACTGCGAGTGCAAAGAAATGATCTTTGTATTGCTCATAGTTCCCAGACTGTTTGACCCTGGCGAGTGTACCAGTCACTGTATGGAGGAACGTGGAGGACATGAACGATGCAAGGAAAGCATCGAGTCGAGGCGAAAGAAGATATCCTGATGTCGGTTGATGGAACTGATATGAAGTAGATGACAGGAAGTTTTTAAATGGTGAAAGGGAAATGTGAAAGGCAAGACAACTCTCACGATGTAGAGAACGCACGGAGACGAGAAATGTGCCGGTCGACCAGGCAAGCTTCCGGTTTACTCCCCAACAGGGCATTATGGAAAGCGCGAAAGCAACGAGAAAATAGGGGGAGGCGGTTGACGGGACGGGGTGGGTTACCACTGAACTCACATTAGAGGACGCTCTGCAGGTTTATAAGTGAGCACCGATGCTTCCAAACCTTCAAAACGATTTCCCCGCTCTTGAATAGATTTGAGCGGCAGTGATGGATGAGGGTGTGCTGAGGGAATTCCTTTTCTTAGTAAGCCACAAAAGGCCAACCAAATGGTTTCGGTTAGTTAGGCTGTTTTGGGGGCAAGTGTGAGAAAGAATTCGGTAAGCAAAAGTTGTACCTCGGAAAAATAATCGAAGTTCACAAGAAAGAATGCAGAACGGGGGATGATGGCTGAAGAAGGGGTGTACCACATCTTTCTGCTCGAAACTATTAACCAGTTAAAAAAAGAAAACCTTCCTTGTCAGTGCAGATGTCTCTTAGGCGTGTCATATCCGCAGGCTGTGACGAGGTGATCTATAACCGTCTGTGTTTGCTTCTTTTTCCACGTCCATCGTCGACGTCCGTACCAACGACCCGTTATAAAACAAGGAAATCTCTTAGCAAGCGGCTATCGCGTGCCCGAGGGACCGGAGTCGAGGACACACTGTAGATGGGGCGTTGCCCAACGGCGGTAAGAACAAAAAAAAAAAAAAAAGAAAAGAAGATCGTGTGTACAGGACAGGAAGGAACACCTACGCATCAACCGTCTAATGGAGTTGGCGCCGTCGAGTTCGGCAGACGCCGCTGTGGTCTGTGGCCTCTTATGAAAGTCGCGCGAAGCACGTCGCCTCGGGCAGCGCTTGGGCCACTCAGGAAGCGCCGCGGAGCGAAGAAGACGCGCGCGCTGAGCCGCGTGATCCGCAAAAGATGGCTATTAGTATTGCGTTACGCAATAGTTTTTGGAAGTGCCCGACACGAGCGCGTCAAAAACGCTGCCACCGTGTCAACGTGAAAGGGGGCGACGAAATGCAATTTGCGGAGAGGGAAATGGCCAAAGATGCGGCGTAACTGCGGAACACGCAGGCGTGTAATGGAGGCGAAAATGTTAGACGCCCTTGTACTGTGCGTTGTCAGTACACGTTAAAGATCCCCAGGTGGTCTAAGTTTCCGGAGCCCTCCACTACGGCTTGTCTCTCCTTTCTATCACATTGAGTCCCTTTCCCCACGGACGCTTAGCCGTGCTCCCGACATGGATTGCAGAAATTAGCGCCCTTTCCTTAACCGAACCACAATCAATCAGACGTGCAATGGAACACTTGGAATTAGGCGCGGAGGAGTTCCGACGCAGGTCTTACGTCCGGTAGAAGGATGTGAACCTGTACGGATAGAACTTTCTATATCGCCCGAAAGAAGTTTATCAAAGTTAGAGAGGAAACCAAGTATGCCGAGCCATATTGTTAGAAGATGGCTAAAAATAACCGACTTACAGGTCCTTGGTCTCGCGTAGTCGCATCACGACTTTGCTAGGAGGTTTCACGACGCGACGGGAGGATGCCTTTTTTTTTTTTCGCGATGTCGCATCAGAGAGCATTGACATAACATTTCGTCGGATCCCGGCCGCGGCGGCTGCATTTCGATGGAGGCGAAATGTTGAGGCCCGTGTGCTGTGCGATGTCAGTGCACGTTAAAGAACCCCAGGTGGCCGAAATTTCCGGAGACCTCCACTACGGCGTCTTTCATAATCAGAGCTGGTTTTGGGACGTTAAACCCCACAAATCAATCATCATCATATGATATTTCGTACTTCTCATATCTTGCTCTAACTGGATGAGGGTGCCCTAAATCATTTCTTGGGTAATTTTCTACGACTAGAGAGAAGGAAAGGTTTATTTACAGAAAGGCAGGAAGTTAAGCATCTCTAAGACTAAATTTCAACTTAATTTCCTAGGAGGTGTGTGCGTCACGATTCGATGACGCAGAAGGTGATCCCATGGGCGCGGGACATCACAGCTCAACTGACACTTCCGTGTGTTCATTAGGCAGCCAGTTCGGCTAGACATCGAGCCGCAGTTTTCTGCTGCAAGCCTGGTCTGAGGAGGTGTGTGAAGGACCTGATGGCACAAACGTAGCTTCGTTTTCAAAAGTACTCAAGTGTGTGCGTGCGTGTGTGTGTGAGAGAGGGAGAAAGAGATGAGACGGAAGGCCGGGAGGTTAGCCAGAAGCTGGCATCCGGTTTGCTACGCTCCGCTGGGGTGGGGGAAAACGGGATGGGAAAGTACTCTAAATATATATTTTGCGTAGGATATGTTGGCGCTTTTAAATGGCACCGGGAACTACTTTATTGAATATAACATTATGTAAGCTCCCAGACATACGAAAAAAAAATGTGTAAGATCGCGCACAAAGTCAGGTCGAATAAGACTTTCAGTAAAGCCATAAAAAAAAGCATTAGATACGAAATACAGTCACACAACTTAGCGTTAAGAAAAAGTACCAGTCACGGGAATCAGTTGACAAATAACGCAACAAATAAGGCGACAAGGTCAGGTTAAATTATGCACTTATAAAGACAATTCATCCTGAAGATAATGCTGTGCTCAATAAGTTCCATGTGCGGTATGTATCGCTTCTAAAAATTTCTTTATATTACTGCCGACATTGCAATGCATGCGCTGGCCATGGACCTAGAACTTTCCGGAGCTCCGCCATGGTGGTCTAGTGGTTATGGCATTCGGCTGCTGATCCGAAGGTCGCGCAATCGAATTCTGGCCGCGGCGGCTGCATTTCGAGTGAAGCGAAATGTTGAGGCTCAAGTAGTATGTTGAGACCTCCACTACGGCGTCTCACATAATCATAGCTGGTTTTGGAACGTGAAAAAAAAAAAAAAGATGAATGAGAACTTTCCTGAAGATGTAGGCGCAAATATACAAGAATCCAAGGAACTACCGATACCAATCAAGCATTCATTGATTCCTACCGCCATTTACGCGTGCCATGAAAGATGAAATGAAAAAGGACGGGCTTAAGGAAATGATAATTTCACCAGCAGAAGCGAGAAGTACGCTTACATACTGCTCCAAGTTTGCGTTTCGTCTACTTCATCAAAGGACCGTACACGTTTGCACTTCACACGCATCGTCTCTGTCTCTATCTCTCTCTCTCTCTCTCTCTTCCTATCTTTTTTTTTTTTGCTCCTTGACAAGGAGTAGAAGATATAAGCTAAAGGCGCCAACGTCTCCTTCACCCAAATTAACAATGTAAGATAAATAACGCACAATCAAGAACTCGGACCGTCCCAGCCACTTTCGTAAATATTTTATCTGCTCTTATTTTCTGTTTGGTTACTTCCCCTTAAGCTGAGTGAAGTAGTGCTAATTCAATAAGAGACTCGCAAGGCTCGGCGTGCTTTCATTTCTCAGGCGGGGAAAAAAGAGCAGCGAATAACTAACTAACTCAGGTGCGAGTCTCTATTGCAACGAGCAGACAGAAACCTCCGTTATGCTCGGCGATTCGGCTAACGTAAAAAAATAAATAAATAAAGGTAAAGTGACACTGGCAGGCAAGGAAGGTCCAGCACGGACGCGACAACACTCGGTGTCAGTAACGATCGGCGAAAGAGGCGTGGGACTCGAGAAGATTCAATTACCCGACGTCGACGACGACGGGCAGCGGTGGATAGCCAGCGCAGCATTTAGCCGCACGGCAGCGATAAGAAATACGCCGTCGGCGATTGCAGAGACATCCGGTAGCTTGCCGTATGGAATGTCGTTCGGATGTTTTTGTTATTTACGTTTTTATTCCTTGCGTAAACATAGCAGTGGTGGCAGGCCGTGTCAGATATATTTAACGAAGCGGCTCTTGATTGTACGACGCAGTTTCAGCAATAGTAAAAGCTCTCATTGCTCACTGTTAGGCGGTGCACAATTCATCGCACTTTTCTTTTCTTTATTGCTCTTGCGCCGGCTCGCACGCTGTAATGTACATTTTTCATTAGGACGGCAGTTGAGACTGCTCAGTTGAGACTCTCAGAGTTAGCCGATTGTTGAGCATGAATGGCTCGTCCCACGTTTCGCACATCTGACTGTCAGGCATGGTCGTTTAGTTGCAGTACGACTATGAAATATTTATGTCCCTTTTCTTGCTTATTAACAGCTAAAACGTATTGAACTAATATAGTAAGTTAACAGCAGCGCCTGACGCAGTAGCAGCGAGCCGTACTACTTCGGCAATAATTCCGTGCATTGACTGAAACTTTGGCTTAAATTAGATACTTGTCCACCGTCGACACTGGTATTCGGGAGCACCGTGACTCCTGAATGGCGACTGCGAATGGCATTGACTTTACTGCACTCAAACGACCTGCATAATTCGAGAGCTCAGATTGTAATTTTAAATAAGACGTCATTTGTTTCTTAGATTTATGACCTCGTGGCAGCAAATTGGGATATCTTCGAATAATCTTGTCGTTCTTTCTCGAAACGCGCCCTCAGTGTTTGCCAGTACTGATTACTTCTTGAATGGCTTTGTTAGATACACTAAACTTGCTTTTTCACATGCGCGCGTTGAACGCGGTCTGTAACTGCTGTGCTGGTGTTGTCTCGTTCGCTTGGTACATACTAAAACTGGCGCTGTACATGAGACTAACATGACTCATAGGTCACTGACATCAATTGCTTGACACATTTGATGTTTACGTAAGGATTAATGATAATAAAATCACGTGTTGCTCATAGCCACACTTCTCGGCCAGGGGCATGGGTTGTGAGCCAAACGTGACTGAATGCCACTGATTACAGCCTGTGTTAAAGGAACGGCGCAAATGGATGTCACAAACAGAAAGCCTCAGCAAACGCCCACGCAGTAGCTTTTAAAGAAGGACATGGCAAAAAACTCCTAGATCTGCGGAGAGGACCCCGCATATTGGCAGGGTAAGCTAGATTTTACTTCGTGCTCTGCCAATTTTTTCTTTAAGCCCTACTTTAATCCTGCATTAGTCACTGTGACGAGCCCATGACAGCTTACTCTGCAAAAATTGATATAATATTTGTGGCATTGCGGAAGTGCTCTCACCGTGAAGTTGTGTTAGCACGTGATAGGAGACCAGTGATTTTCTTTTTTTTTGTATTATACACACTTCGAAAACTATAACACAACCGAATGTTAAACGAGCAACTCACCGGTCGGTGAACGGGGTGTGATCAGTGCCGGACTGTGGTGCTCCTCCTCCCATGCAGTGACGATCACGTGATGGCTCACGTGACTTGGTACCGGACAGCGTACCAATAGGGCGCCGCCACGTGGCACCGAACCCGGAGCCGACCACATACGCAGCTCCCAGTCCTGAGCGACCACTGCGAAAGATAGACATGCCTGAGCCACGGAAACATTTTTTCACTCGAGCGTAAATACCCAAACGCAACCTTCACACATGGTGAAATAGGTTAAAAATAAATAAAATAACCCCTTGCGATTTTCGAAGACAGAATATGACGTCGGTGGATAGAGGAGAGTCAAATGCCCTAGCGAAGAATAATTGATATAAAAAGCTTGCGTAAATTTTCTGGGGAATCTACCTTGATCCCGATGGAATGCATTAGCATCAATTTTTAATGACAAAGAAGAAGGAATATTTTATACAGCTTGCACCTAAATTAGGTGCCCATCACTTAACTCAAAGCATGCAATTGTCGCGCACGCAGGAGTTTATTTTCTCGCTTCTCCGCGTCGCAGAAAACGCGCGCCAAACGTAAACGGCATGCCTGTTTGTCTTTCATTATCATAAATCATTGCGTTCGGTGTATTCGGTAACACTTTCTCGAAAGAACGAAAACCGAGGCACCCATCTATAGCTACGGAGATACGCATACAAATAAAATGAGGCGCACTTTGACATTCACAATTTTTTTTCGATCAGGTACGCAGAATAAAAAGAAAAAAGTAAAGCGTTAGCACACTCAACGTTGCCGGAGCGGCGTCGGCTTACCACGCCGAGAAAACCGGCGACAGGGAAGGGCTTGGGTGGCGTGATAAATGGACTAAAACTCACGCCCCCGCCGCTTCCTCCCCACCCTGAATGCACTTCAAAGGTGCCATCAAGGATGCCGATGCTTCACGCGTATACGGCGTTACACTGTTATATACACTGCTCAGAAAGCGCGAGGACGGGCGTGAGGTTTCCGCTGAATTGTGAGCAAGCGGGGGCAGGAATTTTCACCGGGGTGGCAGATTGCGCCGGGGCTCGGCTGGATGCGAGGAAGAGAGGAGGCTCTGGCTGCCGAACGTAAATTGCCGTCGGTGTCGTAGCTCAACGCCGCGGGCGCCCCCCTTGCTGTCGATCACGGCTGTGCGCGACGGACCCGTCGCCGAGATTAATGGAATATGCAAATGGCCGCGCCCGCACACACGCCTCTTTGTGGCTGCGAGTAGAGAGCGAGAGGGAGAGAGAGCAAGGAAGAAAAAAAGGAAAGAAAGTTGACACGGTCGGCATTGTGGAGTGTCACCACATTGCTCCTTTCTCGCTTGGTGGCCTCAATTCTTGTCCTTTTTTTTTCCCCCTGTCGCTGCGGTTAACGCTGGCGGCTAGATAAAATAAATAAGAAACTTATAACAGTGTCAAATGTTTCTTCTTGCTTACTTTTCTCTGTGCTTCCTCATCGAGGCGAGAGATCTCTGCTTTGATCGACCTACTTATTTTGGCGCCCATGTGTGTTTATTGTTTGAAACGTATCTTCCACGCGCGGTGCTGCGTGAGTTATTTCGCTTTTGAAGACCACTCTTTTGAATATATTATCTAAGCAGCTGCCCAGAGATAGCGAAAAAATCTCTTCTCTGTTTACTGGTTATGCTTGGGACACTGTTTTTGGCGAATGCATTTAGGAAGAAGATGCGCGGCGATACGAAGCGAAAGACAAAATAAAACGAGAAGAAAGTCAGTTGTAATAGCTGGCTGACTGTCTTTTCTCCCGTGAATCAGGCGAAGCGTAATAGAAAGTCGCGGTGAAGACTACATGAGAAGGCACTTCGAAACTCGTGCGTACTTTATAAAATGAATGAAACATTTCACTCCGCAGGGTGAGCACGACTACTGAAGTTAACCAAAACGTATAATTACGAGGCAATGGTGGTCATCATATGCTGTTGCCCCCTTTCCTGTTTTCTCCTACTCGCGATGTTAGGTAGCAAAGCAGCACGTTTGTCTGGCCTATCTCATTGCATTATTTTTACATTTTCCTACTTATCCTCCTCTCATTCTGTCTCGTCCAGAGAAAACCTTATGAAGCCAAGATACAAAACCAATTCGTAGCCATTGCATTACGCGAACTTTGCTTGCTCGGTTCCCGCCGGAGGCGAGTTGTTCTTTCGGCAATATTATGTGATTTTTCTCTTTTTATCACAATTAGCCCTTCGCGGGACACGTTGCAGGGTTACTTGGTCACGTATAGTACAATTTCAAACATAAGCAGCGCAGTCATTTCAGGCTTATAGGCAAGAGACTACACAGGGCGGGAAGCGGGCACTGCCGTGGCGCCGTCATGTGTATAGCGCCCGTCCTTTGTAGTCTCTCCACGTCCATGTCTGAGATCTGTGCCCTGCTTACGTTTGAAATAGCACACTTCATTTATACACTACAAACGACACCCTTCATGTTTGTTTTCATGCACTTCATAGTCCGTTAGCTTCTTATGGTTACGTCTAACAAGAAACGGGCCCATCTATTCATTCCATCCTTTTCTTTTTTTGTTTGTTCTCATGGCATAATCAGCATGCAAAAAAAAAAAAAAAGAAAGGTCGAGAGTGCTTCAATAATTGCTGTAGTCTACGAGACTCTTCGACCGCACAGCACTTCGCAGCGAAAGTTCCTGCGCATGCGCGTAGGTGGAACCACAATCTCATGCAATCCCTTCACGTGCGCTGACCAGCCTCTTCGCTAAACCCTTACGATAACCGACAGGGCGTAAACGTGCTGAACTGTCCCCCCTTTCCTTCTTTTGCACCCTCGAAATCTCTAGAAGCAAGGACAGCTTCATTCTCAGCTTCGTCCTTACTTTTTTGCAGTAGTAGGATCCACCGATGTTATTGTGCACCGGCGCCAACGCAACAAATAAATAAATAAATAAACGGTCACGTTATCGCCTCTCCAATACCCCATTTGCACCGGCAGACGAATCGAACTTTCCCTGCTGGCCAAGTGAAATTGATTCTTGAAATCAATGATATAGGACGTAGCTCTTCCTAAAAGCAGACACTCGCTGAGAATTCAGAAATGGAAATGGGGCCTTCGCGGTTTGACATCCACGGGTGATTGCGAGATTACGCAATTACCGAAGAAAACACTGTAGAACGGGCCAGCCTCCACCGTGAGCAGCCTTTTTGCAATTCTTTTGTTGCGGCGTGAATACCTTATTCTGTTATTAAACGTTGGTGGACGTAATGCTCAGTGCAACAGGGTTAAATATAATTGGGAAAACAACGCAACACAAGCACTCCTGTTGATTACGAGACCATGCGGGTTGCGTGCCGAACTGCACTGTACTGCAAATATTACGCCTGACTACGTAGTCACGTAGTCATACGGGCAAAATAAATACACATACAAAAAATAACTGAACCTAACCAGCGCGCGAAATATAAATGCTTGCAAGCTATATCAACATCAGGAACCTGCACCACGCAAGCTCTTGACAAAAAAGCTTTTCTTGTCGGCGCAATGCAAATGGTAACCGTAGAAACATGGATGCAAAAGAGGTTTCGAAATTCTCCTTCGCGGTTTCAGATCTCCTCCTTTGTCGTTAGGGGGTTTAAAGAAACACTGTACTTCTCTTTATTTAATTCGACTCAGAACCGCGCTTCGCGTTTCTTAGCTGTGCGTATGTGGGGCTAAGATTGTCTTTCACGCCTAGATAATTCGACGTTTATTCCTTTTATTTCTAGACACTCTCTTTCGGTTTCCCCTAGCTCCGCTCCGCGTTCCGCTCGGTGACATTACTCACACAAAATAAAAAGAGACGGTATAGGTAAGACGAGACCTCTACCTATCTTCACCCCGCCCGCAAAGAATGGAAAAGTAAAGGCAGAATAAAAAAAAAAAAATGGCAGCCGTAGTGCGGCGAGCGGGTCGACTGACTGCAGCTTCTTTTCGTACGCCCTTTTTATTCTCACTTTGTGCCCCGTTTACTCCCCTTTTTCTCGCTCCGGTCTATTTTTCTTCTGTCTCATTTCACACCCTTTCCACACTCCTCATTTCCCGTTCAATTCTTTGCCGGCAGGTACATTACTTTTTATTTCTTTTTTTTCCCCATATCTTTCTCTGTTCGCCTTGACGGGTGTACTCGGGGGGGTGGCGGGAACACGAATGAAATCGATATCGCAGCTCGCCCTGGGTTCGTTCCGTGCGATCGGCCTGATTGGGGCTCCACCCATGCTGTGTTGAGGGAGTAAAAGGGGGGTTGAGGGGGGCACCTTGTCTGACAAGCCCTCTCCGCGCCGCTCGAACATCAATACGGACATCGAAAGAGTGCGAAGCAGCCTATCAGGGAGAGGAAAAAAAAAGAGGCAGTGCGTCTCTGCGAAGAAGGCGCGAAAGGATCTTATCGCGGTCCTTCTCCGTTGTTATTCGCTCAAAGCGAATTTGGCAGCTCGCTTGTTGGGTGGACACCTGATGGCGGAAGATCACCGGAAGAAAGTCTGGATGTGTAGACTTTGGACACTTGCCGAGATGTTTATGAGGCGCAGTGATGCGTAGTACTATCTTTTGTTTAGAGGGTTGTGTTTCGTATCGATTTCTTTTGTCTTTTTGTTGTTGCCGTTTATTATAGTCCCGTACTGCGGCATCGCACCCCACCTGCAATCATCTGGATCTCTCGCTTGACGGGATGTCAGATAATGTGTGAATAGGGTGGGAACAGAAGGGTCCTTGCAAAACGTGTCTCCTTAGTATTTCGAAACTGATTACAGCTTCTAACTGACATGGCTTATGGGTGATTGCTCTGTTAGCCTTCAAACCTGTCCAAGGACTCACACTCGTATTTTCCGCCAGAATTAAGTACACGTTGTGGTTAAATTATCCTTAAAAGGCCGGGTGCAGCTGAAAGCACACGCAAGGGTATTTATTTCGATCATCTGGGACGCTACCTTGCCATCTTCCCTTAGCAAGTTGGTCAACGTTTTCGATTGAAAGGGCATCTTTAACAGAGATGCGAATGACATTTTCTTTTATTTATTTTCTTCGAGAGTGCAGTGTGCACGACCATCGTTTCTACACTAAGATGTCACTGAACTACAAACTGCACTGACTTCCATTATCGTTGGCAGAACATGGCTCGCTATGTCTATAGAAAACTCTTCCTAAGTTCCTCTTTGCAGAGAGACGACACGTACACAGCGCTTGCGCATGAGCCGTCTCTAGCGTCGTCGTTTCTGTTAGTGCTAGCACTTTCACAGTCTTCGTACACGCTCCTAGTAAATGTTTCACACGCTGATTATACGGCCTCACGATGGTTACCTGTGTTTGAACCTCCACGACGTGCATTCAAGTACTGACTAAATCTACGGAAAGGCAGATGCAAGAGTTGATTTATCGTTCGAATGACACGGTCAAGTCAGTCGCCGACAGAGGCTCTAAATTCCGTAAAAACAGCACAGTGAGAGGCGCTACTTTTTTTTTTTCTTTAGGGTAGCGGCGCCCACGTTGTTTCTGTCGACCGTTGATTCCCTGATTTCCGAACATTCTCCCATCTGCCCTTTAGCACTGCAACACTTCATCTTACTTCGTCGACTCTTATGACGCGTGGCATCCGCCGTGATCGCGATAGTTGATAGCCGCACAATCGTGCTAAGGCAACGAGGTTAGGGGAAAGCGACGTCGTTCTGAAACGATACGCGCTGGCATGGCGTCTAGTGGCTCTTTTTTTCTGTCTTACGGAAGGGGGAAGGGTTGCTTGTCAGGAGCGTCGATATCCGAATGAGTTTGAGGCACCAATGGGATTTTGCGTGGAAGAGAGAGATAAGAAGCTCTCCTGCTCTTGCCAGCTCTGCTGCATTTTGTCCGCTTGCGTCCGAAGAGGACGGCGCTGAATCCTTTGAGTCTGCGGAGAGGAGAGAGGAAAGGATTGCATTTGTGGCGAGAGGAGAGTAAAATGGAAGACCCCGGTATTTCGCCATGCTCAGCGGCTGTGTACTTTCTATCGAGCGCGCAAGCATTTCAACAACGAATTGCAACGACAGCATTACGTATCGACCAGCGAGTCTGCTTCGCTACCGTTTAAGGTTAGGGAACGGTTTCAACTTTCGGTGCCACGGGCGGCATCACGCTGTGCTGAAGACGTATTGCGCAATAAAGCTTAAGTGAAATGCGTAAAAACCGATGTATGCGCGGGACAATGAAAAAAGAAGGCAGTAGTCCTGTCGTACTTCGTATTATACAGCTGCTCCCTCACGTAGGTTGAACCGAGTGCCTGTTTTACGTAATAGCGATCATTTGCATTATTCCTTGGAATCAAACCGTAACACTGGTGTACTGTACGCCTGAATTGGGGTAGACTTACGTTACGTAAGCCGTGGTAGAATTGCGAATGCAAATGAGCGTAGACATGCTTCGACTAAGGCTTCTCGACGATAACAGAAAACTTGACAAGCCCTAATGTTCAGTTGGTCTTGAATACGGGGCTGTCTTGATAAGACTGCACGTACGGTCACGCCGAAGAACACAACGGACACACCGGGAGAGATCGAAGTCTTCACTGGGCAAACTCGGGCCCAATGCGGTACGGAACGCTCCTAGCGCAGTGATTTCGCGAGCATGGTCGTCTGTGATACGATCTTAAGTGAAACTCGTCGGCTTTTATACACGCGGGATCGTACGTTACACCGTTATCGCTAGTGTTGAGTAAGTTCTATAAAGCATTCAACTGCACGCATCATGCACACATTCTCTGTAGAACGCTTGCGAGAATTGGGATAGGCTCCTATGCATTCATATGCAGCTTGCGCCACGTGTAAATAGCTTAGTTATCCAAACACGAAACTTAAAAAAAAAAAAAACAAGCACACATGCCAATATGACGCAGTAGGCAACAGTAATCCATGAAGGCGGATTTTTTTTTTCTTTCTTTACAACTGAACGAAACTGATCTCTTAGAAAATGGCTCTGCTTATGCCTTATACTGATGTCACCTAAAGGAAACGGCGTTGTGAGAAACAAGATTTCACCCAATGACAAAGGGAAAAGGAAAGACGGTAGGAAGAGGAGAATTAAAGGAAAAAAAATGCGTTGAGAGCTACGGGATGAGTGGGATAGCGACTACTCAGATGCAGCTAGATCGAAACTACATGATGAATTTCTTTCATTTCTTTCTTAAACACGCTTGCAAGGTTCTGTGCCCAGGTATTTTTGCGGTACTTCTTCCTATATCCTCTGGTATTTCAATACCCCGTCGTATTTGCTACACAATGAGAGTCGAGAATTCTTACAACGATACATTCGGTGAAATGCGAATGCATCTCAATGCCGCCTCACTGCAATGTGGTTGGATGTCCTGTAAAAAAAAAAAAAAAAGCGCGCTTAGCACAGTACGCAATGAGCAAACAAAATTTCGGCCACAAGGCGTAGCAGGCGCAACGGTCCCCGAGCTGTCTCCACTGCCACTTTTGCGGTAAGGGATGTCACAGCCTACCCTGTGAGCGACGGGGCTATTGCTTGATTTATGGTGTTATAGGAAATACTTATGCTAATAGTAAATAATAGGAAATGTTAATAGGAAATACACGGTGGATAAAGGCGGGAATCAACACCCATCCCGTTGCTCATCCGTGCGCCGTACGACATGACGTACTCCGACTTTGCTACTTGATATTACATTGGTGGAACGTGGATCCCAAATATTGGCGTACCAGTCACGCTGAAGCGTTTGCCCTTGAGTGCCGTTGCTGTTATGGGGATACCGTTCTATTCTGTGCTTGTCACGGTGACGCGTGTACTGAAATGCACGCGTGAGCGTAGCAATTGCAGAATATGATAGCCCCGCCGTGGTGGTGTAGTGGCTATGGTACTCGGCTGCAGATCCGAGGGTCGCGTGACCGAATCCCGGCTGCGGCGGCTGCATTTCGATGGAGGCGAAATGTTGAGGCCCGTGTGCTGTGCGATATCAGTGCACGTTGAAGAACGCCAGGTGCTCGAAATTTCCGGAGACCTCCACTACGGCGTCTCTCATAATCACAGCTGGTTTTGGGACGTAAAACTCCACAAAACAACAGCAGAATTTGATATCGTCGTGCTACATCCTCTCTGTTTCCAAGGTCAATTGGGCAATATTTCCCTCACAGTGAATATAAAGAATCAGCGAGCGTGAATGTATCGCGTTGTACTGTTTCACACATTGCATCAATCCGGTATCATATTAAAAACGTTTAAATATGTCATCAATGCAGCTTCTAGTGGAATGATTGGCGGCTTAAACACCCAGAAAACTTCACAAAGAAACTGGACCAGAATCATAGAAATGTTATATGATTATTCGTAGTTATGATTATTCGTAGGGAGAAAGAATACGAAGAGTACATTTTTTTGCACATGTATTTGACGAAACCGGCTGGCCAATGATAGGCAATGTAAACTTGTACACGAACGTCTTCACGAACTGGGCACTTCAGTTTGATAGAGAGAAAGATAAAGAAAAAACTGGATTAAAGGTATATCCCGTTGGCTACCCTGCACTGGGGAAGGAGGAATGCAAGGATGACAGAAAGGAAAGGACTGCGACGACACATCCTTGTCAATGTCACTTGTCATGATACAGTCACAATCGCACACTAAGTCCACATTTGCGAAGAAATCGCAGCAACGTTTTCATAGCGAGTCCCGTTGAAGACTTTGTAAGCCCTGGAATCTCGTGTTCTCTAAACGAGTGGTTGGTTGTTCAGCTGGCTAAATGAAAGGGCTGCTCTTCACAAATTGAAACGTGCGCATTTCCTAAGAAGGAGCGCGACTGTTCCTCTGCACGCACAAAGTTCACGTAACGGCCCATCAGCCATTTCAGTGTTAAACGAGTACGCGTTGGAGAAGGCTACTCCAACCCATAGACGGACAAAGAGGGTAGAGTCTCGAGATGAGAAGTCGGCCGGGGTGCGTAGTTGCAGGTTAGGCCCAAATGAAGGAAGCCACCTGCTCGTAAATGTGGGCGAGTTCCACAGTTCCACTCTTAGTTGACGTGCTAGTTCGCGAAGTTCTTTGGCTGCGTCGGGCCTTGAAAGAGAAATGGCGACACAGCTGAAGCCGTCGTGAGCAGATTGGGCAGCCGCGTCCACTTGGTCGTTTCCCAGGATACCGCAGTGGCTAGGTAGCCACTGGAATATTAGTATGTGTCCTCTTCAGTACAACATGATCGTGCGATTGCAAGATCTACGCAACGAGCTCTTGAGTTTAAAGTGTGTGCTGCGCCCAAGAGCCTGCAGCGCGCCAAGCTCAATCTATAGGAAACTTCAAATATCTCGCCTCTTATGTACAGCGAAATTCAGTTACAATTCCAAATCTAATTGTGAAATCCAAGCTCTTCTCAAGATGAAATCCTCGAACCTCCATTATCTTTAGTTCTCGACTGTACGATAGACCCATATGCTGGCCCATTTCACAGCAAATTTACTAATGGACGATCCTCCAGCATACATAAGAGGTGAAAAGGATCTGGAATGAGCTCCTTAGAGCTAGGCAGTCGACGTAAGAAAGTTAAGAAAAGAAAGGAAAGAGCGTTAAGCTATAGCCCGTTTCCCTGGAGAGCAATCTCGGAATACTTGGGCGTCTAGTGGGCTCGCAGTTAAAGAAACGACTTGAGCCATCTTTCTTTTTGGCGCACTCTGGGATCAAATTATAAATAAACGCCTTCGCAAACGCTCAAAGCCGTAAGCCCTTAACTTGCCTTCAGTGCTCGGTAGCGTAGGCAAGAATACGCAAACTGCGAGGAAGCTCAACAGGCGAGCTTAGTAAGAAGTCTCAGGATGAGGAAAAAAAAAAAAGAACACTGCAGAACTTCCCTACCAAGCGAGCGTGAGGACCCGAGCTACAGCTAAGAACTATTCAGCAAGAAGGAACAGTGCATGGGAAGGACATGGGTTAAGGAGAACGCCAGTCTGGCTCTGAGAAGACTCGCAAGAAGGGATGCCACGGCAGATGCAGGGCGTATCCAGGCCAGTTACGTCTCCCCGGGGTAAAGTCATCGTGGGCTTCTGACGCTCTTCGCTCGCCTCGCCAACGCTGCGTTGATGAGCGTCGCACGTGCAGTGCTTACTCCAGCGCTAGCCAATGCTCCAGTTTTTCTGCTGCCACTATAGTGCGTCCATCTCGCCCCAAAACGCAAGCAGCGCTCGCGCTCTCTGTACGTACCCAGTGAAAAAAAATAATGCTGATTGAATTGCCGCCCCGAAGAGGCGTGCTTTGGAACGGGCACGATGATACGTTGGTAGGAACTGCTGGTGCCTGGAGCGTCATTTATTCGCTCTTTCATAGCTGCTTGCTCGGCAGTTTGCTTCTTCGAAGCGAGGAGGCTCCCGAAAAAAAGAAATGGCGCATAAAAAGGTCCGGCGGGGAAGAGAAGAAGGCCTCGGATCCTTTCGTCTATTTCTTATTTCTACGAGGTCTTCGACGCAGGGAGATGCCGTTGACGTCGTTGATGGTGCTATACTGTCCACCGGCCGTAAAACCTCGCGGAGGCCTAAGAGGGCCGTAAAACGCCGCGCGGCTGCAGCCGGCTATCCGCCCTGTATGCGCTGCAGCTAAGTGCGAAGACTGTGGGTCGCGTATCGGACGTGGTATAGATGCTGCGTCCACTTCCAGTGACGGGCGCCGGCCATACAAATGACCCCCTCCTCTACCCCAGAGGAAGAGGCGGAGGGGGAGTTCACATAGGCCACTTACTCGTAAAACCGGAAGACGGGTCAATTTCGGTCTCGGTAGTTACACACCTGCTGGCAGTGCGATGTGTTAATAGCTAGTACAGTCGTTAAGAGTGCGGGAACAGAATGGTCTTGCGAGGATGGATGCAGGAGTGTGAAGCGTAACTGACTGAGCCAGGCGATAATGTCTGCGGAAGGGGAGTTTGCTTGGCACTCGTTTTAGTAGCTGAGTCTCACATATGGCGTATTTAGACGCTCAGTCACCAATGGCTCTAGCGGGAACCTCTTTGCCTGAAACTTGAATAATAAGACGAGCTGCTAAGTGTGGCAACGTACCTTCAATTAAATCTCGGTGTTGTGCGCGCGAAGACCACGGTTATGTCTATATGCGGCACACTGTACTGGGAAAATACAGTTTATTAGGGAGCACTATCGGTTCCTTTTAAGGGGCCCTAGTGCGGAAAAACGGAAATGATACATTGATTGATCGATTGATTGATCGATTGACGTCCTTATCTTTAACGGCGTCTACTAAGGTCTGCAAAATTATTTACGGGTAATAGAGATATACTTTGCGTTCCCAAAGGTGCTTCGATATGTTCGCAAGTCAATTCAGGGATCAAGGCGCCATAGCTTTGTAGACTGTAGAAGAAAGCTATGGCTTACTGCTAGAGTGCAGAACGTCGCGAACGGGAAATTTTTCTGCGCGTTGGACTATCGCCCACTTGTCTGTTCATCTTTATCCAATGTTCATGGTTGATGTGCGTGGTTGTTGAACAAGAAACGCGCAACCAAGCATTGTTTTGCATGGACGAGCAGACTGGCTTTCAGAACTTTTTTTCTGTCACCGTTATTCCGTTGAATGAGAACATGAACCGAACTAACGGCAAAATAACCTCGACGTTGTTGCCTAGCAACGTCAGTGGCACTTTCGCTGGTCGGAGTAATAGGCCTGCAGTAAAGTGTTTCAAGATATCATCAAAAGTTAACAAAAATGATCCACAAATATATTGTACCATGTCGTTAACATAAATATCGCAAACAAATGTGATCACACATGACTTGCATGGATTGAAGACACTGTTCAGCGCATGTAGTACTGAGATGTGCTCGGATAATTGCGTTTCATGCAAGCACATCACTAATTGCTTCGAATGCGTTGACCTTGGGTAGGGGGAAGGGGGTGTGTGTAAAGCCATTGATATCGCTGTACCCGTCGTGGTCGCTTATCGGCTAGGTGTTGGCTTGCTGCTAATCTGCAGTGCCATCAGATGGAATTCAATAGCTCAATTAGGCTGCATTTGTGTAATAACAAGCCCCGCCACAGTGGTCTAGTGGCTATGGTACTCGGCTGCTGATCCGAAGGTCGCGGGATGGAATCCCGGCCACGGCGGCTGCATTTAGATGGAGGCGAAATGTTGAGGCCCGTGTACTGTGCGATGTCCGTGCACTTTAAAGAACCGCGGGTGGTCAAAATTTCCGGAGCCCTCCACTACGGCGTCTCCCATATCACAGCTGGTTTTGGGACGTAAAAACCCCACAAATCAATCAATTTGTGTAACAACAAGTACAAAAACTAGCACTATGACGCATGAGCGTCGTTGTGGAATTAGGCAACAATATTTTATATTGCGAACATGACGTCGCTAACCAAGCGGCTAGTCTCTATCCAGAACGTTTCCTTAGAGTACAGATGATGTCCTCTCTATACGCTGCCGTTAGAGTCCTGACAAGTTTTTCGCTGTACTAGCATTAGAAATACAATTTTTCCTATCGCAAGCTGCCGTGCACCACGAATTCATCTCCGTTAGGAACTTTGCTTAAAAGAGAGACGCCTGATTTCAAGTAACTATGCTAACAGTCAGTACGCCCAAGACGTTACCAATTGAGGAGCCTTAGTCAGAGCGTATGGTTTAGAAATGACCGCGCTAGCTACACTTTCTCAAGACTACGACTATTAAAGGCGCGTTTGAGGAAAAACCATAAAAGCATGGGACACGAGGGAAGAACGGGAGTTGAAGTTATGGGTCCTCTTTTACGTTTCTGGTTTATGTTCCGGGTGGGACGTAAAGATGGCGATTAGGTTCGCAGCAAAGGAAAGCTTTTTTCGCGACGTCGCTGTTGTATATGTTCCGCCAAGCAGCTTACCAGCAGCGTTTGTTGCTTTATATTTTCAATGGAAAGAATCTTCCTGTACTAAGCCGACATCGTCGCACAAAGCATTCTTAGTTCAGCTTTTACTGCGACATCTAGCAAACGTTGTATTAGAGTTTGCGCGCGTATGCAGTAGTTTGCCGTTGAATCGTTCAAGTTTTTTTCAATTACATTTGTTAAAAAATCGGTAAAATAAAATAGAGCAATACGATGCTTAGACAGACAAGGTAACGGAACTAGAAATTACTAGTTTACTTTGTAGTCATAAAAACGGCGCAGCCGGGGGTGCCTGATATTAACATCGCCACGTCCCGGTCTGGTCACGACGCAAAGCGAAACACAAGCGACGTAAATGCTGGGCTATCCAGACCGATTATCGTGTGCACTTTCTGAACAACAATAACAACAACAAACAAACAAACAAACAAGTTAAGATACGACATCGATGAATATGCAAAGTGTCAAAAAGCGTACCCAAATAGCTGCGTATACTATACAAGCTCCAATGCTCTATAGGTTGGTGCGTTAATGTTTATCGGTGAATGTGCAGCACTATCGCACGAACGCGTATAATATGATATGACTGGGAAGTTGTACGTGACATGGACGCGCAATTTGACAATCCTACTAATGCTTTCTTTCTTTCTTTCTTTCTTTCTTTCTTTCTCTCTTTCTTTCTTTCTTTCTTTCTTTCTTTCTTTCTTTCTTTCTTTCTTTCTTTCTTTCTTTCTTTCTTTCTTTCTTTCTTTCTTTCTTTCTTTCTTTCTTTCTTTCTTTCTTTCTTTCTTTCTTTGCGCGCTGCCGTGGTGTTACAGGCTTCAACGCGGCGTGACAGCGATGTTTCAGCGGTGCGTGGTGCCGTATGACACGCCGTTAATAATAAGAATTGCTGCGGTTTTAGGTGCCAAAACCAGTTGTGATTATGGGGCAAGTCTCGTAGGGGAGGGCTTCGGAGTAATTTTGACCACCTGGTCTTCTTTAACGTGCACCTCAATCTAACTGCACGGGTATCTTTTGCATTTCGTCCCCATCGAAATGTGGCTGCCGTGGCCGGGATTCGATCCTGCGACCTAGAGCTTCGTAAGCCGGCACCCGAGCCGCTGAGCTACTACGGCGGGTGCAATATACAACTAGCATGCAGTTCCCGCACGTTCAACACTTCTTAATGATCGAGCCTCGCTACACTGGGCCCATGGCTCATGGGCCGAAAAATACGGCGTACGCCGTGCGGCGTGAACCAATAATGATACCGAAATGGGAGGACAAACACCGCCTAGTTATCGAATGGGACGACCAGTGGGCCAGTAATAATAATAGGTGCTCGCGTTTTACGTGCCAAAACCATGGCATAATAATGAGCCAAGACGCAGCGGAGGGCTCTGGAAGTTCAGCTATATACCGGGGTTCTATAACGTCCACTCACAACGAATAGCACACGGATTTCTAGCATTTTCGACTCCATAAGAGATGTGAACACCGCGACCGGGGTCGACCCGGTCACGGCGGTTGCATTACGGCGGGCGTCCATCCCTTGAGCATGTCAAGCATCATAACCACTTTACCACGGTAGCGGACAAGCGAAATATTCGAGATATCGTTCTACACGAGCGAGCCATAACGGAAAAGAGCAGGGGTATGCATGACTGGAAGTTCTTAAACTTGACGTTAGGCGCTTACACATGCCGCGCTTTCTTTCGTACACATTGCACGTAAGGAGACTTAGTGTCTCTGTAACTTTCGTTTTCATAGCAGTGCCGAGATGTTGTATTACGACGCAGAACCACCAGTATAACGAGACTCAACCAGTATCGTTTAACTGAGCGGAGTACACGCACAACACAATTCGTGTGCTGGGGCAAGCCCATGTGCAGGCAATACTGCGCGCTTCGGAGACAGTGTGCACACTGCTGCCGGTGTCTGTGAGTAGTTCACGCCGTTCGGGAGCGAACACCAGCGCGCTCCAATGAACCTAGGGATCAGTTTGCGAAATTAGTCCGAAAGCAAGCGCCATGATTGTTATTAACACGCAAGCTGCTTTTCCTAGAGTAGGCAATGAGTATAGAATCACCTGGATCCGCTTTGGCGTATACCATAACAGGGACGCCTGGGGCTTGAGCATTTAACGCAGTTTCATAACTCCTGCGGGACTCGCGTAATTGTTTAAGGTGCGCGTCCCTCGCATACATAGGTAGTAATAACGCTGAAGAGTGTGCGTGCTTCATGCAGGCGGGGGGGCTTTACGCTTGGGGGACCGTAATGAAGAATTCGTCGGAGGAAGCTTGTCGTCCCGGTCGGCCTAGCGAGACCGCTGGGATTTCGTCGTCAGCAGTGATGCTTATCTGCGAGGGGGCATTACGCCTGAATGGGCTCACGCTAGCAGCCGCCGTGTATGCGGGGCTTACGAGGGGGCAGGCGTTTGGGCGGGCGAGGCAGCAAGTGATTTTATTTCCCGTGGTAAGAATGTTCACCGTGCAACGTCCACATATAGCTGCATCACCACTGCTGCGTCACTGAACTGGTTTTTTTAATGCGTAAGGAGGTTAACAAATTGTTATTCAGTTAAGGCGAGGACGCTATTTTCTGCAGCTCTTGTAAAGAGCACGGCTCAGCGTCTGTCAGGGTGGGCGATTGATTGATTGAATGATTTGTTAGCTCTGCGTCCCAGAACAACCCTATATGGTTATGAGAGACGCCTTAATGGAGGGCTTCGGAAATATCGACCACCTGGGGTTCTCTAACGTGCACTGACATATGGCACAGCACACGGGCCTCAACATTTCACCTTAATCGAAATGCAGCCTCCACGGCCGGGATTCGATCCAGCGATCTTCAGCAGCCGGCTGTTGTTGCCACTAGACCACCATGGTGGGGCGCCGGGGTGGGCGAAAAAAAAAAATGAAACAGTGCAAGGGAGAGGAACATCGTAGTGGAGGCCTCCAAAACTTTCACCACTTGCAGGCGGCTCTTGAACTTGCAATGACACGTCTAGCATTTCACCTCCAATGAAACGTAACTGCCATGACTGGTTTATGAGCCCGCATTTTTCGGATCGGCAGTAAAGTATACCACTAGACCACCGCGATGGTCTCACGAGCCTCCCCCATGAATACAACCAGCGCAGACGTGTATGTGTGTGTGTGCGTTTCCCAGATGTGTGCAGCGGATCCCTGTGAGAAATCGTAAGGAATGCTGACGGGTTTGACTTCCGGTGCCGGCGGTCGCATATTGTTGGAAGGAAATAGAGATTAGGCCCGTGCGCATAGACCTAGCTTAGTGTACGTTATTATATCGGAACTGAAGGTTAATTCATATGCCATCATATTTTGCATTTCGAAAGTTGTAGGATGATAACACTAATTAGTAACTCTTACGCCCCTAAACAGCCACAATTTCTACTCGTACCTGAAACCTCTTAATTATAGGCAGGAAATAGGAGGTAGAGAAAAGCAGTGAGTTTAGCCAGTTCAGGACAAGCTGCATGCTACTCTATGTTCGGTCAAGGGAGGGAGGGTTCGAAAGTTAAGGGGGCAAAAAAATAAAAAGAAAGAAAGAAAGAAAGAAAGAAAGAATAACGAAAGGCAGTGAGCACGCATACAACGTCACAGTCAGTCGTGTCTGAGCTGTATGCGGCATCATTCGTAGCCGCAGAGAAACAGCGCCACTCATGCATGAATCTGGGCTAAGCATGTAGTGTTGCTGCTCTTACCAGACGAGTCAGGGTAATAGCGTGCACGTCAGGCATCAGAAACCGCACCTGTTTGTCGACATTCTTGATGCACAGTTGCTAACTTAGTCGAATGGAATCCAAGTCGAATGGAAAGGTATGCTTCTGGAAGCGCACGTTTTTAACGACTGGCTGTCATTATAAATGCCGGGATAATAGATCCACATGTCGATTTTAATCTTGGAACGCTTCGCTTTGAACCAGATAATAGCACGTCGTTCTGTCTGCAGCAGATATTGAAAACGAGCATGCTGAACTGTCATCAGCGTGCCTCCGTTTGATGCATTTGTACTTCACCAGGCCGTTTCGAAAGCAAAAAAAAAAAAAAAAAAAAGTAAACGAAAAACGGCAAATCGAGACTATGACCAGGTCGTCTGGACACGCTGCGTGCTTCAGCTGTAGCATGTCAAAAGCCGGCCCGTACAGGTCAACACAACCTCGAAGCCAAATGGTTCATTGATTGTACGCGAAAGTGCACATCGATCGAATATTATACGAACACGATATAGCATTCCATACCGTCACAGGGTTAAAACGGTAGTTGTGTATATGAATTATGCACATACGAGATGAAGAGATCGAGTTTCTATACATGAGCTCACAACACGTTTGTTGGACGTCATTTTGTTGCTGATGTTTTATTCTTGCCCTGCAGTTATGCCAGGGAGCATATATTGTAAAATACGCGCGTTGCTGTAAGTTCGATTCTCAGCGCATCAACAGAACTTTCTCTGAGTGTTTTTCTTTGTTGCTCTTACATGTTGACTTACTGCGTCATATCCGTTAGTGTAGTGACGTATGCGGTCGTGGTAGACTCCGGCATAAAACACTTTCGTGTTAAAAGAGAGCGCGCCTGGCATGCCTCGTGTTCAGTGACAGTCTCCGGTAGGCAACATTGCTCAATATTGGCCGTACGCAACGAGCCTCCCGACAAATATTGCATGGTGGCGCGCTGTATTAGTCGCCGGCTGTTTTTTGTCGACGAATTCAATGCAGTGTTAGGGCAGAAATGCTCGGGTTACGCTAGCACGTCAGTAACGACCGACTATTATTAGAAATGACCTGGTAATGTGGAACTTATAAGCTGTCGAATAAAATAGCTAAGAATGCCTTACTGCTGCGAAGAGCTGCAGAGCTGGCAAAACCATGTGCATCCAATCAATAACGGTGCTGAGGAAAGTGCAAAGGGCGCTACTTGTAAGCTTTAGTTCAGCCTTTGCAATCATGAAATAATGAGAAAGCGAATTAAAATGGACAAAATAAAGAGGGGGAAGGAAAACGCGACTGCTTTGGGCAGCGAACCCAGGACCTTCATATTAGACAGTGTAGTAAACCAGCGGCGGCAAGTTAGTCGTCTTACGAACACTAATTTTTTCTCACGTCATTTACAATATACACGTCTTCACTGCAGTGGAATGTCCGAGACATCAAATCATGAATTTCAAGCCTTTAGGCCTTTTGTCTTTGAGAATACGTTCGCCACTGACGCAGTTGGTGAACCGATCTTTCAAAATACCGCCCGCATATCTGTCTGCGGGCCATTACTGTCGTGTACTTGTTGTGATCGAAGCAAGGCTGTTTGTTGTATATGCACGTCAAAGCTTGTCATCTTAACAGGGTATGGCCCTGTCAAGTACGTGCGCACATTTAATCAAATGAAAAACAAACGATAGTCAAGGAACTCACTAAGAACAGCTACTCAAAATCTTTATTCCGAAAGCGCTTCCATCCAAAAGCACGGCTACGCTGGCCGAGAATACAGCGTCCGGCTCTTGAATCAACACCACAACAGCAACACCACACTCTCCCATATGTCCTAGGCGTTAGCCAAACCAGTCAGGGTAATAGCGTGCACGTCAGGCATCAGAAACCGCACCTGTTTGTCGACATTCTTGATGCACAGTTGCTAACTTAGTCGTACGAATCCAAGTCGAATGGAAAGGTATGCTTCTGGAAGCGCACGTTTTTAACGACTGGCTGTCATTATAAATGCCGGGATAATAGATCCACATGTCGATTTTAATCTTGGAACGCTTCGCTTTGAACCAGATAATAGCACGTCGTTCTGGCTGCAGCAGATATTGAAAACGAGCATGCTGAACTGTCATCAGCGTGCCTCCGTTTGATGCATTTGCACTTCACCAGGCCGTTTCGAAAGAAAAAAAAAAGTAAACGAAAAACGGCAAATCGAGACTATGACCAGGTCATCTGGACACGCGGCGTGCTTCAGCTGTAGCATGTCAAAAGCCGGCCCGTACAGGTCAACACAACCTCGAAGCCAAATGGTTCATTGATTGTACGCGAAAGTGCACATCGATCGAATATTATAGGAACACGATATAGCATTCCATACCGTCACAGGGTTAAAACGGTAGTTGTGTATATGAATTATGCACATACGAGATGAAGAGGTCGAGTTTCTATACATGAGCTCACAACACGTTTGTTGGACGTCATTTTGTTGCTGATGTTTTATTCTTGCCCTGCAGTTATCCCAGGGAGCATATATTGTAAAATACGCGCGTTGCTGTAAGTTCGATTCTCAGCGCATCAACAGAACTTTCTCTGAGTGTTTTTCTTTGTTGCTCTTACATGTTGACTTACTGCGTCATATCCGTTAGTGTAGTGACGTATGCGGTCGTGGTAGACTCCGGCATAAAACACTTTCGTGTTAAAAGAGAACGCGCCTGGCATGCCTCGTGTTCAGTGACAGTCTCTGGTAGGCAACATTGCTCAATATTAGCCGTACGCAACGAGCCTCCCGACAAATATTGCATGGTGGCGCGCTGTATTAGTCGCCGGCAGTTTTTTGTCGACGAATTCAATGCAGTGTTAGGGCAGAAATGCTCGGGTTACGCTAGCACGTAAGTAACGACAGACTATTATTAGAAGTGACCTGGTAATGTTGAACTTATAAGCTGTCGAATAAAATAGCTAAGAATGCCTTACTGCTGTTCCTCCTGTTAACTATAGCCTGAACGAAGAGCTGCAGAGCTGGCAAAACCATGTGCATCCAATTAATAATGGTGCTGAGGAAAGTGCAAAGGGCGCTACTTGTAAGCTTCAGTTCAGCCTTTGTAATCATGAAATAATGAGAAAGCGAATTAAAATGGACAAAATAAAAAGGGGGAAGGAAAACGCGACTGCTTTGGGCAGCGAACCCAGGACCTTCATATTAGACAGTTCAGTAAACCAGCGGCGGCAAGTTGGTCTGCTTACGAACACTAATTTTTTTTCTCCCGTCATTTACAATATACACGTCTTTACTGCAGTGGAATGTCCGAGACATCAAATCATGAACTTTAAGCCTTTAAACCTTTTGTATTTGAGAATACGTTCGCCACTGACGCAGTTGGTGAACCGATCTTTCGAAATACCGCCCGCATATCTCTTTCCGGGCCGTTACTGTCGTCTACGTGTTGTGATCGAAGCTAGGTTGTTTGTTGTAGATAATGGATCTGCTTGTGAACTTACATATGCCATGCACGCTGTGCCACCTGACCCGTCTGTTTAATTGTAAAAAAAAAAAAGACGAAGAAGCTCACGTCCACCCTCGGCGCTGTGTACAACTCGCCTCCAAGCCGCTCTGATTCCAAACGACTACATGCCGTGTTACTGGCGACACCTGAGCCTTGGATTCTCATTGGGAATTTCACTGCTCACCATCTGCTTTCGGGAGCCTGAGGATGGACTCTAGGGGAAGAAGAACAGCGTTGTTGGCAGCATTGCCGCCTGAACGATGATAGTCCATCATACCTGCGCAGACCTATACCTATACCACTTGCTTGGGCTTGGCTTTCTTCTCTTAGTGTCTTGAAAGAAACGTCAAGTATTTTGCAGAAATCGAATCGCACGGAGTGACCATGTTCCGATTTACTTAAATATCAAATGGCTGTCCAAGGTGAACTCTGCAGCTCGCGGCCATGGCGTTCCGGAAACAGGTGGAGGAAAATCTGAAAATGAACCCCCAGGACGTCTAATAAAAATACAATCAGTAACGACCCCTGTGCTTTTCTTAGCTTAATTAGCGACTGGCTTTATATGGAACTGTATAGCAAAAATCACGTTATCCAGTCCTAATTAGCGCTGACAAGATGTAAAACAATTACGAACTAAAATATTTCTCACATTCCAGTGACAGTTAGACCTTTCGTTTGGCGCTGAGTTCATATGGTTGAGTTCGTGTTAAGATGAGGATTACGTATTGTGCGCTTGCAGGTGCGTCATAGAAATTTATGACGAGCAGCAAAATTTTTGAAACTAAGAGTTCGTTGAATATAGCGGCCTTGCGCTTCAGTGGTCGACATTAAACCCTAAATTTAACTCGGGAAAGAAAACTGCAGGAATGCTACAAAGATATGATATCCTTAGTCAAGAGGTAATGTTTGAACCTTTTTTCGGAGTTTTCTGAATTCGATATTAGCTGCTTGCGCTTCCCGTCGAAATCACTGTCTGAAAATTAATTACTGCCTAAGCCAACAGTAAGATCGTAAGTTCAGACAGCTGATAGGAATTCAACGTGGAAGGGAATGTAGCTTGTAAACACGGGTACAGGTTAGCTTAGCCTTAATAGAACTTCCTTTTGAGCTAGTTGGTTCATAGTGGTGCATATGCTTACAGGGCGCTAAATCAACATACAGAAGAGAGGGACACGCTTAACCGGCCAGCACTGGTCTATTGTGCTCGCGTTTACAAGCCTTACTTTCTCTCACGATGTCGAGTTTCGTATTGTCCCCTGCGCGCCTGAGGTTAGCTTAATCGCCTTCAGGTTGAAAGTATGGTTGCAATAGCAGATTTCTTAAGAGGTTATTAAGCAAGCGCTAAATTTAGACTCTTCATTAAGAATTTTAAGAAAACGTGAACACGCAAAATATGTTATACACACCATTCGTCACTTGCAGGAACTACGGGTACTTCCAATGATGCGCATAAAAAAAATTGATGACGCTCAATTTTCGCCTTTAAGCGTGGGACGCGAGAGCGTTACTGTGCCACACATTCACAAGACACACATACCGACAAAATCCTAGTGATTGTCACCTGGCCCGATGCTGTGTATCTAAGACACTCGGATAGAGTGGCACACACACACACACACACACACACACACACACACACACACACACACACACACACACACACACACACACACACACACACACACACACACACACACACACACACACACACACACAAATAGGAAGGAAATTCATAAGTCGTAAAATAAACTGCATGACATTATTACGTAAAGGACAATCCAGAGAGCAATTATGCGATTTCAAACTCTTTCTCGCAATGGAGGTCATTTACCGACGCCATTTAGGCACGTAGTGAGCCGGACATTCTAATGGGTGTTTTGTACGGCAGGTCGGACTGTCGACGCGGAGATCAAACGAACGCATTTTTTTTGTACGCACTTTTCCTGCGTGGCAATAAAAAAAAAGGCGATCTAGGAATTCTAGAGCCTGTCGGCGGCGACGATCGGCTTCAATACAGCCAAAAAACTGCAATACAACTTCAGCGAGAAATGGTGCTGCGCTTTCGACCGTACTTAGCCGGTTGGTCCTCGCGGGTCATTGAGGAAGAAACCATCGGTCATTCGCTAATGAGCTGCTCTAGCCGGAGATCAGTCCAGCAGGACCGGAAGACGGGCGGAAATTCTCGCCGCTCTGACGTTGCAGATACGGGGCGTTGAAGAGGCGCGAGAGGTTGGAGACATGGGGGAGCAGAGGGGGACATTGATTCCTTAAAAGCTGCAATTAGGGAGCCCAGGGAGCGAGGAGGGTGGTCGAAGAGGGCACATCTCTGGTGGGACCGTTCGTTGTCTGGATAAGACGCGCTGGTCCTACACAAGTCTTCGCTCTATCTTTTATTGTATGAGGGACGGGAGGCAGTGGAAGATAATACGCTCGGTGGTACGTATCTCGGTCTCCACATTCCGCCGTTCCGAGCACTCCTAGCGATGCGAACGAAGGAAGTGGTTAAGGACGGGTGGTCTAGGGAAGGGCGACCAAGCCGCGGTTAGGGAAAACGTGAGGGAAACGTTCCGTATACGAAGAAGTGGGTGAGAGACGCTGCTTTGTGAAAGATCCCGCGCAGTTCTTCCTTTCTTCTTTTTTTTTTTTCATGGCGGTATGACGGGAATGACGGGCACCGAAATGGGAGGAGAAGAATTTGAGGATTTTGTTTCCGGCGTGGCGGCAAATTATTCTTCCGACCCCTCGCGGCATCAAATACGGTAGAAAAATAACGAAATAAAGAAAGGAGACGACTAGAGTCAAGGAGAAGTCTTTTAGTTACGTCTTTTTTTTTCTTTTTTGTTATTCCTGGTTCTTACGTATTTCTAGCTCTCGCTTCCTCCGCGATGCAGATATACACACTACATATACCCGTGTCCCCTTCTTAAGAAGAAAGTTCCATTGTTCCATTTCCATCTGTTCTGCTCTTGTGCGCTCGCGGTTCTTCTCCGGCTGGCTCGGTATCGAATTTCTTTTGCGGGGCAAGCCGGGATAAGTGCCGCAAATGTCCTCAAAGCTTCGTCTTTTTTCCTCGTGACTCCGCTCTCGGCTCGGATGCAGAGATTCGCGCTCCGGCTGTCTCCCTAATTGTGATGAATCGGCAAGCATCTACGCCTGCGAGGCTGCTTTCAATGCTCACTGCCGCGAATGGCGGTTCCGTCTTAGAGAAGGGTACCCTTCAAGATGCGTTGCGGAGAAAAAAAGCTTCTCATTATATACTGAATAGTATACAGGCTTTGTTCTTTTGCTGTGGCCGCGACGGAGACGACGCATCGTCTTTATGTTACCGCCGCCAATGCGCTTCCACGGTGTCTGTCTAGGCATGGTTTTCGCTGCGTAATGGGAATAATAAAAGACGCACTGCCTCTTGATATACCTACCAAGCATTAGCGGTGATCTTTTATTAAGTATGAGAAGGTACAACTTGACGAGGAAAGAAGAATGCAAGTAACAATTACGAGATCGCATGCAACCAAGCAGAAATGTGGCTGTGAAAGTCGCGTTTGTGGGTGATCTTTGAAAGAATGATGATTACTTTGTCATCTTGAGCCCGACCTGACGAAGACAAGACAATGAGGCCAAGGAACTGCAGCGTAGTAACTATGCAATAAACATCATAATTACAACAATCACATTTGTGTAGTGATTACAGCGCTGCAGTTCAAAACTGCAAGTAACGCTCCCTACGCCTTCCTTGTCTTCATTTTCTCTTGCATTCATTATTATGTCTAAAAAAAAAAAAGAAGCGAGCCCTTGATTCATCATTGTTTCGTTTGTCATTTCAAACTGAGACAGAAATCTTGTCAAATGCCGATGCTTGGCGTTGCGCTACAACACCAGGGCATGATCGCCGGCGCTCGAACTCATAAGCAATTCATGCCGCGACAGCACACGACAAGAGCCTATAATATCGCGGCCAGTACAGTCTTTGGGCGAACACGTTTGGATATATTTGGCTCTTTTAGTAGGTTCTTCTACAATCACGGAGAATACGAACACGTGCAAACGCTGTGGCACCGCCTTGTAACCCACTATGTGCGACACAATGCGATGATTGCCGCCGTAAATTCCCAGGACCATTGCGCTGACACACACCATCCTATCGCAGTAGCTGCAGAAACATGACTTCCTAGATTACGGCAGAAAGCGAGCGCAAAAAATGCCTCTTTTGTACAGGCGATTAGGTGTGGCGCGTTTGCTTCTGAGAAAAAGAAAACCAAAAAAATAAATAAACAAAGAAGAGGAGCAGACAAAGCAACAAGGCGTGCCGCGGTGGTACACGGCTTTCCTCTTGTCTTTCCGCTGCTAATTGCAATCGAGTAAAGTCGTTAGACACGAGCACTTGGATCCCCAGCTTCTTGCTCAATTCAACTCTCAGTGCACTCAGCAAGCGCCCTGCCTGTTTCCATACACGGAGATTTGCGCGTCGCAGTTTTTCTTTTCCACTTCGATGGGCGCGCAACATGGCTGCTCATTAGCGAAATTAAGAACCAAACCGGACGGCCATCCAAGCATTCTCCGTTTCGCGCTAAAGTTGTTGCTCGGGCCAAATTAGCTCAAAACTCGGGTTAAGTGCTCCACCACCCCCCTTTTCCCTTCTATGAAACACAACACATGCGCACATACATGTACACGGGCCAGAATGGCGCAAGAGGAACCATTAGTTGCGCTGCCGGGTTTACTCCAAGTCTGCCTGACAGCTAGAACAACGCGCCTGGGCTAGAAGTCCTCGCAGCTAGAATGACTTTATCGCTGTCACAACTCGAAATACGCCAGCGAGAACCGAGGGAAGGAGAGGGGGGGGGGGGGGCTAGCAGGGGACAAGGGAAGGTTTCGGGGACTGTCTTCGGTCTGAAAAATGGTGCGAGTCGGCGCGCGGCTCGGAGCTTGTGCTTAGAAAAATGCCAGCGCCCTACACATGAGTGCGCGAAATGAAAATTGCAAAGTTGCACCGAACGAGAGCAGTGTGCTTTTTCGCAACAACGAAATCCTGTTTCCTGCGAGAGATCCAGGGAAGAAAGCGTGCGGAGAGGACCGATTACGTTCAATAGTGGTTTCTCAAAAAAAAAAATAATAAACTGTAATTAAGAACACCACCAACAACAGAAAGCAACAGAAAAAAGCCGCGTCCTCCTAAACAAGGCAGCGAACCTTTGCCGAGACGAACGGTGCGTCACACCTGTCTGACGAAACGTGCCCATAACGTGATGCCGCAATCCGCAATGTCACAGTGAGGTACTTGCTGTGGACCTTCTTAGGCATACGTTTAAGCCGCCTTCGCCACCTCCGTGCAACAGGCCTCAGGCCTGGCCGACCACACCAGCAGGATCGCTGTGGCCATGGACCGTTACATCGTTTGCTCCCGTGTTTCATTCATGAATCCAGTTCGTTTGTCTATTTTCGATGCCAACAGATTATGTCCAGGGTGTAGCTTTGGAATAAATAAACTAAAAAAAAAAAGAAGAAACGTGCTCATAGCTTCCTATAGTCAGGACTTCGACCAAATTAAGAACATGTTTAACGGACATGTTATGATCCTTTCCGCACGGATCACCCACACCCTAATTGCGGGCGCACCATCAGGAGCTGATATAACAGAACCTAGGGAAATGGCAGCTCGAACTTCTAGTTTTACTGAGTCTGCGTTGCGCAGCTAAGACAATAAAATACCGAACGCCCTATTAACAACCCCGACATTTTGAAGATTTGAGAATGCGCAATTTTGTGCCATTGCCAGCGTAGCAGCACAAGACCAGCCAGTCGCGACACATATAGCTTCAGGCAACACGACGACTCCAGTAATTTTGTACCTTTCTCTCGGTAGCCATAAGGATTATAATGATGACCAGCTTAAGGTACATTTCTGTGTCTTTGGATATGATACCCGGGCGTCTCAATTTCTCTTTCTATCCATAAGTATTATAAAGATATGAGCAGCTTATTATACATTTCTATGTTTTTAGATATGACGCTCAGGTATATTAACATCACCCTGTGTGAGCACTGGCAAAAATGCAATGATCATCTGCTCATTTCTTGTGTTTCAATACTATGAGCACGAGATACATACTCTCAATATTTTACAATACTACTCAGGCTCACTGAGCGTAACATGTCAATGCAACGCAGGAGTAAAGCGTTCAGAATCAGTCTTGACCGCGTAGGCTCACTCCTTTACGCTATCCGCATCAACTTGGTGCCCCGAGATTTTTTTTGCTTCTACATTATGCCACCAGCGTACGGCCATTGCAGCCGGGAATCAAACGTCCGACCTCACGCACAGCTCCAAAACTCCACGGCGACTGAATCACCGTGCCGAGATAGGCGGAAATGTATTACTCACTGCTATGCCTTTGCACCAGGTCGCCCGGTATACGGCGGACGACATCACAAGTAAGCAAACGCCCTCGTTTCTGAAAACGCTGCGGAAAGAAAGCAGGCCGCGTGTTTGCGCCGGGATTGGAGCGTCGCCGCGCGCGTGTTTGCTGTCGTTGTCGATTTGTACTTTTACGTCTGGCACTGCTCGCCGTTTTCGCAGACGTGGCCCGAATACCCAGAGACTTCGTTCTTTTCTTGTTTGTCTCGTATGTTCGCTCTTCAATCCTCCAACTTGTAAAAAAAAAAATATGAATTTGCTGGCTCCGACTGGAAGGTATATACACGCGACGTGAGCTGTGTGATAGGATTCACTCTCCTCGCTATTTTTTATGTACCGCTCCTTGTTTTCTGTCTCGGCCTTTTACTTTTTATTTGTCTTTCTTTCTTTCTTTCTTTTTTTGTTCGCTTCTCTCCGGTACTCGGTGTATACACTTAGCTGGGAAAGCGAGGCGCAGCGATGCGGTGCTCGAAAGACGTGGGAAAAAGTAAATCCGACGGCCAGTGTTTATTTTCCTTTACGTAAGGCTGCTTTTAATGGCTTAGCGGCTAATCTCTGAGAGGCGGCATAGGAATGGAGAAAGACGGAGTGCCAGAAGCCAAAATAAACCGTCTCAGTGCGAGCATGGAAAACGAGAGAGCGGAGTTGTGGGTTCTACATCATTCAGCTTTTAATCAACGGTAAAAAAAATAATAAAAGGGGTGGGGGGGGGGGGCGGCTTACGGGACCGAGAGGGTGCTAAGTATCGAGCGAACAGTGTCGTTGTGCGGGTGCGTGACTGTTTCTATATCAAAGTGCCTTCAATCATGCTATTTCGTTCATGCTATTATTCTGAGACAATCACACCTCGCATTTATTGGGTTTTAAATGTCACGCGAAACTAGGTCGACCGTATCGCAGGAAACTTGTTTTTCAATTACCCGAGAAGGTATGCACAGTTAATTTGTATTGGTCGAACCCTTAACAAGGTTATAAAATGACAACAGGAAATGACGTATTTGTTTACTAGAAGGGTGGATTTGTAGGCTAGTTGGTTGAGTACTATGAAAAGGGGGAACAGCGCAGCTGTGTGTATGTGCAACGCGCTCCAAAAATCGTGCGTGTACTGTAGGGATGATAGTTTTCGTGCACGGTTGTTTTTATCAGGTGGTTCTTTCAGTAGCACAAAAGATGGTGAAATAAATAAACTTTCGTAAATACAACGAACGAGTGAGCAAAGATATCGATTGGCAGAAACTAGTTCGTATATGAATTGTAATACTCTACCTAAAAGAACCGTCTCACAACCTGAAGCGGATTGGCCAGCGTGGTAACGTTAAAGTTGTCTCGAGCGCGCCAAATAAGCTTTCAATATTATGCAACCTTGTGGACACCCCAAGTGTGTGTGTGTGTGCGTGTGCGTATTTATTGACATATTGTGCGTCTGCCTAGCGTTTCATCATAGCCTGACCTGCCTGGCCCTCTAGCTATTAAACCTCTCAGTGTAATGAATATTTGTAGCTCCGTTGATAGAGACGCTGTCTCTTGGTGCTGTCTTCACTGCAGGTTAGAACGAAGTTCATTTTTGCGAAACAAACCCCGCACCATACGCACAGCCTCAGTGAAGACGTTACCAGAAGCGTTGTCCGTCATTATGTATAGAAAAGGCGTGAAAAACAGGGACACAAGGGAAGAGGAGTGGACAACACTCCCCTTTCTTTGTGTCCGTGTTTTGCACGTCGTTTCTTTACATAATGAACATTTATCAACTCGCTCAGCTTTCTGTCCTTTTAAGCTTCATTTTGTCAGTCACCAGGTGATGACTAAGCACGTAAAAGACAAAGATGATGAGGTTTCATCCTAACATCTCATACACGGTATACTTGGAGTACAGTGCCGCACACGCGAAACTGAAGATGCACAAGAACAAGCTGTTTCTCTCACACCGTCCCAACCTAACATCGGCTCAGAAGGCAAGTGAAACACTTCTGCACTTCCTAAGAAAGTTTACACGAGCATGTTTGACTCTATAAAGACGACCCCGCGCGTTTTATAAACCACCGCTGATTGATGATTGATTAATTGTGGTTCGGTTTAGGAAAGGACGCTAATTTCTGCAGCCCATGTAAGGAGCACGGCGAATCGTCCGTGGGGGAAGGAGACAAGGAGTGAAAGAGATAGAGAGGAGAGAAAGGCCGTAGTGGAGGGCTCCGGAAATTTTGACCACCTGGTGTTCTTTAACGTGCACTGACAACGCACACTACACGGGCCTGTGGCATTTTCGCCTCCACCGAAAATGCAACCGCCGCGGCCGGGATCGCACCCGCGTTTTCCGGGTGGCACCCGAGTACCTTAACCACTAACTACACCACCGCGGCGGACTAAACCACCGCTCTGTCTCTATACCTCCCTTATTTTCTTTGCCCCTCTCTCTTCCCCTGTTCTAAGGTTGCCAACCAGACCCTTGACTGGTAAGCATCTGCATCTACCCTTTCTTGTAGAGCTCCTGGCAGTGCTATATGTTTTGCGAGCGAACGAACGTGCCGTCGGCCTAGGCCCAGAACAAGCTCTTAACGCTAGGTTTGTTCGAAAGAAAGGAACGCTAGCCAATGGCGATGCTGGACATATCATTAGCCAAAGCGGTCATCCAATGGCAAAGAACACTTGGGAACGACCAAAAAGAAAAAATAAAGAAGCGCTTCCTGAAATCGGTCCCTGGGCATCCGCGGATGCCCCTCGTTCTCGGTGTCCGTAACTGCTGGGGATACAAGGCATTGCACTGTCGTGGTCTGCCCCGTTATGTCGAACCTGCGGAACGCAGTGACGCGCACTCAGGGGAGCTGTACGATATCTACTCCGGAGGAGTGGGTACTTCCGCCACCTGGACATCGAAGATGATAGGGCCCTTGTGATCTGGAAAGCCTTCCTGCCTGTGTACTTCCGGAATTCGGAGGAGGGGGCCTGCGTGTTCTCCGAGAGATCAGAGTGTTGTTTTTTTCTATGTCGTGGCGGAGTACTTGAGAAAAAAAAATTAATAAATAAAAGTCCTTGTATAGCATTATTTTTATAGCATGACACCTTTAGCTCCCTTGGTGCGAGAAAACAGGCAGTAAAGGATGCAATAATCGAGCGTGCTTTGACTTTGCCCGTTCCATAGGAAACAATGTCGCGCCCAAAAGGGACTAGGGAAAAAAATTGTTCTATCGCAGCCTCCGCTCTACTATTACTATGGTTTACGCCACCTCTGTGGCCCTTCCCTGATTTTGGTCGTTATAACATTGTTCCCTCACTCACTGAGTCATCAGGAACAGCGCCGCATCTTTAGTTCGAAATCTCCTAATAGTGCTCACGGGGTCGCGACTGTCAAATGAGGATCGCAGAAATTTTGGACTGTTCTTCGCATAAATGTAAATATATACACATGAAATCTGCCCTCCTCCATTCCTTATATATTTGCCCATTGCTATCATCGTTTTTCACTTTAATTCGCTCTTTAAGCGGGTCTACACTGCGGCCCAATGTTTGTCCATTTCAATATTTAAAAAAGACCTCTCAAACGCACTCGTCCATTTAGATCCTTGGTGTGGTTATATTATACGCGACCTGCGCACGAGAACCCCCATTTATGTGAATCTAAAGCGTCCTTCTTTTTGTTCATTTTCGATTCGCGGCTGAAGGTACTTAAATCTGGGGTGGTTCAACTATAAAACTGGCGAAACAAATGTGCAGGTGTGGAACGATCGAGAATTTCCTCCCTAGAAAGTAGATTACCGCGGGTCTTCTATTAAATTGCCTGATACCGGCGAAGACATTCTTTGCTGAGGGGGTGGGGGGGATAGAGCAGCTGAAGAAAGTAAAATAGACATATCACCTTCCAGCTAGCCCGAGTAAAAAACAAGATATGTGTGGGCCTACAACTGAGCCCCTGTGCAGTGAGTGCCTATTTCGTCATAGAGAATCCGCAATTGCCTTTCTCGGTGCCGTTCGCATAAATCAAGGACCCGCGATAGTTGGACGTATAGTGGCGCCATTTTAAGGACGGCGGGCATAAATGGGACCAGGAATCTTCGGCATGGACGGTTCTGCAGAATGGCGCCGCGTCGGCAAGGAATAGTCGACTTAAGCTGAAAGACAAATTGAATTCGATGAAGTGTTCCGGGTCTCATGGCTCTGGAACCAGCATGCTGTACAGGAAGACGCAACAAAGGGGATTCTGTCGCAGATTGATGAGACCAGTGTTCCTTATTTCGGGAGGCTGATTTTAGTGCGTCGTTAGAACTGTTGTAAATTCTATCTTTTCCGTTCGTTTTAGCCTTTCAAGCAGGTCTCCGAAACCCGGTTTATACAGCACCCTTAAACGGCGTAGATTTAATCAAGCTAACGAAAGTACATAAATAATGCCGCAAGCGGAGCGAACAGGACATAGGACCACGAGGCGGCAAAGCAGGACAAGGGTCTGTATTGAAGGACCGCCGGTGCAGACGAGCCGGCCTTGGCTTCCCGAGGAGGACAATGATCGCAGCTCGGGCTCCTTGATTCGTTTTGCTTAGCTGTCTTGCGGTTGCCTATAGCAGTGAAAATAAATTATTAAATTTTGGTTTGTAATTATACTATGGGCGCGTGTGCGTTTTGTTGGAGACCACGTGTTAGTCGGAAATATCACATGGTTCGTTATCTCAAAAGGCCACGAAAAACGTTATACAATGACGCGATCAAAAGCAAATTCGGGTATTGCCATACATCATAAAATTATTCCACCCAAACGAAAGTTCGCCTCACGGCATTTTTTATCCGTGACCAAGGGTGCCCTGACCACCGTCTAGTTTCGCGGACAGTGCGAGTATATTACAGATCTTTAAAGGCGAGGCTCCAAACAAATAGCGTCGGCGTTACTGCGCATGCGCGAGAGGCAAGCGTTATTCTGGTGTTGCGTCTCTTTTCCGAAGTACTGAAGGCATTCCACGATTTCTGGGCTGATAATGGTCTCGAGAGTTTGCACGAGGAGACTCGCTTCCCACAAAGGATCTGCTTGTCTTTTCGTATAAGCGGCGCAAGGCCTGCATCCGGGCATCTTGTGTGCCGCGTCTCTACGACCACGCGAAACTTCAGAATGAAACACACAAGCAAAACGCAACGAGCCGAAGAACACGTAGAGATTATCGTTGCTCACCCGCATTGATGTGCACCACGGTGCTCAGCACGGTGCCCCTGGAGTTGTGCGCGCGGCAGCGGAAGGATCCACGGTGTAACTCCGCACGAAACTGGTGTTCGCGGAAGGGCAAGAAGGTGAGCGTGCCTTCGTGGACGGTGAGCAGCTGGGCACGGGAGGCCACCGGCAGCGCGCTGGCGTTGAGCCCGTCGGTCGCGCTCACCCACCAAACGCTGGGGCGCGGGTCACCTTCGGCTAAGCAGCGCACCGTAGCACCCGTCCAGTTGGAGAACAAGAGACGCGCCGGAAGCTCATTCAACCAACGAGGCCCCGATGTTCCATGGGCGATGCTGGATTGGTTCGCCAACACGCAGAGTGCGGCAGCTGGAAAAAGAGATAGAAAGAGAAGAGAAAACTTGTCATGCTGGTAGGAAATTAACGAATACGAATAAAACCCATTATTTTACCGCTAGTTATCTGTTCGGGTCAGTAAGAATGGAATGCATTGCTTTCTGAACGAACTAAAGATCAAACATGGCGAGTTTCGGAAAGTTTTGCTTCTCCAATTTAACCCGACGCATTTGAGAAAACTTACGCCAAATAGAGAACTATACTTTAACGTTCTTGACGTGACATTGAGATTACGGCGAAAAGCCCCTAATTATTATCGTAGTATCTGTCTAGTAAGGATCCCGATATTCAGAAAGCAGTGACGATTTACTATTTAAAGTATTCCCTATTTGTCCAAGCTGACCTAATGTCTCCTAATAAGGGCAGCCCTATGCTTCATCTGTCAACAAAAGGAGAACAGATTAAGGGCTCCTTTATTTGTTAGACAAACCCTGATGAAGCCAACAGACACTGAAGCTAAGGAAAGCATGAGAGTTTTAATTTCAAGCAGTCATGCGAATAATTTATGAAATGACAGTTCCATCATTCGTTTAATCGGTTAGTCTATGAATATAAAAAAAAAGCTTAATGGCAGTCGAGCTTGTTTCCTGTTGCTGTCACTATAAACTGAGCCCAGCGTAGTATGAATAAATGGCTGTCATGGCCTGTTTGTTCTCTAAGGCGTTGGTCATTGTTCCGTCAAACTTAGCTATTCCTACGTTCAGAAGCCATGCATATTTGATGCCCGCTTTTCTAATTTCTTGCTTCTGCGTTTTATTTAGAGAAGTGACTAAACCGGCAGTTGAGAAATCACTAAATTTTTTGCTTATCCCGTTGAATATGCTAATTCCACTGCAGTTCACTTCGTTTAAGAATGTATTAAGTGCCCCAAAACGAGTATGTAGATCCAGGTATGACAACTATGAGAAAAACCTATTTCAACAAGACACACGCCACTTCTACTTCCTGCTTGTTCGTTCCGTTGATAGGTATAGGATTTGTCTAAAACTGTGACGTTTACAGTTAAATGACAATTGGGCTTGCTTTTATTACTTGCCCCTTTTATTAGCTAGGCCACCTGTATCTGGGAGCAGCGAGATTTAAAGCCGGATTATTTCAGGCAACCGCACTTCACTTACTCATCAGGCAGTCAGATGGCAGGAAAGACACGCAAGGTTCACAGCCTAGTGGTATTTCTTATCAGTGGGCCGTAGTTCCACGTATGAATGTAGAACAAGTTACCGTAAAACGTCGAGCTTTAGGCCTGTAAAGCGTGCACCTCCGCAGTTGCACACTTACAGTGGCGAAGCCAACACTCAAGGATGCAGCGACACATTTTTTAAACGACAGATGTGAAATAAAGAAGGGCGAAAACGCCAGCTAGGCGGACGTGCAGTTTGCTACCCTACATTGTTAGAAAGAAAGAGAGAGCGAAGGAGGGAGAGAGACAAATAAAGAAAAAAGGAAAGAAAGAAAAGTACTCGCTTTGTGCATCCGCAAGCGTGCGTACAGAGTCCTTAGGTGTCACGGATGTTTGCCGACAAGATGATGGTGTACTTGTTCTTGATGATTATATTTGCTTATAGGTGAAGGGATACTTTTAGCCTGAGGGACTGCTGTAACACTGTAGTTAAAAAAAATGTGCAAGCGGCCATGCTTCAACAACGTTCGCCTCTGAAAGCAGTCTCGAGCATGGTCGATTTGGCGCTATTTGGAGACGGCGGCTCTAGAATTCGATGCTGGAATAAAGCCACGGTCGGCGTTTATTTTGTCCTTCCTTGCACACCTGAAGTCGCACAGTTATATACGTAAAACTATATATATGTCTCTTTTACCCCCGCCTTTTCGCTCTCTCTACTGCAAGAATCAAAGTAAAACTAAGAATTAAAAGAAAAAGAGAGAGAAATGTAACGCATAGCATCGCGATCACATTTTTGCGCAAAGCTAATAACATGCGTGCCATTCGTTGTGTCTGCGATCGTAATCCTGGGGTAAAATGTAGTTTTCTTGTGAAGAAAAGAAAAAAAAAAGGGGGGGGGGGGGGAATCTGTGGAAAAACCTGAAGAAAAGGCTACCTCCGCTCCCCCCCCCCCCCCCCTCGCGAAAAAAAGAAGCCAATGACATGAAACGTTAAAAAAAGACGAAGACAATCCGCCGCACTCCAAGGGTGAGCAAGGCAGCGAGAGACGGAATATTCTCCCTCAGCGAAAAGCTTAGGCAGCGAAAACTGGAGAAAAGTCGACGCTTCATTTTTTTTTTTTTGCTATGACGAGGAGCGAACGGGTTGAAAGACGAGATGGGTTTCGGCATCTGTAATAAAAAAAAATACCCGTAACGTGAAGGCGTAGCTGGGTGCCGAGTGCCTTCGCGACGCAAGAACAACGCGCTAGATCCCCGCGTCTGCGTTCCATCGCAGAAGATAAATGAAGCGGCCGCGTATAAGCCCCCTTCGGTGGCCGCCTCCGAATGTGTTCCCGCCATGTCTCAAGCTACAATCCCGTTTCCAACCCTTTTCTTCCATCTCGCGCGGGTGCGTGGGGGGCGGCTTTGATCGGCTTTGAACGAACGATGCACAGCGACACGGCGCATCAGAACCAGTGGGGCTACTTCCTTCTGTTTTCATTTCTGCTCCGCAACGTGGCTGTAGGGTTAACGTGGGGGCCGAGCCGTCGTTTGTGTGCGGTCCGTGCCTCGAATATCTCTTCGGAAGCCAGAAGAGCGGCTTTGATCTGCCTTCGAGAAACGGGCCACCCGGAGGCCACTCCGGTCGCGCTGGATGATATTTCATTTCGGACCCATTCGTTAAGCGTCTTACGCATGCTTGTTTCGTATTTATTACGAGTACCTCCTCTTCTTTCACCTTGCGTTCTGTTTTCAAGCCCAGAACTCGTTATAGTTACAGGCTCTGCGGGTTCTCTCAGATGCCTTAACGTTGTGTACCGTTCGTCTTAACGATGCCGGATTCGCGTTGTTTGCGCCGCTCTTACACTTCAGTGGACGCTGCGAATTGCGGAAAACAGTAATGCCGGAAGTTTTTGTTTTCTAAACCTCGCGGAATGGGTCAAAAGAAGGAAGGAACGGGGAGTGAAATGCTCGTTCTTGTTGGCCTCAGACGCTTATAGTTGTTTGTTGTCATTGCCTTCGAGTTTGGAGGATTGACCCCCTCCCGCCTTTGCGTTCGGTGTGTCCTCTCGATCATATAAACCTTTCCAATACCATGCAATGCGGCTAACACCTACGGACCAAGTCACCCAGTCAGCCTCTCATCCCTCCTGTGGGGAGCTTAGCCGACTGGAAACTTAATGGCAGGATCAGAGAGTATACCGTCGGAGTCCTTCCCACTACCGCAACCATCAAGGCCAGCGTTGTCCTTGTTGGTTGCCGGTAAAAGCGCCGCGCCGTGCTGCTGCGCTGAATGCTGTACTGCACGGAATTAGTGAGCTGGAAGCACGGCCCTCTGTTTTTCCAGGGCACTGTTTGTTTGTTTTGTTCTCGGAATCGACCGGCCTTCAGCGATGTGTGTGTGTGTACGTGTCGTTTTTCGACCCATTCGTCGGACGTTTGTTCGGACGACGACGTACTTTGGGCTCTTGCGGGGAGACTTGTTTTGTACTTTCGCTTGCTCTTTCCTATGGCAAAGGGTGCCTTTCGAGTATTTGTTTGACTTTTCCTCTCTCGGGATATCTCCTACGCGCTGTGTCGCGAATCTCTGGTGCCCCAAAACAGTAGCTCCTTGTTTTTGAGCCCTTCTCTCGTCTCCACCTCATAATTCTGATTCTTGTTTCCCGTTCCTCCGTGTTTTCTTTGCACTCGCGGCTTTGTTCCCTTATCGTTTCCTTAGTGCTACAATCCACGATGGCTTCAGACGCACTAGAATATATATTCATATATTTTTTATCGTGTGCGCTGAGGCTGAAGTCGCGGGGAACACGTCTATTTGTTGCAATTTCTTTACTACAGACGTTGCACTTACCACCTTTCTCTCTGTTTGTTGGTGTTCCATATTATTTGCGTTATTTTGCAGTGCTTTGTCCTTACATCTGCTTCACCGCACATCTTAGTTTGGAAGCTGATATCCGTTCTTTTTCTCAAACGCTTCACTTTTTGCCGCTTCGCGGTGTGTTAAGTGATAGTGTGGAAAAAAGACACAACTGCCTGTTCCTGGTGTCGTCTGGTTATATTCTTTTCGCGCGTTTTGCGTTGTACGTGATTAATACTATAGTACTTCTTGCTGTTATTGTCGGTGGAAAATTTGACATACCTACAACAGCCTCAATTACGTAATCTATCGGTTTTTTATTCGGTCAGCATAAAGTCAGCATTCTCTCTTCCCTTTCTCCTGAGAAAATGAGCGAGTGAGCGAGCGAGAGAATGGGAAAGACGAGGAACTGGACGTATTTAGTTACAGTATTTGCGGTGTGCATTGGAGAATAGTTAGTGCGTAACTTAAGTGTATGTATCAAAGTTTGTATCAGTTTTATACGCGACGCCTTAGGACGATGCCTATAGCGTACCTGTTTCGCTTATTCTATGGTAATGGGCGGTTGCGTAGTGTATCTGACGTGAGACTCAACAGCTACGCTATCCGTATTTTGGTAGAGGCATTTGCACGACAGATACGGTTGGACCTTCAAAGCTGCAAGTGTGACAAATGTTGGCTCATTTAGTTATGAATGATTCTTGCTAAACGCGAAACGAAGCGAGATCTGGTGCAGTAATTTTCTAATGGGAGGTTGACATACATCTGTAAATAAGGAGCAAGTAAATGCTGGCAAAATGTTCGTCTAATATATTGAAAGACCCAAAGCCAATGTATTCTACTGTACCATGAACGATGAAGCATAGGTCGCTGCTGCTTGTGTTCCTGCGAATGTCACTGACGGTGATATGTCGCTGTTGTGCGCAGAATGTCTGGGCTGGTCGGTACGATCGTTTTGCGCTGACACGCCAGTGTGCGGCGGTGACTGAGGATATATATACTGTCCTTGTTGGCTCACCAGACGGTACAAATATCGTAACTCTCTCGCAAGCTTCCTTTATATTGTCGCGTGACATTCATTTGATTATCTCCGTGGGCTCTTGTTTCACTAAACCTGATACAGCCTGACTGGGACACCCCGCCACGGTGGTTTAGTGGTTATGGCACTCGGCTGCTGATCCTAAGGTCGCGGGATTGAATCCCGGCCCGGGCGGCTGCATTTCGATGGAGGTGAAATGTTGAGGCCCATGTGCTGTGCGATGTCAGTGCACGTTAAAGAACCCCAGGTGGTCTAAATTTCCGGAGACCTCCATGTACGGCGTCTCTCATAATCAGAGCTGGTTTTGGGACGTTAAACCCCACAAATCAATGAAAAAATGACTAGGAGAAGTGAAGCGTATATGTGCAATAGCCCGTTACCGGTAAACAACTTTTCTTGCATTCACGGGTAGTGCACTACTTAGTACTGGTACCCTAAATGGCTGTCCTCCTTATGCAAGAGCATAATATGGGACATCGAGTGGCCCGTCTTGGCTTCCTTCAACTAAGAAGAGAGGGGAATCCAAACGATAGTTGCTCTATGTCGCTGTTCTCTCGTAATTAAACAGGGGGTGTTTGTATCGTTCTACAATGGCTCCTGCTGTTCACCCGGAAGTCAAAACTTATTTCGTACAATGAGGTCGACCCGTAAGAGAACTTGCAGTGATCCTCTTAGGTGTTAGGAAGTGGCGCGAGCACAGATGTGTGCTTGACTTCTCTGTGCTTTAGGTTACCTTATTCACACTTTAGATTATCCTGTAGCATCACTTTATTGTTGTTGGTGCTGTCACCTTTATGTACACTACGCAAACGTGGGTACGGGCCACACATGTCATTCTTTCTTTCTTTCTTTCTTTCTTTCTTTCTTTCTTTCTTTCTTTCTTTCTTTCTTTCTTTCTTTCTTTCTTGCTTGCTTGCTTGCTTGCTTGCTTGCTTGCTTGCTTGCTTGCTTAGGTGCGGCTTAAACCGGCATATCCAATGCGGATATGAGACACAAGCGATTTTAATTGAGGACATTTAAGTTTCTTGAATTATCCTTATAATTAAATGCTTCTTTAGAATAAGAGACTTATGCTATGATATTTGATCTCTAAAATACAGCACTTAACAACCATTTGTTTTGCGTAAATGTATTTTTCCTGGTTTATTCCTTACTTTCGTCGCAAATTGTGAATATCAGCTTCGTAGGTGAATCGGAAGCGGTGGCACGAAACAAGAGTTGCCTTCTGTGCTAGTGCAACTAAAAACTAATTTCAGAAGCCTCACGCAAGCAAGTGCCAGATCACTCTGCGAATTGCGGTAACACGAGCTATTTTAACGCAAATGTTACACGTCGTCTAAGCGATACCAAAAATAAAAAAAATCACGATTTATTAGTTTTATCATATTGTGGCTACGGGAATAAGAGTGACACTTGTTTTGATGCCGTGCAACGCGCGGTCTCTCCCGCAGGTGAACGATGGCGCACGGGTTGCGTGAAACACAGCAACGCACCGCTTAAACGTAGCGCTTTATTATAACTGCTAAATAATGCTACGTAACACGCAAGTAGATTCGTTGTGCCCACCTCAAACGCAACAGAGAGAGAAGCAGCGGCTAAACATTATCGCCGGAAGGACGCGGTAGCAGCTGCGGTGCGATGCGCGAGAAGACGTCGTGCATACTTTTGCTTTCTCTCCGAGATGCCGTTCTGCTCTTCTCTTGCCGCGCAGCCCGCTTCCTAATTGGAATGCGGCGTTTGCTACGCGGCAGCTGTCACGAACAGGCTCCGACAAGGCGTGTTCTTTCGTTTTTTTCTTTTCCTCAATATAGCACGCTTCCACGCGTGGATGTCAAGAGCAAAACAAGTTTCGCCTCGTCCTCGGCACAAGAACAGAGCGAATAATAAGGATAAAAAAGATTCGCTTAAAATGAGATAAGGCGTGGGCGTGCGTTCGCCGCCTGGTGGAAAATTGTTTCCGAAAGTTTCAAATGCGCATTGAGACAGTGTAACAGTCGCGCGGGGGGTTCTTTACAGCTGTCCTCTTCGCGGGCGTTATGAAAACACGCCGTTCTGATGAAACCGCTCTGCCGTTGTGCTGACTTGCTGTTTGTCTTTGTTGCATGTTTCATACGTGTGTTCGGGCTCGATCATTTTGTTTTCGTTTGGATGAATTTATTTTCCTTACCGCACGCCTCTTGCCTTCCTTTCGGCGAATTGATGGAATGGGACGAGATAATGTGGGATAAACTTGATGGCTGTATGGATCTCCCGCGAACCTCTTTGGAAACACTGGTGGCTGACGCTATATGAGGCCCGTTATAGTTAACAGTTTTTAAGCCTCCTGTTGGCATACCGTCGTAGTTTGGAGAAGTAGTTTGATCTCAGAGTAATACCCTTTTTATCCTACGTACTGACTCGGAGAGAGATAGAAAGAGTGAAAGCTCTTTACTGAAAAGCAGTAAGATTAACCAGCGTATATTCGCTTGCTTACTGTTCTTTAGGGAATAGGGCGGAAGTGTAATGTAAAAGGCCCTAGGAAATCTGAGCGGCAGAATGTGTAATAGAATTGAAGAGGAATGAGCTATTATAAAAGCTGTCCTGGCCTGTGAAGGTAGAATTAATCGCGACAGTTAATGCAAAATGCCTAAAAAAGAAACACCAGAACTCATGCGCACGGACACACAAAATTTCGGAGTGGGAGGATCAAGGTTTCGAGAGCGGGTTAGTGGACTTCACATGCGAACAATAAGTTCAGTCATTTAAAGGTAAACACCTTCGACAGACATGTCTGGCTGGATAAAATAATAGGAAAAATTAAAATTGTACTCCAGCCAATGTCCCGGCGTTTTCATGCCGATGTGGCTTCTTCACAGATGGCTAGTTTTGGGAGCCCTCCCCCCTCCCCCCTTTTGAAGGAGTAGGAATAACAGTAGCAGGAAAAACAGCAGGCATAACGACAGTTGGCGTTTTAACCACTACTGTTATTGTTCCTAATGTCGCAGATTGTTGGTTATAATTGAACTTCTCCCTGAGTCCTTTTTGTTGCTCTAACCGCGTCGCGCACACAGCGCTAGGCTTCATACCCGTGTCATGTGTTATATAGTTCATGCAGCTCGATGTAGTTTCTTCAATGCGTGTCTGATATAAACACTGGCTAGCGGGAAGTGAGCGTTTCTCCTATGGGAACTGATCCACAGAGTGTTTTCCTTTTTCACCTTCGTTTATTTTCCCTCTTATTAATGTTCAATGTTAAATTTTGACTTTATTACTTAAGGATATTTTTCATTGGTTCAGCATTGCGTAGACTACATGCACCGCTCATGCTCCACGATGCTGATCTGCCGCGAAGCGTACAGGCGCAGTCGGAGGAGAATCGCAGCGGCCGTCCGAGAAAAAGGAGGATGTGAATTCATTCACCCGCACCGCGCAATGCGGCCGCAGGAAACTAGCGGCTGCGCCGTGAGCACGTCCCGTTCTCCTTTCACGCTCGAACGCGGTCCGACGACGTGTCGCGAGCCGCGGCGGAGGAGAGTTCCAACTCCGCCGTCTCCCTCCCGGCTGTCTCTGACGCTCCAGTCCCCCTCGCACGCACGTGGTCTCTCACCTCTTGCTTCCCCACGCGCCCTTCTTTCCCACAAGCGGTCCCAGTTTCGCGGATTAGGGAGGATATAGCCCCTTCCCGCGTTCGCTTCATTGCTCGCGAGATTCTCCGCTCGGGGCAGCCTCCGTGCCCCGAACACCGGTGCAAACCGGCGTGGCGTCTCGCAATTACCACTCCCATCGTCGCTTCTCACCTCCACCCCCTCCTCCTCTTCCTCCCTATCCCTTTTTCTCACATGCGGTGGTTTCTCGCTTTTCCCCTTCACGGCACACACTACCTGTTATGTGGCCGTGCCCTCTTGTTGGCAGGGAAGGGGGGAAGTCTCTTCCTTTATCGTGTTTGTTCATGCTTCCTTCCATTCCTTCTTCATCGCAGCGGAGCCGTTCAGGTCACGTGCCCGCCTCAACCTCTCGTTGCGATGATTCTCCGTGCCACTCGCGCGAGCTTACGGTACGTGCTGCGTTTCCTTTCGGTATTATACGACTTCGTTGGCTTTGCCGAAGAGCAAAGGCGCCGCCACTCGGCCCCTCACTTCGTGGTTTGCGAGTTGCGTGGGGGTCCCGTGCCTTGGGTCGGCGAGCTATAAAGCCCGCTCTCTTCGGGTCGCGGCCCAGACCGAGGTTTATTCGGCATTAGTGGTTTTTATGGGGACGAGGTGATTTGCACGTATACGCCATATTCCTCGCGAGGCGCCAGGTCTGAGTGGCGGGTCGTTTTTCTTTTAGTTCGGGGCAGAGATTTCTTATTCGGGAGGGTTGCACAGAAAGTGGCTTTTAGGCTATTGCGTGATGGACCGTTACTTTGGTAGGAATACCTTATGCAAGAACTTAGAGGGCGCACGCGTAGGCGTCTTCGATCCGCGTTTTATATTGAGGCGTAAAAGAATTTCATCTCCAAAGCGATAGTTTTGTTTTACATGCGGCCAGTTACCGCTCAGTTCAATTGCATGTTCGATACCGTCGATTGAACTTGGCACGATCTATCACTGCAGCAATGCGGCACGCCACCTCGCCACATTATTGAAATTTCATTGGTGCTGAACTCTTTTGAAGCCAATGATCCAACACCATATGCAGCTTCTTTGCATTCCACCTGGCGGCTTTTTCCAGCGAGGGCTGATGTCTCAATTTGTGGCAGATCTGTATGCCTTGCTTTATATTTTCGCTCCACGCGCGCAGTTAGGATGTGCCACGCACTTACTTGGATGAAATCGTTCTTTCAACTTCCACTGGGGATTTCTAGGAGCACTACATTCTTTAACGAAGTAGTGGAATAAGGAAGTAACCGACCCCTTGTGCCGCATGACAGGAATTACTACTTGATGTTTAAGACCTTGGCCTCATTGAAATACCTTGCTTCATTGAATGATGCGGTATGCTTAGCGTATGTCCTGTATTTGCCTCACACTCGTATGTCGCTTCATTCTTCCCCAGACTTATCTGAAGCAGCATGCCAGGCTAGCTACGAGGCAGACCTTTCCAATATTCAATAAGTAATCTCTCTCTCTCTCTTTCTCTATACCTCTCCTGCTTCATCATAACGCTGAAAGTTTGGTTGCGGAGCTGTTCCCGAACATGTTGGAAACTGAGTTCTAGGGGCGAAGCACCTTAGGGCCGACCTTTGTCCCCCTCTCGTCGTTGTCCGTAGCTCTGGTTTGCATGGAGTCTGTTAGGGGCGCTGCGGTGTCGTGAGAGAGAGCGAACGGCGCGCGTTGACTATGGAAACGCGCTTTCTGCGATGAATGCTTCACCGGCTCTCAAGGAACGAGAACGCGCCCTCGCCCGCGAGAGACAACGCTGACGCAGGCAGCGTCTGCTAGCGAGTTTCTTTATTGAAAAAACCGACTGCTCGCGCTGCACAACCGTTCACCGGCCACCCTGTATATAGGCACTGGATCTTGACCTGCAATGTAGTGCCGGTGGGAGACTTCTCTCGTTTGTAGTTGAACCATAAGGATTCGCAGCGTGCGCGTTAACTAAAGTAATCCGGAAGTCGGCACGACCTACGACGTGGGAGTGCAGGAACCTCATAAAGACCAGGAGCATAAATGACAACGCGTGTGTAAATGTACACACGCGTTGTCACTCATTTACATTCATGAGTTGGTAATGTCACGGGTGATTTACGGTGACACCGAACGATCCCCAGTGCTTCGACCGCTCGTGAGTTCACTTCGTGGAGATGCTTGAACATGTTGTCGAGAGAACGTTCTATTATAGGCCGCCATTCCTCTTCAAACGCATCTTTTAGAGCCTTGCCACATACCGTGCAAGCGGCGCTAAAACGGCAGCGCAAGTTGTCTGTCAACGCTATTTTTGACGCTGTCGCTTCTTTAACGGACAACGATAATTCATCGACCGTTTCAACGTCGTTTCAGCGCGGTCAGTATGTTCAGAGACGGAGCAATCTAGAAAACACCACAAAGTGCAGGGGACACTGTGTACAGGGGAAAAAAAGAAGAAATAGCTGCCCTGGTTCGGCGATGGGGATCAATGACGCAATTGCCTCGCACGGAGCTCTTATCGTTCGCGGGCAGGATAGGAAACAGGCACCGCAATCTCGTCCAAGAACATCGCTTCCTTACTTCTTACCGAGCACTTCCGGTCGGCCTTCGCCCACAACCAAGAACGGGCCCCCGAGTACTTGCCCCTCCCCATCTTCTTCTTCCGGAATCGATCTGCTAATCGACCCCATTACACGGAGCTGCCGAATCGATTCAAAATCGCACTGCGCGCGCCGCAACGTCGCGTTCTCACTTCTTTTTCCGGTTCGCTTGCTTTCGCAGGTCCCATTCGCCGAACTAGGCCCTGCTGCGAATCGACGCATTTCGACATTCGTTTCGAAGGCCACATTTCAGAGTTTACCGAGCCATTCTTTATTCTGCCTCGCATCGTTGCGTCAGCGTCGATGCCCTGTCGCGTGCGTGAGGCACGACGTGAAATAACCTTTTTTTTTTATGGTAGCAACATGATGTCAGGGTTATACAGGTATACAGTTTCAATGACTGAATAAATAACGAAGTAACACAATCACAAATGTGCGCCAACTGCACTGAATACGCTGTAGCCTTGTGCTCAATAAGCATATTGACCTCATTCGGTCAGGTCAGTCAGAAAATTTTTTTGCAGATAGAAAAGGAGCGAGAAAATAACATTGGGTTATCGAGAAAATCAGCACGATGATGATGAGAAGTTTCTATTAAATTGGAACGAGCCATCGAGCTTGGTATTTGAGACTTCCTCGTTCATATAAGAATATAATGACATTTGCGCCTTAAGATAGCTTATTTTTACAATGGAGAGCTTGATTCAGTGATGCTTTTGCCTTCCTTTTACGCAGCCAACCTTCCAACGAATTCTGACCGCGCAGGGTACGCATACGACAGAGTGAATATAAAGGAGAGAAATATATCAAGGGATCACTTGATTAAATTGAAGGATAACTTGATAACTTGAAAAGTCAGGAGACGCACTCTCCTCTTGCCCCCTTCGCGGGCATTTTGTGAAAATGCCCAAATAAAATGAAATGAGAAATGAAATGAAACCTAACGCGCCGCATGTTTTTCGACGCTTTAGGGTGTTATATAAGCCCCGAGGATTTTGATTAGGTGCTCAAGTGCGCATTTGCTAACCACGTGGAAATATTCTAGCGCTTCGCACGTCTGGGCAGTTAGCGCATCTCTTGTGCAAAACATCGCATGGTCGTCTAATAGGAGTATAGAGTGTTCGTGCTTTGCACAGACAGTGGACGTATGAAAGCATAATGTGGAACGAAAAATCAAAATTTGCGCTCCGAGAACCAGCGCCACCGTCATTAACTTGTTCCTACGTATTCAGGGAAGCAAAATAGAAAACGTTTGTTTGTGTCCTCAATAAATGGTTATGATAAAGAGACGTACCTCTTTTGTTCAGAAAGATAGTACTGCTAATGAAATATTTTTTCCGATTATTGCAAGTCGTTAAGCGTCAGAAGCAAAATTTGGGAAGTGCATATATAATAAGACAACTGAGAGAAACTTGAAAAGAAAATCTACTTATTACTGCAGGAATAAAAACAAAGTGTAATGATAGATGATCTTTCAAAGAACGTCGAAACTAAGCTGTAAACCCACCGCTTGTGCTGTCGTGGTATTTATTTCATTCAACGGTAGCGCACTTGATTGATTAGTTGCGGAACTGCTCCATTTTTCGATCACTGCCTCGAACTTTGGATAGCTTGCTGCTGCGACTGGTATGGAAGTTATGTATGCTGCTTCGCCGCATTGTGTATCCTGTATATGCGGGTACCTAAGGATAAAAGTTTTGGAGCAGTACTCTTGCATCGGGTTATCTTCTCTCTTCACACACACACACACACACACACACACACACACACACACACACACACACACACACACACACACACACACACACACACACACACACATATATATATATATATATATATATATATATATATATATATATATATATATATATATATATATATATATATATATATACACTCACGCATGCCATTTCTGGGAGGCATATGACGCTATGATAAAGGTGCTATGCAAATGCACATAAATCTGCAAGTCGACAAACGCACATTCTGACGATGCGCGTTACTGGCCTACTCCAAATAAATCTTGGCTCACAACCATACACCCCGATGAAACCACGACCTCACTATCGCATCGGTTACTCGCCGTTTTATTTTAAATCCACGTACGACACCCTTTACACGTTTTCTTTAAAGACCGCGAATCAATACGTAGACATCCTACAACACAGATGCGGAAAGTAAATAAAAGTTGCTGCTGAAGTTGTGGCTTCTGACTCCGAATGACGTAAGTGATTGTCTATGAAGCAGTGATAAACATCTTAAGGCGCCTCTCTCTTCAGTGATGGCGATAATGGTGATGTCATTGGCCTAATGAACCAAGGATTTGCGGAACGCAGATGTGCATTTAAGGTTTCTTCGTGTATTTCTTTCTTGATTTTATTTCTATCACTGTTGGATAACCAACTGCCTTCAGTCTCAAGCTGCCGTTTCCATTTAGGGCATATTTGAGGATTCTGAAATAACTTTTCCAGTCCCATCTTCAGAATTTCCCAGCCTTGGGAACCACGTCGCCGGCCTTTTCGTTCTTCGCTTTCTCTTGGAAGCATTCACTGCAGAAATAAACTGTCGAGTGAAAAGATATGAGCCTTTCCGCAGGACATACTAGCATTACTGCGCTACTTGTAAGCGGAAGGAGCGGTAGGAACGCTCAGCTAAAGCACCCTAATGACAGAAGCGGATATCGTGCCAGATGTTGTTGACCACTAGGCTGCTCGTGCAACGTCGTCTAATAATCGCCGCCACGCGGAAGCAAGGAGGAATGGGTCCCGCAAGAGAGAAGGGGTAGTAGCATAAGTGTAGGCGTTGTGTGATCAAGTGTATATAAATCTCGCACGGTCAGCTCCGAGCACACCGTTGGCCGGACCAGCTGCGGCAACTCGCCAGAATGGTCGACTCGGTTACCAACTCGCCTGATGGTCATTAAAGCAGCAGCCCCACTTCTTGTTTTATTTCACACGGTTCCTCTTTGCACTGTTGTTCATCTCTTTAGCAAAAGAAGAGAAATGTCGAAGGCAGTGCCCCAACAAAAGTTGCGTGGTGACGACCACCTTTATAAGAAGCCTGCGTATAGTGTTACTCGCTGTAGGCTTTGGATTATGTGCTTGTGTTGTGCTACATCGCCTCTCCTTATAGCGCCCTGTCGGAAGTTTGTGCTATCGCCCCAGTTTACGCACTCCGGTAATGGTTCCCCGATAAGAGTATAGCTGATCTCAATTCTTCGCGCTTCGTCTTCCTGCTCTTGCTGTTCGTTCCTTCCTTTTTCAGTAACAGGGGCTCGGCGATGATGTACTGGCTAATTGCGGCGAAAAATCAATTATCGATCGTAGTTTCAAATCAAGTCGGATGCTGAAACACTACAAGCTTATGTCCTATCTAAGGAGAATGCAGAGCAATGATAATAATAATAAAAATAACATCCTTGTACTGCAACGAAGTTTTCCCGACTCATTGGAAGGTGATATGTCAACAATAATTTCAATTTCAATTCAATTCAATTTTATTTCCATTTTCTTGCAATACACTGACAAAAAAATGGAGGAGGCCCGAACAAAAAGTGAAACTCTGTTCACTTGACGGGGATTCGGGCCCCCTCTACAAGGCATGTGGCGTGACATTGCATTAATGAAGGAAAGAAATGCACTCATTACATAAAATACAAATTACATTACAAAAATACATGAAATATTCTTCTTTACAAAACGAAGGAGAGAAAAATAGAACATCATAGAAACATATGTAAACTGAAAGATAAGACACACACAATTTTTCGCAGACGGGCACTACTGAACGGATATAAAAAAAATTTCTTATTGTTTTCTTACTGGTGGATTCAGTAAATATTTCATGTTCTATCAGGTAGTTTAATAGTTTTGGCAGTCTGTAAGAAAGCATCTGCTCACTCATAGTTATTCGACTGTATGGAATAGTCCAGTTTTCACGATTACGAAAAGGATAAGGGTGAGCTTTTTTATTAAGTTGAGCTAGTTTACGTAGTGTTCCATCAGAACATTTCAGGCACTGTTTGTATCTGCATGAGGGCTAAGTTGTACGAGTAGAAGTTTTGAGCAGGAATAATGGTCGATTATCGATTATCGAGAATAATCGACTATCGATCGTAGTTTCTAATCAAGTCGGATCTTGAAACACATGCGAGATTACATCCGCTGTATCAAAGTAGCAGCACCACTGCAACAAAGATAAAAAATGTTTAGAAAAGATTTATTGTATCACAGACGATTAACACCGATAACAATACAACACAACGTTATAACATTACAACACAACGTTTTCATGCAAAACTAAGACATCAAATTACGTGCATCACAAGACAGAATTGCGTCACATCTACGCAACAAAGAAATGCAGCGTGTATATCGGGGCGTTCTACATATCCACACACACATATGCAAACGAGTAGCTACAAAGACAGCACCAATCAGGTGCGAGTATGTACACATTATAAATACGCGTGACACTGCCGTCGACGGCAAACGATGCATTAGCCTACCAAAACCAGGCAGGCCGAAAGACAAGTGTACTGCAGTCAAGCTTTCCTGAATCGCACGGAAGTGATACCTAGCCTTACATCGCGGCACTAATACGCAGTGCAGCCCTCGTATGGGCGACAGAACATGGAAGCTCATGCTATGCTAATTTATCCGAGCAGGCTAATGATTGCCAACAATTACTCTTTGCAGTCTTAACAGCTCACTGGTCACACAGCAGCTTTAGCCTAATTTACATCTCCTACGTCAGTGTGCCTTGCCATATGTTCATCCCTCCCTGTCATTAGTGCATGCATATGGGGATATAACTTGCGTTCCAATATTTCCAGCAAAGTGACGACGCGATAGAATTTTTGACATATCGTCGAGTGTAAGCGTAACCGTTCGCCAATAAAAATAAGTGCAGCGCACTTTACCTCATTTATTTAGCTGCGCATTTTGAACGCAGTCGAAAGACGTTGCTGATCTGTATTGTAAGTTCCTGACAATATGCGAGCCGAATATCATTGTGGTACGCGTAGCTGGAAGTTCACGCTGTTACTGCGAAAATAAAACAAACAAAAAATTACACCATCTCCCGCTAAAGGGGACCATGAGGCGATGCGAAGCAGCACGGGGCGATGCGGCGATGCATGAGGCGATGCGAAGCAGCGTTCTTCGAGGAAAGATTGATGATGATGATGATTGTGGTTCGGTTCGGAAAGGACGCTAATTTCTGCAGCCCATGTAGGGAGCACGGCTAAGCGTCCGTGGGGGTGGGGGAAAGGGAGTGAAAGAGATAGAAAGGCCGTAGTGGAGGGCTCCGGAAATTTAGACCACCTGGGGTTCTTTAACGTGCACTGACAACGCACAGTACACGGGCCTCTGGCATTTTCGCCTCCATCGAAAATGCGACCGCCGCGGCCGGGATCGAACCCAACGCGCGCCTTTCGGAGAGATGAGACAAGGAGAGCAGGGGGAGGAGGATGCGCATGCGCAGTGCGGGTGTGGACGCCGCACGGCGGATGGATGGAGGGGGGGAGCAAGAGAGTGACATAGCCCCCACCATAAGCTGCTTCGCATCTAAAACAACGGGACTATTCTTGCTTATGGTTTCGCAAAACTACGTGAGATAAGCAGCATTCCTAGTGGTTTGGGAATTGGACAAGGATGAGGATAACAGATAGCAAAAAAAAAGTCACATCATGTCCACGGAGTGAATGATGATGAGTGGGCGAAGCTCTGGAGGCTCATCGTAGATCGTGCCGAGTTCCGGATTAATTTAGTTAACGCGCATGCTACGAATCCTTATGGTTCACCTACGCACAAGTGAAAGCTCCCACCGGAATTTCATTGAAAGTCAAGATCCAGTGCCTATATATATATTGCCACCTGCATGTAGTGGTTCGTGGGCAACAGAAGCTGCGTCCCCAAAACGAGGAAGAAGATCGTGCGTTTCTTCTCCGCTCGATAGCCAGCCTAGGTGGACGCGCTTTGCCAGGGTCAGCCCCCTCATCTACCAATAAAGCCCCGAACGACCTCTGAAGGCTCGTGACAAACTGGTGGAGGTGAAAATCGCCTCGGCGACGGCGAGCGCGACTGCCGCCCAGTAGGCGGTGGCATGCGTTGCTGAGCGAGGTAATCCTCGATGTCCCGAGGTGGCTGGCCGTAGCGCGGTGGCGGCGAGTAGGCAGAAAAACCGCGAAGGCCAAGGCGCCGGTGTGGACATTCGCGGTAACAATGGTCAGCTTCACCGCAGTGGTAGCAAAGAGGACGGCGATCGGGTGTGCGCCAGACAACGGACTTCCGAAGCGGCGCGCGTCTATCATCGATGTACTGCACCGGTTGCTGCGAACGATAGGCGACTGAGCGCCATGTAAAACGGTACCGTAGTACGGCATCGGCTGCGCCGGCTGGAGTGCCACTGTCGGAGGAGCGCGAGTGAACTGCGGCGGAGGGGATGCAGGACGGTTCAAGGCATCTGCATAGCTCGCACGACGGTACTCGGCTGGTGCTTGCTGAGCGTTGTGAGGCGACAAGGTGTCACTTTGCTCACGAAGAGCCTGGTGCAGCTCGTCCTTGATGATGGTCGCCACAGAGTTTACCGTGGGCTGAGGTGGTATGGTGGCCTTCTGCAACTCTTCACGCACCACAGAGCGGATGAGTTCCCGGAGGCAGTCGTTACTTCCGATGGCCGCGAAGATATCAGCAGCGGACACACTGCTCACCTGCCGCTCATACAGGTTAGCTCGATGCAGGAGCATCTTTTCCATTGTTACGGCCTCGGACAAGAACTCCGCGACTGTCTTCAGAGGACACCTCACGAGACCTGCAAAGAGCTGCTCCTTGACGCCGCGCATCAGGTGACGCAACTTCTTGTCCTCCGCCATTCCTGGATCAGCTCTTCTAAAGAGGCGCGTCATGTCTTCGACATAGGCGGTCACAGTCTCGTTTGGAAACTGAACGGGGACCGAAGCGCGCGTCCCGCTCGTTCGTGGCGATCAATACTGATGTATGTTTCAAGAATCAGTCGGCAAAATTCGCCCCATGACGTCAGCTGATTCTCCCGGTTCGTAAACCATGCACGCGCTCCGTCCTCTAAGTAGAAGTACACATGCCTGAGTTTTGCCGCGTAGTACCATTGGTTTAAAACGGCCACGCGCTCGAAGTCCACCATCCAGTCTTCGACATCCTCCGATACGGTGCTGCGGAAAGTCATCGGGACCCTTGGGCTCTCAAGGGTATATCGGTTGAACGGCGTGCTTTCCACACCGGTTTGGGCAGTTTGCACGGCGGCACTGGTCATGGTGGTGAAAGTGGCGGCAACGGTAGCGTCGCCTTCCGGAGGCAGTCCCCTGACTCTGCGGCTGGCCCGATGCACGGGAGTGTTGACCGGCACTGGGCTTGTACTGCGGCTTCCTGGAGGGGTCTGCGACATCCGTGAGGGCTACCCAGCACCTCCACCAGCACCCCCACCAATATATATATATGGGTGGCCGGTGAACGGTTCTCCAGCGCGAGCAGTCGGTATTTTTCAATCAAGAAACTCGCTAGAAGACGCTTCCTGCGCCAACGTTGTCTCTCGCGGGTGAGGGCGCGTTCTCCTTCTTTGCGAGCTGGTGGAACGTTCATGGAAGAAAGAGCGTTTCCATAGTCAACATGCGCGTTTAGCTCTCTCTCTCTCTCTCTCTCTCTCTCTCACAAGACAGCAGATGGAAGAGTGAGAGAGCTCGCGCGCCGGGAGGCACGCGCCGGGCGCGAGCCGGCGGCGCGAGGTGGCTACATACATACTACGACTACTACTACTACGACAGAGGAGGGAGCGACCCACACCCTAAGGAGCTTCCCCCCTAAAAAAACGGACGGCTTGGTGATTCGACCTTTCGTACATGATGGCGACGCGAAAACACGCATACATGCAAAACAGGTGCTCGTCCCTCTTGCATGCGTCCCTTGTTTTATATTTCATGCTGTCGCTATTCACGGGTGTCCGAAATGATAATAGCGATGACAGGCGTAGCGACGTTTTCGTAACGCACAGATTGGTAGAGCTGGATGTATATAATCGCTCCACGAAGAAGGCGAAGTCGCAATTTGCCTTATATTGCGACGTCCTCAGACCTGTGCGCCTCCTCCGTGTACCATATGGCAGAGCTTAACATACGGGGGCAGGCCTTCATGCGAATACGTTTCTCTTTTTCTTTCTTTCTTCTTTTTAAATGCCGCGCAGACACGAACGTTAGCAAGATGAGCCTTGGGACACCCTTTGACCCTGCCAAAGCGCCCGTCTGAAACTACAGCCTCAGCGGGGAAATTGAGATTGATGCCGCCTCATCACGATGCGCTGCGACCGCACGACGATCGCGTGCGGTTCGTAGTCGTTTGTCTATCGCAACGCCTTATATATAGGCGCCCCTCGCTCGCTACGCTGTCTTCATAAATCTCCTTATTTGGCTCCCGCGGTAAATGATTCACACGCACACTGACTGCACTGCTGCGGACGACACCGTGCGCGCTGCTCTGATGAGAGATGCGACCTGTGCAAAGTCATATCCTATATCGACCATAGATTCTCGTATAACAGCGCCGCGTGAGGGGTGTATGCCGATGACACGTACGATATGCGAAACAGTGCGATGGCAGCTATGGAGGGCATCGATTAACGAAAAAAAGAAAAAAGAGCAGCGTAAGCTGTACTCACTTTCTGTGCCTGTGGAAGGGTTTCGTTGTTAGACAGAAGCCGCGCGGTCATATCGACCGTTTTGGAAAGGTGAGTGGTTAGTTAGTGTTCTACTACTGAATATTCTGGTGGCATAATAATGAAGGCGGACTCCCAGTTCACCGGGGAGTAGGACTTGTGCGCTGAGTAAATCTATCAGATGAACATTTCCATTTCGCTCGTCGTCCGCAAGTGCAGATAATCAATGCGTGTGCGCCTTCGGCCGCTGGAAACATGGTCCGCGCACACTTGTCGAGTTATACAGTGTATATAAATAGGTCGAATATAAACCGTCTCCGCTTTTTTTTAAAATCATCTCGCGCACCGGAGTGCGTTGCGCGGTGTAAAGGAAAAACGTAGTGCTGGCCACCGTGCTTCAGTCAATCTCGGCAACGAGCTACGCACAGCGCGTGCAATCCCTAACCGCGGATGGAAATAAATGCACGCTGCTGGTCAGCGCGTTGTCATGGCAACTACACCAAGGCTTATCGCAAGAGAAAATAAAGGGGAGTGGGTCGTTGGAGGCGCACCGCAGAGACCAACCCGCGTGGGAGTGCAGAACAGCCTCGGTGTTTGCGACGACGTTATGATTTCAGAGGCGCGCTCTAGAAACAGCAGCGATGAATGCCAGAGCGCGCTGGATGATTTGGTGCGCGGCCGTGGCCATTCAAGGGTTGTAGCCCACCCGGTGGTGCGCTGTTACCGAGCTCCGAGCAGTGAACTGTATACCTCCACCCCACGTTCCTCGTCGCGCAGGGAAGCCCCATCATTTCGAGGGCTCGCTCTGTTTGCATGACTGTGCATCAAAGGAGAGCGCTTCTACACTCTGCGTTTGGACGTTTCCGTGTATGTGTACACGGTTTCACCTCTGCGGCCGATCATCAGAGAAGCGCTGAATGCTTCGTGCTCCGAAGAAACGGGCGAACCCCCTCTTTTTTGTTATCCTCGCAAGAGGTTTACGGAATCTCATTCGTTCCCTTTCTTGCTCTCTTCCTTTCCTCTCGCGTGAGTGATTCCAGGCGCCGTTGTCCGCTTGTCCCGTTTGCACGAATCTCTTTCACATTCGCGGTATCTGTGGGAGCGTTTGTTTGCGCTCGCGCACGCACACGTGAAAGCGGGGATGGTGGCTCTCGTTCCCTGTAGCCGGGAAGAAGACTCCGCTGGCGTGACGAGCTCTTTTGTTCGGAACTTTGCTGGGGTCTCCACGCGCCGTAATGAAAGCTCGCGTGATTCTCGCTTTATTATTTGCTTTTTTTTTCTGTTTCTGCTCGGGAGAAGATTGAAACAAGGGTCCCGTACGTTTACAATGGCGAAACCCCTTTCTTTCTTTTGTATATATTTTATCTTTCATTATCTAGCCAGCTCGGTGATTTCGGCGCTGTTTACGGAAAAGGAGAATTTCGATGGGCCATAATAATAAGAAAAAAAATGTGGTTGATCCCTCTGTCTTAGGAATCGGTATAACACGAAAGTTAAACTTGTCTTCGGACATAAGCGGCAATCTGGAGGGCGGGAGATCGGTTGGGTACTTCCCCTTTGCATGTACACATCAGCGGCACTTCGACACTGCACAGGGATCTTCGACAGTTGCGCGCAAGCTCTCGAACGACACATTTCTCCGGAGACAATGCATTGAACGCGCCAGCGCCCTGCGCAAACCTCCCATAAACCAGGAGCGTCCGCAAACGGTGAGACCTGGCAAGCGTAAGCGAACTGTTTGTGGGCGGATCGTTTTGCGAACGCACACTTCGCGTGCGAAAGGTGCATCACTTGCTTGTCGACGGCCGTCTTTGCGTTCCTGGAGTAGAGAGCGTCACAACGCAACCGGCTATCATATACGTCACGCAAGACAAATTGCGTAGCGGCCGTGGCTGAAGCAACGCGCCGACAGAACACCGAAGCATGCGCGGCGATACAGGCGTCGAAAGTGTCGAAACGCTAACCAAGGTGCGCTAACCGTCGGCGCGCACATTAACGTGACAATTTACGACTTCGCTCCATCGTTCCTAGGTGACGGTACCACCGCTGAGAACCGAGAGTACAGTGAAAGGGAGGCGATGTTAATTTAAGGGCACTTTTGCTTGCTAAATACGTTTGTTTTAACTGGACGTCAATGAGATGAAGCTCGTAAAGCGGTTTAGTAAAGGTATAAGGCCTGTCTTTTCCTCCGCACTGCAAGTCTCGGTGGCATGGTCGGTAGCGCTTCCAGCTCCTGCCGCCACACCCTGGCTGGTTGTGGGTTCGAATTCCACCGGGTGGTACTTTTTCAATTTCAAATGCGTGTTTATTTTGTCAGACATCTACTTCCGTTACGGAAGTACGTCACAGATTTCTTGGTGGACCCCGGCATAAAACACTTTCGGGTTAAAAGAAGGAAAACTCAGATAATGCATTTGTCACGTTACGACCCGCATTGTTATCCCGACAACCGGCAGTACGAGCACGTTATTGTCACGATCGCGTGGCATGTTGTAAACACAGAGGTTTACAATATTACTATTTATATTTTGGCAAGACAGTTCCATTGTAAAAAAAATAAACGATAAAAGATGCTCAAATGCCTGTCATCTGATTATCGTATACGTGCACAATAGATTCCCATGCCTTTCGTCTTGCCCGCGTTCAAGTGAACCAGCAGCCTTCTTGCGATGAACGAAATAGGAAGGTTTTTAGTTTTGTGGACTTTCATTCCAACGAATATCCGGGTTTAATTTCATCCCTTATTCGAAAAGACCCGTACAGCCCTCGTAATAATCCTATACAGTATTATCGGCTTATGCGAGAAGCTTTCCTTTTTTTTTTTTCGGTAGAGGATCGAAGAGTATCGCATGTTGCATTATAGAGTAAAGAGACACAAGTTCATACAAGGTATTATAGATACAAGCTAGGTTAAGGACTTTATTTTTTAGCATTAAATAATTTAGAAACATCTTTAGTGCTTCAGAGTTCTTTTAAAACTTCGAGAGGAGTGAGTTATTGACTGTACTGAATTGTGGCCACTTATGGTATTTGGATTATGAGCCAGCCGTTGAAGGAAAAAAAAAAGTCGGACCTATGCGGTGACGGCTGTACCACTATCAAAAAGAGAGAGAGGAGAGAGAGAGAGAGAAGAAGAAGAAGAAGAAGAAGAAGAAGAAGAAGAAGAAGAAGAAGCGTAGAGTACGGGAAAAGTGATGGGCGACCTAAGCCTTTCGAAATACGATTCCCCCAGAGCCTTTATCTTGCTTATTGTATTCCCATTTTATAAGCCGCAAGTAGTTCTACGCGCATGAAAGGTTACGAAGTAGGTTTGAAAAAACTAGAAATGATTGGAGGCCGAACTAAGTGACTTTCGAGTCAAGCGTGCGTCTTGCGCACGTTTAACAACCTAGATGCGGTCTGCACAATGTTCTCCTTTCAAAAGGCACTGCGATTCGGACAGTAATAACGTTTTTTTTTTCTCAGAAGAAGTATACATTATATACATCTATACATCAAAGAGTACACATCGAAAAAAAAAAACGGATTCACGTGATAGAAATGTGATAACATTCTTCACACCATTGAGAACACCTGCGACACCTTTATATCAACGCCTCTATGCGGGCACAACTGATTCGTGCCAAGCTTTATCTTGGTAATCGCGATACTTCTTAGCGTACGCGCTGTTATGCCTACGAAATAAGCTTAATGTGCAATTAAAAGACCCTGGTTAATTTTATAAGAGGGATCGAATTATGTTTGTCTTTTTTTTAAAATGTGCATTCGCACTGCTTGAAATCCCACGCGAAATAGAGTGCGTCGTTAGACACTGGACAAACAAATTTCATAGTTAACCGAACTCCTCCATTTCTCAGAGCCAATGACATTTGGTGATGATTTGACAAAGACATTACGTGTCATGTACGTACCTAACGTCAACTGGCCAACGTCAGCTTCGAAATTTACTTTTCAATGTTGCGCTAAGTAATTTGCGTTAGCAACAGCCGAGAAGCGAAGTAGTACATTAAGAAGTAGAAAGAGAGTGTAGACATATACATCTAGTCGCGCTCCCATCTAGTTAATCACGAAGCTTCTCGGGCTTCACGTGTTATGACGAGATGAAAGGATGCCTCACTGCACAGAAATCATTCTTTCGCCCGAAACCAAATTATTTCCACCAGCTGTGTCCTGGTGCGATGTTGCAACAGATATGCGTCGAGTACAATGGGAGTCGCATACATCTAGCGATACGAAGACTCATTATTATGAGATCGAGAGAGACGGTGCCCACATGTCCGCGATGTTATCTGGGGACGAACAGTATGCTTTAATAAGTGGGAGATGCATTACCCTGTGGAACAACATGAGTTAGTCGGTTGGTTTAGAGAGTGTGTGTTGTTTACGAACTATGTAAGCCGAATGGAGCAAATTTTGGTTCCGGGTGTCAAACCGCGTGTTGCACAGGAAGCGCAACTGTGTCACGAATACGAAATCATCAGACTTTATATGAGTGCGAGTCGGGACCATTGATAACTTTCGACTCGCAATATGCTATTATAACGGGCAACAATAACACGAATCTCGTTGCGTATGAGGCGGCGTTGTGCGGTTGAATCATGTCCGGTTGCGGTATTACGGAGGCAGTATAGTTAATGACGTTGGAGATATTGCATTCCACGAACAATCAGAGATCGAAGCATTGCAATACTGACCATCGCAATCGCTTCATATGCGCCTGGCTTCCGAGTGAACAGGCGTTTCAGCAAATCGCCGAAAGAAGCCACATGAGGAAATGAACAGTGACTAACAGATCGTCTTTCATAATTGTCAGAGTAACGGTTGTCACCAGAACAAATCGTGTTCATTAGTGCATGCCTAAAATTCTGCGTAGTTCGAAAGCTTTTTCTTAAAACATGGTGCGGCGCTTGTCCTGTGTCCTTCTCCGTCTTGTGGTGCGTCGCTTTGCGCTGCTTAGCGAAAAAATAAATAAATAAAATGAAGGTGGGCCACCTCACCCAAATTCACACACTGTTACAGTTCCGAAGCGTTCCTGATGTTTTCCATGTATTAGCACTCGCTTCACATTAACCCTAAAGGAAGGGCTGCCTCGCTCAGCTGCGCAGTGATCGAAAAGAGCTCAACCATATTTTGCTCGGGTATAACGAGTCGTCTTTAGTAGTGATTCGCTACTCAGGTCATACAGTATATGCGACAGTATATGAGACAGTATATGCAGTATTCTCCAATATAGATGACTGGAGATGACACTCATTTGCTCAATGGTTGCAGCGCATAAACTCGAATGCGTGAGAAGTGTACTGTGAGCTGTTTATTCATAGGCAGGAAAAAAAAATTGATTAATGTTGTGCTTAACCAAGTCCCAAATCTCAGTTTACCATTCTGGATTTTTCAGACTAGGGGCACCGTTGCAGTGATCTGGACAAACGCACGGACATTTTGCCGGCAACAGTACTTTCAGCACAGCTTATCACCCCCTGTGCGCACCAACTCTACAACAGATCCAATCACGCAAGGGTGAGTGCTTTCAGGCTCTTTGAAGTGCCAGGGCGAAGTACTTCCGTGCGCGCGGACTCTATTAACCTTCCAATTTAGAGGTTACAATCAAAATACGGGGCGTGTAACGTTTAGTTGATCTTTGTACAGCTGCGCTCTTTGAAAGCATAGAACAATTTTGCGCCACGTTGTTGTTACTTGCGAGAACGCATAAGCAGTCGCGTCGCCATTGTACAATGCGGCATAACCTCCCTCGTATGGCGCTGATTGCTGCTTCTCCGACGCACCACCTAGGCAGTGTCAGGCGCCAAAGTTTGAGTGGCGCAGTTCGAGTTGATTTACGAACTCTTTCGCGCGCGCCGTCTGACTTCACCGTTTTTCTGCCGATTTTTTCGTCGCTTTGTCGCACCGCGATGCATTTCACTGAGTTTATTTTTGTTATAGGTAGGTTTATGTATTCGTCAGTGCGCTGTTATTTCGGAAACTTTCTGGCATCCCAATTTTAGTGGAAGGGGGATGGAAGGTATTTAATTAAAGCAGTTTTTAGACTGTGCATCTGCGTGACAGTGTCGACCTAGCCGTTTGATTTGTTATGATTGTGCATGTGTGTATTAGTCCGTGTTTCTCTTACACTTCATGCCGCATTAGTATTTGTGCGTTTTTACCTTCGTTGCATTTCGAACTTTGCGTGTGTCCATGTATTTGTGTTCGGGCATATTTTGTTGGCACATTGTGTGTGTTGGGCCATTTGTGCATGTAGTGGTTGAGCATGGTGCGATACAGGCGAGGTCAAGTACGTACTTAACTCACGGCCTACAATCGCCGACGACGTGACCTTCCTTAAGTGCGAAGGAAATCATTCGATCTCTGCCCGATGTCCCATAGTTCGTGATTCCGGCTTCAGTAGTTCGCGATGTTTCTTGAGGGGGATGTTCTCTAAACTCGGAAATAAAAATTACAGAATCGTCCGTTATAAAGAAGTATGCCATGTTTTACTTGCTGTTGCTTTTTTTTTATCACGTTAGCCTGTATATGAGAACCTATAGATGAATAGTCACTAACACTGTACCGGAATAATTTTCTAGTACTCTAAGAATATCTAGTTCTAAGCATATTATGCTTAGAACTTGCACGTTAAGTTTCATCGCGGTGTGGAGTGATAAAGTCTCCGTGTATTTCTGTGTAATTAGCGCTATAGTATTAACGCAACATTGTGTATTTAATGTGTGCTGTCTTTCGCACGTACATACCTTATCGTTGCAATGAGCCGACCACTTCGCTTTTCTGAATGTCCAACCGGTAGCTTTAAGCTGTCCGCCAGGAGCAGTTCTATCTTTATTTATTTTTGCACGGACGGACTACTGCGAACCGCCGGAAATAGACTCCCTGAGCTCCGAACCACAGCGTGCAAACCATTGGCTAGACCGTCAGAGAAGATTTGCTCGGTACTCACCGACGAAAGAGAGCAGATACGGTACGGAGGGCATGATGATCGTCTTCTATCCAATGCGGCACTTTCCGGCTTGTCAGTCACATCCATAAGTGCGCACACAATCCTGGTTCTCACTCACTGCTGCGGCGGGTGTCGACTGTGATGCCAGTATTCCAACGGCCGGAGGCGCCGTTCCTACTGGCGTTCCCGCCGTTGTGGCCACTGGTAGGTGCCCGGCATAGACGCCCTGCATTCAATATAGGGAGAGCGCGTACATGAGAAGGTACAATACTCGATTATATCTGAATGAACGTCGCTGCTACTAATCGCGTACGTTTCCTGTGGCGCCAAGAAAAAAAAAAGAATTAATGCAGCCCACACTAGTCATGGGAGGAAGAGAGATAGAGTAAGCGATGAGAAGCTGTTAGAAACTTTCTAAGCGTCAAATTTCCGTAGCCCTCCACTACGGCGTTCCTCTCCTATATCTTTCAGTCCATTTCCCCTTCCCCCACGGACACTTAGCCATGCTCCCGATATGGGCTGCAGAAAAATTAGCGTCCTTTCCTTAACCGAACCACAATCATTATCATCATCATCATCCAGTAATAAATATAAAGAAGAAGACAAAAGACTGAATATAGTGCTTCTTCCGGACGAAGGGCGTATTGAGGCAGCACTGCTTTGGTAATCTATCTCAATGTGAAGAAATGCTTTAATGTACGCATGGCTTATTTTGAGGGTCGTGGAGGTATGTAGCCGCTGTCCAGTTAGTATTTTTGTCGAACTGGATGACCTTATTTATTTATTTATTTATTTATTTATTTATTTATTTATTTATTTATTTATTTATTCGGCACATCTAGCATTCACGGCTCGCATGCAGGAGTGGAGTTATAAGACGCACCAATGCATAGTAGCAGTGGCGACACAAACTTTATGTACCAGCGTATGGTCATAAAAGCATACATGGGTTAGTTTTATGTGCAAAAGCGCGGATACATTGCGTTGTTTATGTTACGTCGTTAAACATACGGGGAGTCGACATATAAGTCAACAGAAGACACCGTTAGACCTCAGTTAACGTACCGGCAAGCTTTCAACGTTTCAACGAGATAAATTGAAGACAAGCCTACCTCTGCATCTGCTGGGAGTTAAATTCATTCTGGGACCACTCGCGCAACGAACGAGCTTTTAATGACAGCGGCTCGACAACCAAAGTATCAGGCTTTTCCGTTTTTGAACGTTGAAGGTGTGCGACTTGCTTCGTGATGATAGACTGGGTAATGTGGTCCTTATTTATTGTGATGTTATCGCGGTAGAGCAGATGCAGGCGCTCTAATCTTTCCGTGTAACGCCGGAAGTTTATTGATCCCAGATCAGCCTTTTTTCATCACGGCGCTAGTCTCTCAGAGCTATCCGTAGGTATTATAAACAAATATGAGCGTTATTCTTTCAAAACTGCATAAATGTACAACCTTTCTTACCACGAATTTATGCAGGACCACATTCTGGTGAGCCGCATTCGAAGTTAAAACCACGGGTACAACATTTTCACAGCAGTTGCAGTAGTAGAGGGCGCAGAGCAGTCGGTCATACAAGGTTGTGTCATACTCAAGATAAAATGTGAATCAAGCGAACCTTGCGACAATTGAAGTAATCGAAGGCGCGTTACACAGACCAAGACAGGCTTCATGTTAATTGAATGTGAATTAAGCGAATGAAATGTTAATCACACTGATTCAAGGGTGCCCTAAGTGCACCGAAGCTATAATGCGTTTAGTTAAACTGTGTGTGACTAGGTTCGCATCATAAGTGCGTCCGTCTATCGGTACGCGTCGGCAGAGAATCCTACGCCGCTGGGCTGGTCCCGCAACCACAGCCTCCCTAGTCACCCTTTTCACAGGGGGGATGGGCAGTGAAATATTTACATTTACTACCACAATAACATACCACTACCACAGCCGGAATCTCCGCCCATGCACATCGTCGAAAACGCTGCGCTGCCCCCTCAAAGAGTTTTTTTTTTGTTTAATGTCTCTTGTGGTTGCGCACATTTGATGTCGCTGCCAGGCGAGTCTTTCTGTGCTACCTCGATATCCGACTCGGCGGCTTGGTTCGAGGTGGCGAATTCAGGGAGGATATTCTAAACGCTTTTTTTTTTTTCGTGAGCATTCTTCATCATGGCGGTGCTCTTTTGTAACGGCATCTATGGGGTCCTAATCGACCTTTTTTATTAGCAAATACCGCATCAGTGCAGCAAGTACCAAATCGCTGCAAAGAACCCGGATGCGTCTGTTAGGTTTCGCATGCACATGAGAGATGACCATATGTCCATCGGTTCCACAACGTGAAGTTATACTGACTCTCATTTGTCCGTGGATAACGAGAAATACCGTGCGCTTCGGTATTAAACACCCAGAAAAGAGAGCTGAGTTATAGTTATAACCTCTGACTATATCATATCGGACGCTATACGTATAGTACAAGGAAGCACAGGACAAAGATAAATCCCCAGATCACTTCTCACGGAAGGCGGTACGGCGCGGCACTCAAAATAGCCATACGCGGTCTATTCTCAGTGGAACAAATAACCTCTTTTAATCTATGTGTACTTTAGGACTCTGCCAGAGCCTGTCACTAACGCCATCTTATGAAGTAATCGGAGTAGCCTAGTTGGAGCTCGGTCATTTCATCCGCGAAAAAAACATATCGTGACGTCACCTCTCAACGGAGCCCGCCCACACAGAAGCGACCGACGAAAACAGCACAACAGATAACGTTTACACCTTTTGGCTCACGTTCAAAATATCACTGGAAATTCGTTGCATTAAATGTGCAGATGTAGCTGTTCTTTAATATGCGAAGCAGCTTATGGTCGGGGCTATGTCACTCCCTCCTCCTCCATCCATCTATCCGCCGTGTGGCGTCCTCACCCGCACTGCGCATGCGCACCCTCCTCCCCCTCCTCCTCGCCTTGTCTCATCTCCTCTCCTCTCCGACGCTCCTCTCCTCTCCGGACTGCGTAACGAATGGCAACACCTGCGGCTACGCGCGCGATAATGCGAAGCATCTTGGTTAGTGGAGCGACGGTAGACCACCGCGCTCTCTCTCTCCTCTTATACATTCTCATTCGTCCTCTCAATAAAATTACACCACCTCCCGCTCAAGCTAACCATCTCCCCGCTGCTTTGCATACACACATGATTCCCTTTAGTGGGAGATGGAGTAATTTTTTTTTTGTATGGCACTTGTTTTCCGGTCGCGACGGTGCCTTTTCTTCGTGAACTCAACCATTGACGCCATTGTAGAGTGGCTACAGTGCAGTGGTAAAGCAGGTCGGCCGCTGTCGCGAAAGACGCAGATTCGATCCTGGTCGCTGCGGTCGCATTTTCGATGGAGGCGAAAATGACAGAGGCCCGTGTATGCATATAATTAGGTGCACGTTAAAAAAAGAACAATTTCAAATGGTGTAAATTTTCGGAGTCCTCCACTACAGTGTGCCTCGTAACCATATCGTGATATTAGCATGTAAAACAGCGGCAACTTTTCATTCGCTATAAATGAACCTTAAACAAGCTAGCCGAAGTATTGTAGCTGGTATGCCACATCCACGGCCGCTACAAAGAACATAATCTTGTGCTTTCAATGTAGTGGCCGCACCGCTTTATTATTTTGGATACTTAAAAACTCGCCTGGTATGGCTAAAAGTCTTAGCGTACTCTCGCTGACTATTTAGTTCTTGAAGAACTTGTGACAAGCTGCACAAGTAAAACATAAAAAATGTTGCAGTGGCTTAGCTCGGCTATGCCAGGATATACGTGGCGTTAGCAAAGGTTCAGCTGATTTTTGTTGTTGCTGCAGGGGTGGTCGGGCACGTCGCTCAGCCTCCTGGCGACGCCGCTTTGCTAGACGTCGCAGGGTGGTCGGGCACGTCGCTCCTCTGGCCCTTGCTAGACGTTCGTCCCTTGCTCCAGGGTCCTCCGCAGCACGTTAGCCTTCTTCTGTTCATTCTCCTTCGCTCAACCACTAATTGCCAGGCAACTACTTCGGGATCCGATGAGTCAAGCTTCTCCGCTCTTCAAGCTTCTCCGCTCTTCTGCGCTGTTGAGCAGCATTTGCACTCTCCTTCTCCATGTCTATACCACACTGGCAAAAAGCCGTCGAAGCGCAGCGGCTCCAGCGCAGTGTCAGACGGCGACTGCACAGCGAGCGCGCGCCGGCACCAGTGCGTCTACCACGGCTACGACGTCACCTCTGGAATGCGCAGACCGGCGCGGTGAGTCGCGCGCGGCGGCGGCGGAGTGCGCGAGAGGTGCCGGCTCCGGTGCGCAAGCTGTGGACATCACTGATCCTTGCGCATGCGCAGCACGGCTCTTGAGTGTTGGCCGCACGAAACGGGCTTGGCTAGGCCAGTGTAGCTAACGCCACAAAAGAAAGCGCTCTTTCCTCACCCTATTTCTTACTTTCGCACTTGCACGGCATATTACTAGGCTAAAACTACGTTGTCATTGCTTCTTCTTCCTCAAGCACAATAGAAACAGCACAGATACACTTAGCTGTTCATTGCAGTGCTATGAGGGACTCCTATATATATGCACCGAAACAAGAAATCAGGCTTCTGAAATTATTGTGCCCTCCATGCAACCCCGTTTCGAGAGAGACAAACTCGGGTCTTTCACGGGACAAGCCGGTTAATGTTTCGAGCCTCATCAGTGGACCGGCATTATACGTGTTAATGCTTCATGAATGCTCGCCAACGCGGCGCCTGAGTCGAGCCATTAATCTCTGAGCCGCGAACAACTTTACCAGGAGCGGTTGTTGACTTTGGTTCGGTCACGCTTCGCTCAAGTACCGCGATGTTAACTTCCCCTGATTGCATTTTGCCTTTCGCCGACGCGCAAGTGCGAACGCAAAGCTCCCGGTCTATGCGCGGTGTATAGAAGTTTGGTCTGTGCGTATGTTTGCCGGCCTATGTTCCTTGTGTGTGCGCGATTTGTGCGTTATTTCGGCGTAGAATAGATCGCGTCGGCCGTTCACAACTGAATGCATCCGCTATAGCTGCTTAATATCAATTAGGGGATTACGAACCGCCATCGCTGGCATGTGCCTGCTTTTACGTAAATTGGCTTTCTGTACAGTTCGTCTGTTATATCCCGCTATCGTATTCACTAAGCTGTACTAAACTACGGACTGACAAGGCTGCATGAAAGCGATAATGAGCGCGGTGTTCCTAATACGATTAACAGGGTTACCATATATAATAAAAAACAAGAAAAAAATCACACGATACACATACGCCCGGAGTCCCCCACAGGAGTAGCAAACGAGAGATTTTTTTTTCTTTTCGAAAGCCACTTACACGGAATGAGCACGGGGAACCATGGTCACGAAGTTAGAACCAGAATGCCGACAAAAACTTTAACATCTAACGTCGTAAAAGAACGAAGGCTGCACTATGGTAGTAGGTTACAAGATTTAGGTTTTTGCTGAAATAGTAGTCGTCGGACTCATTGACTTAAGCAGCATAAGAAGTTAGTATCGGTGTCGCATGTGGAATACAGGGCCACAATTGAATCAGCACGTTTAACTACCACTTTCGTATAGAAATGGTCGCGCAGAGTACCATCTGCGCACAAAGTTGCTTTGAGTCAACACGTCAGTCGGGTTCGATGAAGCCAGAGCTCACACTCGGCGCCGCTTGAATTGGTTGCCTGAATTAGGCCTGAATTAGTTGCTCCGCTCACTCACTCACTCACTCACTCACTCACTCACTCACTCACTCACTCACTCACTCACTCACTCACTCACTCACTCACTCACTCACTCACTCACTCACTCACTCACTCACTCACTCACTCACTCACTCACTCACTCACTCACTCACCCAATGTTGTCGCAATCATCGATAATCTAATTTCCGTCAGCGCAGCATCCGAATCTTTGATACGAGGGAAGTCCACTTGGGCGTACACTGGCCTGAGGGCACCAGCTCTTTACAAGAAATACGTTGGCAGCTTCTGCGATGATAGTGCCGCTTCCGCTTTCCGAATCACAGCAGCTTAGCCTTATTCTACAGTGGTCAGGATCTTCTCTGATCTAAAAGGAGAAATCCGATTTAGTGGAGGAAAGGAGCGGAGAAGAAAGCGGAGCTGGCTTAGCCATTGTCACGTCATTATCCTCAAGCCGTCATGGTTCGTCGTCGTCGTCGTCGTCATCATCATCAGCCTGTCTAGGCACACTGCAGGGCAAAGGCCTCTCCCACAGATCTCCAATCATCCTCATCTTGGGCTAAATGCGACCAACTTATCCCCGCAAACTTCTTGATCTCATCTGCCCACCTAACTTTCTGCCGCCCCTTGCCACGCTTGCCTTCTCTGGGGATCCATTCTGTTACCTTTAATGCCTAGTGGTTATCTTGCCTTCGCATACATGCCGTGCCCACGCCCATTTCTCCTTAATTTCTGCTAAGATGTCCTTAAAACGCGTTTGTTCCCTGACGCACTCCGCTCTCTCGTTGATCCTTAACGTTACACCTATATCATGTCCCGTTTCATTGCTCGCTGCGTCGTTCACAATTTAAGTTGAACCCTTTTAGTGAGCCTCCACGTTTCTGTCTCGTAGGTAATTGCCTATTGACCAGTAATGAATTGACCTCTAACGTTATTTAGGCTATGTCAATCAAACACCAACTAAAATAGACACTGAGCATATCACTGAACGCAGACACAGGCGAACCTGCTTTAACCTCTGAAGGTAACCCACCAAGCTGTAGGGACTTGGAATCAAGCCTAGGCCCACAAGGTTGCAGGCTAGCAAGCTACTACTAGGCTACGGTGACTCCTTCCACATAGTTCATATTGTAAATAAACCTACTGCACCAGTATTTACGATGACAGTGCTTGTACAATGTCAGCTGCGATTTTTGTGTATGTGAACCGCCATACCAGACTGTGGATAGGAACCACGGACCGCCGGGTTACGACAGCAGCATTCAGCCACTGTCGGTTAATTATGCGCGGGCTTTATGAGCCGGGTTTATATCCATGGAGAAGAAGACGCAGCGCAAGGCGCGCTCCCGTAACACGCGCACGCTCTTCAGTGCACGCTGGCAAACGAAGATGCCAACATATCTGACCCAAATGAATCCCTTTGATTTTCTACCGCAGAAAGAAGGAAAGAAAGAAAGAACGTTGTAAGTAAGGACGCAAGGAACGACAGAAAGAAAGGAACAAAGCAGAAACAAATTTGGAAAGAAGATAGCAAAGGCAAGAAAGAAAGAAAGAAAGAAAGAAAGAAAGAAAGAAAGAAAGAAAGAAAGAAAGAAAGAAGGAAAGAAAGAAAGAAAAGCAAGAGCCCGCACCCAAGCTTCACTTGCCCCCATTTTGCCGATAAGGGAAGGAAGGGCTCGTAAATTTTTTCCCTGTGAAGATGGAGTGGCCGATAAACTTTTCCAATCAGAATTCCATTAGCAGAATGTGAAAACTTTTTGCCTTGGGCTGGTTTTGTATGACATTAGCGGTGGTGTTGATTCTTGCGTTTTGCTGCTGAGACGTGCTCCCGCGAGGGCTTGCGTTCTTGCGTTCCCAGTTCTTGCGTTCTTTGCGTTTCGTGTTTAATTCAGTGCGTTTAACTTCCTTACCTATCATACTACATGACCCTATCATTATTGGGCCATAACCCCTTCAACCACTGCTTCTGAACGTTTGTTAGGATGTCATTAACTTAGATTGTACCTTCCCTCGCATGTGCTCGTCCTATCGTGAATAATGCATTTCCCGTTTCAATTATTTCACCAGCCGCCAAACAATTTCCTTGACTATTGTGATAACCTTTCTACGTTACGACAATGCCGTGCAATGCATTTTGTTTTGTATGTTTGCCTTGATGTCGACGCACAAAACATCGGTCCGACTCCGGTGGCGGTGGTATAACGAAAAGCGTGAGTGGGCCTATATCGTGATTCCGGTGAATGTTATATCACGTCGAACACGCTCCTATATGGTTTCCAACACGAAACAATCGCATAGGCCGTGCAAACAAAGTCGATATTTGCCGATTCCGAAGGTAATATCGCGTTACCATAGCTCAGGTCCAGCATTAAGATCTGTTACCTTTTGTTTTTCTTGCCGAAAGAGTGTTTTGAAGCTTATCTGTCGTTTCTGCCGGTGTACAGTGTTCTCTGACTCACAGAACGAATTTTCACATAAATTTCGAGAAGGGAGCTCGTGATTTTTTCTTTCGTATTTACACTACGAATGTAAACGAACGGGGAATAAATTTCGGCGATATACATGGTATATGCTAACGAATAACCGGGACTTTACGGCTCTGGCAGCCGCTACAAAAAGGTGTCCCTCTGAAAAGAATAGCTCGCTATCTCGCAACACAGGCTGCGCCCATCTACTGCGAATAATAGGGGCTAATTGCATGCATACGTTAACGCTGTGAGGTGTACAGAGTTCTCTTAGATTAACGTAATTGTTTTCTTACTCGTCCTCATGAAGTCGCAGTTTTCCGTAGAGTCAATTTCACGTTGTAGAGGTACCTTACGACCTCTATACCTTACCTTACACTACGAGGCATGTTGCGCCCTTTATGTTGCCTATGGCACTCGGCTCCTGATCCGAAGGTCGCGGGATCAAATCCCGGTCGCGGCAGCGGGGTTTCGATGCAGGGGGAAAGTTGACGCCCGTGTGCTGCGCGATGTCAGTGCCCGTTAAAGAAACCCGGATCGTCGAAATTTCCGGAGTCCTCCACTACGGCGCCTCTCGTAATCAGATCGTGGTTTTGGGACTTAAAAATCCAGAAATCATCATTGCGAGTTACCTCGCGTGTGTCCGACAGCGTAGCGTACAATGAGTAGTTAAGTGCACTTTAATGATATACACATAACAGTCGTCAGCAGACTTGTGCAAACGCGATTCTCGTATGTACGTGTTTTATAGATTTCCCTAGACACGTATGTACGTGTGTTATAGACTACGCATGCTGCATGCATACGTAATGTGAGCGTTTCTGCAATACTTTTCGAAAAATGGTTGGTAGCGTCTGTGTCTGACTACGCGGTGCGTGTGGTTAAGCTAAGAAACGAAGCACAACGAAAACGTTCGGAATTCATTATTTTATCTGCAGGTGTCGCCATCACGCCATATAAAGCTCAGTGCGCCTGCCGTGACTGTAGACACGCATTTGCCGCGATGCGAAGACACGAGACGAGTCTCTCAGGTACGCATTATATTCTGAGGGCTTGCGTGCCATAACTACGACATGAATAAGAAACGTGTTCTGGCTGAAAATGCTGTCGTTATACATGGTAGAATTACGCGGTAATAAATGCTACGGCTACAATAAAGATTGAACAATATCTTTAGCAAACTTAATACTTCAAAAAAAAAAAAAAAACCGCACAATTTTACGTCTTGCCGGCTTGGCAGGTAATACAAAAACGAAACGGAGGTGTTTTAATTAGTTTGCTGCTGTGTAACCAGTAATTAATATGTTACCCATCAGGCGCCTGTCTGCACTACTTGTGCTTCAAAAGCTCGGAAATATTTCCTTCTGTTCTGATGAACTATCGAGTTACAATTTTGTGTATTCATGTTTCTGGACAACACTTACGTTACTACGGGTATCGCGCAGAAAGAGGATTAATATTGTAACGGAAAGAATAGGAGATGGGAGATGAAGAAGAGGACGACGAAGTGGAGTGCGCCATTGTACCATCTCCGTGGCTATCTACCTTGGCGATCCCTCATCCCCGCTGACCGTCACTTGTAAATAAACATCCTTCATCCGTAACAGTTAGTGGTGGAGGTGCGGGGATGAGGGATCGCCAAGGTAGATAGCCACGGAGATGGTACAATGGCGCACTCCACTTCGTCGTCCTCTTCTTCATCTCCCATCTCCTATTCTTTCCGTTACAATCCCCGTTTCGCAGACGAAGCCCACCGGGTGAGTCATTGTGCTGTGGTGGGATAGTAACGTTTGAGACGTGCAACGTGAGCGAGTTGCGTTTTCCTGGAGCGCCTGTCTTTAGACAAAAGCCGCGCAAGTACATACGTGAGATCACTCAGGCGATCAAGCACAACGAACGGGCCGACATAATGTGATAGAAGCTTGCTGCACAAGCCACGCCTGCGCTGTGGGGTCCATAGCAGCACTAGATCACCCTTTTCAAACGAAACCTCTTCATGGGTGCTGTCATATCGTTGCTTTGAGCGGCTTTGAGATGCCAACGTTCGGATGCGTGCTATTCGACGGGCTTCCTCGGCAAGGCAAAGTGTCTTGGCTACTGAATCTTCTGTGTCTAATGAAAACGGCAGAATAGTGTCAAGGAAGCTCCGCGGTGACCTGGCGTAGAGCAAATAAAAAGGGCTGTAGTCTGTTGTCTCATGCTTCGCAGTGTTGTAGGCGTATGTTATGAATGGTAGCACATCATGCAACGGAAAGAATAGGAGATGGTACAATGGCGCACTCCACTTCGTCGTCCTCTTCTTCATCTCCCATCTCCTATTCTTTCCGTTACAATATCTTGCAATTAGCCAACACCCCCATTCATTAGGGCGCGCCCCTGGCCACTACCTAGAGAAGCGCAACAAGTGGCTGTACATTACTTTTAAACAGGCCCACTTTCTTCACGAAATCGAGATAATGTTTAGCCACCGATAATGAAGGCGCTCGCAAGAAATAGAAGTTTGTGAAAATGGTGTGTTTCTCTATCATGAATATGGTGAGCAAACACCTAAGTGGATTTGAAAGACGAAGAATAAAGTTTTTAAGAAACACTGCCTTGATTCTCGTTGACCGACTGCACGAATGACTGCGTTTTGCGTCCGAGTGGAGCTGCAATAGTAACGGGAGACACTGATTTTGAAGGATCGGGATAAGTATGTCGCGAGTTACTAGTTGCTCCAACAAGTGAAGACTGTAAAACTTGTTTTCGCGCGCTAACTTCTAGGCATATTCATTTAAATAGTCGCTCGATCCTCACCGGGTTGATCAAGATATTTCGTGAAGTTGCTTGTGCATCGACGTTGCACTCACGAAATGCTAATTTATTACACTGCGCGAAATCGCGGCGTGCGAAAACGTAAGACGCGTCGGCGTACTCGCCCCAAATTTGAATGACCCGCTTTCTCAGGCACGTGCGTTTCGTTGTCTTTTTCTGACACGTGAGAGCTACGGAGAACGTCCAAACGGATCTACTCACGGGTCTAGCCGAGGAAGAGGAAGAGGAGGAAGCGATCCGGTAGCCGCGATGTTTGACAAGCTGCGACGAGTGACGCGTGTTCTCGTCGTCGTCTTCGCACCTGTCTCGGCGCGGAGCACACCGACCACGAGCGGCGCGTTCTTCTGTTCGACCTCGTGGTTCGGGTCCGGTACTCGCTCGGTCGGAACCCCCCGCGTCTGGCGCTGGCGGCAACGCCCTGTGGCTCCATCTATCGCCTCAGTTCCCTACTTTCCGGCGAGCGAGCGAAGTCTTTCCCGCACGTTTTGGAAGGGTCTTCTCTCCTCTACGGCTCATTTGCGGCCGCAGATTCATTGGCATGAGTAGTGAGTTTAATTTCGTCATGTTATTATGACACGAGAGGGGAGAGAAGCGGTTTGGAAAAAAAAATGGAACGTTGATTGGTGGAGCAGCGTCTGGTTTGCTATCCTGCGATGCTGGAATAAAAACGGAGAAAGTAGAGATGCAAAGGACAGCTCAGAAAAAGAAAAGGAAATGCACTGTAAAAAGCAAGCAAGCAAGCAAGCAAGCAAGCAAGCAAGCAAGCAAGCAAACAGAATAGATATGAACCGCCTGATAGAATCGACTTAATGAACCAACAATATTGGCTCATTAAGTTATTTCTAACAAATAAACGAGCCTTTCAACCTTTTATTTTCGTTATTTGAAAGAATCGAAACATTTAATTTCTCATAGGTGAGTCGAACGTAAGAAAACATCAACAGGGCCTTGATCGGGATTTGGCGAATCTATTTCTTTTCTTTTTGTCAGGCAAGAGAAGGCGGCTCAAAGCAAGCAAGCAAGCAAGCAAGCAAGCAAGCAAGCAAGCAAGCAAGCAAGCAAGCTTTTATCAGAAAGATATCTGCCAAAACACGTTTATACAAATAGACGTTGTGTGTTGTTCTCTGCCCAAACATTGGCAGGAAATAAAAACATTAGCATCCACAGCAATTCGATACTAATAACACAAGAGGGGCGAGGTTTACCAGTGGGGGATATTCATAGGGGCGAGCTAGACAATGACGTGATAAGAAGAGGACAGAATAACGAAAATAAGCGCATTTTGTTCACACCTACTTCTTCAAAGCATACCACTTCATTAAGGTTTACATTGCCTTGTTTACTTCGGATTTGTCCTTTGTACACCTTCACCAAGTTTACCTTAGGACACAGCAGAGGTTGTTTTTAACAGAGTAAATGCCTTTTGAACGAACAATTGGCTTTCAGGTTGAGAAAAAATTTTACATTTGCTTAAACAAACGCGCAACCGAATGAATGGGCAAGCCAAGCAAGCAAGCAAGCAAGCAAGCAAGCAAGCAAAGTAACCAACTTATTCGCCTTATACAAAGTAGCCCATCGCTTAAATGAACATATAACAATGTTCTTAGCAAGATAACCCAGTTCAGAAACTAACAATCGCGCAATTGCGGAGTCACATTTGAGAAACAAAAACAGAGAATTTATCTTTTGGGTGGTTCAGGATTAACAAATATTGTTAAGCAAAATCACCCGGTTTCCCAGTATTCGGCGCTGATCGTTGGTAGCGTCGCGCACCATGCTGACCTTGTGTTAGCTTGAGGCACTGGATCTGGAATGTGTCTTTCAGCTTGGATCCACTTAAACACAGTTGTAGACATCACACTTATTTGTATGCGTACGCTTTGTCAATCGCATCTCTATGCCCATGGATCGCATACGTTCTTGGACAGATGTTGGCGTTGCTGTAACAACGCTGAACTAGCGGACAGCTTTGCAGCAAAGCTGTATTAGCGGACTGCGTGTCGCTGTCGGCGTTGTACGCACGATTTCCATTGTCTGAGCGGACACGTCACGTGATTTCGCTTTGACCGTTCAGGTTAGGCGGGCGCGTTTCAAAACAGCTGCGGGTTCACCTCGCACATACGAACACCTTAGATTTTTACCGAAGAAAGAAAGAACGAAGGAAGCACGGCAAGAGCGAAACAAAATTTGTTACTGGTGTTGCTGTTCGAGTAGGGGCCCTCACCCTACGAAGTCAGGTGTTTTAACCGCTGCGCTACGCACGCAAGATTGATGGGACGGGCATTACACTGATGTTTTGTTGGTGTTGCCTCTGCTAACGCAGCTGTTTCTTTGGTTCGCGCAGCGGCTTCTCAAGCGCTTACGTGTTCTCAGTTGGCTCTTAAGAAAGCGCCAAAGCTTTGCTGAGTGGCGGATTTCATGGTGTGGAATGGGCGTCACATATTTTTTTTTGTATTTTTTGCTTGCGACTCGAAGACCATGCGAGCATCGAGACGGTTTCTTCGTTAAGGGCTGCTCCTTACCGAAATGGCTTTCAGGCTTCTTAGATGGAGCTTAATGTACAGCCGCCCAGCTTTACGAAACCTCCGTGTTTTTAATCCTCATCGAGGCAGCCTACGCGCTGTCCGCGATCGGCCATAATTATCGGCATTTTGTTTTCTAATATCTCTTTTTATTTTTTTTTTACATTACGCCCTCGATTCTGCGTATTCGTCCTTCGCTCACGGTCCCTGATTTCTCAGGTGGAAAAGAAAAGAAGCATACAAAAACTGAGAAGGGACGTGCGAAGAAGGAGAGATCAGAAGGGGTCGGATATCAGTATGATATTCGTCGAGCCGGCGAAACACAGCGACATCGTGATTTATATGTGCATATTTTTAGAGGACAAATCGATGACCGAAACGGAGCAACCTTTATTCTGCAGCGTCGCTCAGAAATCCCGCCGCCAGTCAGTTCTGGCTTCTTCTATTTATTTTATTTCGTTTGCTCGCTCCGTTCGTTTTTATTCATCGGCATTCCAGCACCAGCCGTGCCTCCTTTTCTCTCCGTCGCTGCTTCTTATTCTTCACCCTGGGACGTTGACATTCCAGAGTCGTCACCGCTGTTCCTCTTTTTTTTTTCCTTCTCGTTTTCTTTCTGCTTCTGCGTCTTCCTTTATTTATCTTTTTTTCTTTATTGCCTGCTGCTTGCTTTGTCCGCTTTTCGACGCCTCTAATAGCGCCGCTTTCTGAAGCTCGCGCTCTCTCCTTTTGTTCCACGCAACGCTTTCTGCGCGCGCGGATTCCGCGTGTTCTTTTCAGGATCTCCCTTTCTTTCGCTATGGCATTTGCGCATGCGGACTTTGTTAAGGACCAGGGGCTCGCATCTTCGCGCTTTTTACACGAGTCGAATGCACTTCTACCTGTATGGCCTTCTCCCCATTTGAGTTTCCCGCTTTATTATCTTTGCATTGGTTTTATACCTTTCACCTTTCTCTTTGTTCTGCTGTTGTTTCGATCACTCTTATTGCTTTCCTGTGCCTTCCTGCTTGTTCGTCAATATAACATATTTTTCTCCTAAATGTTTAATGTGTTCTTTCTTCGTCAGATTCTTATTGTGCTCGTTTTCTTAAAAAGTTGGGTCCTATCTACCCATGCGTCGGCCACTCCCTCCTTTCGTTCGTTCGAGTCTGTCTGTCTGTCTGTCTGTCTGTCTGTCTGTCTGTCTGTCTGTCTGTCTGTCTGTCTGTCTGTCTGTCTGTCTGTCTGTCTGTCTGTCGTGCCATTCCCTGCCCTACCCTGATCAGTGTACTTGTACAACAGTACTTGTACTTGTAATACTTAAGTACTTGTAGACACAGGAGAACGTACGAGACACAAAAGAATTATGCTTGACGCTTGTAGACGAAATATACGCGACGTGAATGTTCGCGCCCCTCCCCAAAATTTGTAAAGTATTCGTGTACGTAAAGTCAAGAATAGTTTTGACAGACGCTCCCTCTGAATAGCAAGATGCGGCGGACGACAGGTTCGCTGGCATATTTTGGCTCAACAAGTGAAATAAAAATATTGTAAACTAGTTCAACTGCAGTGAAAGCTTTACAATGTGCGGAGCATTGATCCGCCCGCGCTTCCGCTGTGTTTCTGTTTTGTTTATCGTCGACGTTTTCGAATCATTTTGGCCCAATTCGATCTCATTATGCGAATATTTACGCTTAATGCGAAGCTTTTATTTTATTACACTGATCTAATTTGTCTTAACGACTCTTAATTCGGATGAATGTAGCTTATTTTGTACAATACCGATCGGCATTGTGGGAATTCATCGCGATATGTAAGGTTGCGTGGCTGCGGAGCAGCGATTCGCCTGTATTAGCCATGTGTTTATTGCGGCGTTTCCGAATTATTTTCGCTTAATTTGATCCGATTGTGCTGTTATTTACCATTAATGTGCATGTTTTATTTTGTTAGGCTAAACGGGATTATTTTAACCACCCTTAGTCAGGTCTCACTTCAACCGGTTTTGGTTAGTTATAAGCATGTTTTGGGCCTGTTTTGAACTGCTGTTTTCCGAGAGAGGGCGCTACGACATGAAAACACCAGAGGCGCCTACAGTTTGGGCCCCTAAAACGCTCTACACTTAAAACCTCGCCTTCGGCGTAGAAGTTAGTTGTGCATCAGGGTGTAACGTTCCGGTATAGCTGAACGCCTAGGCGTGCATCTTGGCCAACGGAGTTGGAGGTCTCCGTCCTCAGGAGACACTCTGATGCGTACGTAAGTTTTATGCATGTTGAAGTAACGTGCCGAGCGAAATGCAACGTTTTTTGCAAACATGCCTTTGCAAACTGCGTTCTTTCCCATTCTCTTTCGAGCTCTCTTGTTGCACTCTGCGCGGTAAATGACCTGTCCCGAGGATGTTTTGGTGCAAGATTGCTTTAGGTGAAAATGTCCCCGAGATATTGTATTATTGGAGGTGAGCATAATTTGCTCATCCATCACTATGCTTCTCTCTGGCTCTAACAGCGCGTTTTTTTTAACGATTTCATTCGTATTTCATTAAAGATTATATCGAACGAGGTGTCTATGAGAAAAACTTGCGGTAGAATACGTCAGCGTCTGTTCAGTTGAGTTCAACGGGACGTAAACATCATCAGGCAGCAGAAGCACGAGCAAGTTTTTTTCTTACAAGAGGTTATGCGATGATGAGTTCAACGTCGGCTATGTTACCTGACTTGGTAGATCTCTTTCGAAGTGCCTGTTTTCTTACGGTGAGCAGTTAAAATCAACTAGACGAGATATTAGATTGAATACTTCATTAAACCACACCCTTCAAGCCCCGCCACGGTGGTCTAGTGGTTATGGTACTCGGCTGCTGATCCGAGGGTCGCGGGACCGAATCCCGGCCGCGGCGGCTGCATTTCGATGGAGGTGAAATGTTGAGGCCCGTGTGCTGTGCGATGTCAGTGCACGTTAAAGAAACCCCGGTGGTCGAAATTTCCGAAGACCTCCACTACGGCGTCTCTCATAATCAGAGCTGGTTTTGGGACGTTAAACCCCACAAATCAATCAATCAAAACACCCTTCAAACCACTACTCCAAACTATAACATGTCAAGTGTAATGGATCCTTAACTAGCCATATCGGCTACGGATCTGGATGTTCTCGCTGGAATTTTTGTAAATTATTTCAGTGAAAATAAAGCATTCTTCTTCTTCGTCATCCCACGCGACTACAATGTTGGACTCTCCAAATAGGATAACACCTTGATGTGGTAAAGAGAGGTCGGTCATTTGCGACTGCAATTAGTTCGCATTGACACTGTTTTGACGTGTAGCACAGAGGACCAAATGTTCCTCGCAAACAACAGATGGAAACACAAAGTAATGTAGAACAAAAAAAAAAAAGAAGAAAACAATAAGGCAGAAAACTGTACAACCAGACCGCACACAAGTGAACGTACTCATTTCCGCATGTATTGTATGTATGTTTGTAGTCCTCGCTTCCACGCTCTGCCTCATTTCTTAACATTAGCAAAGCGCATCTGGCCCGCCCTGCCGACCGACGCACAGAGCCGGGGGAGAGCTCGTACAGTTCGCATGGCGGGATTCTGCAAGGGAAAACGCCGCGCTTTAGGGCTCACCACCTTTCTTTACATAAAACTTTTTAATTATCTCTACCTAATAACCCGGTCTATCACGTGCTTTCTCAAGGCAAGTGCTCTTGGCACGCTTGCGAGGTGTGAACACACGTCAACCATATGAATGCCTTGGATTTTCAACCACCGTGTTTAGGACTTTCCAACAACAACAAAGAAGCAACAACGGGAAAATAAATAAATAAATAAATAAATAAATAAATAAATAAATAAATTACAGCATATTCACGGAGTGAATGATGATGAGTGAGCGAAGCTCGGGAGGTTCATCGTAGATCGTGCCGAGTTCCGGATTAATTTAGTTAACGCGCACGCTACGAATCCTCATGGTTCAACTATGCACAAGTGAAATCTCCCACCGGCACTTCATTGCAAGCCAAGATCCAGTGCATATATATATATATATATATAACGCTTCTCCAACGCGAGCAGTCGGTATTTCTCAATCAAGAAACTCGATAGGAGACGCTGCCTGCGCCAACGTTGTCTCTCGCGGGTGAGGGCGCGTTCTCCTTCTTTGCGAGCTGGTAGCGTTCCTCTAAGAAAGAGCGTTTCCATAGCCAACGCGTGCCTTTTGCTCTCTCTCTATCTCGCTCTCTCACAAGGCAGCAGAGGCACTCGCCGGGAGAGAGAGAGAGAGAGAGGCACGCACCGGGAGGCACGCACCGAGGGCGAGCGCGTGCCTCCCGGCACGCGGGTTACGCCTGACGACTGACGCGTGACAAGGTTAGACTAAGAGGAGCTTCGCCCCTAATAAATAAATAAAGAAAATAGTAAGCCAGGCACGCACATGCTAGCCTTCGCTTTTCCCCCATTTCAGCACAGGGAAAGGACTTCCGTTTTTTTTTTTTAGCTAATATATATCACAGGTAACGCGGCTGCATTTATACTTGATTTATTCTGTTGAAATTCGTGGTCATGCCGTCTTCACAAACTACGACCGTAGTAATTCGCTAACCTAAATAGGTAGATAGCCTAAATAGGCAGGTCTACCTACCTATTTAAGCTATCGATAGGTATTTAGGCTACGGTCTACCTACCGGTAGCCTAAATAGGTGGGTAGCTAACCTAATATAGGTAGATCGCCACGCTAGCGACTGATGAAAGGCGACGTGTGAGAGCGTTCAAGTGCAGTGACTACGTTTAGCAGGCTTCAATCTTTTCGCAAGTCTTCAGGTAGATGATTATATGGGTTTCGATCTGGAATTATTGACGTGGTGTATGGAAGCTCCCCGTAGCGGGGTACATAGAATGCTGTAGCGTTTAGCTTATCATTGAATTGCATATTCGGAGGAAGGGTGTTTGCGGTAGACAGTTTATTTTTCACGAAATAAGGAGACGTAACCTTCGAGTGCGCTGCCTGTTTGTGCGCGGTGGTTACGATGAACGCAGTATATATAGCGGTAAACGTCTTTTCAGAGTACCGGTAACATGTGTATGCTGGCCGCATTTAGAATGATCTTGGCACACATACATTCAAAAGCCACACAACGTATCTACATCCCCTTTAGGCCCCTCTCTTATAACAAACTATTTCCGGCACGCCGCTTCAAAATGAAACTGGCTCGGATGAGGTGCTAAACGAACGGAAAAAATAACCTCTCCGTGTCGTCACATCGTTCGAAAGAATCCCAAGTTAGCTTTGCTTGAAGTAGCGCACAAATCGCTCTGGCCATTTCATGCAGCGCGTGTATTAGCCCCATTCTTAATTAAACAATGCACGCTTCACAGTCCACCCGCTGGCGAGCCCGCTTCGCACCGCTATAGTCTGATGCGTCGTGCAACTGAGGTCCCTGTTTGCTCGACGCCGAATGTGGCGTGTTTTCACGCACTCCTGCGTACACACTTGCAGCGGCTCGATGACGCCCGCTGTGCCTGCAGATGCCATTAGGAGTCGCATTTTAGGAACGGCGCTTCTCCGTTGCCCCGCTCCCAGCGCGCGTCGTTATGGACAGGCGCACGCGACGGGGGCACGAGAGGCATTCGAAAGGATATAGCCCGACTCTGCGCGCATCTCCGCGACTCGCAGGTCTCAGATTGCGCACTGATGTTCGGTAGGAGGCCCTCATTTGTGGGATTCGTGTAGCTCTGTTACTGAATATCCTTTGCGTTTTATATAGGTGACCTGGCTGTCTGTTTTAATTTTTTTTTTTTGGCGTTTCCTGATACCCCGATCGCGCGAATCTTTGCGCGTTATTTCGTCGGAATTGAAGCGCCGCGCAGGTAGTACGTTCGGGACCGCTGATTGGCCTGTAGAAACAAAACATTAAAATTGTAAGCTCTGTAAACAATGTCGCACAACTCTCGCAAGTATGGGTGTGTGTAGCGCACGCTTGTAACTCACGATACCGCAGCTGGGAGAATGTCCGCGTTTCAGCACAGCGTGGCGCGAAGATTTATTCTGCGAAATGCAAAGATAAAATAAGGAAATAGCCGTGGCAAGCAATTCGTGAAATGCGAGCGTCATAAGGGCTGTCTATAGCGCTCAAACAGCGTGCGAGGCCTGGGACATCGGTGAAAAACAAAAAAAAAAATATATATATATATATATATATATATATATATATATATATATATATATATATATATATATATATAGTGAAGTAGGTCCTCTTCCGAACAGTACAAATGGAAGATTTATTTGATGCAACAATAACTCTTCCATTTGTACTGTTCGGAGGAGGATCTACTTCACTTTACGTCACGCCAACGGCCACTCCTCCCCATCATGCCCGCATATATATATACAGGGTGTCCCACGTAACTTGAGCCAAGAATTTGAAAATGAAAGGCACTTCAGAGGAGAACTGAACCAAACGTATACTATTCGTACTGGTCTATAGATACTCAGGTTATTTTTTATTTCCACCTAAAGTAATTAGTTCATTATTTTTAATTAGCTAACTCCTTAATTATGGGCTGAAAACCCAAAATATGAACACTGAGCTGTAGAGCACCTTCATAAACCACCGAATGAATTGTTTCCTGTACGATATGTCTTGCGGTGTTAATTTTTCCGCATTCTAAAGAAAGCCCGCGAAATTTGAAAATGAGCCACGTGACGGACCGCGAGCGCACTGCTATAGTGCTGGTCTCAAGCGTGCAACCGGTGAACAAGGTCGCCTGCGGCTGCCACGGGGAAGCGACATGATGCTTTGAAGGTGGTCGATGTTTGGGCGTCCGTCTTTGGTTCAATGACGGTGCAAATTCACACTGCTGGCCGAGCGCTGCCGCGGTGGTAAAGCGCTCAATACTGCGAGGAAAAAAAACAAACAGCAGTTTGATTCTGATTCACGAAGATCAAGAAAACAGAAGATCAAGAAGATCAAGAAAACAAGAAAATAAAGCTATTTTCTTGTTTTATTTATCCGTCTTGGACGCTTATCTCGGCAGCGCTCGGCCAGCAGCGTGAATGTGCACCGTCATTGAACCAAAGACGGACGCCCAAACATCGACCACCTTCAAAGCATCATGTCGCTTCCCCGTGGCAGCCGCAGGCGACCTTGTTCACCGGTTGCACGCTTGAGACCAGCACTATAGCAGTGCGCTCGCGGTCCGTCACGTGGCTCATTTTCAAATTTCGCGGGCTTTCTTTAGAATGCGGAAAAATTAACACCGCAAGACATATCGTACAGGAAACAATTCATTCGGTGGTTTATGAAGGTGCTCTACAGCTCAGTGTTCATATTTTGGGTTTTCAGCCCATAATTAAGGAGTTAGCTAATTAAAATAATTAACTAATTACTTTAGGGGGAAATAAAAAATAACCTGAGTATCTATAGACCAGTACGAATAGTATACGTTTGGTTCAGTTCTCCTCTGAAGTGCCTTTCATTTTCAAATTCTTGGCTCAAGTTACGTGGGGGACACCCCCTGTATATATATATATATATATATATATATATATATATATATATATATATATATATATATATATATATATATATATATATATATATATAATTTTGGTCTACTTGGTAAAGAAGCCGATTGTTGATGCGGCGAGCTGTTAGTGTTCTTCCACAATCAGTGGGTACGCGCTACAGCACGGCCCTAATTGCGTCAGGAATTTATTTGTAAATTCGGAAACGTTTCCTGTTGCTTGTTTGGTAGAGCATCGTTACTGCTAAAAGGATTTATAAGGAATGCATCCAAACATGTATGCACGTGCTCTCTTGTGAAGGGGGATATGGAATGAATACAATGACCGCACATGCTTAAAGGGCTTCCTTTCCTGACTTTCCGAAATGAGAGTTTCGCGTCAGATTACGGTTACTCAATGTATTCATATAAGACGGCCGCCGCACATGAAAGGGTTGGTCGACCAAATGTGTAAAAGGCTCTGCAGCGGGCTTAGTCAGGATGATGATGATGATGATGATGATGATGATGACAACGGCGATGGTGGTGGTGGTCGTGGTGGCGATAATTCGACGTATTTACGCAAACCTTACTGGACATCGTGGCGGCATACGTACAAATGCATACGTGTAGTGCGACTTTTGTAAGAAGGCGAAAGAGACGAAATAAAAATAAAAATCCGGACGGCTTCGCACTAGTGGCGTAAAGTCTCAAAAAATAACAAAACTGAGCGGCCTTTCCTTAGCGATATTCTTTCTTTCGTCTTTCTTCCTTTCGTTATCACATCATCTTTTCTTCTCTCTGTCATCTTTCTTTCTTTCGTTATCTCTTCCTATGTTGCACACCCTTCTCCTCTCACCAATTGCACTATTCAATATCACTTCTCTCTCTCACCTCTTGCTTTACTGTACCGTACATGCTATGCTATGATTTACCCTTTCCCCGCCACGGTGGTCTAGTGGCTATGGCACTCGGCTGCTGATCCGAAGGTGGCGGGATCGAATCCCGGCCACGGCGGCTGCATTTCGATGGAGGCGAAATGTTGAGGCCTGCGTGCTGTGCGATGTCAGTGCACGTTAAAGAACCCCGGGGTGGTCGAAATTTCCGGAGCCCTCCACTACGGCGTCTCTCATAATCAGGGCTGGTTTTGGGACGTTAAACCCCACAAATGAACCATCGATTATTATTACTTGGTATGAAAACGTATAAGCACAAGGACATGGAGGAAATAGATAGAGCAGGCTGACAACTGCCACCGAGAGGGGCACAGTCATCAACTCCTTTCCCTCGGCATGCTATACTATACGATGCACGGCTAAGCTATGTGAGGAGCTGCGGGGCGCATACGTGCCTTCTGTGGCACATACCCACCGAGTTTTGGCGTCCGATCCAGGCCTAACCTCAAGCTGCAGCACCTCCGCTGTTAAACGACGCGAGAAAGATGTGAGTTAACACGACGCGCCTGTGGTATATATACGCTGCACTCACTAGAGGAAATACAGGAACGTGAAAAGAAGGGGAAAGCAAATACCACAGGTGAGACCACCCACCTGAGAATGCACGCAAGCACTTAGTGAATTCCAAGAACAGAAGAGTCAGAGTATGCACTGATATTAGAGAAAACTTGTATTCAGAGGGAGAGAGAGGACATCGAGTGACACAGTTAGAATGGAAGCAGACCTGGCAATAGTTTGATCAACACTTTTAAGAGACGACGTGACAAAAATAAAGGCATTGCAAAAACGCTAATCATAAGAAATATTTGTGACATTCATTGTGCTAGGTCCATCCCTCAACATGTTGCGAAAGCTCTTCGCGTGTTCAACACCCTGCGCTAAATTTGTGCCATCAGAAAAAAAAAGAAAAGAAAAGGTCACCAGCCCGGAGTGTTAGCCTATAGCGGCTGCTAGCACATAAAGTGAACGCGAATCGATAACGCAACTTCGTTGCGGCCTCACTCAGGCCGTTTCGCCTAACAGCGCCTGCCCCGTAGGAAATCAAATATGCATGCCGCTATAACCCATGTGCGCGTATACGCGCGCGGTCGTGGCAACATTTCAGTGGCGCTGACTTTGAGAACTGTTTCGATTGCCGGCCTCTTTGGTGTTGAAAATTCAGTGCTCAGGACGTCAGTGTAAAATAAAGAAAGAAAAGAAAAAAACGTTGATCACGACACCGCTCGGTTTTCAAGCAAGGGTCGTATTAAAACCCACGACTTTTTTGTGTGCAATATTTATGAAGACAGATATTCGATGAAAGGTATTAAGGATTAATAAAAAAAAAAGCAGTATGCTAGGAGGTGTTGCCAAAAAGCACAGGGCAGAGAAGAAACCAAACTAAACAGAAAATTTGGCTTCCACGCGACGTGTTGTACGCTTCGTATTTAGATATATTGTTTATGTTAATTTTCAACTATTATTGCCTATATCACGCTTTGTGATTAAGCGGAGCTTTAGAGCACGGCGCATCGAATTTCGCACGATGTTTGTGTCCGTTATGCACGTGTCAACTGTAAAAGGAAGAGACATAGGCACAGCGTCTTTGCCGCAGGCCGGCTGTTCTATTGTTGTTGTTGCTGTTTCTCTCAATTCTGGCACATACCCACCCTGGGGGATTGGCCAAGATGTCAGAAGTTGAAATAGTTAGGCCTGAGGTACTATGGAATACCAATCAGAATCGAATAATCAGGATAAAATTAACAGTGAAAAGTACGAATTTATGAAAAGAACCGACCTGAATCAATTATAAATTTTGAAACAGTAGAACACACATCCCTGTGGCAATGTTCTAATGAGGAGGCTCCCAAAGACAGAATATTAGAGACGGTGAATTGCAACCCAACCCCATGAAAAGAATCTTCTAATGTGTGTTTTCTTAATAAGGATAACCGAGTGCATTTTAAGAAATAATGTTCGATAGATTCGTCTTCGCCGCAATATGGACACAAAGTCGATGGGGCCAGATCAGCTCTGTGCATATAAAAGTTTAGTTTTGGAATGCGACAGCGTAATTGCCTAAAGATAACTTCTAGTTTTCTGGAGAGGAATGCATTTCTGTTCCAAGGGAATAAGAGGTGTCGATAGTCATTTAGATAAGTTAATAAGGAATTACTAGATTCTTGCCTTGTCGCCCTTCTCCTAAATTCTATTTCTATTCTGTTCTATTCTCTTTTCGTCTTCCTCCTCGATCCAGCCACGGGAGCCAGCGCAAGAGACCCAGCACTGCTTTCCCTTCTTGCACAGAACATGTCAGCCCAAGGAGCGATGCAGCCGTCAAAGTCGCACAACTGAATACTACAGGGTAATGAGTGTACATATGCCAAAATTCAGCCTCGTGGTATGCAACACAACACGCACCGTCACTCAGCATCCATGTCGAATGTCAGCACAATTTTCAACACAGCGCACAACGACGATCGTGTAGAATACTTGAACATGATTAAAGTTGCCACTTGAGTCATTTGTACATCGCCCATTGTCTTGTGAACGTCTGGTAAGTATGTAATTATTCTGTGAAATATCACCAGGGAACAAACTTTCGACGGTAATCCGATAAATGACTTATGAAGTATACACGCATTACGGCTCATTTTTGTGGGACCAGATTGGTTCTTCTCAATAAACCTTCTAACTTTTCTTGGCGAACTCGGACAACTTTGACCGTATCTATCTATCTATCTATCTATCTATCTATCTATCTATCTATCTATCTATCTATCTATCTATCTATCTATCTATCTATCTATCTATCTATCTATCTATCTATCTATCTATCTATCTATCTGCCTAAGTCTCGATGCTGTCCTGGTCGTCTCGTTCGCCCTATATGCACCATGATTTGTATGGTTGAGTGCGAATGCATGACGAACATCAGTGGTTGATTGTTACACTACTAACATGAAATAATCATCATGTACGTCACGATTAACGACACTCCAATCACTCGTGGCACATGCCCGTAATGCTGGGTCCGTGGTATTCGGGAATGCGCCACAGGTGTTTGAATTTTATACAGCTCATGTCAATCTCAGGCCAGCTAAAATAGAGATTTCACATATCATTGGAACACGCTTCAAGCTAACAAGGACATGCCACTTTCCTTAGCATGAGATTAAAATGTAGATATAAGAAACACACAGACATACACGAACGCGCTTTAACTTCCGAAGCCAGCCTATCATGCGAAGCGGTAGGCGGGATCGAGCCCGGGCCCCTAAGGTGCTCAGCAAACACGCACAGGCGAGGCTGCGACGGCTCCTCCCACACGGTAACTACAGTAATAAACCTAGCGGGTCAGCAGTTCTGCTCATGGCTCTTGTGTAACGTCAATAGCGCTTGCACAGACGAATTTAATAAATGATACATATGTTCTAGTAGCACTCAACATGCTTTTCTCCAACTTTGCTCGATCTTGTAGGAACACTTCTATGAACCACGCTCTTTATACGCACATTAGCGCACCGTAGCCTGCATTTCTCTTCGATAAAACGAATATCTGTGCTGTGCACTAACGCGAACACCAGCGCAATTACGTCCTAACGTGAGCTACCAGTTAGTCGCCACGGTGCCGTCAAGTTTCCTGGTGTATCTCCATTAAGCGTGCACCTACTCACGCACTTTGCACGTAGGCGTTCACTCCTTTTCGTAACACTACGATGAATGCCACACGGTTCGCCGTAGGCAATCGCCCCGCTGACTGCTTCGCAAGACCCCGATTCCCATTATGCGTGGTATCTGCAGGATGTTTACGTAAGATTCCTCATTTATCTCTAAAAGATTTCTTACGTAAGACTCTTTAGTTATCTCTAAAAGATTTCTTATGTAAGAAGGTTTACTGAAGGCCAAAATCCAAGTCCTCGGCGCTAATGCTCTACGGGTGTGTCAGCATACGCGCATATTGCTCCTGCAGCACTTGAATAACGTTAATACAGTTCAGAACTCTAACGCAAGGTCGGAAATTCACGCAATCGGTCTATTGAAAAGGAAAAAGCGAGAATTATCATCCATCAGTAGCGTAATTTGGGACGAAAATCTTAACAAATGGATCCCAGGAGGCGCGCATATTCCCCATGCACGCATATGCTTACATTTGCATAAGTAGCACCTTTTGAAGGCGTGAATACATTTGGGAGTAGAAGGTTTCAAGAAAAGCGACTAGTCTAGGAACACTTCTTTATTAGCTGATTGGCAATATACAGTCGCCGTCGCGGCGGTTTGTGGCCATTGTTCACCGGTGACAGTTAACAGCTTCGACGCAGCGGCATTGCTGAAAATGAGAACGACAAAAATTAAGATATTTATAATCAGGATATGAAGCCACATTTAATTAGTTCTTTTGGGCGACGCAAGAAACGACAGAATTGGCATGAACGTTCGTGACAAGTGTAATAAACGTCCACGACAGGAGTGAATTCACAATGCCTAACGAGCTTTGCCGACGAATAAATTTCCCTCCGGGCAAGAGGAAAAGACCAGCGGTGGTGAATAAGTGCTGTCTTCTGATAATGTTTCTTTGTGTGAGTGTACTAGACAGCTTGTTTGGTCTTTTCTTTTAAGACTGTCACCGAACTTGCGCCGGTCTATATCATTACTTTTGGGTTACTCTCACGGAACACTAATATATATATACTGCAGTTCTGTGCATGAGAAGCAAACTCTGCTGACGAACTTTTCTGCGGAGGGCTAAGTTTTGAGCAGTGCCACACGCTTTGAGATTTAGTCAATTAGGGGCTTGTCCGCGTCTGACTTTTCGTTGATTCTGTATGCAAACCTGTAGGTATATAGACGGGACAATATGGGATAATGATGCAGAAATAATAGGATTCTTCTTTAGTGCATCGCACATGTCGAAAAATGCCCCACATTATAATTTTATTTCTTACCTGCATGCCTTAGCGGATATGCCATTTTTTTACTTCAAAGCGTTCCAGCGCTTATTGCGCAAATACGGAAAAGCGAATAATGTTATCTTAATTTCTTAAGAAAGACGATCATTTGTCATTGTGCAAGCATTAGCAATAAAATTTCTCTATATACCCACCCTTTTATCCTGTCCACTTTCAGTCGACCTACGAAACTACCTCCTACGTTATTTAGACAAGTTTAAGTAATCTGCAGCATAATGTAGATGGCGATTATGCATAATGCATAATACAGTACTCAGTTTACCGCTAACTGGAAGCTTCTCCTCATGCGCCGTAACGTGCGTGTGGCCTGAATAATTTTCATTACTGCCTGTTTGTCTTCGTAGTGTGTTTATTTTATAACATTTCCAGAAAGCCACGATTATGGTTTGTGCAAGCACGGTACACCTGCCCTGATGTTCTTAAGCGTGAACATGTAGCTTCGTCTTGCTTCATTTGAGTTCGGGTTTTTCAAACCAGCCATACCGCTTTTCTTTTCATATCCAGTAATGCGCAACATGTATTAGCCGACCTGGAAAAAAAAAAATATTTGCGTAGTTTGCGCCTCATCGGGCATTGCAGTACATAGTGTTAACATTTCTTTTCCTGTAAGACAAGATGAACCAGCGGAGACCCTTGTACTTGCGGCGGGGGGTGGGGTTCATACTCAAAAACACGAACCCAATGATGAAGAGAAGTTTAGGAGCACATTTATCTCTTAGTAGGCCCATCCAATTGGAATACCAGACAAAATTTGCTGTTTATTCGCCACAGCTAACCTTTCCTTAATTAAAAATTTTTAATATCCGCCAGAGAACATTTTTTAATAGTTGGTAGGCCGTGGATGTGAAGCATTGATTTTTGTAGCAATAAGGCTGCACGTGTATTCTACAGTGTTTTCGCATTTACTGCTGGAAATTTCCGCATATCTAACCGCTCTAATTTTTCTGCGCTCTTAGTGTACACGTTTATTAAAGTCTACGCAGTGCATTCTGTCTAGTGTGTAATTTTTTTTCCATAAGTGAATGTGACGAAGGCTGTCGAACACGAGGAAGGCAAGGCAGCCGCACCGTTTGTTTATATATATATATATATATATATATATATATATATATATATATATATATATATATATATATATATATATATATATATATATATATATATATATATATATATATAATATGGCCTCCAGCCGAAACGTCAGAATAAATCCTATGTTTGTCACTGTGCCTTTCTGATAGTGTATTTATCCCGATAGCCAGGAAGAACTCTTTCTGATATATATATATATATATATATATATATATATATATATATATATATATATATATATATATAATGAAAATGTGGTAGTATTATACTAGTTAAGACGAAAATTGAAGTCAAGGCGGAAGGGGAGGGAAGGGGTTGCAGCGGTGGTTGGTGTGACTGCTTATTTGGCTTGTATGCTGGAATAAAAAGAAATCACAGCTTTAGTCCTAAAAAAAAACAAGAATATTAGTGCACGCCAGGCAAAATGTTAAGCACATTTTAGTGACAAGTTTAAAACAAGAATATGGGAAACAAAGAAAGCACACGACGTTTCCGAAACTCAAACGTTCGGACACGTGCATTTGCCACACAGCCTGAGCATAATAATAAAAAAAAAGCGGGATTGTATTTCTTGCTTACAAAGTGTCTCTTAAAATATGTGCGAGAAACATACGCATTTCACTGGAATTCGGGGAATAACAGTAACACCGCTCGCATGACGAATGGTTTCAATATACAACATAAGTGTGCTCAGGCGTCAGACACTTGTGTAAACATACCTACTGCCCCGTATGGGCCGGCGTACTTTTGGAAAAATGGTTAAGCTCCTCGCTTTTGCGATATTGGTCGCAAATCTTCAAGAAAATGACGAAGAGTTGCCGCAGAGACGCTGCAAATCGATTTGCGCTGCTGGGATGGGAGGATCCTTGCTCGCGCAATCGGTTCTCCTGGGATAGTGTACGTCAAAAAGGGAGTAGTTCTACCGATCGGCTTTTTTTTTTCTCTGTTGTCGTGAAAATGGGAAGGTCGTTTCTTATATTGAGGGAAACGAGCGTGCTTCTAACCTATCGTCCCCCCACTGTGGTCTAGCGGCTATCGTACTCGGCTGCTGATCCGAAGGTCGCGGGATGGATTCCCGGTCGCGATGAGTGCGTTTCATTAGAGGCGAAATGTTCGGGCCCGTGTACTATGCGATGTGGGTGCACGTTCAAGAACCCCAGGTGGTCGAAATTTCAAGAGCCCTCCATTACGGTGTCTCTGGTGAACATATCGTTTTGCGACATTAAAGACCAGGAACCAATCAATTATTTGTCCCACGTCGTTCTACAGACACCAATAATCAGTTGACGTGCGTAAAAATCCAAGTGTAACAAAAAAACCAACTTCACTTCACTTATCAACTTCACTTATCTTCCTGGCAACCAAGAAGAAAGGTATTAATTGCAGTTGTATTTTGCACATATAAGGTTGCGTTCCCTCGCGATGAACGGTAATTTTTATTTTTAATTATTATTGCGAAGACCCTGTAATCAGTGTAGCCTGCGTGCTATATACACACTCTGAAGGGATGACCACGAAGATCGAAAAAATTCTTTTTTAGGAAACTTTACTCACTTTCCAGTGAAACTACAGCACTCTTGTGCCCTTCGAACGGCACGATTTTTATTGTGATTAAAAAAAAAAACAGCAGAAAATTGACAAAGGATGGTATACCGCCCCTTCATGCTGTCGATCGCTGCTGATTGCAACAGCCTCCGCTGAAATTATTCGCACGCGCAAATTTTTCGTTCAGTTTAAGGGAAGAAAAACAGGAGACACGTCTTGTCATAGGACGAGTCGCATGGCTGCCTACTGGGTTACTTTTGTTGTTCGAAGTAATCCTATGTAACTTCTTCAAGGTACCGCGCTGCATGCTTCGTTGTTCCTTTTGTCCCGCCACGGTGCTCTAGTGGCTAAGGTACTCAGCTGCTGATCCGAGGGTCGCGGGATCGAATCCCGGCCGCTGCGGCTGCATTTCGATGGAGGCGAAATGTTGAGGCCCCTGTGCTGTGCGATGTCAGTGCACGTTAAAGAACCCCAGGTGGTCGAAATTTCCGGAGACCTTCACTTCGGCGTCTCTCACAATCATAGCTGGTTTTGGGGCGTTAAACCTCACAAAACAATCAATCTTGTTCCTTGTCAGTTGGCTCTTGCTCACGGGGTATGGGCCATGATACCGGTGGTTAGTACAAGGTGGATAATATTTAAAGTGAAACGAGTGACTAGGATGAAATGGACGGCGCCAGGAATAAACAAACATTGAAGAATGACTCATTTTTATAAGAAAAGAAATTAAAGGGCAACTCCGGCGGTTTTTTCACCATGCTCTGATATCGATGTTTTCCAGTGGCTCTGACAGTCCTGTAGTAGCCAGGGTGGTTCAGTTTGCTCAGAAACGCACCAATAATTTTAAATAACCGACCGAAAGGCGTGTTCAAACCGAAACCGAAACGGGTAGGCGCTTCTTGCAGCGTATGCGATGACGTCACAGCCTTCCCGCCGTCAGAAATATGGAGAAAAATGACAGTTGCGAGGTCATCCGACGATGTATTGGGTTCTGCCAGTTTTTCTGAACTTGACTGCGACGATTTGAGCGCTGAAGTACCGCCGTTTCGCTCTTGATGTCCCGCAGGCTCGGGTAGGCAGCGTTGAAGGCGATGACGTCAAAAACACAGAATGGCCCGCAGGGGAATCCACTAGAAAATTTTAAAACTCGTTTCCAGGAAAACTAAATGACTTTCAAACGCCTGGTTTGGCATATATTATTACAATGCCGAGGAGAATACATATAGAAAATTTCATTAAGATTACTGGACACTGAAAAATCGCCGGCGTTGCCCTTTAAATATTCTTTTAAAATCCCCAAGACGGTGGCTAAGTTTCACAATACGATCCCTTGACGGCTGTGTTCTTCACAGCCTAACGCGCAGTCTTATATGCCCATTCTGTCATATAGTATTAAGGTACCCTAAAAATCCTGGGGGGGGGCGGAGGGGGATACAGTGAATGTGGCAAATAAATAAAATATACACTGAACAATGCAGTCAGAATACATGACAAGAATAAGTAAACATGGAATGGTGTAAAAACAACTACTGTATACTATGCAGTTCAGGAGGAATATACTGTGCTTAAGCAATTTCTAGGAAATTGTCTTATGTCGGAACGCCCAGAAACAAACAGTATAGTACCGCGATTGTGGCTTTTAGCACGCAAGTACGCCAATATTTGCACGCACGCACGCACGCACGCACGCACGCACGCACGCACACACACACACACACACACACACACACACACACACACGCACACACACACGCACACACACACGCACACACACACACACACACACACACACACACACACACACTCACACACACACACACACACACACACACACACACACACACACACACACACACACACACACACGCACACACACACACACACACACACACACACAGAAAGCTGGCCGCCATCCCGCCTGCCCAATGATCTGCGAAGATTTTTTCTGTTTGCCTACCCCCTCCCCACTACCCTCTCTCCCCACCAGTGACCTTCGGTCCTCCCTTCCTTAATAAATGAATTTCATCATCATCATCATCTCAAACACAACGCATGCTGGTTATGCGGTTACATAATCACGAGGGCTTCGAATGACGTCGAACGGTTCTTTCGAAAGCAGCTGCAGTCTAACATTTACCGGGAACACGTGAGAGGTTGTTCCCATTTCTCACCGGCGCCTCATCATCCATCATACGGTGGGGCGGCGGTTATGGTGCTCGGGGTGGTCGTCAGGGCGGTCGCATTTTCGACAGACGCGAACACGCCACAGGTCCATTTACTGTGCGTTGTCAGTGCACGTTAAAAAAAATTACAGCATATCCACGGAGTGAATGATGATGAGTGGGCGAAGCTCGGGATGTGCATCGTAGATCGTGCCGAGTTCCGGATTAATTTAGTTAACGCGCATGCTACGAATCCTCACGGTTCAACTATGCACAATGCACAATGCACAAGTGAAATCTCCCACCGGCACTTCATTGCAAGTCAAGATCCAGTGTATATATATATATATATATATATATATATATATATATATATATATATATATATATATATATATATATATATATATATATATATATATATATATATATATATATATATATATATATATATATGGGTTTTGCCGGTGAACGCTTCTCCAACGCGAGCAGTCGGTATTTCTCAATCAAGAAACTCGCTAGGAGACGCTGCCTGCGCCAACGTTGTCTCTCGCGTTTGCCGGGGCAGTGTCGAGTTTGCCGGGGAGCGCGTGGCTCCCGGCGCTCGCGGCGAGGGCGAGCGCCAGGTGCCACGCGCTCGCCCTCGGCGCGTGCGTGCGCTCCAGCAGGCACGCGCCGGTGGCTACCTACTACTAACTACTACTACTACTACTACTACATACATCGGGGACGCACGAAATGGCTGCTAATGGGGAATGAGAGACAGAAGAATTCGGCTTTTAGTTAACGCGCACGCTGCGAATTTTTTATTGTTCAACAACGCACAGGAGAAATCTCCCACCGGCACCACCTTGGAGGTCAAAGCGTAAGACTGGTTACGCACTACTACTACTACGACTACGACGAGGGACGAACGGGTGCCGCTTTAAGGAGCTTCGCCCCTAAAAACCCTGGTGGTCAAAATTCCCGGAACTGTGCACTACGGTGTTCTTCTTCTTTCTCTTTCAGTCCCTTTCTCCTAGAACCACATACGCTGCGCCGTGCTCTCGTCAAGGACTGCAGAAAATAGCGTCCGTACCTTTACCGAGCCACATTCGTCACAGCCATGAGGTTTCAGTGCTCGTTTTGTGGTTTTCTTTTTGTGGTTTCGGGCTCTCTCTTTTCGGGCACAAAAGTGGCACAGGGTTTCTTAGTAAGATCGTCCTGGTGTAGACATGTAAACTGCTGATGCATTTTATAGTTTCAACCCAAAATGCCAGTTTCCACAATTAACACATGTACTTTTACCGACCACATCCCCGTTTGCGGAGAATTATTATTCGTGAGCACTGAGCTTTATACTGCGTGCCTGATTCCAAGGAAAGATAGGCTGTTTGCCTTCAATGGTTAACTTGGCGTTTTTTGCTTACGCCACGAAATTTTCCGGCCAACAAACGGTGTACAACATCACTGTAAAAATTATGTGCAAATCGAAATATTTGTTTACTAAACGTCGACATTATTGAAGAGTTGACAAAATATGCAGCTGTGAGCGTCTGCTTCTTTGTCATTACACTTGATGACGTTCTTTTCTTGACCCGCCATGGTAGCTTAGGGGTTAGGGTGTTGGCTTGAGGAAGCTCAAGGTCGCGGAATCGATTCCCGGCCACATCGGCCGCATTTCGATGGAGGTGAAATGAAAAAAAAAAGAAGAAAATAACGAGGAACCGTCTACTTAGATTTGTTGTGATGTACTAGTATAGTTATGATGATGTTTCTCTGTCTACGCATGTAACCTGTATTTTTGTATTATGTACTCTATGTATCCCCCCCCCTTCCCCCACTGTAATGCCTATGAAGGCGCTGCGGGTATTTGATAAATAAATAAAAATAAATAAATAGGTGCACGTTAGGAACCCCAGGTGTTCAAAATTACCGCAGAGCACTTCACCACGGGGTGTGCCTCATAAATATGGCTGGATTTTTGCACGTAAAACCTTAATGATCATGTTGTTGCCTTCGTATACTTTCGTATTCCTTCGAAACGTTTGTCATAGAGTTAGGGTAAGTTCATCGGCTCTCTACTGAGCTCTAAGTTTAGCTAATCAGTGTTTTGTATAGTATTTCCAATTTACCATTAGCTTTTGTTACTCCTAAATGCTTTCGTCCGCAAAACGTGAAGGACGCGAGTGCCCCCGAGGCCTAAAAGGTCGCTACGCTGTTTATTTTCACATCGATTAAACGATCGGAGAGAATAGGCGCACATCTGTAGGCGGTGCCAACTATGCTTCTGTTTGCTCTATCGACCACCGGTTTCCCGATAAGCTTTTGCGTGCGCTCTTAGGTTCTTACTGCTCGCGCAGCGCATAAGCGAATAACAAAAGAGAACTTGGCTTATACGTATTGCATAGCGTGGGGCGGTTTCACTATAATTTGAATGATCGAGTAGCCGCGGGATTTCTGCTCTGCGGAGACTGTGCTTTCGTGACTCGCACGTAAATTACGAGCTGTTCGTAGAAAGGTAACTTGAATTGTAATTATAGGAATCAGGTCAAAACGACGGTACCTTTTTGTTCCGAGATAAATTATGTATTGGACGGTTATGCTGTTTTGGGCGTCCTGTCCTAGTTGAGTTTACATAATGCCCGCGTTAACGTTTACCACCACCAAACTGCTTGACCAGAAACACTCTGTGGTCGATTATACTGCAGTAGAATTGTCAATCAAGCCAAAGGTAATGAATTGACGAAGAGGGTCAGGCTAATCATAGCTAATGCATTTGCTGTGACATATTTACTATCACACACGCGCACACACATACACCCAAAACCCAGACGAAGAAAAAATTAAGACGGCGCACAGCGCTAGACTGTCTAACGGGCTTTTATCTCCAATATATTTTCTTCTTGCCAAGTTGCTCGCGCTAGTGAGTTTGTCTAAGTGAATAGCTTCGAAAATGCAAATTGAGGCTATCGCTCTTGAATTAGACGGAAGTGACCAATTGGACTTTGCTTAAGACATGTACGCCGGAAAAGAGGACTACAAATAACGCAGTTACGCATTAAGAAGAGTCAACATTTCCTTATTAATTGAAGTATTTTCAAACATATTGTGTCTGGGCAAAGGGCGAACGGCAAGGGCGCACGGGTATGGGCACAGGAGGAATGTGGACGAGGAAGAGGAAGATGGAGGGACAGGGACGGAGAAAGTGGCCTTTGAATAAAGCGCTTAGTGTTTGTTTTGCTTGCTTGTGAAGTTAACTGTTGCATTTTGAGTGCACATGTAGAATGGGTAACATTACAAAGTTAATGTGCTTCTGCGCATGCGTGTGCTGCAGACACAACTAAATAGACTGATCAATATTATTTTTGGTAAAAAGCCTGCCTTCACTATTCTAGCTGAATTCTTTCACTTACTGCCACTGCTTTCTCACTGAACGCAAACGTTTCTTTTTCCTTCTTCAATCAGTACTTTCTAGTTCTGAAAAAAAAAAGGCCTGCCAATGGACCTTGTTTTACTATATCTCACTTTATTGAGATATAGGTTTAATTATTCTGGCAATAGTAAAGTTGAGTTGACAGGCTTATCCTACCTCCTCGAGCTCTTGGCAATGTACAGCCGTGACCTAAAGGGCCTGAATCTTTAACATATACTTTCACACGCGCCAGCTAGACTTCTATGTGACCAAACCTTCCCTCATCGTCTTTGTCGCGGTGACTCATCTGCACCTCCGTCTCATGTTGTTCCCCAGATACATCTTCCGTTTGCACATCAGCAAAGCCTCGAGAATCGTTTAATGCACGAACATGAACACCCCACGATAATAAATATGGAACTACGTTGCGTGCCACAATGAAAATTGCCCGCCAGTAAGAAGTACAAGATTTTCTGATCTCATGGATTGCTTCACTTTCCCAAATGACTCCAACATGGGCATTAGTCCTGCATAATCCATTTGCACATTTTCTCTACAGCTGTTCTGTCACGAAACTGACGATTATTTTCGCATTAATTGAATATTACGAGGCCCGTGTTTATATCTCAGATGCGACTCGACAATATCCGTATTCCGACACCGATGGTCGCGATACCTGAACTGCATTCACTTATCGACGGATCGATATTCGGCACATAACCTCCGTCGAACCCTTTACGACACGCGTCTGTGTACCGTCTGTGCATTTCGGCGCTAAGGCCTCGAGTCTGCTGTAAATTAGAGATACGACGCCGGAGGCTCATTACCATCGTTCCGGTTCATCTCGTCCGGCCGACTCATTTACAAGTCAGTGCTGCGTTTGTGGCGATAAGGAATGGCCGCGGCATAAGCTCAGCATTGAGCCAGCATCTCAGATGACGTCATCAGGCCTTGGAGTCCTGCAGGCTGTGCCCGTAATACTGCATGGAACGGTTGCTGGCTATAGTTCTTCGTGGTGCCCTGCAGACGCTCCTCAGTGATGCCTGCCGCTGGTCACCCTTGGGTCCTTAAGTGTATAGTTTAAGTGTGTAAATTATGCAAATGGTGGCGAATACCTATGGACTTGTGCAACTGCATCAGAGCTCGTGTCATCCTTGGCACCGGCGACGTACTTGAGGCATCCGACCCTCAGCGTACCCGACACTATTCGGAGGGGTGAGCGCCGAGGATCACTATGGTTGCACGGGTAGCCTAATCATACACACATTTGGTTCCTCCTATAGTGCACTCTTGGTGCACTTATGAGCGAAATTTTAGCTGTGCTTCCGGAAGTCGGGAGGGCTTCGCGAACGCCTGTGAATTATGCACTCGTGCTCGTATTTAGTGCGTTCACACTACCTGACCCGCTGTTTATTTTACCTACACTACTATCCTCTATCTTACCTATCAATATTCCACTCTCGCTTCCCAAGTGTAAGGTAGCCAGTCAAGCATGTGCTTGTTTCATATCTCGGCATTTCTTCTTCATTTCTCTCCCTCTTGATGCGCGGCCATTGTTCTCCCCTTCCTTATTATTTTTTCTCTCAGCTTTTACTTTCTGGCCGCCACTCAATACAGACTTGGAATTCACTTGAAATTGCAACAGTTTTCGCTCCGAGACAGCTGCGCTGAATTTTGGATTCATACAACAAAACTGACAGCCAAGCCACTTGGACTTGATTCGACTTTCCATTTGACTTTCACATTGCGAAATGTACCGCTGCGAACAGAGTAGCACAGACTGAAAGCACTGTCAACTGAACGTTTACTGCGTACGAGATAAAAACAACCTTGCACACGCACGGGCAAGAGAAAAACCGACAGAACATACAGAAAGAAAGAACACAAATGGCAGCTCAATATGTCGTGCTTTTTCCTTACGAATTCGCTTTCCTCGTCGATTAAGGAGATCGGATTAATCATTGGCGTTCGTTAGGCAGGTTATCTGGAAACTACGCCGCGTCCTTTGACAATTATTGCCGTAGTGGCTGTCAACATCAAAGGCGACACAGGCTAAGTAGAAAGACGAAATAAAGAGTCGGATCAGTATACGAAGGCACTAGCACCGTCGCCTTTAACCTCTAGATCGTGGAAAAGTCGTCGGCTTTCTTCGAAAGGGAACTCGGGGCCGGAGCTGCGACGTTTTCTTCAGGAGCTGCTGGCGACGACAGGCCTTGACACAACTGAGGCGAAAACCGCGACTTGAGCAACGACCTACGCTTCTGTGAGTGATGACAGAGAAGCGGAGAGCGGTTGAGATAAACAAGCCAGTTGTTGTTTTCTCTCTTGGCTGCCTTCGTACCCATCAGTCGGTGGTAAGCCTAATATGGCGCATTTTAACGGATGTTTATTTTCGAGATTGCAGAAACTGATATTTTGGAGTCGATATGCGCTGAGGTAGGCGTGCGGTATTGATCGTGTTAAGGTCTGCCTCCTTTTTTTTTTTTCACTTTTAGCGTTGTTGCTCGATATGGGGGACACGTATACTTTGCCTGCGTTGTATAATCCGCTGCGCTAGAGTACCAGTTTGCAATTAGTCTGTTTGTCTATTATTCTGCATTATAACTAATGACAAATGGTTATCTGAATTTATGAGTTTTTGTAAACATTTGTCATAATGTCCATTACTCGTTTTTTTTTTGTATTTAGATGTGGAAACATGGACATGTAGGCAGCACAAAGCAGCCTGTAAGACGACATATAAATAAATAAATAAATAAATAAATAAATAAATAAATAAATAAATAAATAAATAAATAAATAAATAAATAAATAAATAAATAAAAATAAATAAATAAATAAATAAATAAATAAATAAATAAATAAGGCCGAAAAATAAGGCCGAAAGGCCTTAATCACAAATTCAAAGTACACCAGCTTTAGCATTCTATGCGAACAACCCGTTTATGATTTCGTTACTTTATTCCTGTGCGTCATGGTAAAGTTGTGCTATCAGTATCCAGCTAAATAAAATATTTAAGCGCAGCGCACAAACTGAGCGGCGAAATGGAAATACTTGCACTAGAGAGAAATTAAAGTAGCGCAGGAAAAAGGCCATACGCTGAAAAACAAGATGGGCCGAACTCGCAGTGTTCTGCCCCTTTAAACTACAAATATTAGTTGCTAATGGGAGCATTAAGTCCGCCGAACCAGCCATGATCGGATACGCGTCAACAACAACAACAACAACAACAACAGCAACAACAACGACGACGACGACGACAACAGAAACAACAAGAATATCATAATAACAGTGTTGAACTTGGACCAACGTGTCGTGGTTATAGGGACAGTTAGTCTCAGTCATTGCACGAAAGCCAACTGGACGTCAGAGCTATAACAGACAAAGGAACGGACCACTATTATAGACATCTATGTACAGGGTCGTCCACTCTTAGGGTGAACACGGCGCAGCGTGGCTGCCTTCTTTAGAACGCCAGCGCTCGCGATGGGACTGCGCGTCGACGCTAATCTAGTGCAGGCGTAGAGGGGCTTGGATCACTCTGTACGCCTGCACATTATTAGCTTCGATGCGTGCCCACGTCGCAAGCACTGGCGTTCCAAAAAGGGAGCCACGTTGCGTCGTGTTCACCCTAAGAGTGGATGACCCTGTACCTTCACGTGAGCTACCAGCAACAACGAGAATATACTGTGCATTTGTTGAACGCGAGTGCGCTGCGCATCTCTGCGACTTTATACGTGTGACTGGGTCTTGAAATCTGTCCCTTGCTTTCTCAATTTATTTTTTCATCGCATTTCTCTCTCCTCCAGTGTGCTGCATCAACCCAGATTGTAGCTTGGTTATTATCTCTGCTTCTTTCCAATTTCTCTGTTTCATGATATTTTACGGCTTTTCTGACTATAAAACATTGGTGAGCCTTCCGCTGAAGTCATCCTCGGCATGAAAGATAAAATTTTCTATACCGGGGAATATCATAATCAGGCGCGCGCTGCGACACTAAATGTCCCTACCTGTCGAAAACTGCTCTGCCAACACGACACCTACCGGAAGGAGAAGGAGAAAGAGAAGGAAACACAGCGATGCGTACACTCCCGATAAATAGGAGCGCGGCATACCGGCTTCATCGAGGGACTTGTATGCCGCAGCAGACGAGGGAGTGGCAGGTTCGCACACAAGCCTGGCGTCTGCGCCGAAAGGCCTCAATGGCCTCAGTCCACACGGTGTGTGTCGCCAGCACGCCAGAGGCGAACAAAAGAAAAGTTGCTCTCGTGCCGTCGAGAGGATACAGAAAGAGAGAGAGCAGCTACCACCCGCGGAGACGCAATTGCCACGCCGGGCAAGCGAGAAGCCCGCTCAGCAAAGAAGAGAGTATATAGTACGTCCTCCGGATCGCTGTGTTCCGCCCTTGGGAGCTGGCGTCACTTGCAGGCCTTTTCGAGCAGCCTCCTCGGGCGTGGGTATGCGGTGCACGCTGAGAAAGCCCGTTTCCGAGAGGCGGCATACTTCCACGACGCGACAGACAATTCTCGGCCCGAGAGCAAGAAGAGTCCACGAACAGAACGCGAGCATCTACGAAGGCGGCCAACATCCACGAGCGGTGCACGACTCGGAGGTGATGACTTTAGCAGTAGGCGTTTAAAGGAGAAGCTAGCGCGGACTTTGTTGTCAGGCATGCAGCGAGTTAGGCCACGTGGTATTGGTGGAATGCCAGGGAAGAAAGAACGAGAGAAAAAGAAAGGAAGCGAGCACGTAAGGGGTCGGCAGAAATATTTAGATTCAAAAAGAAAAAAAAAAGGAAAGTGGTAGAAAGATTCTTTTAAGCCGCTAGTTTTCGTTTGTGTATTGTGATGGTGCTCGCACTTTGGCTTCCCGTCTTCGGGTCTCTTTCTGCGGAGAACACAGATTACTTGGCGACAATAATCCTCGTCGTTGTACAGCGTAAATTACGCGTAATATATGCAAGAAATTCCCTGATTTCCCTTGCCCGATACTATGTAGCCCTCACTTAAGCGCAATTGACGTGAAGCTGTCAAACACAGTGACGGCCAAAGTGAGCTGCAGCTACGCTTGATGACATTAGCAGCAATTTACTTGATTCGTCGCGGACTCCGTCAAACCGCTCCCCGCCTCCACTTCTCGCTTTCCTTTGATGACACAGGACGCCGTACGCCTCATTGGCGCCATTGTGTAGAAGAAAGCACGCACTTGGGCGGGCTGTTATGATACAAAATAAGGGAAGCAGGAAAGAGAAAAAAAAAAAGCAATCTCCGAGCAGTCGTCCGCCAAATATGAGAGGGCTTCGAAAGAGCTCCACCAGCCTCGACGCTGTCATCTGTCGTCTTTTCTTCCCAAGGGGCGTCTCCCTCACGACGCCGGAGAGCGAAAGGATACGAGTGCCGGATCGTCAATGAGACCTGATTGAATGGAAACCGCGGTCCTATGAGCCAAGCTTTGTCTGTGCAGTGGGGTTGCGGAGAAGGTATACAGACTCTGGTATAGCTGTACTCTTCATACAGCCTGTAGTGTCATAGAGCTTGTACGCGAATGGCGTCCTACTTATTCCCCCAGGACGATCCGGCCGGCGTGCATGCATCGACTGTTTGGAACGCTTGTCACGAGCAGATTGTTTGTGTACAAGTATTCTCATTTCACGTATCCTGTTCCTGTCAACAACTGTACGAAGCCCTCCCCTCCATTCCCTCGTCTCCACCGCGTCACTCGCTTCGTCCTTGGAACAGTGAAAGAGTGTGCGGTTTCCTAACGAGGATACGCTTGCGTTCGTTAGTCGGTTCATTAATGATGCCACCCGTTTGTTTGCGACTTGGTCGAGAAAAAAAAAAGGAAGAGGGAATATCTATGCGCCTTTGTTTTACTTCCAGAGTACTTGTGAGGCGTACACATCCGCAGTAGGAGCTTGCATGTGTTTGTGTTATCTCTCGCACTTACTACTGATAACATCAGTCACATAACTGGTGGAGTTATAATCGCAACAAAGTCATCAGTGCCACTTGAAACAGGCGGGAGCTTTCTGTGATGTTATTTTGTGAAAACTTAAATAAATGTCGGCAAATTTGAGCGACATTTCATAACGACAGCGGCATTTTATTGCTTACAAGTAAGCCCAAGAAAGTCTTACGACATCTTTAGAATAGAAAATTCATGAGCAAAGTGAATATATATATTCGCAGGTCTATAGCACCTTAGTAGAAATCAAGAAGAAGAAGGCGTGGGCAGGGCATGTAATGAGAAGGCTAGGTAGTCGTTCGTCGTTAACAGTGTTACAGAGTGGATCCCTTGACAAGGCAAATGGCAGGGGGCGGCAGAAAGTTAGGTGGGCATATGATATGAGGAGGTTCGAGGGTACAAGGTGGCCGTTCTCAGCACAGAACTGGATGGAAAACTATGGGAGAGGCATGCCTGTACCTTGCAGTGGGCGTAGACATGATTATTATTATTATTATTATTATTATTAATATTGTAACGGGCTAACGGAGAGCAGACGAGGAGGACGAAGCTGAACAGTGCTCGAGCGGCCATCTCCTGCTTTGACTGAGCTACGCGACTGTTCCCATTTTTCCATCGTGTAAATAAACGCGATCCATCGTCACAGTTGTGGTGGAGGTGCCGGGTAAGCTACCTGCTACCAAGTCATTACGGAGCGACGCCGTCCATTAACGACGGAAAGGCAACACCCCAAGCTTCGTCCTCCTCGTCTGCTCTCCGTTAGCCCGTTACAATATGATTGGTAGGTAGAATTGTAGCAAATTTTAAGCAACCCATTGCTCCTTCAGTCATTCCCTCTGTCTAAAGATAGAGGGAATAAAAGAATAAAGGAATATATTGCTCTGGGTGAAAAAAATGAACGAACCCGGAGAGGGCATGAGTATTTCTACAGCCTGCAAGAATAAATAGAGGACAACACTTGAGCTGAGAGAGGAGCTGTCACATCTATCAGGGCTTGAGGGTTCGTCGTGAGCGAGCAACTATTTTGGCTGAGAGATTGCGGATGCACACAATGTGCTTCACCAAGAGAAAGAAACCCGGAGAAATGAGGCGACGGTAGGCTCTTTCTAATGACGGTTTAACGTACCGCGTGAGATATCTTTAGTGTTAAGAGTAGTTTGACAAGAGTCATAAAAATAAGATGATCCGAATTAACCGCGGTAACAAAAAAATATAATTTTTCTTAGTACGCACTTATTATCGAAGACAATAGAATATAGAGCTACTAGACGGACGCGGTGATGAAAAGGTTGGTGATGATTAAAGAGAGGAGGGAGATAATGCGTGGCTACCATTAATTTTTCATCGCGCTCCGGGAGACGTGCCAAGTGTGACCGAAACAAAAGATTGCGTTGGGAAACCTTAAAAGGCGCGTACAATAGCAGCGTAGCGGTGCCGCAGTGATGGAGTAGCTTTCAGCAATGTAATTGCCTAGCGCCGAAACGACTGAGTGGTGAATTACAAAGACGCGTTCTCCGAACCGGAAATATGAGGTTAACAGCCGCCTTATATTCTGCAAGATGTCTCGCAAGAAATTGTAAGTCTCACACTTCACGCAGCGAGCGGACAGCTATTTTTCCCCGTAAAGTAGGATTTAGCGAATTTAGTTCTTTGTAGAGAAGGTTTAACACGAATTAGGTAGTTTTTCTTTGCTCTACCAGGAACTCATAAAAGTGGTATGCTATTCTCGCACCTTCGCACTTTGAGACAGATTTTATTTATCTTTTGTTTGTGTAACAATACAAGATTTTCATGACATTATATTCGGCCGCTGGTGTTTGCTGTTAACGCCATCACATTAAATGTATTTCTGAAGTTTCGAAAAGGTCTCCGGAACAAATTTCATTAGTATTGAATTGAATTGAGTGTATTTCTGCTGTTTACAACAGAAAGGAAACAGAAGCTAAAGTCTACTAATCTGCAGTTCCGTTAGATATAACTCAACAGCTCAATTAGATTTAGTTTTTGTAACAACAAACACGCAAACTTAGCGCTCTAACGCAAGCGTCATTGTGAAATTAGGTCACAATATTTCGTATTGCGAATAAGGCGACGCTAAACGAGGGGCCAGTCTCTGTGGCATCACAGAGATCAGCCGGACGAACTCCTGCACCTTACGTGAATGAAGTGCACTGAAATGGCCAACATACCGTGGTAGGAAAGCGGCTGGGGTGTTGTTGGCTTGCTAAAGTCGAGGTTGTGGATCGAATCCCGGCCACGGCGGCCTCCATTTCGATGCGGGCGAAATGTAGAAAACACACAGTGCACATAGATTTAGGTGCACGCTAACGAACCCCAGGTGGTCAAATTTACTCCGGCGCTCTCCGCTACGCGGCGCGCCTCATACTCCTACCGTGTTTTTTTTTTTTGGCATACAAATTAACTCATCAAATATTATTGACTGATATAGTGACTCACGATATAATTCAATTGTAGTCCAGCTTTCCTTTTGTACTTGTTTTGCAAGTATGTGGTTTCACGTTGGCCTCCAAAGGGTTACAACGCGTACAGAGGGCGATTCCATCGGGCACAGCAATCCTTGAAACGAAGTTCGATCGCAGAGACCTTCCGTTGCGCCCATCTGAAACGCCAACCTGTGCAGACTTGTTTGACACACGTGGCGATTGTGCGTGCGTGCGGTGTATATGCGATACGAAGATCCCCATCTTTTTTTTCCTATTTGGGACGCTCACACCTCTGCCGCCGACCAAGCCAGAGGGCGTCTGGTTGTCTGCCGAACTTCGTATGCCCTGGCACGCTTGTTTATCATGAAGGAAATCGTGAACGGTTGGTTAAAGGGGCATAAAAGTATTTGGTGTTGCGCCGCCGCCAGTTCGCCACTCTGCTCTGGTGTGCTGGTGCTTGCACGTTTTTGTACTATTCTTTTGAGATCCCAGCTCATCCGTATCGATGGATTACACTTCTGTTTGTTTTTACACGTCGGCTCGTCTTCCCTGTTGACCTTCTTCGATGGTCAAGATGGTTCGGGCCCTGTGCAGACGCTGATGAAGGTGCGCCACCCCCCGCTACCTCAACAAGGGGCAAAGCAAGGAAAGACAGGACACTTTCTCTTCACTCTTTTTCCCGTCTGTGAGTCTTGTGTATCGACGCTCTGACACCGCCTGCGAGCGCTAGCTCTCTTGAAATGCTTTACGAACAAGCCAACCAAGTACTCCTTGCGAATCTCACGCTGGTGTTATGAATGAATCCATAACAAACGAATTCAGTAGCGACGGAATGGTGACAATACCATTTTCATAACTAGAGCTTTAAGACGTGCAAGTGAAAAGAAGTATTTGTTACCGCGTTATTTTATAGCGCATTATTTTATTCTTGTCCATTTCCTCATAGTAGTAACAGAATATGTAGAAGATGCAGCTGGGCACAGCTCCAGTTCTTTCGCTGTTTGGCTCCTAATTACTGTTCTCGAGGAGCCGCATATTGCAAGAACTATACGCTTGGGGACTACAAGCCACTCGCGATGTTTACGCTTCGTAGAAGCCTGCCTGGACACAGCGGTATATTTTTCACACCCCATTGCATACCAGATTCCGAGTGGTTCTTTACGATGGCCTCACGATGGTCGTCGTGGTGATAATCATTATCAACATAGTCCCCCTCCTCCTTATTGTCCTCATCACCATCCTCGTTATCAATCTCCGGCACGGGCTGTGCAGCTAGAAGGATTTAGAGCAGTGAGGTTTAGAGGGAGGGACATGGGACGTAAGTGATATCGCATTCAGGGAAACCTTAAACTTCGCCGCTACTGAATATAAACATTGGCGGAGGTCATCTCCGTAATATCTTTTACTCTTTCCGGCGGGGAAAAATCTCGATGATGTCATCACGTCGCCGTCGCCTTTATCTTGGTTTTCCAGTCGATGCATTCGTTCTCGCCGTGCGCCACCTGCTGCGAAAACGTGCTCGATTCGGTGGCCGGGCGGGTGGGATTAGAGGGGAGCCATGCGTGTTCCGCGGCGTGACTTGAATGCGCAAGTACTAGGGCGGGTCCAGCCTTGCATTTGCTTCCTTATGTCGCCTCCGTGGAGAGAAAATATGGATCTCCCGTACGTCCACCCCAAACGGCAGAAAGCTGATTTTGGCTTCGCGCATAGGAAGCCCTTCCCATCTGTGCGCGACCTATGATTCGGATCAGTGCCTCCCGCACCACATACACGAGTTTGTCCTATTGCCGGTTGAATTTCCTTTCTTTGTGCTTGACCTACTTCCTCATTAGTAATGAGACTCAGCACTGGAGTTATGCGCATGTATCTCTTTATGACGGCCGTGTAAGAAAGAAAAAAAAAGAGAGAGGGAGAGCGACGCAGGTCATCCGCAGAATTACTCGCATTGGCACGCACTCTCATTTGGGCGATTGCCGAAAAGCGAGAAAGCAGTCGCAGGAAAGCGCAATTCATGGCTTTTCTGCAAGTATTTCCGACCTTCTTCCATTTGCATGCCGGGCAGAGGTAACTCGCCGTCACTAAACGTAAAATGACTACCGAATAAGCGTGTATTGGGTGCCACCTCGTTGTCTTGGCGTTATTTTCTTTCACAGCTGTCATTTCTTCTTTTTAATGTAATGCGAATGAGGGATACTTCGCGCGGAATAAATGGGACAGAAGGCATAAGAGAATCTATCTACCTGAGAAGAGGTTCATTAGCGGCTCGATAACACAGCGACGGCAAGCAGCAAGGCAGCCCGAAGCACCGCCTGGGAGAAATGCGAACGGCCAGAAGCACGCGCCGAGCGAGCCGAGCGTTGACAGTGTGGCTGGCCAGAGAGGCGCTTTTTCTCCTCCACACTATCTATCTATCTATCTATCTATCTATCTATCTATCTATCTATCTATCTATCTATCTATCTATCTATCTATCTATCTATCTATCTATCTATCTATCTATCTATCTATCTATCTATCTATCTATCTATCTATCTATCTATCTATGTCATCTTACGTTTGTGGTTAAGACGCTGAGCCCCGCTCTGTTTTAGTGGGTATGGCACTCAGCTGCTGATCAGTGGAGGTGAAATGTTGGGGCCCGTGTGCTGTGCGATGTCAGTGCACGCCAAAGAATCCCAGGCGGTCGAAATTCGAGAGCCCGCACTATGGTGTCTTGCGCAACCATATCATGACTTCGCGACGTAAAATCATAGAAATCGGTCATCATATACTCATGTCGCTCACGGTCGATTAAGAGGAAACAGTCCGTGTACTTTTACCCGAGCTTTGTGTGTACAGCTCTCCACGCATTGTCGCACACTTAGCATTCACATATGGTAAGAACGGATGTCACAGCAACTTTTGTCGCGATGCAAGAGAAAAAGTGTCTTTCCCCCACCCCTCCCACCCTGTTTTTCTTCTATTGTCGTTGTTGTTTGAAGTTTTGCGTGTATAATAGCCAATTTAACCGTATATCAGAAGTCATTGTTAAGTTACACAAATAAAGGTTTCTGTGGCTCACATTGTGTTATAGGTCTTAGCACGCTGGTGCAAAAACAAGGCAGCAAGTAGTCTTATCGTCGCCAGGAAGAAAAGAAACTTTAACCCCGAATTTATCCAGTCATCATTAGATGCACCATCGGCCACAACTGAAGTATGACCCAGACATAGCACTATTCAGGCCTACATTCTTACCACCTGAACTCCTGTAACGTTCGTTCTCATAAATCCAAGCCGTATAAGCTTTCGTGTGTCTCGCCATCAACGAAATGCGGCAGACGCAGTTGGGATCGAATGCAAAACCCTGAACTAAGCAGCGCACTGCCACACTTGAAAAATACAGAGGGCCAGAGAAAGGTATAAAAAAAATCATACCTTTTTCATCTACAACGGTAAAATAACCTTTAGCAGCTGTGTTTTGAGCACAAGTTTGCGTGAGTCTCCTGTATGTACGCTTAAACAAAAGCCCGACGTGCTGCTGTTTGTATGCCATATCTGAGCTTAAGTCGATTTCAACCGCAGTCAATACGACACACACGGCGAGAAACGACTCGAGGGACAAGAAAACGCGGTTGCCCGGGACTACGTTTGTTTATGCCAATTAGGGGAACGCCGAACTCTGCTCAGAACTTAAACACGTTCGACACGAAGCGCTATAGCTTGAAATATTCGGTTACGTATTTTCGAACATATATATGCGTGCATATGTGCAAGAACTTTATTTTACACGAATTATTGACTAAGATTAGGTGCTAGAGGACAGCCTTGTCGCTATTTTACTTGTGCTATACGTTGTGGCGCTTTTCCGATTGGCAGCTATGAGTAGGCACCACATGGCGTGAAGCAATGACGCTTCTCTTTTTGGAAAAACTTCAACAAGCTTACGCTTGCACCGAACATCTGCACCAATCTTTAGGTTCAGGCGCACGTTTCAACAACATTGATTGCATAAATCAAGGTTTCGCATATGCGATTGCCGGCTATCCTTTCCTGAGAACGGAAAACCCGACATAAAATGAGATTTCGGCGCATTAGCTGGGCTGCTGGCATTTTACTCCGCGACGGAAAACTGGTCGCTTCTCGCTGTCGCCTGTTCCATCGCTTTAAAATCACGTGCATGTGGTCAGGCCTTTAAGCTTGGCCTTAAGGGTTGGACGCGATGTCGATGCTTCGTCCCATTGTCATTGTGCTCTCTTCCGCTTGCCTTGTCCTTCAATCGCCTAGCCACGTAACTGTCACGACACTACTTGGCAGAAAGTCAGAGTTGCTTGCGTTACTGCGTGGCCTCCCTCATCGTCTTGTGCCATGTGATACAGATGCGCCATCAAACGCGCCATCAAACCTCGCCGATGAATATGGCACCATTATAATTGAGACTTGAGCTAGTTGGCAGTGGTTCATCTTGAGGCGGGTGCAACGCTACGCGAAACACGGACAAAGAATAAGACGCACCTGTGCGTCTTATTCTTTGCCCGTGTTTCATGTAGCGCTGCGCCCACCTCAAGAGGAAGAAGGCAAGAGGCGGGGTGGCCGAGCACGTATCTTATCGCGCTCAGGTGCAAGGGATCCCAGGTTCGACTCCCCGGTCGCCGAAGGTATCTCTTTTTCTTATTTCTTTATTTGCATCCATCTCGAATTTTCGCTCACGGACGACACTGATTTTTCGCTCACAGTGAACGACGCCGACGCCGACCCCGGAATTTCTGCGAAGCAAGCTTTTTGACGCATTCGCGTTAAACTCGCTCGTGCTTGTCTGTTACTCTGTGAAGTCACTCACACACTTTGTTTCATTACCTGAGTTTACCGCCGAATTCGTGGAAAGTCAGCACCGAACCTGTTTCACAAGAAATTCGGCGCTCATATCAGCGGTGAAGGGTGAAGTAAATGAGTTAGCATTATGTTTAATCACCCGAAATTATATTTGATTAGCTTGACTACCAGCTCTAACCAGCCCTGGCGTACAGTTATCGACAAGTTAACTAAAGTTCGGCCGACTTTAATTAATTTAACTAACTTCTAGGCATTACAAGTCGCGCTGGCAACGTAGCCAGGCTGCGATTGCGTAAGTAATACGGCAGGATTAACATAGTAAATTTGAAATTTGCACACTGTTTTTTTTTCTTTTTGCATTTTGTTTGAGCCTAAAGCTAACCCGTTAAAGACATGCAACACAATCGGCCCTTTGTTATAACTTCACAATCGGCCCTTTGTTATAACTTCAAGAACGCGCAGATTTTTGTCGATTAGAATTACCGCTCGCCAAAACTGAACAAAGTCAGTTTTCCTGTCGGGCCGAAAATCGCGGCTCAAGTTCTACATTCGGACCCCGCGTTTTCTTTACACTCGAAAGCGCGCCTTTTGGACAGGCCGAAAGATAAATGAAGTAAGACCTGTTGGGGAGTTCAAAGGGCGCCGTTTAGTCAAACGAACGCTTTCGACATCCTTCATCTCGTGCAGGCGCTACAGAACTATGCGCTCAAAGAGCGCGTTTTTTTTTTTAAATGTCGCGATGAGAAGTCAGACCCCTTTGTTCTTTTTGCCAATGACCGTGTCAACGCCGCCTTGTGTGCAAACGGACTCCAATTTCTCTTCCTGAAGCTGGAAGAAATTCGATTTCTGTCGTACCCCGTGGGCTCCTTGCCTGCGGTCCTCCGCAATATTTCATTTTTCTTGCAGTTGCTCGAGTTACTTTTGCGAGGACACGTTGTAACGGGTGGGCAGACAGGCAGTGAAAGCTATTTTGCTTGTTTCGTGGACGGCTCAGACAGTTTTTACCTTAATATCGCCGCTGAAGTTGCGCTTTACTTGGCAGAGATCGCGTAGAGTTCGTTCTCCGTTCGAATCGAAATGAAAAAGAAAGGATAACACACGCGTTATTTTTATTTCGCGCTTTATAGCCTGCGCTTTTCCACTTGCGTTTCCTGTATATCGCAAGAAAAAAATTTAACGGGAAAAAATGTGTGAATCACTGTGCCCGTGAGACGAACGCACGAACATGTCTTCGCTGAGACGTAGTACAAAGGTGTTTGGAAAGAGCAGTGAAGCAGTTGGGAAGTTCGGTCAGGCTGGTTAAGGATAGTGAAAAGAAAGAAAGAAAGAAAGAAAGAAAGAAAGAAAGAAAGAAAGAAAGAAAGAAAGAAAGAAAGAGTGAACGTGGAAAAGATGAAAAAGATGGAAAGGAGTGCGTAGTACCTCTCCGCGTGCCTTCACAAAACAGTATTTCTATATATCTCAGAAATCATCTATTCATATTTCTTTACTGTAATTATCGTGTGCTGTTTTAGAATTGTTGATTTCATGTCCATTAAAGTTTATTAGGGTTGCCTTTTTCTGTTACAAAACTTTTGCTACTGTCTGTATACCATTACCACTACTCCATAATGTTTTGTGTATTGTTTGTTTGTCTGCATATTATGTGTAACATTTATTACTCATGCGAACATCCTCTGCAATCGAATGTGTACGTGGTGGTGGAGGACTAGTCACGTGACGTTCTTAACGTCACTTCCGACCTCACGCAGCATGAATATCAGGTGTTGTCAAACAAACATTATTGTTATACAATTCTGCATATAATTCATTCCTCCCTGCCGGGTTGTACTACTACACATCTTACAGCCAACGCACTTTTCGAGCTCATTCTTATGAAGAATCGCACCGGTGTATAATTACGTTGGAATTTCAAGAACTCTTTCAAAATTACACTGTTTGACAGTACACCTCATACTTCGCGTGAATAAGATGTTGCACGTTAGTCACATCTCGCTAGGCAAGTTACGGTGCTCAACTTAACGTCACTTAAATGCGAAGTATGTAACGACACAGTGTTCCTTGCATGGCGCCTTCGGGTGGCGTCCGCGCCTCTCCATGTTCTCGCGTTTGGTTTGTGACGTTGCTTAGCCCTTACCTGAGATCTACGGTTATCTTTCCTTGACACATGCATTTCGTGCACCTCAACGATATAATCTTACTTCGTTTATACTCTCTCGAGGAGGTTGTCGCTGGTTTGATTATACCTGCTCGGCAAACCACAACTCACGTCCATTCAACAGTCTCTGGTAACTAGTCGCCGTAATTTAATTCTTGGTTAGAGACATCGTAAATGCGAGAGCGTCAAGATAGTGAACCTGCAGCACGATAACAGTCTAGCGTCACTTGTAGGATTAGTAGTGGCGAAGCATTAATATGGTCTGACGTTAAAATAAACTATGCAAGCTTTCGCGACAGCCGTTTGGCTAATGTACTGTGAAACACAAACACAAGTTTCCGATAGAGATCTTAAAGTGGCATGGTTGAGTCGAAGCTTTACATCCCAAAGGCAAGATGGCGCCTACGAGGAAGGATTGATTATGGTTTTGGGCAGATGATGAAGTTTGAGCCCGGATAAATATCTACGACGTTCATATCTATCCGGAAATGTCTGCAAATGGTTGGATCATGGTTTCGTTAGATAAACAAGAAATTCTTAGAACAAAGCATATCTTATTAGGAACTCATTTACCGCAGGCCGCCGTTGATTCTCGTAGACGCGTACGTGACGGCCGCCGACTACAATGCTCTATTGAGGCAGCCCAGATGACTGGGCGTTCCTTTCCTTTCAGTAATCGCTTCCCACCAGCCTTACGCTTTCAGACGTCTCTAAAAAATGGCCGCCGTACATCAGAAACCACAACCAGGCTGCCTCGAAACGGTCGTGGACTGGCCAGAAGGCGAGAGCTGCTGCCGGCCTGGCGAGTTAACGGCGAAGGGAATCGATCAATCGTCGAACGCGGATTGTAAGTCCCTGGTTTCCGCAACCCTGCGAACGACGTGGGAAATTTGTGACCAGTGAGCACTGCACGCGGACCGCAGCCGAGAAGCAGTGGGGAGAAAAAATTGAGGAGAAAAATATCATGCCTGAGAAGAAAAGCTGGCATTCGGTCTTTAAAGCTTTCTTCCTCTTTTCATTTTTTTTCCTTCTTGCTGCAGAGGAAAAATAAGAAATTGCCCCACAGTTCTTGAAAGGAGTACTGGCACGAAGTTTAGAAATTGCTGTATTGTTGCTCTAAATAAAATTTACACTCGTGTCGAGAGCCCTAAAAAGAGTAACGAGGTGCCCCTGGACGCATCGGAAAGGTCTTTAATACTACTACCTCAATACCCGCTTTTGTTCGCCGTGGGGTCGGCTTGCGGATGCTGGCGACGAAAACATTAAAATGATTTCTTGGTGTCAGTGTGAAGAGGGTATTAACATTGCATGCCTTTAACGCCATTTCTAAATAGTGTCAGTACTCCTTTATAAAGCGAGAGAGATGCGTTGCAATAATCGAATTTCATTTTTAATTACATTCTTGCATTACAAAAAGAAGACAGACAACAAAAAGCGAAAGCGGCCAACATTTGTCAGTGCTGCAAGTAAGAGCTGTACAAGCAGTCATGCAATTACGTGTATGCATGTAGGCCGCATGGAAGCGCCTTCTCGACATATTTTGTGACAAGAAAGAATTCTAGGACACTAGGTGGGATCGTCGTCAGCGCAAAAGTCATTAAAGGCAATGCTGCGCATCTCACTAGTCGAATACAGAGCGTAAATTAAGTACGGGATATAGAAGAACACACACATCATTGGACCAGAGAACGCTCGGAACTCTATTAAGATGCGCTTCTTAAGTTCAAGTGGACTTCTTGAGGGGCTTGGAGGAGCGATATTTTCTTTTTCTAGTGGGACACCTCATTTCAAAACTTTTGTTGTCTTCATTCGATTTCCGCAGCAAAGGATAGCCAGCTGCTGTAATAACCGGGTGAGGCCTGTCCATCGGTTGCTCCTCGCTCGTACTACAAATTTGTTTCGCCTTACTAAACCAGCAAACCCTGTATAGACAGGTTTTGCTCTTAGGAGTGGACCATGTAAACCGCGTCGACAGCTGCATATCTCTCACACATACACCAAACAAAAGTGAATCCAATTTGCACCTTATGCGGAAATGTCGCCTCACCGAAACTTATAATTTGGGACTGGTGGGCGTACCCTCCACCGGGCGCTCTTTTGGAGGAACCCTCCCTCGAAGCGTGGGCCGTCTACATAGATCCGAGGAGCTCGGCACGCGGGACCGTGCTCCTAAAAGCGTCGAGACGGTGCCCGAAAGGCTAGGCTTGGAGGGCACCCCTTCATCTTGATCGAGTTCGTTTAGGAACGTTTACGTATTCGTATTCGTCAGGTTCACGGACGACGCTGCCTGTAGCGCTTCCTGCCTCTGGGAAACCACTGCTGGACGTTCCAACGAATTATGTTTATTATGTGCTGTTGTTTGAACAACAGCGCACACACACACACACACACACACACACACACACACACACACACACATATATATATATATATATATATATATATATATATATATATATATATATATATATATATATATATATATATAGATGAGTAGTAGACCCTCGGGATTGGCAAAAAAAATGCGGAAAGCGTTTATTCAACGTTTCAGCCGGAGACCGGCCTTCATCAGGAATGATGAAGGCCGCTCTCCGGCTGAAACGTTGAATAAACGCTTTCCGCATTTTTGTTGCCAATCCCGAGGGTCTACTACTCATCTCTGTCTTCACGCCTCCGGCCTATTCCCCACCATGACTGCTATATATATATATATATATATATATATATATATATATATATAACGGAATTGACTATGCGCCTCTTAGAGTACGACGGTTTATTACATCAGCGTTTCGGTCGGAGCCGGGCCTTTTTCAAGAAACGCTTTTTGAAATAAAAGAGCACACGCGACGATTTTATATATATATATATATAATCACCGCGTGTGCTCTTTTTTTTTTTTAAAAGCGTTTCGCCCATTGAGTACGACTCCTCAATATATAGTATAACTGGATAGGTTTGGGTACAATTCGGCCACTTCATTATTTGTAAACACAGACACATATAGAATCTGCGACGTCTACGCAAATTTCACTCTCAACGGCTAATCTGGACTGCGAACTTCCTCAATTAACTTCCTTTCATTCAGTTTTGGAGGAACCCACAAAGTGTGATAAAGAAGCTTCGTGGTTTACCCTATCGCGCCATCTGAATTTCCCCGCAATTCGCCACTTCAATTTTTGACATCACATCCCTGAATCCTCTTCGAGATGCCTGAGATAAAAGTCGCAAGAGATTCACCGTGCAACCTCGTTTCCTTCGCAGAAAGCGAGTGCTGGGCGTGGGAAGACGTGGTTGCGAACCTTGCGCTCTTTCAAATGCTTTGTTCCCTCGCCATAGTTCTCAAACAACGTTGCTGCGGTTCCGGGTTGTGCGAGCGGTGCGCAACCTACTGATAAAGCGCGTGCGACGGGACGGGGCAGTCGTTCTCGCAAAAAGAGATTCTCCCGCATCCATTCCGTAAGGGGCCTGTGCGTGTTTCGTTCTTCTATGCGGCAAGAGAAAACACGATTTCGCGGCGGTGGCTATTCGATTTCGAGTGCGACGGGATCCAATGCGAACGCTCTCTGCCAGCTCTCGAGGTAGATAGCCCGTATAGTCCAATATCCCCGTGCATTTCCCTCTTTTCAGCGCCATTTGCGCACACTGGTATCTCTCGTTTTCCCAACTCTTTCTTTCCGTCTTTCTTTCTTTGTTCGCACTCACGCTTCCGTGCTCTTCAACAGCTCTCTTTCTCAACGTTTTCCTGTTTATTGTAGGCCATCCCGTTTCTCTATCACCTGCGGAGTCGCAGAAACTGCGCGGGATGGTGACTGAGACTGGCTGCAAGAATGTTCATAATAAATCGAGGGATCACGACCCAGTTGTAGCCTGCGGTTACTTACCTATCTACAGCAGCGTTTATAAAACAGGTGCTCTGAGAATAGCAACCGTTCTGCTACTTATTGAATTCCCATTACTTTTTAACAGCGTAGCTGTTTCAGCCGTAGGGTTTTCCTGGTTCGTGCGCGGAAAATGACATCATCGTAAAATCGTCATGGTACATGAAGTGCCTGATGTACGGCATTTGCGCGTGCCCACTTTCTTCTCTTGCGCTCATGCCCTCAGCCCTCTACTACATAAATACGAGTAGTATGCGGCACACAAAGAAGGTATGTGCCAACCGCATATAACCTCCTGTTTGTAATCTAGGGTTTGAGTTTAACAGAACCGATTATTCTTTCACTTAGACAATCATCTCTACCGGAGCAACGCAGATGCTCGCTCTGCTATCGTCGAATTTATTATAAAAACGTACATACCACATTTATGTACAGCCCCGCCACGGTGGTATAATGGCTATGGTACTCGGCTGCAGATCCGAGGGTCGCGGGATCGAATCCCGGCCGCGGCGGCGGCATTTTGATGGAGGCGAAATGTTGAGGCCCGTGTGCTGTGCGATGTCAGCGCACGATAAAGAACCCCAGGTGGTCGAAATTTCCGGAGACCTCCACTACGGCGTCTCTCATAATCAGAGCTGGTTTTGGGACGTTAAACCCCACAAAACAACAACAACAACGACTTTTATGTACAATTTGACAAATCACCGATGAATTCCAATTTATGTAGAAACAACACTCCGAGAATTTCATCTCTATTGCAAAAATCGGCGTAATCTATTCGTGTATCGGCCGACACATCGATATTTAAGTCGAAAACACGTGGGAAAATTTCTCTATGCGCGCCATAAGGTTACTAAAAGTTAAGTGCGCCTGATACAGGTCCTTCACATATAGCCGTTCGTCGACAACGAAGGAACGGTATTAGCATTCTTGCCGTACGTCAGCCCTGCACTGCTAAAACACCGGTAATGTGTTTACCAATACCTTTCTTTCTTTCTTTCTTTTTTTTTTTTGCTCAGGTTTGTTGAAAGTTCGTGCTTATTCATTGCTTGTAAAACTGGAGCTGGATTTCCCCTTTCCTTTCACGGTTAACTGAAGAACCTCTCATTTTTCGCTTATTTAGCTTTTAAATGACTTAATCGCGCATGGAAATGGTATAAATAGAATAACTCGAGACATTCATATATTATGGTGGCCGTATCATTCCGTAAAGTACATTTGACGAGATGACCCCGCGGTTGTTCGAGCAATGCTTTTCGCTTCCATCCAAAATAAACGCGGGAGTCATAACAGCGCTCTCGCGAGCTCGGAGTTACGACTGGCTGCTGTAACTCACGTATTTCCGGCATAGGGACGCATGGCGTCAGCGAGATAAGTTCTCTCCGCGGAAGATCGTTTTCTAAATGAAGGTGAAATGGTATTCGCGGTGTGCTTTTCTATCGCATCCGTGGTATTTTGCCTTAGCATAAAAAGTTATGAGCCTGTTCTTGCTTTATTACTTTTTTTTTACCATTCCTTACTTATTCAACGGTGTCGTTCCATCTTCTCGAAGAAAATCTCGCCGCATTCAGGTCAGTTCCCCAAGGTGTCAATGGCATTTTACTGCAGCGGACGGGAGCACGGAAACCGTGCGAAAGCAAGCACTCGTCCTCGGGCCGTCGACAGTTTTCTTGGTTTAGATGCCAAGATCTTTCCATATTTTACTTTCACGCTTTTTCTTTCAATTACATGGTGTCTTGAAACTTCAGATGTGCCTACTCTCTCTTTTCTTCTTACATTTGAACCTAGGGGATGAGTAGCGCAGTAGTGTCGAGTGCAGCTCCGGAGAAACTCAATTCGTTTGCCTGTTGAATAGGAGTGGTCATAAACATTGAAAATGCTCAAAATCGAAGAGTGTTTTGAAGGGACAGAGAAAATATAAGGTATAGGGGTGTGTAGACTTCTGTTCATTCAAACATGCTGAAATATTTTGAAATATTTTTTTTTTGTGTCATACACTCACCGTGCTGCAGCAAGTAAGGTATGGTACGTTTGTGTAAGTCTGAACATGCAAAATCTGCATTTAAGCGCGCCGCATGTGGTCAAGTTGAGCAATTGCGCTTTGGCTGATCAGCGTTGAACTCTTTACCATCACGATAAAACGAATTTGAATAGGTAATCAGATCCTGACAGGAGCGATATGATAAAGCAGTTATTACAACTGCGGGAGTGGAGGGTAGAGAGGCAAAGAAAGCTGCGCTTTGATAATCAAAATTATTGAATCGCTTTGTTTTGACGTGAAAAAGTGCAGAGTAACTGCCATTGAATACTGACTGAACAATATTGATGTACATTTCTCCCATTGCCTCTCACTTCCTATCTCAAGGGCGTTGGTTTTTATTGTTCTTTTTCGTAGATCACGTGGTCGGTACCCACCTTGAGGGTCTTCAAAGGTTTTTACGTGTCCCTGCTATGGCATCTTCCTCGTCGATAGTTTTCCTAAGTTCAACAACACGTGAACTCGGAAACAATCACTCGACAGAAAAAAAAAACTCACACAAGAGATAAGCAGCAAATAGTTATCAGTTGCTTGTAACCATTGAGTAATAGACCTCTCCTGGGGTACGTCACGAAAGGGCCGTGACGTCAGCCACGTGACCCTAGCGCGCACGTGCGAACGGACTGGTTGGCAAAACATTGCAGCGTTCGGCGTGGTTGCATGGTGCCGTACGGGTGAACCGAGTTCGTACTCGTTTGTTTTGTGCGCGTGCACATGGCCGCTTTGACATGGTGGTTAGCTTTTGCGATGGAGTATATGCCAAACGCGCGATAAACAGCAGTGGCATCGGGTCCTTGTTTTTTTTTCCTCGATTTCCGAAGTCCAAACTACACAGTGATGGAAAGCCTGGGTGCGAGCTGTGCGCAGTGTAAAACAGCAGCCGTCGGACAGCAAGAGGATTTTTGGATTACATTTCATCGCTGGTAGGTGCTAGCCTGTTACCTAGAGCTCCTAGGCGTTTTGTTATTTGTGCTTCCGCAGCATTTGTGAGCATGTATATTTTATCAGCTCGGGTGCCCCGTCTCGATTTTCTGAGCTCCCGGAGTGGATAGCTAACGTGTTTGCTAAGAGGACTAGCGTTGAAACACAAAGCAAAAAGTGTGAGCGTTTTGAACGCGCTTTGAAACGGAAGCATTCCTTCAGTAAGCGGTAGTTCCGAATGCTGTGCAGATTTTCTCATTTCGCGCTCACTTTGCGTCGGGCTGGCACTCCAAAGGACACTTTTGTTTGTGTTTTCGGACGCGATAGCAGTACCAGTCTCGCCTGTTTTCGACCGTATAAAAGTTTAGTTCCTGAGCAGAAAGAACGGAAGGAAATGCACATGAGCGCTACAACTCAAACGGCCATGCAAGTACAGTGCGCAGTGTGGACGCTGCCTGCAGCTCGTAAGGCATGGCGGTGGTTCTCTGCGATGGTGTTCGCTTTGAAAAACATGCATTCCATGCCTGGTTGGCAAAAGTCGCAGTGTTCGGCGTGGTTCCATGCTGCCGTACGGATGGACCGTGTGCGTACTGGTTTTTGTGCGCGTTACCTGGCCTCTTTGACACGGTGGTTAGCTTTTGCGCTGTAGGATGTGCCAAACGCGCAACAAAATTAAGGCAGCGCATCGTAATATTTCTTTTTTCTGGGTTTCTGAATGACAGCAGTCGACGGAAAGCGTTGGTGCCCTAGTTCGAGACAAGCACTAGGTGCACGTGGCCTTTCACTAAGCCGTACGCTTTGAGCGATCAGTAACGCTCCATGGCCTCTGCATTGTACGGGCCAGGCATGCTCGCGAGGTACACACAAAGCTGAACGTTTGGTCAAGGTTTTAAGGTCGTTATTCCATTCCGAAATGGTGCAGGGGTATAGATACTGCATTCCACGAACTTGCAACTTCTCTTCGACAAACCGCCAGCGCGCAACCTCGGGAAGGGACAGTACCATCGCGTGCAAAGCCCGAGCAAACTGCTGGAGCCGCCGGAGCTTTTTGCCAACCACTGCGAAACTGGTCCGCCGCGATGTCGATGGCGATGCTCTGCGTGACGTCACATTGTTGACAAACAGGGACAGGTCTATTGAAGGCCAGCACTTGTAACCGATGTCGTATGCACCACAGCGTCGGTTCTATTCCATTCGCCAATTCATTTGGTGCCGCTTTTCGGAGGAAAAAAAAAAAAAAATGTTTGAACACGTGAGCAGTCGGAACAGCTTCAGTGCCCTCCCGAGCCGAACTACAAGTTTAGCTGTTTTCTATTCATTACTCCTGCGCTATCACACTCAAGTTTCCTTTTCAACCGAACCCGATGTGTTTTCGCAGCTAGAAAAGAATTTCATCCCTGAGGCTGCACAACCTTCAATGCGTACTCATTTCGCCGTTCAGGTCATTGTTCGCCAAGGAAAGCGAGGACTCAGGAAATTTGACAACTGCGATCCCAAAACCTCATGCATAAATTCGCGTAACGAAGCTGCTTCGCGCACAAAGCATATGTCGTTGCAGTAAAATAAGAATTAGCAAGGAAGACACCTTTCGCTCAGGTCTTTGTCCGCGCGTATAATGGAAATGCGCGTCAAAGCGTAACGCACGTCAGATAGAAATGCAGAAGGCAAAGCGGGACGCGTACTTCAAAACCAAAGATAAAATTTCAAAGCTTCTGCATGTGAAAGTCCTTGCCGGAAAAAGAGAGCGCAAAGAGGGGACACCCAGTGCTGCAATGCGAGAGCCAATTCAATTAACTGTTCGGAGACGTCAATGAGACCGGACAGGAGCGCAGCGCTCGCTTAACGAGTTTTGCCGATAAGAAATGGGCTGCCGTCCAACCGACGAGTCTTGCTGCGGCACAAATGAATGGGTCCGCGCACACTTTCTTCGTGTTTTCCTAAGGGGCCCCAAGTATTGTCACGAGCCTTTGCGGCCTACCATATTGGAAGCAGCGCCCTTCTCAGTCTTTTATTCTCATTCCATGAAGGAGCCTCCCTGGCTTTCCGTTAACGCACCGCGCTTCTTATTCCCGATGGGTAAACTCCTTGACAGGCGTTCCATTTCTGACGCCGGACAGTTCGCAGGAAAGTTACTTGAGAATGACTGCGCGTGTGTTATTTCATTGCCGACATCAATGTGCTGCGGGGACGACTGCGGCCGGAAGTTATTCGCGTAATGTGCCGCTGATGTTAACTATTTCAGTCGGATATAGGTTTCGACTGGTTGTTAACTCTTGGTAGGAAAACGCACGCACGCACACGCATACAGACTCCTCCCCCACACACGCACATGCACACAAAGAAAAAAAAATCACAGCATATTCACGGGGTGAATGATGATGAGTGGGGCGAAGCTCCGGAAGGAATCATCGGCAAACCGTGAAACTCTTCCGTGCAATTCGCCCCACAATTAAAAGTGAAACACTTGAGTAAATGTCATCAAACTATTATAACATCTCGCATCTTTCATCATCAACTACAAGTACCGCCATCTAGTTTTATAACATCTCGCGCATGCTACGAATCCTCACGGTTCAACTATGCACAATGCACAAGTGAAATCTCCCACCGGCACTTCATTGCAAGTCAAGATGCAGTGCCTATATATATATATATATATATATATATATATATATGGGTTGCCGGTGAACGCTTCTCCAACGCGAGCAGTCGGTATTTCTCAATCAAGAAACTCGCTAGGAGACGCTGCCTGCGCCAACGTTGTCTCTCGCGGGTGAAGGCGCGTTCTCCTTCTTTGCGAGCTGGTACAGCGTTCCTCTAAGAAAGAGCGTTTCCATAGCCGACGCGCGCCTTTCGCTCTCTCTCTGTCTCTCTCTCTCTCACACAAGACAGCAGAGGCACGCGCCGGGAGGCAGCGCCGGGAGAGAGAGAGAGAGAGGCACGCACCGGGAGGCACGCGCCGAGGCGAACGCCGAGGGCGAGCGCGTGCCGGGAGGCACGCGGGTTACGCCTGACGACTGACGCCTGACGCGTGACAAGGTTAGACTAAGAGGAGCTTCGCCCCTAAAAAATTCCGAACGTTGTGTCCGAAGCGCGGAATCGAACCAGGGACCCCTTGCTTCCGAACGCGCGGCGCTAGCCACTACGCCACGAAGCGTACATGGACACGTGCACCACGATGACAGTAAATACCCAACATTAACGAAAGACTGCGCGTTTCTAACGCGTTTGTGCTAGCGCGTTACGGCCCGTGTAAGAAGCTGGTGTAAGACGCTGTGGCCTCTCCGCCTTATACTCTCTCAGCAGTCATGTGATGGCGTCGGCAAACGAGGTGCGCGTTCCGGCCTGTGTAAGGGACTGCGTAAGACGTCTTTACATGATGATCATCAGAATGGGCGAATTACACGGAAGGTTCGCGGTTTACCGATGATTCCCTCCGGAGCTTCGCCCACTCATCATCATTCACTCCGTGGATATGCTGTGATTTTTTTTTGGTTCGCCGGGCAAGGAACCATTTACTAAATAGCTTCGCTGTTAATATGGTGTCCTCGGAAGTGACGGCAGTTTCTTTTCCTGAAATGTACTCTTATACGGGATTGATTTAACTGGATTTATTGTGCTCCGAGATAGAGAGGCTCATTTTAACAATTTTAGCAATATCAGCGTCGAATGAAGTCGAACGTAGTATCACTCCACCAATTCTTTCTGCCAAAAGCACTGTCACGATAAAGTTCCTTCGTTTTAATAGCGTACAATTTGGCGAAATACGCGGTAACCGTTCTAATGCCTTCTCTCCGAACATAAGCTGCGCTAATATTCTTTCAACACGGACAAGAAAAGACTTAGCAGGACGGCCACTCTTCCGTCAGACAGAATAGGGCCCGTCTTTTCCAGTCTTTCTGTGTGCGTGTTGAAAAAATTAGCGCTGCTCACGTTGGAAAAGAAAAAAAGAACACGTGAATAACTATTCTTGCAGCCTAACGCCGCATGTTTGAAACGAGTTTGATTTTGCAGTGCCTCTTTTCCAGGACAAATGTGAAAAAATGTTGAAAGCTGTGCAAACGTTGTCGCTGTTTAAAGATGCCACGTTTTGTCCATTGAGCTATTCTTGCTCCAACGTCAACTATTCAGAGAGCATGAGAGACTCGCTGATCCATGACAATAACTGTTTTATTTAAAACCATTGCTGCCTGTATTTATTTCTTTCGCGTGATCCTCTTTAAAAGTTCGCCGGACCGCTCGCGGAGCTTGGTGCTCGTGAACGGGGTTTAACTTTGGTCTCGAGAGGATTACTCGCGAACAAAGGCCCATCCAAACGAGATTAGAGCACGATTGTCAGACGCGGTCAGGGGTTCTCGCGAGTCCCACGGACAAATTCGATAATCTGATCTGCTTTGTTGGCTTCCTGCCTACCTGCCTATCTGCCTTTCCTCGTACTTTTCATTTCTTTAGTTGTATTTGTTTGACCCGTTTTAAAACCGGAAGCAAACTGGGCGGGACCTGGTGCCTCGTTTACGATCATCAGGTTTAGTGGTTCTGGAGCGATCGACAGTGTATAACGTTGCGCAGCAGTGACATGACATTGAGTGCTTGATTCCTGATATTGACATGTTCCGTTTCGATAATAGATGAATGCGAGACCGTGGAAGATCTAATCAGCAATATGCAAAAAATACGAAAATATTTATGATGAATGACTGATTCGTATTTCTTAAATTACTTTTGTGTTTCTCCTACAGTTCACACGAAGCCGGGCGTCGCAGCCGTCGACATCTATCAAAAAAGAAGTAGGATAAAAAAACAACTAGTAATAAATCAAAGAGGGTCTGACGTAATGGCATTTGAAATAGCGCGTCAGTGTGTGTGAAAATAAGGTACACTGCTAAAGCTTGGGCGCTGCGTTTTCAGCGAAGAAAAAGCATGACTTACTAAGGCATGTATAAGTAGTCCGGAGGCATCATGTCTCAAACATCTCTGCCACACTGTCACCGAGACAACTCGACAACACTTCGATAGAATGAGAGCGTAGTGAAACTGAATCACCCAAGGTCTCCTCTTTCGCACGCAGGCAAATCGTGTTTCACACAAAATGTGGAGGACACCTGGACAGTCTGACAGACAACGCACTTGAAGCACTGGGCTTTTGTCTCGCGTTCACGACTTGCTGTCTGGCCAGAACAGGAATTGGCCTGCGCGTGTGGTACTTGGTTAACCATTGACCTTCAGTCTTGAGAGCCTGCGGGGCACCTGACTGACCTCAGGCTGAACTTAATGTGTTCATGGAAGGCTGTGGCCATTACTGCACCAGGGTGGCCAATCCTGCACTAGTGAGGGAGTACGTCACCAGCTATGGTCACCGGCAGCAGGCCACACCCCAAACCTTATTGCAATTCCGTCAACACGCGGCATGTTGAAAACATGCCGCGTATTTGGAAGACGAAATTGGGAACAGATGGGTGTAAGAGTTAAGGGAGAGTACCTCAACAACCTGAGATTTGCTGACGTCGTTGCCTTGACGAGCAACTCGGGGGACGAATCGCAAAGCATGATTACCGAACTGGACAGGCAGAGTAGAATTGTGAGTATGAAAATTATTACGAAGAAAACTAATTTTCAATAGCTTGTGAAGAGCACAGCAGTTGGAAATAAGTGGTGATGGATTCAAAAGCGAAGCTGTATTCAAATGACCAAACGACCTCCCCAAATGACCGACGTCTGACCGCTGTTCCCAAAGCGGAAAGGAATCAACCATTTCATTACAACGGTGCTAACAAAAGGGGGAGGAAGACTTTAAAAAAAAGGAAGAGCATAGGGTTGATGGGATGGGAAAACAAATAGCGGCAGCCCGCATCCTTGTTGCCAGCAAGGGAAAAAGAAAGTTGATCCAGTGGGGTCACATAATGCTGAATGAGAGTAACGGAATGAGTACCAAGCGATGGGAAATGCAACCGAGCGTGGCAGAGAGTAAGGTAGGAGGATGAAATGGGGAATTTCGCACGCATAAAAGGAAATCAGCTCATTCAAGACAGACATAACTTGTTGAAAATTGGCAGAGGCCTTCGTCTTGCAGGGTGCATAGAATAGGCTGTTGTGTTGCTGCTGAATGACAACAATAACGTGTTCTCTAAAGTCGATATCACTGCCTCGGTGGATATACCGCAAAAAAACCTCCCTTTGCAGTATCTTGAAACGATCAATTTGAAAGGCTAGTTTAACGCAGTTATAAGCGACGCAAGAAGTTCGCACCTCTAACAAGCCGTAGCGATAAACTTTGAAAGCATATTCACAATAGCGGATATTTATTTCAAACTACGATGACATCGTGTTTTAGTGACACAAGACAGCCTTCTTTCAGGCAGGAACTTGCGCGTGAATAACAAAATCATAGCGTACCTAGGAACAGAACTCTGCCTGCGAAGGCGCGAGAAACTCTGCCGCTTATTTTATTTCGTACTATGCGCACGACTCGCTCCATTACGTAGTGAATAGATTTCGTTGGAAGCGTCTAATCAGCATATCTAAGTGAAACGTGGATCCCTCTTTTCCAAATTTGCATATCAAGGCGATACCGTCGTTGCTATGTAAATTGGGGCTTTTATCCGTGAACAAGTGAACGAAATTAATATATTTAGATGTTCGCACTCCACATATCCCTTTTGTTTTGTATGTTCGGGCATAGAGATGTGAGAACCTTGAAGTATAGTGTAGGCACTGTACTTGAAGTGAGAGCACGGCGGGGTTTTCCCAGGTACGTACCACTTTGCAATAATTTTACCTGACTGAAAGTAATTTAAAGCGAAGGCTCTTTTTGCAGAGAAGTTGGCTCGGTTAGACGGTCGCAGACGACGACGCCATTTTCTGGGAACGTAGAGAGTAAAGACAAGAAAATTTACCTATGCGGGAAAACGTAGGCAAAAAGGAAAAAGAAGCGGCAGTACAAGCGCCTATTTTCCGATCAAGTTACGAACGCACATTTTTCAACTTTCTTCATTTTTGTACAGCGAAATTTGTTTTCTACTGGAGAGCTGAATATTAACTACCTGAGCAAAAGGTGCTATATAACCTGTAACCCGTCTAACAGGTCCGCATGCAACACAACAGCCTGACTGATTACCCCTATGTGCATTACTTTTTGTTACTACAGAGAAACGACCGTAGGGTCCACGTAAAAAGAAAATGATAACACATCAGAGAATTTTTAGCTTGAGCTGAAATAAAGGATCTTTCCTATAGAAACAGCTCAAGGATATTTTCGTCATCGTAATGCATAGTAGTCGCTGGTGAGGGAATAATAAAGAAATAACAAAGAAATAACAAAGAGTATGCTGTATTCTATTTCCTATAGCAAGTAGAGCCTTGATTCGGACAGTGGAACGCTATTAGGTAAAAAGAAAAGAAGCATGGATATGCAGATTCTTTATCGCGAAAAAAAAAAGAGAAGAACAACACAATAACAAACTGATTTTGTTGTTCCAGGAACACCACCTAATAAACTAACGCGAACAAAGGTAGTATGAATACTCACGTTACCTAAATTTGGGAAAATTTTTATAAGCATTTTACAAGAGTGCTGTAATTTAAAATTGTCATTTTTAAAACGCACGTAAGCTTTCTTAGGTGCACGTCAAGATGTGCGACGAAGTGTGCTTTAACAACTGAGACACTGTTATAGTCACGCCTTTGTGGAGCAATAAAGAAGGAAGAAAGGAAATAGTAGAAAGGGAAAGGCAGGGAGGTTAACCAGTGTAGGACAACCGGTATGCTACCCTAGACAAGAGGAAAGGGAAGGGGGAGATTGAAAGTTAATAGAAAAGATGGAGAAAGAGACAGAGGGAGCACACATAGCAGATTTTCAGAGTCGGTGGCTCCTGCATGGTATGCGACATCGCTGTTGCAGTCGCTTGTGCAAGAGTGTCGTTTTCAACAACTTCAGCAGTGCCTTTGTCTCCTTAAGCCGCGACGGCTTGTGTGGTCGACATTCCAGAATGGCATCGACCGACATCCGTCGCAGGTCAGGGTGAGCGAGAGCGGATGCCGGTGATTGCTCCTGCATGTTAATAGAGGACATTCGCATAAGACGTATTGCAGCGTATCTTCGCGACGACAGCTGTCACAAAAAGCGCTGTCGGCCATTGCGATCATAAAAGAATAAGAGTTCGTAAAAGCCACTCTTAGCCACAAATGATAAAGCAGGGTGGCCTCTGCTCGGCGGAGTCCTGTTGGCATTCGAAAATGCCGTACAGACGACAGGTGCTGTTGTCGACCGTTCTGAATGCTTTGGCTGCTTGAGGCACTCCACAGCGAGAGTGTAATCTCCTCTGTCGCTTGAAGTTTCCTAGCAGCGTCGGACCTTGAGAGTGGTATAGTTTCAACTTTTGTGCCTTAAGTGCAATAAACTTGACATGTTTGTTCTCCGGCAGCAGCCAAGATTCTTGGTTCGTGGATATGTGCTTTAATGGCACGAAAGGAAATGACGGTGTTTCTACTGCAGCTGAAGTCGATAGGTCTCAGCGACCGTCTTTGGACGATGTGCTTCTGCAAGTGTGCGCGTGGTTAGTCCTCTCTCTCTCTCTCACTGGCCCTCTCCTGTATCGTACTTCACTCCATTCTCTATTCCCTTAGTGCAGAGTAATAAACCTGACGTCTGTAGGCCCCCCTTCCCTGCCCTTTGTTCCCTTTATTCTTCTCTCTTGTTTTCTGACACTTCGCAATTTGCAACGGTTCTCATTTAAGAAATTTACGGCAAAGAAACTTCGGCTCGAACTGGCGCGTGGTGTAAACTATTTCTTTTAAATTCCATAAACGTAGCAAGACAACCGTCGGTCATTAAGGGTAGCAGAACAGATCCCCAGAGAAGGAAAGCGTGGCACAGGGCGACAGACAGACAGGTGGGCAGATGAAATTTTGCGGGGGCAACACGGCCCCAGCTAGCTTAACGCTGGGGTAATTGAAGACCTCTAGGAGTAGGCGTAGATAGGCTGGTAGTGGTGGTGACGAGAAGATTATGAAGCCTAACAAACACCGGTGGTGGGGTTATTAAAAAAATAAAGAATTCATTCCTCCTCATGCATGTCCACAAGGACTCCCTTCTAAACCTGTGGCAAGTTTCATCGCCAGCTTATCAAATCAGTTAACCTACACTATGATTTCCTTATTTGGTAGCGTTGGCAGTCCGCTTTGTGCGTCATAGGTAGAATTGCACGAGACCTTGGCGATGGTTTTGTTGCGCCAGTAAAGGCGGGCTTACGACAACGCGCTCGTTATTATCAATGTAAATGTAGTACAACTTGTGCTTGGGACGCGAATTTGTATTGTACACCAGCAAGCTTAGAGACCTTCTTCAGCGTTTGTGAAACACCATGGTTATCTAAATAGACTCCGACCGTAGACGTATCGACTACATTCTTCTTTTCATTCGGTAGTTCTGGGCGCGTGCGGTGTTAAGCGATCGGTAAAGCACTTGCCTTTACGATTCGTTTGTCTTTGGGCCTTGTCACTGCCTTTGTATTACTTTGACGTTTCTCGATTCCTCCTTCGACTTGGGGTGCATCAGGTGAAGAAAACTTTAATTTTTGTAAGATGAATAATGTAAATAAGGTGAACTAAAACTTGAATTCACTTGTGTGAATACAACTTTTCAGGCAGGAGACAGCGCATCGACTGGTCTTGCATTGTGTCTGTCCCTTTTAGAGCGCTCTTTATAACCCAGTCATGAGAGCCGACCAATGAATGTTGCGGCAAAATGGTAGCCTGTGATGGCATAACGATGTGAACTAGTGGTTAATGTCAATCGATATGGCGTTCCCGCCGCGATAACGGCAATATTGACTTTAATATTATTGTTACAAATAGATGCATAGAGACCAACCTGCACTCTTTTTTTTTTTTGTCTGAGCACTTGACATTTTATTCATACAGATCAGGCAATCAACTCCGGACAACGCGTTGCTAGAAAAAAATGAGACCGTATTTTTATTTTATCCGGCCTTCGCAAACATGTGAAAAGCGTACATTGCATTGGGGTTGCAGGCAGAGACCGTTTGCGTGACCTGTGCATTGCTGCCGCCAGGCACGGGATAACTGACGAAAGAAGTCTGGCTTCAAGAGAGAAAGCAACATTAACCGTGATAACGTGAAGCACTCATTCCGTTGCTACGAACACAAATTGAACAAAAAATAAAAATAAAAGAAACGAAACAAACTAGTTGTGCCACTCTTGCGATGGGGAAACTAGACGAATGATGAGCGAGCGCAAGTGGCTCGTGTCTTATCGCTGAATTTTTCGTGTAAGATGCAAGAAAGGTTGTACGCTTCTTGAATGGTCAGTATATGAACCAGCTATCGGCGATGTATTTGTCTGTCAAACGTTGCTCAGCGCATGTAGGACGAAAAGCGTGGCGCATGTCGAGCATGCGATGCCCTGAATATTATCGTGTTTTTCCCATTAGTGCGAGCGCAAAGGCTCGCTTGTTCGCATTATCAGAGCATTAATCCGTCTCGTAGCGCCGCCGTGCCTATTCGAAAGCAGTGCAGGTGAGTGATCACCATAGCAGCGGTGCAGTGTTTCTCATCGCGTCCTCCTTTTTATAGAGCTAACTGCTACATGATCGCTAAGATTATTTTTATTCTATTACTACGGGCAAGCAAAATGGGTTTTGCATAAGCTTGGAGATAGAACTTATTTGCGTCATGCGTACTGCAGGTACCGAGTGTTAGAACCTTGCCGTGACGTATACAGACGAACTTGCGCAAGGCCATAAACAGGCGAAGTTTTCGTGTAAGAGCAATGCATTGTCGGGTGTGCCGTGACATTGCTCTAATATTCAGATTTACGATCACCTCTGCGAAATATCCGTAGCATAAATCATTTTTACGTTCCTGGGCTTTAAGAAAACTGTAACGACAAAGTACTTTTTGGGGCCATGTGCCCCTTAAAATCGTATAGCCAAGGTGTTTAAGGGCGATAAGAATGATTTGCACAAATAATTCTCCCATTCGGCGTGGAGACTGTGAGTGCCTGTTTCTGGAAGTGTCACGTGTCACTGTGAGTGCCCTCACAGGCGCCTATAGTCTGTTTCAGGAGTTCCGTGCAGCATAGCCAAGGCTACGGGGCCATCGATCGCAGAATTCTTCCGAAGCGAGACGAAATGCCATTGTTCGGACACGCACACCCCGCTTCATCTTCCTCCTTGCAGGGGTGCAGCCGGCACCGCAGCGCCCGCCATTGGCAGATGACAAGCTGCGGAAGGACATGTTTAACATGTGTTCGCCCTCCGGATTGGCCGAAGAGGCCTGCAGCTTCCACAGTGCTGCGCGGAACTTCTGAAACAAACAATACGTAGACGCACTGTGTGTTGTGCGTCATTCCCAATCCGACGCACCTTTTGCGCGTGGCGCTCGCGAGGAGAAGGGAAAACGGCGTTTACTTAAACATCGGCTCTTTTCGTGGCGCGTAGCGATGTAACTCTTACTACAAACAATGGTGAGTGTGCTATTGATACATTACACTCTTCAGCTCAACTCGTGTCTTAGGTGTGTCCCACAAGTGTCCTGTGTTGTATTGCTGCGGTGGGTTCCTAATGTTCCACGAACAATGGTCTGTTTGAAGATTTCGTGATTAATGCGTGCCAACAAACATCCCGAAATTTACACGCTGTTGCTAAGCCCAAACGTGAGTCCCTACGTTTACTAACAGCGTGCATCTACACTTATACAACTGTAGTACTGCATTTTTAATACCAGTTTTCTTGCTTATCAGCTATCCCACGAGCTTTGTGCCCACGATGCTTGTATTGTGAACACTATGCCTTTAAGTAACCTAATGCCCCCTCTCTTCTCGCGTAAACTTGTGGCTGCCATAATTCAGCAAGTTTTCGGCGAACCACTTCGCTGGCCCCGTGAATGTGCCTGTATTTCTTCGACGACGCCCGCTCTCTGACGTCAACAGCGGTATTAAGGTCGTTAAGCAGAGCCGTTAAGACGAGAAGTGCCTCTTTTCTCAGCTTCGCAATACTGTGGGACACCAAATTATTTTTATTTATTTATAGCCCTAGAATTACGTTCTACGCATGGTTCACGAATCTACATCGCTTTTAGGAAGCGAGCTTCTGTTGTGGCGTTGTCTGTTTTGTATGTCGGCGCCAGGCACAAAATACAAGACCCCACGCTATATATTCTTTCTGATTTGCTCGCCTTCAGTAATTTTTCCGGGGTTCACGTGACTGAACCCCCGACCCATAGATTAACGCTGACCTCACGTTCCTTATAGGTTCTCACTCAATTTAAATAATATAAGGATTTTCTGGTACGTTGCATAATTCATTTCGCACTGAATTCGTATGATAACCGGACAGCGCCGGCATCGTATTTATTGGATTGAGATTCACTCTTCGTCGCGCATGTTTCCAGCAGACAGTCGCGTGCTATACTCGCGACCAGAAGTATTGAGGATAGTTTTGTTATTGTCTTTGGACGCTGCTGCATATTGTGGCAATGACGGTGAACATCACAGCAAGTTTAACGAACGTGCTATGGGACTCAGTGCCAGTAAGTTTGTTGCCTACTAGAAAACAACTGCTGCTGTTGCTGCAGCATCGTTTTACCCGGAGTGCTTGTGTTTCTGCAGTAATTATTAGGTAGGCGCTTCTCATGTCACTGGGGGACAGACACTATACCATCGAAAGACTAGCACTGAGGTGCTAATGGAGCGTGTGATGCACATTATTATGCGGGCGCCTGCACGGCAAACGCAGATCCATACGCAATTAGCTGAAATGAAGCGCTCGTGTCGTTTACTCCTCATTCCGCTCTCCATGTCCAACTCACCCTATATTGTGCCGTTGCCAACTGTGAATATACCTAACTCGAAGGCTTATTTTACGTACGCTAGCATTTATTTCACCGATGCCACTGTGCTTTAACCGCGATCAATATTTGCGTGTGGCGGGCTGACTACTTATTTATTTATTTATTTATTTATTTATTTATTTATTTATTTATTTATTTATTTATTTATTTATTTATTTATTTATGTCAAAGTACCTTACAGGCCCCATTGAGGGCATTGAGTAAGGGGGGCATTACACATAATATACGTATATGAACATACTAAACATAAAACAAATGCAAAACAAAACAGGTGTTAACTAAAAACTAGAAAGAGAACATACAGTCCTTGATGCACGAAATATACAGGTAACAAAAGTGTAAAAAGAAAACGGCGCGTCGCTTGCGCGCAAGGAAAGGAACCAACAGGGTAGGCATATTCTTCGCGTGCATAATTATATTGTTCTTGAAAGACGGACTCTATTCACAAAAAGTAAGCTTGCAATGCTTGTGCTTCTGAGTGCGTCAAAAATTGGGTGATTTATTTGTTTTTTATTGTTTTTGTTTTGTAGCGGCGAATAGATAGATATTGGTGTGAAACCAAAAACTTGGTAAGGATTTTCGTATGTATACATAGCCGACGGTTAGCTCGCTTCATGCATTAGGTGATCATTGCTAATATGTAATGGTCCGCGTTTACATGTAGACCCATACCAGTATTTTCAACGAATGAGACGCTGGCGTCGGTAGCAATGTGCCTGGTGCGTTTGTCCCGCTGCCTTCTGATGCAGTTCAGCACGACGACAGCGTCTTGCTTAGCTATTAGATCGGAGCATCTCTTGCTCGCGGGTACGTCACGCGTCCGGCGTCCGCACTCACACTACGCGTGCGCGACTCTCCTCTCCCTTCCCTCTTTCCAACAACTGCTGCAATAAGAGGGTAGAGAGAGCGCGCGCGCTTCGCTTCAGTAGTATCTCCTCCTTCTCCGATGAAAGAAGTTTGTGGTGTTGCGTGACGGAAGCAACAGTTCCGTCAGCGAGTGGGTTGACGCAAGTACGCATCAGCATCAACAAACACTCTGACAACGGTCACGCGATGCGTGGTGACGAACCAAGTTAACAACGTAATAACACGCAAGGTTCACCGCAAAGGTAACACCGAAAACACTGCAAACCTGTAAACACCGCCGTTAAATGCACCGTTGAAATTCCCAGCGATGCTCCGCATCAGCCCATGGTCCCCTTCGGGGAGATGGTGTAATTTTTTTTTGCCCGCTGTGGAGAGCATACAGCAGTCGATCGTTACATCTGGCGACGGCACTGTATGCATAATTTTCATTACGTGCACGTTCCCTTTCAGAGCAGAGTTTTGCAAAGTGGAACGAGACTGGCAACCGTAACCAATCGAAAGCATGCAATAATGGCGTCATTTAAAGCTTATCGATTGCTATTTAGAGCTGACTTCTGATGCTAACAAAAGTTATAATGTTATTCATTGACAGCACATGAGAATGCAACCATGCGACAATAATTTCCTTCGTTCCTTCTTAGACACTGCTGAGTAAAACAGCCCGCGGGGCAGGAGGGAAGGGCTGTCCCATCGAAGATTGTTCATCACGTCAATGGCCCGATTGAAACTATGACACTGAGTGTGTCCGAAGAAGGTGAAACTTTACCGGCGTGTGAGAAGCGCCTTTTACTGCTATGTAGCTCGTCTAACCGACAAAGATGTGTGGTTGGAGCAATAATTTGCCGCTATTACGCCGAGTGACAATGTCGAAATAGCCATCGTCGTGTGCTACGTGCACGTGTTAGATTCTGTCTGTAATGGGAGTATGTGCAGTGTGTTTTGACAGGGGACGAGCCTGCACATAGTGTGCTTTCTGCACAGTTGTTTGTGTGTGTGTGTGTGTGTGTGTGTGTGTGTGTGTGTGTGTGTGTGTGTGTGTGTGTGTGTGTGTGTGTGTGTGTGTGTGTGTTGAACGTTCTGCTGTGTACGTGCACATAAAGGTTGAGAGGGGGCAAAAACGAGATTTAGACTCTTGGGAAGACATAGAAGAAAAAATATGGGCTAATGAATCTAAGACGACGACGAAGACGACGACAACAACAACAGCAACAAGAACAAATTACAGTTGCGGCAACTACTAAACTCTAACCAGAGACGTATCCACGATCTTATCCGAGTAGATGTCTGTATTTTCATGTCTATGGGAGTGCGCTAATATGCGTAACATATGTACACGTGCACACATGGCGTGTCACAGAAGTGTGGTATGAGGAAGAGTTGCTGGACGACACGTTACCCTCCTTCCCCTACAGCTGGCCCAATGGCTCCAACAGCGCGCATGTCGAGCCTAGATCTACTTCCTGTCGTCGAAAGAGGAACCCGTCGTCCAGCAGGCTGTTCATCCATCAACTGGCCTTCCGGCACATGCTTAGATCGGATGTCCCCGGCGATACCACACGCCTCCTTGAAAGACGAACGGTAGCGCTAGTGTCTACATGCCGTCCAGAACGCAGTACGAGAATTCGCCGGAATGTGTAGCGATAGTTTGGGGCTTCGGGCAGGAGCATCTGTAACGTGACTGTTATACTTTATAAGTACTCAGGCTCTGCCGCGCCAAGCACTACACGGGACGTAATGAAACCGTGCTCATCTGCCGTCGAACCCCGACACTCACAACTTCCTTGTGCTTTCCTTTTCCACAGCATCGATGGGAAAGGAACGTCTGTGCATTCATGTGAAGATCTATTCGCACCCTTAAGGCTGCTCAGGCTCCTTGTAATGTTAAGTTACCTGAGCGCGCAACATTTGCTGCATTCTCTTACTTAAATATCACGAAAGGCATGTTTGTGCCAAGGTCGTAGCAAAGCATTGGTTTGTGTTTATCTTCGGAGATCGTGTAATGTCTATACGGTTAACCATGCGGGGCTATAACGACTGGAGCGGAGTTTTGAGTGGGTACTCATCAGGTAGTTGAGTTAGCCGGTTATTCTCGTGTGCGTACAGCGTTGTCCGCATGTATGCGATAAATTTCTGTTTCCAGCACGCCGTACTCCCTTAAAGATTCCACCGCCCATTATATTTATTTTCTGAAAAATATTTTTGTCCTGAACTTGAGAGTGAGTCATGTAAGTGGCCTGAATGAACATAAGCACAATCGCTTGTTTACACGTGTCCAGGAAGTACATTCGCAGAAGTAATCTTGCACAGTTAACGCGAACAAGTTTCAGTATGTGCGCACGCACAAGCTGGGAGGAAATCGTATTCCGAAGTCCCTGTGATACACGTCTGCCTATTAACGAAAGGGAAGAAGTCAAGTGCTCGTTCATTTGTTAGAAACAAATTAAATGAACCAACAAACAATGAAACCTTAGGAAAGGCTAAGACTCCTATAAGGCTTTTAAGGCTTCATTGTTTGTTGGTTCATTAAGTTACGTCTACCTATTAGAATGTCGACACACTTTCCCCGTGTGTTGACATCCTACGACGGGTGATCGTGCTTGCCGGTCGATTCAGTCGATTAGTCGAGCAACACATAGGTTATCGAGCCTAGTTTAGGATACCTTTCACAGCATATATCAAAGGCAGCCGCACTACTAAACTATTCATAGCTATAGAGTATATCTCGGCGGGACCTACGTTACTATACGCTTTACGCGTAAACTTCTTCGTGCATACTAATTAATATTTATGAAGAACTTCATTTTGTGCACGGTATATCAGGTATGCTATGTAGAAACCCATTAAACGTGCATTTTTATAAGCTTTCTTTTTCTCTAGCTCTCCAATTTAGAAACGTTAGGGGAGCCGCCACGTCCCAAAATGGGTGACCTGTATAATGGACCAGCCTAGTACATTAGGATGTAGTGTACACGTACAGTACGCATGTTTTTGCAAGCCTGTCCGATCGACAGCTCAATTCGATCTGGCTTTCATTTGCAGATTTGCTGGAATCCCTGCTTGGGAAGGCGTGGAGCCAAAATGCATAAAAAAAAAAGGGGGGGGGGTCGCAACATTTGGCAAAAGCAAAACCGTGCTTTAGTTCGCGGATCGATTGACGCCGAGTGAGACATGAAAATGAGTGAGGACGAAACTATAGTGTTTCAACGACCAATTTTCTTCCATATCAATCAGCTAGATCACGATAAGTGCGTTTGGAGTCCACGGCGCGCTGTTGTAGAAGGCCACCACGTACCACTCCAATTACCTGCCCTCGCCACTCATGCGAAGCGGCGTTATTGCAACGATAATCGCTGAAAAGGAAGAGGGCGGATTTCAGGCATGCCAAACGCATAATTTTCCGAAGTATGGTACGTACGCTGTGCCTGGTAGCGCAGCGAAACTGTAGATCGGAAACGTGGGGAAACAACACCAAAAAAAAGTTGTAAAAGGTTGCGATGCACAATGTAAGAGAGGGCCATTCATATCATTGACCTAAAACATTTCGTTTTGCAACGTGCGTGCTTGCTTTCAAATGTCGAGGGGCTCTTTTTATTTGCCTTTGGTCTTTTCCTTCGCAATGAATGTCCTTTTATCACCTTCATCGTACGTCATTTGCCATTCTAGTCGTGTGTGCCGTATAATTCGGCCAATGCGACACGCCCCAACTGAAGTTCTTTCTCATTTATCCCATACAATCTAAATAGATGAGTGCTTTTCCTCTTCGCGATTGCTGCAATGCAATTGCCGTGGCTGGTACCCTGAGCTCAGAGAAACAACGGTCTAGTCATTGGACCGCAGAGATGGAAATCGACCTATCGAACAAGTAATTAATTATTTATCTACTAAAACATTGCTAACAGGATGTTGAGTGGTTGCGGCAAATGTTCAGGCATCGCACCTATACATATTCGGCAGAGGGTCGTCAATAAACTTTAGTTGTTATTTAGCAGTGTCCTCGCGCTTTCCTTCCTTCCATTGTCCGTGCGTCTAAATGTTTGCTGCAACCAGTACACATCCAGTACTGCAGAGATATGTATGTGTCGCACGGGTCTCGAAGCTATTCTTAGTGACCTGAATATCTGCCTTGAGCATTTATTGAGTCTTGGCTGAATGGAATATTCATGCCGTAAGGCTCATTTGTAACACACGGACGCGTTTTACGAGGATAATATATGTCAAACAATACCGAAAATATTCTGTCAGCTTTCGGTCACCCAATGCGTGTACACCGTGAATGATGAACGGTGGCGCTAGTGTCTACATGCCGTCCAGAACGCAGTACGAGAATTCGCCGGAATGTGTAGCGATAGTTTGGGGCTTCGGGCAGGAGCATCTGTAACGTGACTGTTATACTTTATAAGTACTCAGGCTCTGCCGCGCCAGCACTACACGGGACGTAATGAAACCGTGCTCATCTGCCGTCGAACCCCGACACTCACAACTTCCTTGTGCTTTCCTTTTCCACAGCATTGATGGGAAAGGAAGGTCTGTGCATTCATGTGAAGATCTATTCGCACCCTTAAGGCTGCTCAGGCTCCTTGTAATGTTAAGTTACTGAGCACGCAACATTTGCTGCATTCTCTTACTTAAATATCACGAAAGGCATGTTTGTGCCAAGGTCGTAGCAAAGCATTGGTTTGTGTTTATCTTCGGGGATCGTGTAATGTCTATACGGTTAACCATGCGGGGCTATAACGACTGGAGCGGAGTTTTGAGTGGGTACTCATCAGGTAGTTGACTTAGCCGGTTATTCTCGTGTGCGTACAGCGTTGTCCGCATGTATGCGATAAATTTCTGTTTTCAGTACGCCGCACTCCCTTAAAGATTCCACCGCCCATTATATTTGTTTTCTGGAAAATATTTTTGTCCTGAACTTGAGAGTGAGTCATGTAAGTGTCCTGAATGAACATAAGCGCAATCGCTTGTTTACACGTATCCAGGAAGTACATTCGCAGAAGTAATCTTTCACAGTTAACGCGAACAAGTTTCAGTATGTGCGCACGCACAAGCTAGGAGGAAATCGTATTCCGAAGTCCCTGTGATACACGTCTACCTATTAGCGAAAGGGAGGAAGTCAGGTGCTCGTTCATTTGTTAGAAACAAATTAAATGAACCAGCAAACAACGAAGCCTTACGAAAGGCTAAGGCTCCTATAAGGCTTCTAAGGCTTCATTGTTTGTTGGTTCATTGAGTTACGCCTACCTATTAGAATGTCGACACACTTTCCCCGTGTGTTGACATCCTACGACGGGGGGTCGTGCTTGCCGGTCGATTCAGTCGATTAGTCGAGCAGCACATAGGTTATCGAGCCTAGTTTAGGATACCTTTCACAGCATAGATCAAAGGCAGCCGCACTACTAAACTATTCATAGCTATAGAGTATGTCTCGGCGGGACCTACGTTACTATACGCTTTACGCGTAAACTTCTTCGTGCATACTAATTAATATTTATGAAGAACTTCATTTTGTGCACGGTATATCAGATATGCTATGTAGAAACCCATTAAACGTGCATTTGTTATAAGCTTTCTTTTTCTCTAGCTCTCCAATTTAGAAACGTTAGGGGAGCCGCCACGTCCCAAAATGGGTGACCTGTCTAATGGATCAGCCTAGTACATTAGGATGTAGTGTACACGTACAGTACGCATGCTTTTTCAAGCCTGTCCGAGCGACAGCTCAATTCGATCTGGCTCTCATTTGCAGATTTACTGGAATCCATGCTTGGGAAGGCGTGGAGCCAAAATACATAAAAAAAAAGGGGGGGGGGGGTCGCAACATTCGGCAAAAGCAAAACCGTGCTTTAGTTCGCGGATCGATTGACGCCGAGTGAGACATGAAAATGAGTGAGGACGAAGCTAGTGTTTCAACGACAAATTTTCTTCCATATCAATCAGCTAGATCACGATCAGTGCGTTTGGAGTCCACAGGCGCGCTGTTGTAGAGGGCCACCACGTACCACTCCAATTACCTGCCCTCGCCACTCAAGCGAAGCGGCGTTATTGCAACGATAATCGTTGAAAAGGAAGAGGGCGGATTTCAGGCATGCCAAACGCATAATTTTCCGATGTACGGTACGTACCGCTGTGCCTGGTAGCGCAGCGAAACTGTAGATCAGAAACATGGGGAAACATCACCAAAAAAAGTTCTAAAAGGTTGCGATGCACAATGTAAGAGAGGGCCATTCATATCATTGACCTAAAACATTTCGTTTTGCAACGTGCGTGCTTGCTTTCTAATGTCGAGGGGCTCTTTTTATTTGCCTTTGGTCTTTTCCTTCGCAATGAATGTCCTTTTATCACCTTCATCGTACGTCATTTGCCATTCTAGTCGTGTGTGCCGTATAATTCGGCGAATGCGACACGCCCCAACTGAAGTTCTTTCTCATTTATCCCATACAATCTAAATAGATGAGTGCTTTTCCTCTTCGCGACTGCTGCAATGCAATTGCCGTGGCTGGTACCCTGAGCTCAGCGAAACAACGGTCTAGTCATTGGACCGCAGAGATGGAAATCGACCTATCGAACAAGTAATAATTATTTATCTACTAAAACATTGCTAACAGGATGTTGAGCGGTTGCGGCAAATGTTCAGGCATCGCACCTATACATATGCGGCAGAGGGTCGTCAATAAACTTTAGTTGTTATTTAGCAGTGTCCTAGCGCCTTCCTTCTTCCCTTTGTCCGTGCGTCTAAATGTTTACTGCAACCAGTACACATTTAGTACTGCAGAGATATGTATGTGTCGCACGGGTCTCGAAGCTGTTCTTAGTAACCTGAATATCTGCCTTGAGCATTTAATGATTGAGTCTTGGCTGAATGGAATATTCATGCCGTAAGGTTCATTTGTAACACACGGACGCGTTTTACGAGGATAATACATGTCAAATAATACCGAAAATATTCTGTCAGCTTTCGGTCACCCAATGCGTGTACACCGTGAATGATGAACTGTGGCTTCCTATTGTCTAAGATGACATCTTTGGAATAGAGATTAGCAACTGAATACATTTCGGTCCTTTGAAAACAAATGGGACGGCAGACCACAAAGGGAACGACAAAATGTGGTGTATGTACGTGCTGAAGGCGCTTAAGCTGTCGGTCTAGCAAAAGCATTTCCTCATGTCGACAAGCGAAAACGTGTGTGAGATCACGCATTGGCAGAAACCAAAGCGCCGACAGAACTTCAATAGAGATTTGTGAGGTTATACACAGAGATGCTGAAAGCTGCTGTTTTAGTGGACAATGCTTGCTTCAAACTATGCAAAACTTTCTTTCTTTCTTTTTTCTTTCTTTTTTTCTTTCTTTCTTTCTTTCTTTCTTTTTTTCTTTCCTTCTTTCTTCATTTCTTTTTTTCTTTCTTCATTTCTTTTTTTCTTTCTTTCTTTCTTTCTTTCTTCGCCGTCAGCCCATCTACGCCCACTGCATGGCCATACTTCGCCAATTAACCTGGTTCTGTGCAGACTGCGACCACGATGTTCCGCGAACTTTATTTCATCTGCGCTGCTTACTTTATGCCACCTCCTACCATGCTTGATTTCCCTTATAATCGCCAGCATGCTGCTCCAAACTCTTATATTTGCGGCTAACAAGCACCATGAATATAGCCTCGCTGCTTTACATTCTTATTCCTCCATGTCTGTACGATTTTGTGCATATTTGGTATTTGCGTATGTGTAGCAAGCATATAGATAAAGCCCAAAGAGTACTAGACTACGCCGCTCATGATCCCTGACATTCATTTCTTTTTGAAAACTTTTTTTTTTCTCTAGCGAACTGGCGAGCGTTTTCTCCGAGTAAGCACGGATGTTGTATCGAAGCGAATGCTAGGAAGCTCATTCGATTCAGATTGTTTTTATACGTCCTGCATTTCTACGCAAGCAAAATCATTTGCTAGCTTCGGGCCATATCAGCAGAACGGCTGAGTAGAAGTGTACACGTGCCACGAGTAAAACCGGAATTTGTACTTCCCACACGTAATTGAGAAACATGAAGAATAACACTGCCTTAGAGCACAATTTTTCATCGTTGCCAGCGGCTGCCTGCCACTGTAGTGTATGCTCTTGCTGCGGGGCGCCGCAAGAAGCACTGTAGTTCAGGAGCATGATTTTTATCAAATGCTGTAAGGGCGTGTTTCCACTGCCGTCCACCGAACGAAAAAAATAATTAAAAAAACACGCAACCTGTAAGGCAGAACAAACATGTGATTCTCTATAGTATGTGACTAGGAGGCGGCTTTCCTGGAGGCAACAGCTATCGATTTTCTACATAGATTAAATGGGCCATCGGTGTTTTATTCATTTCTTTATGCCGAAGTTTTCTGTTTCGCTACTGTGTTTGGTGTCCGTTAGTATGAAATGGACGTCTAGCGATTTCAAGAAAGATAATTGGCAGCCTCTCTGAAAGGAGCGACAAACCCAAATATGACGTGCGTAACTTCGCACACTTAAGCAAAACGGCTAGCCGGCCTAGTTGGAACGATTTCATGGTGGTACTGCGCGAAACAAACGGGGACGAAGGAAGGAGACACACAGACAAGCGCAATCTGCGCTTGTCTGTGTGTCTCCTTCCTTCGTCCCCGTTTGTTTCGCGCAGTACCACCATGAATTCGCACACTTATCAGGGCTATCACGGCCCGCTCGATAAGTTTGTCACAGCCGAGTTCAACAAGGAATATAGTACCGCGGCAAGTTGTTTGCTGCGGATGAATTCTGCCGACGCGTGCTCATAATGTTTAGTTGGAGACAGCAGTGTGCCTTGCGCAATCGCGAATGTAGGCTGCCGCCTTGAATTTCATAATTATTTGGTAATTGGAAGCTTTCACCGACTTTAAATAATTAGTTGAGAACAGACAGACAGGCTTACCCTTATTACTGCGAATAAATTATTGTGAAAGACATTCGGGTACGCCACAACTCTGCAACACTTGAAGACGAAGGTTGCTTGCTCTTCGGGGCTCCGGCATTTTCGTCTCCATTGAAAATGCGACCCTCGGGCCGCGGCGGTCACATTTTCGGTGAAGGCGAAAATTCCAGAGGCCCGTGTACTGTGCGTTGTCAGTGCACGCTAAAGAACAGCGGGTGGTTGAAATTTCCGGAGCCGTCCACTACTTCTTTCCTTTCTACCTATTTCAGTACCTTTTCCCTACCCCCAAAGACACTTAGCCGTGCTCCGGACATGGGCTGCAAAAATTGGCGTTATTTCCTTGAACGAATCACAATCAATCACTGCCGTGCTGCCCTTTCCTTACGCCACTCGTGCCACTCGCTCAGAGAGAAGTCATGAGATCATGATTCATTACTGCGATATTACGACCCAAAACCACGACGTGATTATGAGAGACGCCGTAGTGGAGGTCTCCGGAAATTTTGACCAACTGGGTTTCTTCAACGCTGACCTCAACATTTCACCTCCAAGGGGCCTCAACATTTCGCCTCCAGTGAAATGCAGCCGCCGCGGTCGCGATTCGATCCCGCGACCCTCGGATCTGCAGCCGAGTACTGCAGCCGAGACCACCGTGGCGGGGCGGAAGAGAGATAACGTCAAGACAGAAAGGCTGCGGTGTTAAGAAAGAAAGAAAGAAAGAAAGAAAGAAAGAAAGAAAAAGAAAGAAAGAAAGAAAGAAAAAGAAAGAAAAAGAAAGAAAGAAAGAAACCTAGAAAGAGAAAGAAAAAAGAAAGAAAGAAAGGTGCTGTGGTATATATGGGTGTTGTGCAGTTATACTGTATTAATTTGATTTACGTGTTTATCCAGAACGTCTTTATATAAATTCATAGCAATATTTCACAGAAATATCTTCATGACCCGTATGTCCGACACACCGCTCTAGCTCACTACCTTTGGCGTAACGCTCTTTAAATCGCGTTCGCGGTTTCCACCTTGAACTATGAAAAAAAAAAAAGACATTAAGGTACGTTATTTAACACCAAGATGAAAATAACAATGTAAGTTCGGCCCTAATGGCATCCGAAACGTCTATTCCGTGATATTTCTGCTAAACCGCTGTCAAGTTATTCAACGCTGCACTAAGCGCCCTGGAATTACTCTGGACTGTGTTTCCAGTAATCACACTACAGATCTTGAACAGAAAACAAGGCACTTTAGCATTTATTTATTGCGGTTACATGGAAGCCCGAGGACGCAACCTACATGGAAATGCGTTGCGGAAAACAGTTGCTTCGCGTCTTCCATGCGGTGCCTTATAATGTAAATATAAGGTTGGCGTTAATACGCGAAACCCTTTTCTGCAAATTGTGGTGGAGTTTATTTTTCTATTGCACAATACATAACGCCGTTCCTCTCAAAATTCGCGACTCTTGCTTCAGCAGAAAGAACTATTACGAGTTTTACAGGCAAGCGTGAAAGCGTGCAAGACGCAACCCTCCAATCTGGTTGTGCGCTCGTATTCATTATACATAGGCACTGGTATCTTAACCAGTATTATAATTGAGCTCATTGTTGTTTTTATCCAAGCGCCTGTACATTGTTTATGACGCGTCGTTTATGACGGGTGCCATATTTTAGCTGGGTATTGATATCATAATTTAAAGCCATAGCCGACCACATCTTGAGATATGCACGCACGTTTGGGTGATGAAAATTTTGCTTCCGATTACCACTCATTATGTACGCCTCCATATAGCTGAATTTGCGCATCTGCTTCGTCGAATAATAACATGTCTTGAAATTACAGCCCCATTTTCTGCGAGTAATTTGTATGCTTACTAACACTTTAATTCCTATCTCACTGTGAAATATGGTCTCGGAACGCTTACTGCGCCTTGCACCCATCGCCATTTCTTACGTGCTTCTCCCTCACTCTCATGACATCTACAACAAATGGCAAGGTGCTCACGAAAGGGACCTAATTAGTGGCCATAATTGTTTCCATTGCACGCTGCACTGTATCAGCGTCAGCAGTTGGCCAGTTGTGTAGCAAGGTAATTTGCCGCGCAGCAGTTAGGCCCTCTTACCTGCCTCTCTTACATCCGCATAATCTTTGAATAACTCGCGTTGCTACACTCTTAAGCATGTGAACATCCAAAGGTCTAACCGAAACCTTTTTGAATTCGCTTAAATTAAGAGTCACGTGAAAAATCTTCTAGGTCGTTCGCAGGCGTAGTTTTCACTTCTCTCTCACACACAAAGCGAATATATAAATAATTAGGCGACGCTCCTCAGCATGGGCTTAGATAACAACTTGAGCTGCCTTGTAGAAGTGAGGCGAGCGTCTTCGAGAGCGTTGTGGATATTTATACGCGTTCTCTACCGACTTCAAATGGAACTCGACAGTCTGGACTCGAGGCCGTTTTCACCAGCTAAGGTTATTGGGCCCTGGCCATATGCTTCGATGGCGCAGAAGGCGACGAAGGCGTTGCTGACGTACCTGAAGTCGACAGGTCTCTGCGACCGGCTCTTAGAGACTGTAGCATTGTGCAAGTGTGCGCCTTATTGGGCTCTTCTCTCTCTCTTCCTCTGTTTCTCATTCTATTCAACCCTTTATCCCTTTCCGCAGCGCAGGGTAGCAAACCGAACGCGCGTTTGGTTAACCTCCCTGCCTTTCCTTACCTCTCTCTCTCTCTCTTTCTCTAAGAATGGCGTCCGAGTCATCGCCCTTCGAATTCAGGGGCGGCGCCATGATTATATAAGTGGGGGCGGTGGAGGGTAGGGTTGGGGATAGGAAGTCAGCGGTAATTTTGGTGGTGCGACTGCACCCCGCACCCTCCGTTCATATTCTATGCGGTGTAGCGCAAGTGTAAAGCGGGTGCGCTTCGTTTCTTTGAAAATGTACGTCATCATTACTGTGCATCATCGTGACCCCTCTACCACCACCACTACTTCGAATATCATTATAATGTTCTCCACGCGTTTCCAATGTAAATTATTATTATTATTATTATTATTATTATTATTATTATTATTATTATTATTATTATTATTATTACAAATAAAGGATACACAGATTTGCAGGACACAAGAGAATAAGCAGCGAAATCTTTCTCAAGGAAGAATATCTATTCTAAGATAGGAAGGAAGAGGAATGAAAATAACAAATAAATAAAAAAGAGCATCAACATCTGTCACTTCGTTGCTACACTTCGTGACACAAACACCCTCACTAGCGTCATGAAGAAATTTGTTTTATGATGCGAGGCAACTGCAGTTTTGAACAGCGAAGCTGTTCTTAGTCGACCCTTCGCCGTCGGCCCTTCGCATCGGCTCACTACTGTACATAATGGTGGTTATGGGAAGCGCCAATATGCGGTGGCATTTACTCGCATTTCTTTCATCTTTTGCCCTTGACCCACTCTAACCTTCAACCTACGCCTACATGATGGTGATTACACAAATCTCAATGTTTTTGTAGAAATCATTTAACTCGCAGTTTAGCTCGACCCGCACCCGCGGCTGCATTTCCATGGCATGTAACGCAAAGAAAGAAAGAAGAGAGAAAGAAGGAAGTGCGTGGTGAAGGATCAGGCATAGACAGTAGACAGTGATGAAGGGCACAGTATAGTTACAGAGGGCAAACCGTTCCGGTAAAGTACTAACGTATGACTAAGATGACTGGTAGGTTATGACGCCAATAACTTGACACCCTTGCTAGTTATGTGACGATTAACGATTAAAAAAGGCAGCTTCCGGGATTCTGACGACTTTCACGGCGTGGAACGGGCTTGTAATAACTGCATGATTTGGATTCTTTAGTTGTCCTATCACGAATGTACTTACCACTTTCATCAGACGCCCAGCTTAACGGCTGTTTGACAGAGTCGGCTCTTCCTACATGTCGTTCTGTCATATTCATCTGAGGTGAAACGCTTTCTGTATATTTTAGGCGAAGGCAACAAAAATGAAAAAAGTGACGCTCTCAAGAAAAAAAATCATGTAGCACAGCGGGCTTTCTGTACCTTCCGTATTTAGGAAGAACGGTGGGGGCAGACTTTCCGGGGTTCGGGGACGTCGCTTATCATCTGGCACGCTCAGCAACGGCACGCGTAGTTTGTCTTTTCTCTTTCCTCTTCCTTATTTCTCTTTAAAGTCTCTGCCCTTTGTAATGTCTCATATTTAAGTTAGCAAATTGGCCGTTATATCACGAAGATTATATCAATTCACCTCGTTGAAAGTGGGCATTTCGTTATGAAATTGGTTTCTGTTGAAGTACTGACCTGAAAAAAAATCTCCTTTTCCTTATGTGTTGGCGTTCTGTGGCAACAGCTTTCGTAGATTTTCTCACACCAGGATATAAAAAAAAAGGCGAATAGAAGAAAATGTGAGGCTCTTGTGCTTCGATATTTTTTTTTTTTTTTGCCACTATCCTTGGAGAAATCTCGCTTAGCCCGTCGATGCAGATCAAATTTCGTTCGCTTTGAGGTAGCGGTGTGTCGCAATCGCAAAACGACGTCCAATCAAGCTTAACAGTTTCCCGTGTGACGAGATCGTCTGTCTCCCCGCTTGTTCTTATCGAATTTCTTCGTTCTCGCACGCCAATTTTAGATTCGAAGTCAAAGGATTTCGTGCGCGCCTTTTCGTAAGAGAAGGTCAAATTTCAATGTCCACCGAAAACCACAAAGAAAGGGTTAACCAACGAGCGAAGCTTGGGCGCTGCAGACATAGGAATGAGGCGTGACCGCACTGCGGTGCTGCGGTGAAAGAAGCAAGATAGGCATTCTGCGCATTATTTAATTTAGCGCAAATATTCTTGTTTCGCTTGAGGCAATGAATAGGAGTTGTGCTGCTACACAGGCACACACTCGCATTGACGGACATGTTACCATGTTTTTCGGCGAGTGTGAATAGGTGCGTGTTTTCAAGAGCGCCATATTCGCCAGAATAAATCAGTCGAGCGCATGGCGGTGTACATTTGTTGTCGGCGCCCAGACAGTTGCAACGCCTTGCACCAGAGTAACATCTGGTTGACCCACCTGCCTATCTTTTTCTCCCCGTCTTTTCCTCCTCTGCTTTTTCTCCCTGCTTTGCCTTCCCTTCCTCGTCCTCCTGTCGGCTTTACCACAAAGCTCACTTCTTGAAAGTGCACCAGTAACGAAAGCCCGTATTAGCTGAACGCCTAAGGCAACTCACGCGAAGCGGTTTGCTCGTGCATCGCTGGCGGTGTACAAACGAACAGAACAGAAGACTCAATCCTCCCAAGGGTAGCCGCCAGACGTGTTGTACATCTCCTCGTCCATCGTGTTTGCTTGTACCCCTGGGTGTTACAACGTCTTCGCGCCCCTCAGTTAGGCCGAAGAAACCCAAACCGTTACGGAGTATATACTATTTACTTCTTATCCACACATCTGCCGCTGCGCTGCCTGTATGGCGGCCGGCGCAGTCGTGCTCCGAATTTTTCTTCCGAAGCCCACGGGGCATTCCGCTTCTAGGCCGCCCGTGGGTTTTGATGTTCGCTTTTGGCTTCCACGACTTTTCTCCCCACTTGTGCTGTTCTGCGTTTGTGTGTGTGCACATATCAACCGTCCTTCTCTGACTTCTACGTGGCAGTCCAGGCTCGACCGACCCAGCCATTTTGTTGTTGTCTTCGAAGTCATTGTTTGTGCAGCTCTTAACCCCACAGTATAAAGCTGCCCGGGGAAAACAATAACCCTGCAATCTTCAGGAGTGGGCTGGCAGTATCGGAGAAGAAGGTCGAAACGTTTTTCTCTCGCTGCTGCTCTGGATGAAAGGGTCATTTGTTGCATTCTTCTGTGGATGTTTGCTACTAGACGACTAGCCCTCCTGTGGGGGATGCGTTCTCGTCCATTCTTTGCAGCTTGGCTCCCTTTCAATGTTTCAAAGCGTTTCTTTCTATTTCTCTATCTGTATCTTTTTCCCGGTACTCCCTGCCAGTCTTTCTCGTTGACCCAACGGTATTACGCTTCGCTGTTCCAACTTCGATGTTATTCTGCTTCGTCATCACCCGTTATTTTGTCGTCGATTTCACGTTAGTTTGGGGCCCTACTTTTCATGGCGACATAGGACATTTTCCAAGGTACCATATTGCCAGTGCGATTTATTTGCGTCGGAGCTCGGCGTTTGCTGACGCTGTTTACCGACTTCGACCACCTACTTCTTTATAGACAGTTATATATTCTCATGGTCTCATCATTTTGTATGTAAAGAAATATATAAAAGAGGGAACTAACGATAGCTTTTTTGTCTCCTGGGACGCACCCACGTAAATGCCGAATGTAGTACGTACGTAGTGACCTGTCACACTTGACGTTATTCATTTATAAGGTACCACGCCGAAGACCATCGGTGCCACTTGTTTGCTTGTATTGTAATTTTAACAGTAACGTTGCGGTGAATTTTTAAATAAGCAATTTATTTTATGTATGCGTTAACAAAATGTTACTCGTATTAAGCAGCCACACCTTGTCGTGCGCTAATGCTGCAGCGATGGTTGTCCGCAGCGCTAGGTGGCCGACGCCCAAGCGTCAGCCAACGCAGTCCTGCTAAGATAAGAGGTCCTTTCTTCAGTGTCATGTGCAACTGTTATATTTTAAATGCAAAGCATCCAGTCGGATAGGACGTCCAGAATAGCGTGCAATGTTTATGCCAAATTTTGCGACACCGTACCAGACTTCAATAGGGGGAGTGGACCACGGCCACCACCTGCCTTGTATTTAGCCTGCCCACGTACTTTCACAAGAACCTCGCGTGCGAATACACCTGTAGGAGTAGCGTAGAAATGCTTGGGAGGTATATCGTCATTGAGCAAAAAAGGATACTGTAAGCAGAAGTAACAGCAGTGTAACAGTACGAACGACGTACAGTTCTTCAAGCTACTCATCTTTAAGACATGTACGAAGCCTCGACGGAAGACTTCGCTTTCGTTATGTACTCAACTCGCTCCAAAATTGATGAAAGAAAACTTAGTATTGAAGTTTCGTGCGGTGTTTTCAACCGTGTGACCCGCTTTTGGCCGAAGAGACTTGCCGCACGAAGAAGGAATGTCACATGGCAACACGGCATTCACACGTAACTTACGCAAGCCTCTGTCATCGGCTTCAGAGCACCAAATGAGGAGCAAAAGCGCGACTTCTGGCTCACTTACTGGCCCGGTCGATTTTGAGCCGGAAGTGGCCCACAATGCCGACCGTTCCGTGCCTTGGACCGCACAGATGACGTTGATTGTGATCAGACTCGGCTCAGCTTGACTTCCTTGGCTCCGAAGAATTACCGGGCTCTCTTTTTTTTTTAAATGAAAAGCATGAAAAACAGCACCACCAATTGTTAAAACCTGCTCGCCATCGGAAAAACTGTCTGAAACAGGCAATGACTCTTCTGTGGTGAAGAAAGGTACAAGTTCCACACGAGAAAAGTAGTTATAAATGAAGATCTCGAATTTAACAAAAGGACCTTCGAAAATTGATCAGCTGTCTGCGCCACAGAAGACAGCTCCGAAGCTCGCTTTCCGCCGTAGACTGGCGAGATGACGTTGACAGCGCAGACGTGTACTGAGGCTGAACACTGATTTATGTTCTTAAAGCAAACTATTTTTCTTTACTTTCTCAGCGCGGCACACTAAGTGTAAAATTTTCTTCTTTTACATCTTGAGGGCCGCTTGAATAGCACCTGTTTTTTTGGTATATTTAAAATTTTTAACGACGAACTTGAGCCTAAATTTCGTAGCGGTGACGTTTCCTTGTTCACAGAGCCACAACCAAGTCTTCTGTGCATTCACAGCGCTTTTATATGTCTTTTGAATAAGTCAAGGTTGAAGCGACAGATGAAATTTTCTCCCCATTTGACTAAAATATACTTACAAGGGCTGTATGCATTCCGGTTGCAGTCTGCCCAGGTACCATGAAAAGATGAAGCGTGAGTGTGTGCGTATTCATAGCACTAGCTTTCTTCTCACTTCCAGCTAGACCTACCTAGTTTAGCGTGCAATTTCGCCGCAAGGGCGAATTCGAAGGGCTCACGTTGTCTTTTTGCCCTAGTTGTTTCAGTTGCAACAATTTAGCCGCAGCTATTCCCGCAGCTAGCTCAGCTGGTCGGCCATTCGTAAATTATGATTGAGTTACGTAATAAATTGTTAATCCATTCATTCATTAATTTATTCTGAACGTTTATTCGTTGGTGAACGCCCATGGACACGTATCCATAAACATCTGGGTGTGGATTCAGGCGTTATCGACTTTTTTTATCGACTAAAAATAAATAGCATTAGTATTATTGCCACCATCCATTCATTGCCATTGTCTATGTGCCGAACCGCTATCACCCGTGACGAGAAACCCGCAGTCTGCTCTTTGTTAAGGGAATGACCTCCGAAGAAAAATTAGACGCTAGCGGTCAGATCTCGTGGAACTTCGCCTCTTGATCCTTTGATCCCCGATTTTCGTAGCGGGACGGACAGCGCCATGGTAGCGGCCCCTTTCTCTGCTAAGATCCCAGAAAGAGCACCGAGATGGGAAGAAGAGCTTAACTGTCTTCTAAGGGGCTGCCAGGGAGCTTTCGTGCGCGATGATTGGCCTCCCGTCCAGCTTTCTGGGATCAATGGCCGCGTGAATCCCTACGACTTAAAGACTGTTGCGAGATGGGGACTTATCGGTATAACGTATAGGAACTAGCGAGCGAGTAAACAACCGTGTTTTCGTTTCGTTCCACCAACGGCTGCTCTCTTGTTGATCGTTGGGAAGTTATGTCTGCTTTGTCGCGGTTCTTTGGTAAGTTGGGCGCTGCGACATATGATGTTTCGAAAACAGGCTGGCCGCGAAAACACCTGATGCGCACACAAAAGGTTGAGCCGCTAAAGGCGAAACGGTCGATGTGGTAAGTTCTGTCGTTGTATCGAAGGCAGCAACGCAAAGAAAGTCAAAGTACATACTTGCAACTTAATCGACACTCCACCATGTTATAATAATTACTAAAATTTTCTCGTGCCAAAAGAGAGGGTGTAATCTTAAGGCACGACGTAGCTGAGGGACACCAGATCGGTTTCAATCTCCTGAGGTTCTTTGCCGTGCACAGTACATGGGTGTTCTTGCGTTCGATGATGCAGCAGCCTAACATCGAAATGCGGTCCGCAGTGGCATGTAATCGAACACACGTCCTCGATATTAACAGCGCAAAAACACCGCGCCGCTTTCATCACTTCTGTATTCAGTGAAAGACAAAGAGAAAGTAGCAGGGAAAGGCACGGAGGTTAGCCAGACGCACGTCCGGTTGGCTACCTTACACTGTGGGGAAAGGGATTAGGCTATAAAAAAAAAGGAAGCAGAGAACATGGAGAATGCCATTTAATCCGGTGTTGCACACAGTGACACCACATTTTGTCCCTAGGGACTGTGGAATTCGCTTGCTAAGTTTGGGTTTGAAGTATGTGTCATGTTGTCTGGTGCTCGACAGTGTTCGCCAGACAGCGCATCAACAATACCCCGGTTCCACAAACAATTCGTCAGGCAGTAAACCGATTCTTGAAGACAAACCTTTAATGTCTCATTGAAGGGTGTTCTTGAAGGACCTAGGCTTCGAGGCTTATACGGCAAAAAAAAAAAAAGTGAGAATAGAGAGAGAGAGAGAGACATAGAAAGATGTCACGTCACCACAGGAAACCCATGAGCACGCCGTACCAAATGCTTTTTATTTCAGAAATACTCCTAAAGGCCCCTAATTCAGTGTACTACACTGGAGATTTAGTACAAGCATTGCAATAATTATTACAATAACTGGCAACTGATGCAGTCGAGTAAGTGATAAGCAATTGAAAAGCAAGTATACACGGATGTTTTCTGCATTTAGCCTCATCGAAATGCGTCCGCCGTGGTCAGGATTCAATCCCGCGACCCTGAGCTTCGCAAGCGAATAGTGCGGGCATGATTGAAAGCAACACGTCTCATCGATATGCGGATGAGTGCAGGTGGTGATTTCGCATTTCCATCACGCAAACAACCTTACATGTTTCCGCCACCTTTCTAGCGCGATGACCTTAAGACCTCGTGTCGCAGAAAATCCCGGTGCCGACGTCAGAGTCGGCGTAGGCGTCCATGACGGAACTAATTATCTCGGCCTACCGCGGACGCCGTTTCCTGGAGCGCACGACCATGCATGCCGTAGCTCCTCCATCGAACAGGCGCGTTAGTGAACAAAATCCGATTTCTCCAAGTAAAATCCGTTAGGAAAATCGTAAACTGCGACCTACAGACATAACAGCCTTGCCTGTAACCTGAACGTACAAAACGTAATTTCATTACGAGAAGGCGATGCGAACGGGGACCAATGACGTTATGGCGTTCACTTTTTAAGATACAAAGCTACTGCGTCCTCCGACATATTTAAAATTTTGTGTGGGTGTCAGCTCAGCTTCAAAGACACCGGGTACACAAATTAGGTTTCGGCTATCCCTCACAGGGGCGCCGGCTATGCGGCGAGGAATATCGCCAGCAACTGTGCCCCGAACACACTGCCACAGTTTCCTTAGCGTATTTTCGTCGCAGCAATTTATCATCGCCAATAGAGGTGCCCAGCTTCGTCTAATGCTACCGTAGACATTTAATTGCACGCTCTATCACGCTTTAGCGCAGCAGGTGCCTAAGGCATTTGCTTTTCAATCGAGGCCTCACTCCTCGCTTTCTTCCCGAACACAAAGGGCTCCTTTCCCAGAAACGTGCCATGGATTTGGCGCTGGGAAGGATATCTATGGCGAACTTGAGATAGGCGCTCTAAATAGGGAAGTCTTTAGGCGTCTCTCGGACGCCACTTAAGCTGATTACATGCCTACGCATGCGTGGCTGCATCGACTATGCAACAGGGCCTTCTTTTGAGCTCGGCTATGACGGATTTCTCCTACCTGCGCCTCAGAGTGGTTCCTTATCAGAGACATCGTGAATACGGTGTCTCAGTGCGGCCTTATCGACGTTAGCGCGGACCTTCTTAATCCGCTATTGGCGCGGCCTGGTACTTGACAAATGGATCTTGCCTCGACATTAGGCATGTTTCGTACGTGTGCGATGAAGGGGGAAAGGTCTTTGTGAATGTATTTTACCAGGAAGGAGGAATTTTTAAGGAAATAAAATAAGAATGTGGCAGTTGTTATAAAAGGTATCACTGCAGGAGCTAAGTGGACAGCCTTCGAAGTTCATTATATTTTATGATTACAAATCTTGGTCATAAAGCAACGTTTATAAATTTCTCTCCCTCTCATTTTTTATTGAGTTGTATAGTTATTTTTTTGTCGCTTTGTCGTTCTGCACTTGTTATTTCCCTCGAAGTGCGCTCGTGTTAGCATCAGTTAAAACGCGAGCTTGCTGCGGCTGGCGGAGCTTAAACAACCAAAGCTTAAAATGCCTGCACGCTTTAATAAACTCCCCACGCTCTACCTGCTTAAGTCCACCCTTTCAGTTTGTTCAACCTTCCTGTGCTCGCAGCTCTCATAATCTTAATCTTTTGCCACTTAAATTTAGAACTCATCTGTGCAAAATCCTCTAACAATATTGTTGTTTTGTGGGGTTTTACGTCACAAAACCAGCTCCGATTATGAGAGACGTCGTAGTGGAGGGCTCCGGAAATTTCTACCACCTGGGGTTCTTTAGCGTGCACTGACAGCGCGCAGTACACGGGCCTCAATATTTCGCCTCCATCGAAATGCAGCCGCCGCGGCCGGGATTCGATCCCGCGACCCTCGGATCAGCAGCGGAGTACCTTAGCCACTAGACCACCGTGGCGGGGCGATCCTCTAACAATAGAAGGTTGGAATGCACCGCCCGGATCTGTTGGCGCTTTATTAACAGTAGATTTTTTGTCTGCAGTTGTCATGTAATATTGTCGCCACTCCTGCCATAGCCCAGAATGGGCTGCAGTATATACAAACGAATAAAATAAAAAGATAGATAAAATGACACTGTCTCCAGACACTTTCAGAGAAAGAATACAACGGACCGCACGCACTGCGGGAACCGATGTCCTGCGAAGCACTCAGCGAGGAAATTGCCTGTACCGACCGAACTCTTTGACACTCATGCAAGTGTTATACGAGTAGCGCCAAAGTCCTTGAAAAAAAAAAATCACAGCATATCCACGGGGTGAATGATGATGAGTGGGCGAAGCTCCGGAGGGAATCATCGGTAAACCGTGAATCTTTCGCGTAAATCGCCCAGTCGATCATCATGTAAAGGCGTGAGAAACACTGTATTCGTACGCTGGGATCTCGCGTTTAAGGGGGATATGCTGTGCTAGAGCCAGGCCTGCGCGGAACTGCAGGACAGTGACAGCGTAAGCAGGAGGAGCTACTTTCTTAGAGGCCACTTTAAACACTTGAGGAAACTAGTGCAAGTAGAAGTGGTAGGTATCTCCTGCGCCATAACTTATCATTTCGCCAAGTAGGGAAGTACCCACTACGCCATAATTACCAGTGCCTCCGTAATGGGTTCAAAGCTACAAAGCACGCAGCTCTGTGTTCTTTCAAATGATGTCTCGACCTCGTTATACAATCCATTTTCGCGTCGTGTAGCGGTGTATTACTATTTTTCAACGTAACATTACGTTTGTTAATGCGATTCCGCGGGAGACATTATACCTGTTTAGGTCTTTTAGCGATAATTTTTCAACCACAGGCGTAGCTCAGTGGTAGAACGCTCGACTGCCACGCCGAGAGCCTGGGTTCGAATCCAGGCAGAGGACACAACTTTCGGAATTTTTTTTTCATAAAAGTAGACGTGGCTACGTACATCACCAACAACGAACACCATGGGATGTACAGACCCACGCCCTCAGGAGCTTCGCCCCTAAAAAATTAGCATTCGTGCGCGTAACGTGCGCTATGAAGGCTCGCCGGCAGCACTGTAATGTCTCTGCACGTCAGTGCGCACACGTCTGTTCCGTCGAAGAGAAATGCGCCCGGCGGTGCGCTGATGCGCATATCATCAGCGTCATTTGTTGCTGCAGCGTTCTTACGGGATCGAGCGAAGCTGGACAGTAGCCTGCTGAGTGATCATGACACATAGACGTTGTGTCCTATGTTGCCATAAGCGCTGTTAACACGTACCGCTACCGCATGGGAACAACCTAAGTGGTAGCGTGCTTGCTTGGCACCGCGGGGACCTGTGTTCGATTCCTATCCCCTACTACGTGGTAGAGGATAAGAATCACTGGCAAACGGACAGGATAAGAATCACTGGCAGACACAGACAAACGCGCTACAGTGCCTTCGGTGATTACAGTGCGTTTGCCTGTGTCTCGCTTCTTCTTAAGTATATATCCATATCTCAAGATAGAATTAACAGTTATCGTTTTTTATCATTTAATCTATATAAGATGTGCTGTAATGGAATATTGAGCGTTTATTGATTGTTGGTGCTCGGATTCACATAGGCCGTAAGGTTAGCATTCAATCACCCGCTGCTCATACCAGTCTTCGCTGGGTGGGGATAAGGCACTGTGATTTTGTAATCAATCGTTAATCATGACTTTTATGATAAGTATGGCAGGTTAATGACGTCAAGATGAATCTTTCATGTTCCTCATGCATTGGTTCCCATTTTGTAGCGTATAAACAGAACGACCAGGAGAGCTTCCAGACGTCGTCGGATAGATAGATAGATAGATAGATAGATAGATAGATAGATAGATAGATAGATAGATAGATAGATAGATAGATAGATAGATAGATAGATAGATACGGCCAATGTTCAAATTCGGCAAAAGATGCTTCGGATGTATGAAATGACGTTCTTATATAAATGGAAATTAACTACAGCCCAAAAGATCGCCGGAGAAATCATCGTGTTAGTGCACTCCTGAATCTACTGGTTGTTAAAACAGAAGCACGCTGAGCAAAATGAAATATTACTGTTGAATATTTCTCCCTAATCTTGACATTTGTAAATATCCTGCAGGACTTGCTCATATATGCGCCCACTGGTCTTTCGACAGCAGCTGCCGCCACTATTACGTCCAACACAGAACAGGTTTCGAACCTCACCGCACGGGCGTTTTTTTTACGCGCACGAAGCATATAAATGCACATACGCAATGAACCGCAGGAATCCCCAGCGCGTGTTCCGTTTACGTCAAAATAACAACCGAAGCATTCGTATGTGTGCTCTCTTTTTTTCTTGCGCACTTCTTTCCTTTCGATCAGCTCCGTTTTTCCTAGCTTCTCCATATTTCGATGCCACGTTCCTGGATAGAGAGAAATCATCATCATCATCATCATCATCATCATCAGCCTGTTTAGGTCCACTGCAGGACGAAGGCCTCTCCCAACGATTTCCAATCCACCCTATCCTGAGCGAGTTGGTTCCACTTTATGCCCGCAAACTTTTTAATTTCATCGCTCCATCTAACCTTTTGCCTACCTCTGCTGCGTTTTCCCTCTCTTGGTATCCATTCCGTCGCTCTTACTGTCCATCTGTTATCCTTCCTCCTCATGACATGTCCTGCCCAGGTCCACTTCTTTCTTTTAATTGATAAGATAATATCGGCTACTCCTGTCTGTTCTCTGATCCATTCCGCTCGTTTTTTATCTCTTAGCGTTACCCCTATCATTTTTCTTTCCATTGCACGTTGCGTGCTCCTTAGTTTCATCTCTAGTTTTTTCGTTATTCTCCATGTTTCTGCGCCGTACGTTGGTACTGGGAGAATGCAGTGATTGAATACTTTTCGCTTTAAAGAGAGCGGTAAGTTTCCGGTCATGATTTCGTAATGCCTTCCGAATGCGCTCCATCCCATCCTTATTCTGCGGAGAATTTCTTTTTCCTGGGTAGGAGTTCCTGATATTAACTGTCCCAGATATACATATTCGTTTACACATTGTAAGGGTTCATTGTTGATTTTAAATTCCTGTTCCTTAGCTAAGCTACTGAGCATAACTTTGGTTTTTTGCCCATTCATTTTTAATCCAATTTTAATGCTTTCCCTGTTTAGGTCATCAATCATGTTTTGTAATTCGTCACCATCATTGCTAAAGAGCACAATGTCATCTGCAAATCTCAAATTGTTTAGATATTCTCCGTCTATTCGAATGCCCTTTTCTTCCCAGTCTAGACGTTTAAAGACTTCCTCTAAATATGCAGTGAATAGCATCGGGGATATTGTATCTCCCTGTCTCACACCTCTCCTGATCGGGATTTCTCTGCTTCTCTCATGTAGGAGTAGTGTGGCTCCGCAATCTTTCTATATGCTGTTTATGGTTTTCACGTATACGCCAGGTACCCCTTGTCGACGTAGAGCTTCTAGAACTGCTTGTATTTCTATGGAGTCAAATGCTTTCTCGTAGTCGATAAACGCCATATAAAGAGGTTTGTTATATTCCGCGTACTTCTCAATTATTAGGTTTAGGTTGATAGCGTGGCTGTGGTCCATTGTCGAGTAACCTTTCCTAAAGCCAGCTTGCTCTCTCGGTTGGTTAAAGTCAAGTGTTTCTCTTATCCTCGTAGAAATTACCTTTGTAAATAGGTTGTATATTACTGGGAGTAGCCTGATTGGTCTGTAATTCTTTAACTCCTTTATGTCACCTTTATTGTGGATAAGGATTATATTAGCATTTTTCCAGCTGCGCGGTACACTACATGTCTTGATACATTTCGTGAAGAGCGATGCAAGTTTTTCAAGTACAATATCTCCTCCGTCTTTGATCAAGTCGGCTGTTATAGCATCGTCACCAGCTGCTTTACCGCGGGACATGAATTCTACAGCATTAATGAAAGGGTAGCATGCGTCGTAATAAAACTAAATAAGAGGTATAAAATTAAGATATTCCAGGGATATACGCCAACAACGAGCTACGACGATGAACAAGTAGAGCAATTCTACGAGGATATCGAATTAGCAATAAAGAAAGTACGGACACAATACACAGTAGTCATGGGGGATTTCAACGCAAAAGTAGGAACGAAACAAAGGGGAGAGCAGGCGATTGGCAACTACGGCGTCGGCCGTAGGAATAACCGTGGGGAAATGCTAGTACAATTTGCCGAAAGGAACCAGCTTTGAATAATGAATACGTTCTTCAAGAAACACAAGAATAGCAAGTGGACGTGGAAAAGCCCTAAGAGGGAAACAAAGAATGAGATTGACTTTATAATGTGCGGACAACCAGGTATAATTCAAGACACAGAAGTAGTGGGGAAGATAAAATGCAGCGATCAGAGACTAGTAAGGGCAAAGATCGTACTTAACCTAAAGAAAACAAGAACTAAATTATTTACTAGAAAAAAATGTAATGTAGAGGTAATCAGAGCGAAGAACGAAGAATTTAAAGTCGCCCTAAGCAACAAGTTCGAGGCCCTAGGCGAAAACGGTGACGATTTAGAACAAATAAACAAAACCATAACGAAAACAATCCTTGAAACGCCGATAGAAGTCGGGGGTAAAACAACAAAGCAAGCAAAAAGTAAGCTGTCCCAATCTACCAAGGACTTAATAAAAAAACTCCAACAAATGAAAGTAACTTCATCAAAAGATAAGATTGAATTCGCAGAACTATCAAAGTTGATCAGTAAAGCCAGGCAAAGAGATATAAGAAACTTTAACACGAGAGAAATAGAGAAAGCAGCAGAAAGAGGCACCAGCATTAAATCGGTCAAAAAGAATCTGCACTTAGGACAAAACAAAATGCATGCGCTAAAAGATAAACACGGTAACGTTATCAACAGTTTCAACGAAATAGTAAAGGTAGCAGAAGATTTCTACTCGGAACTGTACAGCTCTCAGACAGACCATGCAACCTTAATAGAAATAGAACCAGAGGAGGTCACCGAGATTCCATGTATAACCGCTGACGAAGTCAAAAAAGCTGCCAAAGGCATGTCCCGCGGTAAAGAGAGAAATACTGCAACATAAATTTTGTCCTGGAACAAAGTAGTTCTTGAGAGTACGACAAGAAATGGCACAGAGCGCATGCTGCAGGACATATATTTGATGCGCCCACGCAGGAAGTATTGATATGAAGCTGTCAGGACGGCCGATCATTTATTTAAAGCACATTTTCCCTGGATCCTGCTCCAAGGCGGGATAGATGCATTCCTTTACTCTGGCAGTGGTTTGAAAACAACGGGAGATGCAAAATTAAAAAACGCTGGGAACTGCACAGAAGCGATGAAATAGCGTGGGATCCATCTCGTAGTTGTGACAGACAGAGTGTTTTGATTACGTGCCGTGGAGGCCATGAAATATTAGCTTACGAAGCTCCTTTTGGTATAACAATACATTCTGCAGAAACTGTGGCCGCGTCAGTGACCATGATTTACATCGTAGTGTCATAGAAGACGGCATGAATGTTATATGTTCCCTGGGAAAAAATATTCTTGTATGTAAGGTTGACACGCATTATATATATATATATATGTATATATTACTACGGCACATACGCGAATGTGTTTCACGGTTGGTCCAAAGAAGAAGACGACAAGTGATAACCAAATGCGGGCTGTTCTTGCTGTGCACGGTTATGGTGGAGCCTGCAAATACAGTTGTATATAGCCTTATTTGTGCGTAACAATATATATATATATATATATATATATATATATATATATATATATATATATATATATATATATATATATATATATATATATATATATATATATATTATTTATTCAAAATTTCTTACAGGACCATTGAAGGGCATTGAGTAAGGGGGGCATCTGCATTTACAAAACAGTAACATACAAATTATACAAATAACACAAAAGAAAGGGAAGAATAAAAGAAAAGAGCAAGATAAATATTATGAACAGTAAAGTGCAACAACCTTATACAATGCTATATAACGCGCAACGACATCAGGTTATCACGGAAAGTTTCACGGTTAGGTTGGACGGATGGATACAATGTGATCAGGAAGACCGTTCCAATGTGCAATGGCTCTAGGCAGTGGTGATGAGTTAAATGCCTGTGTTTGACCATGAATGCGCATGAAACTACGTGCGTTGTGAATGCGTCGAGACGTGCGCAGAGGCGTATGAAGCGGCGGCAAACAGTGAAATCTGTTACTATAAATGTACCGGTGAAATAAAGATAACAGAGCAATGGCGCGGCGTTCTTCTAGTGGATGAAGTGCAAGATCTTGTTTTATTAGAGTAATGCTTGAATGATAGTCGTAGTTGCCAGAGATGAATCTCGCTGCCCTGTTCTGGACGGCTTCCAACATACGGACAAGGTAATCTTGATGTGGCGACCATATAAAATATATATATATATATAATATATATATATATATATATATATATATATATATATATATATATATATATATATATATATATATATATATATTATATATATATATATTATTTATTCAAAATTTCTTACAGGCCCATTGAAGGGCATTGAGTAAGGGGGGGGGGGGGGCATCTGCATTTACAAAACAGTAACATACACACAAATTAAACAAATAACGCAAAAGAAGGGAAGAAATAAAAGAAAAGAGCAAGACAAATATTATGAACAGTAAAGTGCAACAACCTTATACAATGCTATATAACGCGCAACGACATCAGGTTATCACGGAAAGTTTCACGGTTAGGTTGGACGGATGGATACAATGTGATCAGGAAGACCGTTCCAATGTGCAATGGCTCTAGGCAGTGGTGATGAGTTAAATGCCTGTGTTTGACCATGAATGCGCATGAAACTACGTGCGTTGTGAATGCGTCGAGACGTGCGCAGAGGCGTATGAAGCGGCGGCAAACAGTGAAATCTGTTACTATAAATGTACCGGTGAAATAAAGATAACAGAGCAATGGCGCGGCGTTCTTCTAGTGGATGAAGTGCAAGATCTTGTTTTATTAGAGTAATGCTTGAATGATAGTCGTAGTTGCCAGAGATGAATCTCGCTGCCCTGTTCTGGACGGCTGCCAACATACGGACAAGGTAATCTTGATGTGGCGACCATATAAAATATATATATATATATATATATATATATATATATATATATATATATATATATATATATATATATATATATATATATATATATATATATATATATGGGTGTATGTGTGTGTGTGTAAATTATTTTACGTGCGGGGTGAGCAAGTTGCAAGAACAGCCGCAATATTTTCATCATGAAATTTGAATTTTCATTTCAAAACTGCACTGGGCGATTTTTTAGACCAGTACGCCAGCTTTTGAGTGTACTGTTTATATAACTATGTGGCGGGACGCACGATCTGCCAAGGCTGCGCCAGCACAGTTGCCACTTTCTCCCGAAAGCAGGCGCTTCAAATTTCAAAGTGGTCAGCCGGAGCGCTCGGCGGCCTTCCAAAAGCAGTGATCGGCGAAGCGACGCGAATTTCTGTAAATTGAGGCATTAACGTGGCTGAGATAAAGAAAGAATGAAGGCGCCTGCCATAGAACGTCCGGAGAAGGAGGATGACGGTAACGTTTGAAGCAAGGAATTGCGCGTTACCTAACGGTCGGAGACATGTGGTCAGGTCCCTTATGTGAGAACGCAATGCCTGGATTTGGGGCTGGTGCTACGTCATTTTGAAACCTAACGCACACATTATATCATTGTTATCTGATGCTGTGTAAGGTCGCCTTGGACTGAATGAACCTCTTTTGTTTTGTTTTTTAAAATGTAGATATCATTTGCATATGTATGCAAGACGTGTACATTTTTCCATGAATTCGTTGCTTTGAGAGACAGGAATGAATGCAGCGCAAGCGCTATGTTTCAGATTTTTTGCGATACAGTCTACAGACTGTATGCGTACAGGTAAGCATCTAGGCAAAAGCATCCCGGCCCGCACATCTGCGGCAGGCTGACAACGCAATCCTATGCCTGGTTGCAAAATGCAAGATCTGGCCTACACTGCGCGCCGTGTTCACGCTAACAATAGCAGGTGGTAAAAGTTTTCACTCACTCACTCACTCACTCACTCACTCACTCACTCACTCACTCACTCACTCACTCACTCACTCACTCACTCACTCACTCACTCACTCACTCACTCACTCACTCACTCACTCACTCACTCACTCACTCACTCACTATGAATGAGTGAGTGAGTGAAGCTAAATCTGAAGGTGACTAGTGGTCCACGTGTGCCGATTCTGCTGACGCTAACATAACCTCCGTTTCTCGGCGTTATCGTCACATCGCTAGGAGCCTATGGAGAAAGCGCTAACGCAGCCCTGTTTGCTCACTCTTTCTCCGGCAGCAGGGAAGCAACAGCGCCTGTGGAAGCAAGAAAAAACAGCGATGTCGGCATACCCTCGCCAGTAGCGCCGTCAGAGTTGCTGGGCCAGCGAGGATCCATGATGGATGGAGGGGCCGCGTCGTCACGCGGACGCCAAGGAATGCGAGGCAAACATTTGTCATCTTGACGTTTATGGGCGCCGTCCCCGGCTATTGTCTTCATAAATCGCTCCACCACCCTTTGTCTCACGTGTACAACTGCGTCGGTAAGTGATTTACGGGCACTGAATATTCATATACGCCACGTCAGGCTCACATATCAGCGCCAGCTGGCGCATCTTTCCCCGAATAAATCCGAGATTTCAATCCTCTCATGGGAAAATAACGGTGCGGTTCGGTAAATCTGTTGGTGTTGGTTGGCGAAGGCGAGGGAGAAAAATATGAATGGATCGCAAGGGACATGATTAGGTTATCTTCCATACAGGAGGGTAGTATTAAATGCGAACCATTTCTTGGGAAACCTAAGTCACTTGGAACGAATCTATCTATCTATCTATCTATCTATCTATCTATCTATCTATCTATCTATCTATCTATCTATCTATCTATCTATCTATCTATCTATCTATCTATCTATCTATCTATCTATCCGCGCCTTGGTGCTCTCCTGGTCAGCACGTTCACCTGATGCACCCAAATATTTGGGACGCAGGGTATAAACGTACGACCAATATGAGTTGCGATCTTTACAACACTAACATGTTATGGTTGTCATGTACGTCACGATTAACGGTACTGCAATCACGCGTGGTTCTCTGCACCTCAAATGGTGCACTGCCTTGAGAATCGGCCCACACATCGGAGAGCCGGCTTAAAGAGCTCCGCTCTCAAGACAAGGGAACACCGTTTGTCCATGCTTGCGATTAAAATGTACACGTAACAAGCACACAGACACACATGCAACTGGCGAAGCGGTGGTGGGGTATCGGACACGTGCCCTCGATGTACCAAGCAAGCACGCTATGACTAGGCTAGGGTGGCTCCTCCTACGCGGTTATGTGGAGTAAATAAACCTATTGCACCTCCACTTGTAACGATATGTTTGTGTAACGTGAATGACGCTTCTAGTGTATGATAAGCGCTATCATAGCAATTCGTATGTCCGGCTACCATACGGTATGTCTTTGTGCAACTTTGCTCCATCCCGTAGCAATACTTCAACGAACTACGCTTACGGTAGCACATCAACGCGCCGTATAGAGCATTTCTTGCACAAAACACATGTCTTCCTCTTCGACTTACGTGAGACTTTGTCTTTGTTATCTTTGTCAAACGGCAACCAGTTCTCCCTGGACGTTTGGTCCAAAAAGGTGAAGGCGTCGTCGCCACCTGGTTGTCGAGGATCGAAGGCCTGTGATCCAGCTGTGCAAGCGGTTGAACGCGGAGGCCACGTGAACGCTATTCAGCATAACCGCTGTTCCAGCCTTGCCACCGCTCGTGAGCTTGGTAGACGGTTGGTTGGTTGGTTGGTTGGTTGGTTGGTCCTTGGGTACCTTGGCGCAACCCACTCTGGGGGATCGGCCATGAACCGGAAAAGAGATTTGTATGGAAGAGAACTACTAATAAAAAAATACAAGAATTGTAATACAAATTTGATAATCAAATTTAGGTTAAACGAATAGTTTTCTGCGATGACTGAAGGTATATAATTATTAAAAAAAAGAAGTGAATGCTATGGAGATTGGTTGTCACGTACTCAGATCATGATTAAAATATATAAAATAAAAAGCTGAGCTGATCAACATTGAATTCTTTTTGTCTCACGAAGAAAATCGCATACGGCCTTGCAAACGTTCCTGTGACTAAATCCGAGAGTAGTCGCACCAAGAGAAAGGACTACTGGAAGAGACACATTTAAACCCATGTTTCTCAAGGGCATTTCCAGAAACCTTTTTCGTTGGACATTGAATCTTCGACATGATATGAAGAAGTGCTCCAGAGACTCATCCTCATCACAATGCAGACACAACGGTGACTGAGCCAGACCAGACCTGTACATGTAAAAGTTCAGTGGGGGGACTCGGCATCGTAATTTAGTGATTGAGATTTCTGCTCTTCTGGTTTCGCACCATCTATTCTTCCACGGATAAGCCAAGTGTCGGAAATCAGTTGTGGCTAGTGCAGATTTGTTAAAATTATTGCAGGTAGCATATTTTGTGAAGCGCGCAGCTGTAACAAACGCCGACGTCGGCAATACAGAAATTACCGGGCCATTTAGACGGAGCTGCTGGTTCTGAATGAACTAGCTTCAACTTCATTGTGAGACATTCCTCGCTTGTCAAAGAAAAAGAAAAGCTTGTTAGGGGACTGCAAATGACCTGCCAATTTATCATCCCCTTTCTACAGACGTGCCTGTGTCATGTTCTTCTACGCTTGCGTTATACAGTGTCGTAAACCGATAATATTGGAACGAGCAGAGATATGAGGTTAAATAGGAAGGCTGTTTTGTAATAAGAAGGATAACGCCGGCACAGCCGCATTCGCGGACCGAGAGGGGCTACCCCACTAGGTCGTCTCCTTCGTCTTCTTAGCGATCGTCGTCTTCCTTTCTTTCGTAGCACCGTGACAATATCTATTGACATAATCTCCAACAATAGGCAGAACCACGGAACAGACGTCACTCATGCATTATTAATGAAAACTATATCGTCAAAAAGTTTTCACGCCGCAGTAAGGCCGGACAATAATTTTCTCAAGCGAAGAGTTCTAGAGCTTCCACATATTTTCAAAGCAGTACGATGTATATGCCTTATTTTTGTAACATTCGGTAATCCATGCCGCCATGAGTGTCTGCAGGTATATGCCGCCTATATACGTTTTAGAGCGTCGAGTTATGTAGTAATATGGATTCCTCTGCAATACTGAAGCGAGAAATCGCACGTTAGAGTCATTAGCATCCGCGGCACCTCATCAGATTCGGCGAACAGTGTTTACCAGGCCTGTGCCCCATCCATTTAGATTAAAGGACGGCTTTAACCTCTTAGGAAGCTGGGGCGTACATTGATAGCTGCCATGACGCACCAAATCATCTCAGGCCATTTCCACAATGCGCCAGCGCAATTTTCCTCGGAAAACATTGGACGCTGTTCACCGAGCCTTGATCAGTCCGGTTAATGCTGCGAAAACTACAGTGGCATCACGTGAACCTTTGTGCAAGCAGTGGCGGCGTATTAGTTTGACCTCGTCGTCTAAAACGCTGAGGTTTATAATAACTCGCGAGGATTATGGGAGCGCTGGCAAAGCCGTTACTCGCCACAATCGCAGCGTTCCTTAATCGGCTTTTCTTAAAGAAAAGACGTTGCGATCGCGTTTCCCGCTTAGGCTCCTGCCGATGACAGGAACTGACGTCTCTGACGCAAGCGCTATAGTCAGGGCTACCAGGGGTTATTGAGTGAAATCCTCTCGAAGATCAAATAGCGAGACAGAACTTATGCCAGCTGCTCAATCTGATTTTGCTGCCACCATAACAGACAGTGCTTTCTGGATTCAGGGCTGATTTATGCTCCAGCGTTAACGTCGCCTTGTTAGACAGAAAATCATCGAGCTTGAAATGAGCTAGTTGAGCAACGCATCGCTCCGAAATATCAGGAATAGCATTAAATTTCAGCGTCTTAAATAGACACCACAATTACCACAGAAACGACAGAATAACGTATATAAGCACTACGCTTGCGGAGTGCAGGTACGGTTGCCCTGTGTCCAATTATGTGAGCTCACTTGCATGCATATACAGCTATATCAAATTTCTGGCAAGAATGCAGACTCATATAAGATCGCCTTCTTGGGCACAGTGGTGAGGAACGGAGTGATTGTAGCTATCTATTTGCAATTCGTAGTTTGTAGTTCTTAAAGAAATACTGGTCATTGTCGTTGGGGCTAACGTTTCGACAAGGGGAGTTTTCTTCGCCGTGCGGAAACTGCCTTCAGTAGCAGTGTGTTTTCTAGCGAACTGCTCACTCTCATCCCCCGCGTCAAACGTGGAAGAGTAGAGGAACAAGCTCGCGCACAGAGAAGGAAGACGAAGGAACGAAGACTGGGAGGGCAGACAGCATGAGGAATAAGATAAAAAAAATTGGACTCTTAGTCCTCGCTTTTAACGGCGGACGCTATAATAGCACCATTGTACCCCGTTCTCATCGCCTTCTCATGGAATATTCAGTGAAATCAGTGTCTTCTCTATAAATTGCTACAATTATTATTGCTCCCCTTTCGTTACAATTATTTGAGTTTTTCCCGTAATGGAATGATGTTTTCTCGTACATTGAAATTACTGTCCGAGCTGTCATGTGTGTAGGTTTTAGTTTAGTAATAGTTTAAAATTTTTATGGTGTATTACGCTTTGAAAAATTCGATTGCGTTCATAAAGTAACTGCGCCATGGTGAAGAGCTTGCATGGTCGGCTGGGCTGGCGAATAACGTTGGTTGCTCGAGATGATTATCCGCCACAGACGCCGACGGGAAGAGCGACGCCGCGCTGGATTTTCGCGAGACGAAATCTTTAACGCTATTGCTCAAAAGAAAAAGAAAAAGAAAGGGGCGAGGCTACTGCTGTATGGCTGTTGCTGCCCTAATGGAGAACAGGTGCTCTTGACGAAATGTGTGTTCTAGCGACACGCCATGTTCAACAATATTGCACCTCTTAAGGTATGCATCTGTCTGTCAGTGTCTGTCTTGTTTTAATTAGCATTCCGCATGCTATAACAGGGAAAAGCGTTTTCTTGAACATGTAGACAGTATTAAGAGTGTTGTGACTATGACACTTGAGCGGTGGTTCTAAACCTGACGCTTTGAGAGCCGCGCCAAAGTCACACCACTCACCAGTAGGAATGGAGTGTCCTTTAAAACCCCTCGCGTGCAAGCAAGCAAGCACGCTTATGCGCTTGGCGCGTTTCTGCAGCTCTAATGGCCTGCTCCAGGATTTCCTCAGCCCAAGCCTGCAAGTTAATGTGCTCGCCGCTGTCTCACAATCCCGACGAAGTGTCTTCGAGTTGCCGTTATGCTGCTCGCTTAGAGATTAATTGACATCATTTAATTCGGGCTACAATATTCTTGTTGCTTTCTAGAGTTTTCCTTAGTCGTGGGGGCCAAGATTTCCCGTCAAGTTTGGCCAACGGTAAGTCATGTTTGTACACCAAGCGGAACGAAAACAAATGCCAAAAAACTAGGGATGTAGGAAGAGCACAGCACCTAAGTGATATTAGACTGCCGCACGGGGAATGTATGTAGAGATGGAAGAATAAAAATTGAAGATAAATGGTTATGCCCACACTGACACTGCGAAAGTGGCTCCTTTTTGTGCGGCAGCCTTTTTCTTCCACGTTAGAATGGATTGAGGAGGTCGCGGCGGACTACCTAACAGTGCACTTAATTTTACGCACAGAATGCGTCCGTAACGTTGAAGGCGCACCGCGCTGGGTTGTCGAAGCGTAAAAAGGATTGTACGTTCGCTAAGGCTCCCAACGGTGCGGGACAGATTGCAAAGTTCTGTAACGTCTTCGTCGCTTGCTCTGGTCACGCGTGAGTTGCGGCGTGAGCAACTTTACGCGGAAATGGCGAAACTGCTGAACGGAAACTTTGGAATTAATGAGCACCCTCTGCTTCGGCAAGCGTAATGTGTTGAAAGGAAAGCTCCCCCTCACCCCTCCCCGCTGTTAGCGAATGGCTTCAGGGAAAAAAAAAGTCACGTTGCACACAGCGGCGAACAAGGACTTTTTGACTGGAACGGCTGATTTATGTGAAAGTGATAGTCCTCTTAAGTACCTGAATAAATGATGGCGCTCTAAGAATATACCGGGATTCACGATTTAAACGTTTATAAATACATGCTCAAATTTTTTTTACATTGCTTTTTCCGCCATCTCTTCAACTTAGGCGCTGTGCATGGGCGTAACTTGGCGTGCATAATAAAGAGAAATAATTTGAAAAGATCGGCTTTGATAAAAAAAAATTTAAGCTGGTATATCTTAGTATGCCTATTACCAATAACGGGCGTATTTACCGCAGGCAGTTCTAAGTGCATACAGTGCAATGGTAGTTGAGAGTTATTTTAAACGATGACTGGAAGAATATTTCGAAAGCAAAATTTCTAGAGTTATGAATGCGTGCCTCATATACAGACAGCGCGTGAAACTAAACGAGCAACGGAACTATGGCGAAGCCGACCCGCCCCTCAGATAGGTGTAGGCTGACGAACACCTGGCGCCAAAGGGCTGCATGAAATTCCGCACGCAGTGCACGTAATCAGCATGCCAATGATAGGCCAGAACTTTCACAGTGGCGGCGCTGGTGTTGGCCATAAGGCCTCAGAAATGAGGGAACGAGAGATAGAAGGAAAACGAGTGGCAGCTTCTAGCAACCCTTTATCTTTGTCATGGAGAGAGATGGTATCAAACAAAGATTACAGATGCAATCACGCCTGCGTTCGCTTTATCTCTTGACGGGGAAATACGCCCACAGTTCAGTACCATCTGCGGCAAGGAGCTCGATTCGGCGGCTCGTCGGGTGGATTAGGGACGAGGCGTGTGTATTCCTCGACGCGTCCTGAATAACCAAGTAGGAGGTTTCTCTCTTCAATGTACTCGGCCGCCTGACATTGAAGAGATAAAAATATGGATTTTCAGAGGAAGCCCTATGGCAGAACATGGAACGTGAATCGCGTAAGAGAAGGCTGCACACTACAGGGCACCGTTCCTCAATCGGAACCTGTCCCGTTCCCACGGCGGTAGGTTCCTTTGACAGCACGCTTTGTTACTTTTTTGTTTAGTTATTTGTGTGTCTTTTTTTTTCTGCTCCCACTTTGCCCTTTCACGTAGCGATACAGGCGCAGCCTTTGCCCAAAATATCGAAACGGCCGTATCGGCAGATCATGCGGATTTGATTCTTTTTTTGGGAGACGTCGGGCTTTCTGTGCCTCACACAAACAGCGAAATAAGAGGGCACGTAGGTTCGCGAACACGGAATAGATGCTGACAGTCTCTTCATGCGGGACTCTGCAGTGCCGTGAGATTTCAAGGCAGCCCACCATGAACTTTGCCATTGATGGGATTGGTATATCTTTAAAAGCTACAGCTAGAATTATGTGTGGAAAGTGAACTGAATGCGCCTACGTTTTGCTTACGTCTTCTTATTGCGTCATTCCTTCCTTTCTCAGGTTGCTCTGTTCCCTTTCTTTTCAGTAGCTTCCTTCTACCAGTCGAATTATTATTATTATTATTATTATTATTATTATTATTATTATTATTATTATTAGAAAATTCTCGTTGCGATCGAGCTCTTGGTGCCGCTAGGACTTCTTTCACTTCGCAGCTATAGCCGCTGCAGCTAAGTGGATATGCTACTTTTCCGAGGAACTGAAGGTTGCGAACCTGATACCTAGGCTTCAGTAGACCCATGCTAGTACGAGGGTGGGATGCTGGAAATCTCCTGAAGAGTGCCTCGAGCAATAATCACATACATTTACGGCCTGATTCTTCCGCCTCCCTCCCTTCCGCACGCACGCACGCACGCACGCACACACACACACACACACACACACACACACACACACACACACACACACACACACACACACACACACACACACACACGCACGCACGCACGCACACCACACACACACACACACACACACACACACACACACACACACACACACACACACACACACACACACGCACACACACACGTTCCAGTAAACTATTGGTCAGCTTCGCTGTCATCTGGCCTTGCGCGACCTAGTGGAAGCTGCTTACATTTTATCTGCTTAGATAGATGTAATCATGCTAGTTATGTACATGCATATTAGTTATTGAAGGGAATGGCGTATGGTATGCTTCGCTCGCTATGTACCCTTCTTGTTTTTGTTTTTTTCATAAGTTCCTACATGGAGAAAAAGGCACCATGTCACTAACGATTGTAGCTCGTGCCTACTGCATAATAGCCTATTAAATGCACGGCTCCTTGTCACAAAGCTAAGGAAAATATGCTCTACGAGAGGCCCACGTACTGTCAGAGTTTCTAGAGCTCTACACTACACGTGCCTCATGAACAAGTCATCCCTTTGGCATGCAAGAACACAGCATTTATTATTAATTAACGCCATCCTCTGCGGAAACAGCAGCGACAATGTGTTCCTTGCTATCTTGAAAGAAGTTTAGGCTAAATGAACGCGGGTGCCTTGACGCAGCGTTTCAGCATACAGTCACAGCCGCGAAGATACACGCACCTTTATTTATAATTCTCGCTAAGCGATCATAGGGACTATTCAGGCACTTCCACGAATGTACCTAGGAAAACATTGTGCGTAGCCTTCGCCGGTTGTATATGCTTACGAAAATGAGTTCACTTTCTTGGCAGTATATGAGGCCAAAATACACCCACCACAAAGAGAAGATTGAAAAGAGAAACTTATCGCTCAATTCACGCCTCTCTTCTCGGCATCGATATTTCACGCCGTCTGTAACATAAGCTATATTTTTTTATATGCAGTGAACCTAATCCATACAAGTATGAGCGGTTCTCAAATTCCACGCGCAGCAGCACAGACTAAAGAAGCACGACGCAGAATCACCAGGAAGCACCGACTAAAGAAATGCCGCGCGATACAGTGAGCGGGGTAGTGGTAACTTTATACCAAAAGTGAGTGACGCCAGCCGTGCGAAGAAAGCGCTCTTTCAAAGCACGCTGCTCGCCTTCATGCTCGGTCGAGTGTATCGATTCGGCTGCGCCACGTCCCACTGCCTGAGACGTGCGGACGCGCGGTGCGGTCAACCATACAGCGAGCCTGTCTCTCTCCCTCTTTCTATCTCCTCTTAGGAATGAGTCCTGTTCTTCGGCCGGTTAACCTAAAATACGCAGGTGCGTAATCGGGACACAATAGCCTTTCAGAGGCTGGTAGGACTACCAACCTTCAGGAGGTAAAAACACCGGACCCTTGTATCATGCTAAGACGACTTGGTACCTGCGAAAGCGTTTCCAGGTTGCCATAAACGTGAGTTGACGTGGTTTGTACTAGTTTATCTCTAAATTCATTTCACATCACGTGAGCGTGATTTGACATAGGCTGTACCGGTTAACATTCAACTACCGGTGGCGCGTATCCACATATCCGTGGCCGAGAAATGCGAGTATGCACCACACGTGATTTCGTTATCGTTAAACATGACATAAACGGCAAGCATGTGTTGTTATCAATATCATGATCTATCTTTCATGTTTCACCTGGTATATACCAAGTCAACGAGACGCGACACTTTAGATTTTTCGTACCATGTGTGTTTCTGGACGGCCACTCATTGAATGGAACGGCCGTGGTCGTTGAATACCGCTAGACAGACGCAGCACGGCCGCTCACTCCTCATTGAGCGGCCATGGTCGGCGCCTCACGAAGCAGCGTCTCATGACGTCTCCCGCCTTAATAAACCTTGCCAGTCGCTCCGCCACGGTGGTCTATGGCACTTGGCTGCTGATCTGAAGGTCACGGGATCGAATCCCGGCAGCGGCGACTGCCTTTCGACGGAGGCGAAATGTTGAGGCCCATGTACTGTGCGATGTCAGTGTGCGTTGAAAATTCCCAGGTGGTCGAAATTTTTGGAGCCTTCCACTACGGCATCTGTCATAATCGCATCGTGGTTTTGGGACGTGAAACCCCGGAAATAATCGGAACGTGGCTGCGCAAGCTGCTGCTACCGTAGTTCTTTTTTACCGGCAACGCATTTACTTCTAGAAACTTGCACTACCTTTTCGCCGAACGGTCCGCGGTGAAGAACCACCCTTACTCTCTTGTCGTCACCGAATAATAGTGACTATGGATGACACAGCAATGCCAGGCAGCGCATTGAGGAATGCAAGCTTTGTCATGAATCATGCGAGCTTGCTCTGAGAAGAGCTCCAAAGACGTTTCATCACCATTGTCACCACGAAATGCTCAGTGGCGATGGGCTTGGCCTGCTTGTTCTCTAGCAACATTCTGCGCATTGTCTGGGGAGGTCTTGCTTTTTCGTTGTGCTGGCCGCTGAATTTTGCCGCACTCATTACATGATCGTTGCTGCCCGTTTTCCTCGGGATTTGCTGCCTCGCCGCCATAATCCCTTGCTGATCACAGTTTCCGGTGTTGCACGGCCTTTCCGCGTGACTGAATGGGCCATCCTTGTTAGATTCTATAGATTCTGTAGATTCTATAGATTATATAGATTTGACTGCATACAGGACGTAGGAAGGTCTGTACCCACAAATACATAGCTTCACGTATGTATTACAGTGTAGCTGTTAGAATCTCGCTTGGTTTCTCATGTCGTCGTCCGCAATTAACGGTGGAGCTGCCACGCAGAAGGAAAAAGCGGACCCCCTTTTGGCCTTGACTCCCTACCCGCAGCGGTGCATGATAGTAATTATGTGAGGGACAGTACGTTAAGAAAGAAAGAAAATAAGTGTCGGGTTGCGCGCAAGATAAGAGCAAATTCTCGCTTGCCCGCAGCCCACTGCTACATCAAAGTGATAGTGAAGAAACAGAAAAAAAAGAAAATAACGAGGGAGAGAGCGGAGGAGGAGTTATAGAAAGAGAGAGAGACAGAAAGAGATAAAGAAGATAATGGAATGAGTGAAGGCGTGGACAAAATGAATACTTGGTTTCCATGGAGGATGATGTTTTAATGATTTCTTTCCGTCTGTATTGCTTATATATCTCAGAAGAAGGTTAGTTGTGGCTTTGCTCAAAAAGTCGCTTCTCCTTTGCTTAACTTTGCAGTGCTTCGCTAAGCCCCAGCGGCTACGCTGTTCATCAATGTTTGCGATAGCAAAGCCGCGATCAACTTTCTTGGTCGTGGTAAGGACAGGGATTCCATATAGTAACAGTAGATGTAAGTGTGGTTTTCGAGATATTTAATTTTCTTTAGGTTTGCTACAACACAGTAGAGTAATATGTCTAGCGTGATAGCTATGTGCCCTGTAGATAGATGTGTTCCATATCAGTGCCTTCGCTCTTTCTAGCTCCGTGTCATATTCATGGAATTTAAGAGTTCTTATGTCCTGTTAATATACGCCACTTAGCTTATCGTGATATTTCGTTCCGTTCTCTTCGTTCTTCTTTTAAACAGAACGAGGCTATTGACTGTGTCAGTTAAAGCGACTTACGCGTTATTTTTATTATGATATTTTTTAAAAGTTGATCGCTGCCCCTACATAACCTACGTGTGGCAACCAGGCTCAACCAAAACTTGAAATTTATGTTTCTGCACACCTTCCAGAGATCTCTAAACATGCAAATGAGAGACACGAACAAATACGGCACTTTTTGTCTGCCGAACACGACAGTTCTAAGTACGGAAGTGTGGACACGAAAGAAGGACTTTTTTTTTTTTTTTGTAAGGAAAGTCCCGGCGAACCCATTACAAGCCGCTGCTTAGTGATGCAGCACGTCCGCACGAAAGCTTATAATAAATGCAATTCAAAGCAGGCTGGGATGTAACCTGGATCAACGTGCATACGCATGTGGGATTTCGGTACCAGGGGCAGTGCTTCTGCGATGAGTCAAGGAAGTTTTCCATAACGAGACTTTTAAATCCCTTCAGCGAACCTGTAGCTAAGATGAACGCCGCCAATTGATTTGTATAATAGAATATAGAGAAACGGTGCGTTCTGATTTAGTATACGAGAAGCAGCGCGAAATTAGCCTGCGGACAGCTCTCGAGGAAAGTTTCGCAGGTAAGTCCACTTCGGGAAAACTGGTGTGGTTAGGATGCCGGCTTAGTTAGTTGCATGACTAATGCTGGGATAAACAGAGAGCCGGAGGAGAACTTCAAATCTCGGAGTTGGGAGACAGCGCCTTAGCTGACGTCTTCACCGCTGACCAGAAACACGGCGAATCCACAACAAGGCTTGTTGTCGTACAGTTCCGATTAATACGAAGTTGGAGCCTGCGTCGGTACTACAGTGGTTATGGCATTCGGCTGATGGCGCTGAGGGCGCGAGTTCGATCCCAGCAACCGCGGTAGCATTTTCGATGAAGGCGAGAAATGTTGGAGACCTGCGTACTGTGAGCTTTCAATGCGCGTTGAGGAATCCTGAGTGGGCGAAATTTCCGGAACACTCCACTACGGACTGTTCCGAAAATTGATGTTTTATCATTCTGATACATCTTCTTATACGTGATGTATCAAAGCAAGAAACGTAGAATCAAAGCCTGACATCCACTCTGAGCAAGATTATTCGGCTCCTGATAGGAATCGCAACTCTTCTGCGAGAATGGCTATGGACGGAGCGCTGACACAGCTGTCCCCTAGATTTGAAATCTTTGCGGTCTCAGTTATTTCATGGTGTGGTCTTGTCGCGGCTCCTGCGCGGCACACTAATATTACACTACTCAGGAGTGCAAGGTTAGTCGGGGCAATGAATTCCTTGATGGCTAGATCCAACCTATTGCGTGATAGTTACGATCTAATAGTCTTTTCCAAAGGCATCTGCTGGTTTCCCAAACGTATCTAGTACGGCTACAAGACAAATGAATTGAGTACACGATGCCTTCAGCGCAAGACACAAATTAGTTGGGACGGTTTGTGGTGGCATTCGGCGTAATTTGCCCATTCATTTTACTCGTTCGCATAAATTAGACAAGCGATCCAGAGCGGAAAGAAGAACGTGTACGCGAACTCTTTTTCATATTTCGCTCAAGTTGTGAGAAATGGTGCGCGCGTAGTATACGACAGCAATTTCTTCGGCTAAGTTTCTTTTGCGTGTATTTTTGATCTAAGAAGAGCCTCTGCTACTCACGTTAAGGGCATTTGCTGGTTGCCAGCCTGCACTGGAAGTTCCATTTGATATACAAATCTGATTCCTAGCTTATGATTGTATGATCTTTTGACAGCATTGTTGAAGCACGAGCTCAATATGCTGGGCTTAATCAACGTCGATTGGACTTAGTCAAGTAGTAGTAGTAGTGACAGTGATGTTGTGGCTACAGGCGGTGTTAGCCTGGCAGACCTGGCCGGCAATTGCTCCGCCCGAGCGTCTCTGTCCATGTCGCATTGTTCACCACGTGTCACTCAATCCTGTCTCTTGAAGAAACGCTACAAGCAGAGCTGACACCTTCTTGCGAACCGACCGTGTCCCTTCCGTATATATAATTTCTTCGGTGCCCTCATGCGGAAGCCCTCTTTTTTGCATGTTGTCCATGAATGCTTTTCTCTCCGTGCAAAAGCGCTTGCAGGACCAGATGTAGTGGTCAATGTCTCCCAGTTCATTGCACTCCGTGCACAATGGCGAAGCAGCGCCCCTAACTTTAAAAGACCATGTCAAAGGGAACCGTCTACCATAAAAAATGCTGACACTATTCCCGATTGTAGCTCAGGTAACACGAAAGCTCAGTGTAGTTAGTTCTGTAAAGCTAAATACAATCGCTAAGATGGTGTACGCATTCATGCTATACAACATGAAATCTCATACGAAGTTTGTGGAATTCAATAGGCACAAGTATACTGTTATGCAGTGGGGCGATTGTTGACTGGTGTACACGGTATGTACGCCACACTATGAAAAATTAAAAATAATCATCCTCACAAAGCAAGACACCCCCCCCTTCCTGCCTTTCTGTTCTGTCACACTTCAGCCTGATCCGCTGCCTTTACTATCGTTGTGCTTCAGCCGCTAATCCAGGCTTCCGTACTCGGAGCTCTGCCAGACCTATTGCTGAACACCTATTTTTCCTATTGCTGAAGACCTATTGTTTCTTTCGCAACACACTGCGAGGTCCCAGGAATGCAAAGCTATTGATTTTTTTTAAAGTTTCCTCCGCAGTTGTTTGGAAACAGCGCCTAGCTCATTCCTGTCGTGTGCTTCCTCGACTTCAATTGCGGGCTCGCTTGCAAACAAATCCGCACGGTGACTTCGGTGCGGGTTCAGTACAGGTTTCACGCCACAGGAAAGGCTCACGTGGTACACACCAGTGTAGAACGCGGTTCTCCCACAAAACCTCCTCCGCGTGCGTAGCGGTGGCTCCAATTACGGTGAAGCAGGGAACTCGTCAGCTTACGTCGTCGATCGTCGCTTCGAAGTCGATGCACGTGCGTCCTCCCGCTAAAGGGGACCATGAGGCGATGCGAAGCAGCACGGGGGGTGCACACCGCGTTTTCATCGGTTTGTCTAGGTGTTTCCGTTAATGGAGTACCTGCTTATCATGTGTTGCACTATCCAAGAGTACTTGTAGATGTCCACGTTGAAGTCTCCCACCATGATGAACGGGTCGTTCTTGTCGTTGTCGTATTCCACCATTGCTCTTTGTAGGTGCAATTCTACGTTCCCATTGCAGAGATTGGATTCCAAGTACGCTGTCGTGATCACGACACTGTCATGATCACGGAGCTCCGGGCTAGGGAAGCACAGCGCAAACGGCAACGTCGGCGGGAAACTGCTACGGATGAAACGCGGGCTCGACATGCCGAAACGCAACGGCAGCGTCGGCAAGCAAACCCCGCCGTACGCAACGTCGACGTCACGTGGAGAGGGGGAGTGGAGAGGAGGTGTGTGGAGAGGGTTTGCGCATGCACAGTAAGGATGGTCACGCCGTACACCACTACCACCGGACTGAACTCCGCCATAAGCTGCTTCGCATCTAATATAAGGAGTGATATGAAGCGTGCTCGTGGTGAACCTTTCGTGGCGGTAAAAGAGGCACTTCTGCGTGCCACGTAATTTCTCAGCGTTTGACAGTGCTCTCCGTTTCTGAAAACCGAGAGCAATTTAGTAGGTCTTCTTGGGCCGAAATCTCAGTACCTCACTTTTTCAAGTTTGTTTTGCCATTGTCTGGCTTTATTCTCTAATGATGTATCCAGCATCGGGATTGGTTGAAATCAATTCTCACGAGCATATAGGATTGTTTTCTAAAAATTATTCCAGATTTGGTTCTGTGTGCGAGAAAGGAAGAGAAGAGATTCTTGAATAGAGGAGAAAAAGAAGAACACAGGATTGTAGCTGATCTTCGCCACTCAACCGTCGTGCGCAGGGGAGGGGAGGGTGATTGTAGTATCGGAAGGGCAGAAACGTTTGAGTGAGAGCGAGAGAAATAAAAGAGACACGGGTGAGAGGGCCGAGTTTAACAGGGCAGGGGACACATCAACAGCAACACAAGGAGAATTTTGTAGTGCAGGTGAAATGTGAAAGGGAAGTCCTTCTCACACTAAAAATATTTTTCCACCGATCGGTATTCTCGAACAGTTCCTTACTATAGTGAAACGCAGCTTTTCTTTCGCGTGGATTACAGGACCTACAGGACCTTATGAGCGAATGACACAGAGCGCAAGCTCGAAAATACGCAACCTTTCGCCAAAGGAGGAAAGCCAGGTCTGCACAGCCGAAGCGTTCACAGCCTTCTGCAAGCCTTGGTGCGGTTTATCACCAGCAATGTTCTTTGAAAGGCGCCGCGCTTTGATCGCCCTTCCCTTTCTTGACAACAGATAGGGGTCGTAGGTTCGTTCTCAGCGGAAAATAAAACATAAATAAATAAATTAGGGGGCAGCTTCATTCTGAGGTGCGAACACCGTGGAAACAGCGAAGCTGACCGCCACATGTCCAGCCGTGCTTGACCACGTCTTGCTTGGTCACGTGACATGGCTAAGTATATTTCGAATTTGGCGAGACCACATCTTGGTTACATGGCCAATATTTTAATTTGGCGGGGACCATGACGTAGGCGGTCATGTGGCTATTGCATGGCTCAATTGGGTAGAATTTATATTCCGAGGGTCATACCGTATCGAGTATCTGAATTTAGTGGGCCAATGACGTCACCTCTTCTTTGCTATAGATAGTGCCAATGGGAAAAGTCACGCACTTTGAACTTTGGGAGCGTGTCACGTGAGTAGTGTCGGCTCATGACACGCGGGCCGCAGGTGGTGATTACACATACCGAAGCGAGGCGTGGCTGTGCCAGGTGGCTGCTTGCCAACACGAACAGAGGCGCAGCTGGGATTGGTTTTCTGTTAACGACTAAAGGCAGAGGCTAGAGCTTAAGGAGCTTCACTGTTAGAACTCCAGATGACCGCCAGAAATCTATTGGAACACTTGGTGCGACTAGGAACTTGGCGCACCTAAAGTTCCAAGGTACTCGCGTTGGCTAGCTCTCTCTCCTCTTGCAGCCCGTAAGAAAACTAAGAGACAGATAACGAGAGAATCCTAACCAGGCTGTGACTAGCGAAGGTCTCTAACACGAACTGCTCCAATTAGAAAAGCACGTCTCAGGCTAAGCTAAAATTCCTCCCCACGTAGACTTCGTAACTGCACAAAAATCATATCGTACGTAGCAGTAAGTGCCGTTGACTAAGACGAACTAGGAAGCCTCTCACTTGGATAGGGCCACTCTGAGCAGCACGGCGGGGTGCGCCCTTCGCCATCTACGAATGCAAGAGCTGGCGCCTTCATACAGCTCTAAGCACCCAGCAAGAATTACAATCTTGTGGGGCAGCCAAGGTACTTTTTTTTCTACGTACACGCTACCGGGTATGAAGACACGAGGGAGCTATCTGTCACCGGCTAATGGCTTCGCTGGCGAGGCCGGACCTTGCCGCCGCCTTTGAATCGCGCAGGTTTTTTTATTGTTCCTTGATCCTTTCCTACGCCCAAGGCCGGAACCACGAAGCGGTAAGAGGCAGGCGGGCACGACAGTGATCGCTTAAAAGCCTTAATTAGACGCCCGCGCTCTTTTGCGAAACGGCACGATTGGGATGGGAAGATCTCCGAGGAGCTAAGATCACCTATAAAAATGTGCATCTCCCGTGAGTCTCGGTGTGCCCGCGAGTACAGTGCAGTGAAAGTGATCGTGTGGCGGTTACTTTGGCTGACTATTTCAGCTCGTGGACGCCCAAAGAACTAACTTCAGCTGTAGAATATGAAGCATCACTTTATCGAGGTGGTAAGCTGGCTGCATGTGAAACTCTCTATACGTGCATGCATATAAACGTTAAATACCATCGGAGTGAAAACTGAGGAAAGAAAAACAAAGGTACGCTTTGCCCCTTCTCTGGAGCTTCGGAGGATTCAGAAAGACGGGGCAAGATTCTGAGGCCTCAGTTTTCTGAGCGCAGCTATCTGGTGACGCTAATTACGTTTTGTCCTACTTTTGCTTCTTTGTCGTAAAAGCTAAGTGGGCCACCAGTTACAGATTATCCTGAGCAGCAGAGGCGATAAGAACAGTATCAGAACTAACTATGGTGTTTGTCTTCGCAATACGTCGTTCTTTTTTTTTTTTTACCGCTTCACTTTTTTTCTGTCTCCTACGAACGAGGAATCGCGCCCGTTTAAGTGCCGTAATTGTGATAAATTGGCAGCCATTAGGCTAATCAGCCTATCTTGAGACGCATTGCGTCATGCGGTCTTAAAAGCCATTTCCAGGCAATGGTGAGAGCGAATTTGGCCCAATATAAAGGTAAGTTTCGTCGTCTTGTGTACTGAGGCCATGCATTTATTAGAACGTTCTACTTTAGAACACGTATTTGTTAGCGGTAAAATATGTACGCCTTTGGTAAATATTTTGGATAGTGTAGGAAGAAAAACTAAGAAAAGCCTTCTTTAAATTTCGATACTTTCTTCATGTCTCATTCGTAATTACGGCGCGAGAATCTTAACTAGACTTTTTTTTTTCTCATCGTGTGAAATATACCCTGGCATTTTATTGTGCGTAAAATAGGTATGTGATAATTCTAGACCTTGGGAGATATACAAACTTGTAAACTTCGCTCGGTAAACTCAGCGTACCTCTGATAGTTTAAGCCTTTGCGAAATAAAAGATGAAATCCGACGACGACATTAATCACCCTTCACGCTTGCAGGTAACTAACCATAGTAGTGAGTAATTAGGCCAAGTGCAGGCGAATGGTATCACAGTCTTTCATGTGCGCTTCAAGGCATAAAAAACTTGGCGAAGTTAGCGTTAGATAGCTGCCCATGCCTAGATTAGTGTCTTCTGAGAATATTCATACCGAAACGGCGTACCTTTAAAACCTTAATTTTGTAGTACTTGTACTGGAAGGCAGCGCGCTACCGTAACCAGTCTTGGGCAGTAACTAGTTACTAGTAACGCGTTACCGGTAACTAGTTACATTTTTCAGTAACTTATAACTGTAACTAGTTACTTTTAATTTAGAGGAACTTGTAACTGTAACACTGTTACTTTTTACCCGGTAACTGTAACTGTAAATACCGTTACAGTTACTTCCTTTAAAAAATATCCAGCAGCAACACTTCTTAAAAGCAGGGTCGGCAGTATCGCGATACAAGACTATCCCGATGTTTCTCTTAAATATTTATGACTATGTGTACCTCTGTATCTAGGTAAATTTGCAAAATGTAAAGATGGTATAACAGCCGACTTGATCAAAGACGGAGGAGATATTGTACTTGAAAAACTTGCATCACTCTTCACGAAATGTGTCAAGACATGTAGTATACCACGCAGTTTGAAAAATGCTAATATAATCTTTATCCACAAGAAAGGTGACATAAAGGAGTTAAAGAATTAGAGACCAATTAGCCTACTCCCAGTAATATACAAGCTATTTACAAAAGTAATTTCTACGAGGATAAGAGAAACACTCGACTTTAATCAACCGAGAGAACAAGCTGGTTTTAGGAAAGGTTATTCGACAATGGACCACAGCCACGCTATCAACCTAGTAATCGAGAAGTACGCGGAATATAACAAACCTCTTTATATGGCGTTTATCGACTACGAGAAAGCATTTGACTCCACAGAAATACAAGCAGTCTAGAAGCTCTACGTCGACAAGGGGTACCTGGCATATACGTGAAAACCATAAACAACATATACAAAGATTGCACAGCCACACTACTCCTACATGAGAGAAGCAGAGAAATTCCGATCGGGAGAGGTGCGAGACAGGGCGATACGATATCCCCGATGCTATTTACTGCATGTTTAGATAAAATCTTTAAACGTCGAGGTGCGAGACAGGGCGATACGATATCCCCGATGCTATTTACTGCATCTTTAGATAAAATCTTTAAACGTCTAGACTGGGAAGAAAAGGGAATTCGAATAGACGGAGAATATCTAAGCAATTTAAGATTCGCAGACGACATTGTGCTCTTTAGCAATGATGGAGACGAACTACAAAACATGATTGATGACCTAAACAGGGAAAGTATTAAAACTGGATTAAGAATGAATAGGCAAAAGACCAAAGTCATGCTCAGTAGCCTAGCTAAGGAACAGGAATTTAAAATCAACAATGAACCCTTACAATGTGTAAACGAATATGTATACCTGGGACAGTTAATAACAGGAACTGCTAACCATGAAAAAAGAAATTCTCCGTAGAATAAGGTTGGGCTGGAGCGCATTCGGAAGGCATTACGAAATCATGACTGGAAACTTACCGCTTTCACTAAAGCGAAAAGTATTCAATCACTGCATTCTCCCAGTACTAACGTACGGTGCAGAAACGTGGAGGATAACGAAAAAACTAGAGATGACACTAAGGAGCACGCAACGTGCGATGGAAAGAAAAATGCTGGGGGTAACGCTAAGAGATAAAAAACGAGCGGAATGGATCAGAGAACAGACAGGAGTAGCCGATATTATTATATCAATTAAAATAAAGAAGTGGACCTGGGCAGGACATGTCACGAGGAGGAAAGATAACAGATGGACAGTTAGAGCAACGGAATGGATACCAAGAGACGGAAAACGAAACAGAGACAGGCAAAAGGTTAGATGGAGCGATGAAATTAAAAAGTTTGCGGACATAAAGTGGAACCACCTCGCTCAGGATAGGGTGGATTGGAAATCGTTGGGAGAGGCCTTCGTCCTGCAGTGGACCTAAACAGGCTGATGATGATGATGATGAGTGGAATGTTTTTACGATTTATCGTTTGTATCGCGATGCTGTGCAGGACACGGACATCTCCATGCTTTTTTTTTTTTTTGGATGTGCGTTCCCAGGGGGGAAATGAAGAATTTTTTTCCTATGAAGGCAAGCAAAGCTCCGCCAGTCGGCGACAAAAAAGGCGGGGAGGGGTTCTTATCCCCGCCCCCATGCAGAGAAAGGTGCGCAAGACCGCAGTATGGTCGGCCTAGGTGATAAAAGTCGCTGTTGTTCAGAGGCCGTCGTTCAGATCCCTAATTGTTTTTTTTTTTTTTTTTTGCGTGGCCATCCATTTCTTCATGACCACCCGCGCGGAAACCACCTAGAAATAGACGCTTTTCAATGCCTAGCGCACGTTCAGTTCTCAAAGCGGCGGTACTTCCAAAAGGCACTTCCCAAAGTGCCGGCAGCAATGCCTCTTTCTCGCGTCTTAGGATGAGCTCCCATTCCATTTACGAGCGTGCAGCAGTCCTTCTTGGCACCAGGCTGTCCCAACGTATTAAATGCGAAGCATTTCTTGGCGAACTTCGGGGACCTTGAGTGTATCCATCTGTCTAGCCGCCTGTAACTTTGTGCTCTCCTGGCCATTTTGTTAATGGATGTATACGAAAATTGTTATGCAACAACATGACTGCATGACGAACATAACAGGTCATAACATGAAAATCAGACGCGCATTTTATGAGCGGCATGATATAGGTGCCACGGCTTGGTGCTTTCCTGGCCTTTTCGTTTATAGGATGTATGCTAAAATTTGTATGGCACAACATGACTGCACGACGAACGTAAATGACAGGTCATAACATAAGAATCATAATATGCATATCATAAGCGCCATGACTTACGTGCCACGGTCTTGGTGATCTCCTGGCCGTTTCGTTAACTTCATATGTACCAAAATCGGTATAGCGAGACAACAATGCAGTTCTATGTTACGTTTCTGATGCATGCTTCGCATTTCGTTGATTCCCACTGCACGTGGGATCTGCCATTTTTTATGTAAATAAATTCCGACAATCAATAAGAAAGTTGTTGCAGAAAATGAGGCGTACGCGACGATTGCTGGTGTTGGGCTTTTGAGTGAGCCACATTCCATTCCTTTATCTGGCGCTTTCCTACGAGCAACTTCGACTAACAGCGCTTCCCGTTGAAAGAACTACATAATTTCGTTTGCGGTATATTAATCTTGTATAGTAACGGAAAAGTAACGACGTTACTTTTTAGCAGTAACTGTAACTGTAACAAGTTCCTTTTGGAAGGTGAGTAACTGTAACTGTAACATAGTTACTTTTCTGGCTTCGGTAACTGTAACTGTAACACTGTTACTTTTTACTGGTAACGTGCCCATGACTGACCGTAACACTACCTTGTGGCCCTTCATAGCTTCCCTCTTTCGTCGGTGTAAGCCTGCCGCTAGCAAGGCGCGGCGACGGGCGACGTCTGTCACTGGGGCGCGTTTCGCGGCATTGGCTTTTCGTTTGTCGTACCCCGGCCGCATCTGTTAATTTTCTTTACTTTCCTCATATGTGTCTTCCGCGTCTTCTGGGGACACGGGCATCCCGCTGCGGAGCGAAGAGGGGGATGCTTGGACAGTGGTCGCGGCAGTGACACAGGCGGACCCCGGAGGGCCTGGACCTTTAGGACGCCCTGCGGCGTTCCAGGTGTACGTGTATACACGACCTTGTGAGCGCCCGCGCGCGCAAGGAGGAAGCGGGCGGTGGTTCAGAAAGCGGTTCTTCCGAAATTGGCGGACGAGCCGATGGGGTAGCCCACCCCCAATTCTCCGTATCGCGGAGACAAAGCTTCCACCTCGCTTGCCTGAATGGAGGCCCGGGCGGGCCCTTTTGTGCGTGAGCACGCAGCGATAGCTGCAAATCGGTCGTTCTGCAAACCGCACCTCGTGCGTCATTACGACAACCTGGGGCGGCTACGCTGAATGTGGCGTCGGCATGCAACGTGCCGGTGGTGACAGCCATGGAGACTCGCGAACCGTTTGTTGTTCGCCGTCGGAAGCGCTGGTTTGTGGTCACTGGGCTGTGGCCCACGCGTGTCGCGGAATGGCTTTTGTTCAAGCGTCCCTTCCTCGCACGCCGTGGGGTAGCATGCGTTTAAGTACAGCAGGGTGCCGATAAAACGGGTCTGAGTAAGAGCCAGTACGGCTCGGCTTGTTTGATGAGATAAGCAGAAGCAGTCGCGCTGACGGACCAACTTTCCCATGGGAAGGTTTCCTTCGGACAATAACTCTTTCGGGCGAATGTTTTGGGCGCCTGCTCGTTTCCTGTAACTGCGCCCGATCAGGCAGGACGCGTGCGCAAGTAACACGTTTCACGCGCGCCATATCTTTGCCCTCGCCCGTCGACCTTGGGTGAGATTGCTTGCTTTTATGTGTGTCTTGTTTGGGGGTGATGAATGTGCCTTTATTTTATTCTACGAACATGCCCTTGATGCCAGTCAGCGGGTTGGGTTGTGGTTTCACCAATTGGACCGGCCAAATTGAGGAGGCGGGACAAAAGGTGGAATCGCTGCCCAATGCCAGGGCAAAGTGAGGATGATTCGCCAGCTGATGCGTTAAGGCGGAGCAGTTGTGTGAATAAAGGTGGCTCCGCCATGTTGAAACGGGTTGAAAAGTGCTACGCACTGCTGGCTACGCCGGAGTAGGGTCGCCCTACGTATAGTTCAGTATCAGTTTTATTTTTATGTATCAGTTAACTCCCTGTATTCCTTTTTGTATATTACTGTAAATACAAGTTTCATCACCTTTTATTTAACCCGAAGTCTCCGAGCCTGTTCTTCATTCGTTTCACGTTTGCCCGCGAGCCTATCGCCGCCATACCAGCGGCAGCCAGCTCCTTCCCAACTCGCCCATGCCGTCTCGGACGGTGCGTTTAGGACGCCGAGCGGGGAGCTGGAATCCCGAAGAACCTTCGGACCACGGTCTCAACTTTACTTTCGGTTAAATGATAACCGTAATTTCCACATATTAGTGTCACATTAATTGCTATAAGACGTTCTCGTGTACGCTGCTGGTTCACGCCCCTAAATAATAACGAAATATATTGGCCAGAATTAATGACAGTATAGTTACAATAAAAAATACTAAAATTTTTCATATAAGGAGCTGGATTAGCGAGAAACAAAACGTGCGGCAAGGCGTCGGCCTCAAAACGTATAAAAAAAGAGACAAAATGTTAGGAAAGTCTTTACTAAGTATTACAAGACAAATCACACATTTTCATTGTATTAATACATTTTCTATATTATATCTTGCCTATATGCCTTCATGCTCCTGTAAAGCTTGCTTTTTTACTAGTATGATCTCACTGCGGAAAAGACAAACTCGTGGCACAATGGTGCCTTTTCCGACGTAGAGCCGCTGTTTTCTTTCCTACAACTTTTCCCTCGAATTGAAAAAAAAATAAAAAAGGCCGTACTTATGTCGAGAATGTTACTGACATTGGGTTTATTTTTTTCTTCCTCTGAAAATTGCCGTTGACAATAAAAAAGTTTCATCTCTCTCGTCTATCAACACGCAGCAAGTTTTCTTCGCGTCGACAACGCGACGGTCATCGATTCTTTCGGATCGTATTCTCGGCGTTTCTGGTACGCGCGGTCTCACAGCTCCATCTGTTAGGGTGGTACTGTACTAGTTTCCTCATGCTGCCGTCACAGTCGGCCGTCCGACTGGTCATTGCTACAGGAATCTCCGAGGCTCTCGCAATTTCTTCTCTTCCTTCAAAATGCCCCTGATATATGTTATCCGAAATTAGCTAACGGATACGGTTCTCCACAACCATGGCCCTGTGTCGTGAAGTAACACTCATGTGCGAATCTGTCAGTGTGCTTTGGACAAGGGGCGCTAAAAGTAAAAACAAGTTAGGTACTGCTTACCTCAGGCACCTTCATACTGCCTGTGCTTCTTCAGGCATCAAAATTAATTAATTAATTAGCCTCATTTCACCATTAACAACATACGAGTACGGTGGTTTTGCTTTGCTCATATGGTATTACGCTGTTCAACGCGAGCGTGGGCCCTGCATCGGCGGACCTGTTTTGGTGCACAATAAAACACATTAGGCGAACGTTAAATCCAAGCACCCCTCTACGAGGCGCCTCAAAATCATATCGTCGTTTCCGCAAGCAAATGATTAGAAATGAATACAAATTGAAGTCATGCACTCCCCCATTACCCATACGTTCCCCCGCATTCATTAAAGTCTAATATTTGGGGTCACATAACATTCCTTTTTATGCATGTTACTCCATTCCATTTCAGTAACACAAATCGGGGAGCCCGATATAAGATATGAGAGCTGTGTCGTCCTAGCAATGCCGGTTTTGATTTGTCTAGTTTACGCGGCGCTTAACGGTGTTGCCTCACCTGAGCATAGAGTACCTTGAAGGAACAAGAAAAAAGGGCTGTGTACGCACCGTTACAAAACTTCCCTCTGGAGCTGAGCTCGAATAATGATCTCAGAACATGACGAGAACAGATTTCCAAGAAAAAAGAAGCCGACCGTCAGGCTTCTTGGTATTGTTATTCTCTGTTTGTTCGTATTACCATCCTGTCAGTCGTAAAACATCGGTTTACATATATGACGTCATCCGACTGTCTTGATGCCATGTTGGTACACCGCGGATTAAAATGGCTAATGTTTAATTTATCGATGTGAGCACAAGTGCGGTCGTAAAACAATTCGTTCTGTCAACACCTGTCGTCACTGACGTAAATTAGAGCCTGAAACATGAAATCGGACACACAGACCCACTACGAGAACATTTTTGGGGAACTATACCAGACAAGAATAGAAATACAGGTAAACAGTAGCAGAGGGTACCAAGACTGCACCAGAGCAGCATGCAACAGGAACGTAGAAACCGGGAAATCAACGTACGATTTAAAGTGCCATTACACCGTACAATTTAAGGTACCGTTTTACATCTGCAAGCGAAGCTCTTTTCTTAGCTTCCAGTATTGGGTGAAACCTGAGTTAATGATAAGCAGTTTTATGTATTCTGTTTATGTGCAGCTATTATTTGCGTAACTACTTGTAGTATAGTTCATTTCCCCTAATATTTATTGTACAATTTCCTGTGTTATTGAATCACCTGCATTGTTATGTGACTTTTCGTCACCCCTTCTGTAATATTATTAGCCTTGATACTGTCTTAAATAAATAAATAAGTAATCAGTATATACGCATATTCATTCATTCATTCATTCAATCAATCAATCAATCAATCAATCAATCAATCAATCAATCAATCAATCAATCAATCAATCAATCAATTTTATTTATTCACAATAAATTACACAAAATAACATATGCAGAAGGAGGTCCCATAGGATGAACTCTGTCGCGAACTCCTGATCCGGAACCTCGGTGGAAACAACCAGCTTTCGCTCTTTCAGTGATCCTCTTCCCTTTTTTGTGTTCGCTTATTTTTATTTCAAATGGTTTCTTTCTTTCTTTCTTTCTTTGCTATCTTAACCGAAGTGGTGGTCACATGGTTTGTTTTCGTCGCTCGTCGTTGCTCTGCCTCACGTTGGAAGGATGTCGGCTGTGCGACTTCGTAAATCCAACTCTTGGCACAATGCTTGTGTCTTAGAAGCAGCAGTATTTCCTCATTTTCATCGCTGCCTGTACCACACTGTAGAGTGAAGCAAGCGGCGTTGTCTACCTCGTAGTTTCTGCTATGCCTTTCCTATACAATCGATACTGGGCAACGAAAGCTTGGCGAATCAGAAAAAAAGAACCTTTAGGTTGGTACAACAACAACAACGACAACGACAACGACGACGACGACGACAACAACAACAACAACAACAACAACAACAACAACAACAACAAACTGCGAACATTTTTGTTTTAACTAAGGGTGTCCGCCTGAGTCTTGGCTAATTCCCCCAAGTGGGTAGATGCCAAAATTAAAGGATCATCATCATCATCATCAACTAAGGGTGCCCCCGGCCTCCGCAATAAATAATCTTTTCTTTTTTCTAAGTGAATAGCTGTGAATTTGGAACAGTAATTTACGAAATGAGCTAAAATCGATTATTCATCCGAGTGACAGAAAAAAATAAATAAGCGCGCGGCGGCGACCTACCTAAGTGACACGGCTATAGGCAACGTTGGCTATAAGAGCTCAGGTAGAGTATAATGGCTGATTATGAAGAACAAGTAAAAGGAAATGGTCAATGGACAGAAAAAAAGTGCATTACGCCCAGAAAACATGTCTCTAGCCTGATACTTAATGATAGTGTAAGGGGAAGAATGGAAGATACATGGATAGGACTAGGGAGATGACAGGTCTTCTATAGTACAATGAGTGAAGTCGAGGTTAACGAATTTAATACTTAACAAGCCTGCTGCCTCACGAAGTTAGTGAATAGTTACGCTGTTTCTGAGCTCGAAAAGGGATGTATTAACATTCTCACGGCTTAATTTCTTCGATGAAGCTCGCGTTCAGCGACAACACTGAATTTTCTTGACTGGCCAGAAATTTGACTCTGCTGTTAATGAATATTGTGAGATCAAAAAAAAAAAAAAAAAGAGAGAGAGCTGCCCTTTCATTTCGTAATGACCTTTTGGGTTGTTACATGTTCGCTGTGGCATGGCTCTGCCTGCCCAGGATTTCAATTCCATTCTGAAACTTCCATTATAACGTATGATTTAGGACCAAATTTTACATCTGCAAGCGAAGTTCCCTTTTGACTTCTAGCACTCCGTGAGACCTTGTTACGACATCCGGAATTGAGAGTCGGTATGCGGAAGTGAAGCCTTCGCATACGAAATACACTTTTGTAACCGCTGATTTCTGGTTTTGCGGGCATTATATTTCGCTCAGCCATATTGTTCCAGAATTTCGACGGTTTCGTAATTCGAAGCGCTGTTTTGCGAGGGTAACCGCTTTACCCCCTCCTCTCGGAGATGAGTAACATTCGCTTTCTGCATCTTTAGCTGTGGACTGCCAAAAGAAATAGCGACTCTAACGGTAATAGACCGTTGCTTCGTTAAAAAGAGTGGGTACCAGTCAAATCAAAAGCCATGGCTCCCACCAAGCTCGACTATACATGTTGACGTCCTCTGTGCGTGATTTCGAAACCACAGACAAACGAAGCCACGTGGCTTTTAAACCACAATTTTCCATCCCGCCGCCGTTGCTATCTTTCTTCTTGTTCTGGACAAGCTTATGCGATCATTTTCCTCGAGAATTATTTGCGCATGCAATCATATCTAAAAGGCCCGCCATCCTAGATCGCCGCTCGTATTTCTGATCGCTACAAAGCCGTCTCTCGCAGCATCAACGCTTAGCGCATACCGTTCTGCACTCATATCTTTGAGCCTGAGCGTCTAAAAGGAAAAATAAAAAATAAACGAATATATGGATCCTTCCGTCCATATGAACTGTCTAGAGGCAGTCCATTTGTGCGAATTTTCTACATGCTTGTACGAATGAGTGTGGCTACCGTGGATTACATTTTCATTATTCCTAGGGCTTCTCATAATTTACAGACGTATTTTCTTTTGTTCTGTTGTTTTCGTCGTCTGTTCTTTTGTGTTGTACTTAAATAAGGTTCAAATAAATGCTCGATGCCTAGCTATCGGCCCTCGTATTATGCAGACAAATATTTTAATGCGAAGCATTTCTTGGTGAACTTAAGACGCTTTGACCGTATCTATCTATCTATCTATCTATCTATCTATCTATCTATCTATCTATCTATCTATCTATCTATCTAATGTGCCCACGTCTCGGTGCTCTCTTGGTCGCCTCGTTCACCTGATATACCCGAATATTTCGGAGGTCGGGCATAAATGTATGAGGAACATCAATGACTGACCTTTATAACACTAACATGACATACTCGTCATGTATGTCACGATTTACGATACTCCAATCACGCGTAGTTTTCGGCACCTCACGCGGTACACTGCCTCCAGGATCATCCCACCCGCAGGACGGCCGGCTTAAGGAGCTCCGCTCCTAAAGCGAAGAAGGAACATTATTTGTCTTCGCATGCGATTGAAATGTAGACATAACAAGCACACAGACACATATGCAACTTACTGAGTGGTATAGTGGGGTATCGAACACGGGCCCTCCACGTGTCAAGCAAGCACGCTACCACTAGACTACGGTGGCTTCTCCCACATGGTTTATAGAGTAAACGAAACCTACTGCGCCTGCAGTTGTAATGCCGGTGCTTGATTAACGTGAATTGCGCTTCTAATGTGTGATAAGCACCATGATAGCAATACATATCCTCTGTTACCATTCTGTGTGCTTGTGTGCAACTTTGCTACATCACAAGGAATACTTAAAAAAGACGCTCATGATGGCACATCAACACACCTACAGTGCCTTTTTCTTCGACAAAACAAATGTCTGTGCTTTAGACTAACGTGAGTTCCAATGTTACGGGACACCGTGAGCTACCATTGAGGTACGACGGTGCTGTCAATGCTCCTGGTTAGCCCACGTTAAGAATACTCATGAGTGGGTGCCCTTGCGCTTTGGACAAACACCTTGATCCTACTCGCAACACTTCGCTGAATGACAAGCAAATCGTCGTAGGCAATTTACTCGCTGACTACCTTGCATGACGCGGATTTCCACATTGCCTGGGACCAGCAGGTCTTTCTTTTATTATTTTATGTCTGTGTTATTGAAAACTGTTTCCTTTCCATTCATTTAAGCTTAGAAAGGGGGCCAATGCACTAACGATAGCCCTGAAAGTGAGAGATTAAAGTAAAAAGACCCGTTCCATCGCTGAATACAATATACGGTTGTTTGCTGTTTTGTTGTGGTAAAGTTTATTTCTTTCTGTTTATTTAATTTGCTGCTAAAAATCTGAACACGTGACTTACTTTATCCCATCACCATTGGTATGCATCAGACCAGTTACAATTTATTGGTCAATTAGGTACTCGAAAAAAAAAACGAGATTCCTAAATACAAGCAGCAAGATTCTCCAGGAAACATGTGAGTATATTGATCCACAACTCGGCCATGCGCGTTCGTTCGCATATGTGCCTGTGCGAAGCCCTTCTTCCTGTCCTATCGCGTTTAACATTACGCGATAAAAAGGTCGTTCTTGTCCACGCGAAGGTTGTATGACTTAGGTACACACGCAGCTACAAAAGCTGTCGCACCGGAATAGTGGCGAACGTAATTACGCGCCTCAAGCCCACAGCTGTACGTTCTCAGGTTCACAGGGATGAATAGATTGACAGCGTGTGTCCGGCCGGAAGATCATTTTCCGTTTCCGCTGCCCGCAGCAGCAAAAACGTCAGGCGTGACATCGGATGAGCGGGACATTCGCAACGTTCTGCCGTGCCAGTCCTTTCTCGGGACGTCGCATTAGAAGTCGTGGTCACGTCGGAGATGCTAAAGGGGAGCTTTGTGATGTCTACCGATGGCCTGGGGTCCTATATCCTGTATAGATGTATATTTATATCCGTCACCGGAAGCTGCCCTGACAGTGACGCGCTCATTTATCCATCAATACTGCCAGAAGGAAAGCAGCTCTGGCGGGATGAGCTGCCAGACCGCTTCTCCGAATGAACGGAGTGATTTTTATCTCCAACTAAAAAAAAAATGAAGGTGGGAAATCCTCAATAATAACAATGATCACTGCTGGGGTATTGCGTGACCAATCCACAATATGATTATGGAGCATGCACAGCAGTAAAGGACACCGGAGTAATTTGGACCACCTGTGTGCTTTACCGTGCACATGAAGTTCACGGGTATTTCTTTACGTTTCACCCCCACTAAAACGCGGCGGCAGTTGCCGGGATTCCACCCCGCGACCTCGAGCTTTAGAAGAATAGATCTCGTGCTTAGCGAGCAAACACGCTAACCGCACAGCTACCCCGGTGGTCAAATGCTGAGTCAAATGCTGAGCCTCAATAAAAGCAGCACGACGCGCTTATGCACAAAACAGTCACTGGGTTTTAATGTAATTGCTCTCAGTTGCGAGCGTGGGCTCCTGTTTATTTAGTCGTATGATTGGAGTTCTAATACTGTGTTTTGTCGTTTAACTGTCGTACTAGTCATCACGTAAACGGAACTGTCCAGTAACCAACGTGCGCAGAGCTTCTCCGTAGGAAACGATTCGCTGCTGTTATTCCCATAACATTTTTATTCTCGAGTTGAGATCAAAACTGCCGAGCTGAGAACGGCAAACGATGGGCGAAAATTCGTCCAATAAGTATGTGGTAGGTCAGAAGCGCACGCGTTCTTTCATAGTTGCACATAAAAAAAAGTACCACTTTCTGGAAGCCCTTTTCAACAAAGCGCCGATGAAAATACTGAAACTTCAACCGGCGCACTATGACAAGAGACTCTCTGCTGTTTCCTGCTTTTAATAGCAGCAATCTATATACTAACGGACGCCAGAACGAAATGGCATAAAACCGTCGAGTACAGCTAGAAGAGGAAATGTTAAGCGAGAAAATTGGCTGTCGCGTGGCGTTACAGTGCAACGCAGGAACAGAATGAGAGTTGAAAAGATGCGATCAGCCTCCGTCGTTTCAATTAAGCTTCAGACGACCTCCACGAATGAAGTCAGGAAGCAGAGACCACTCGCCGAAAGCTGAGTTTCGCCGAAAAAAATACGCTCCGGGCGTTAGAAAATACAATGCGAAAGAATGTCTGTCAAATTTTTTGGCAGTGAATGGGGCAGCCCACTCTTCTACCACCTTGAGTGGTATATAGCGTTCCTCGGGACCTAAATAAACTGTCTGTCTGTCTGTCTGTCTGTCTGTCTGTCTGTCTGTCTGTCTTTTTGCAGTCAAACGGGTGGTATTTCTGCGGCTGCTACAGAGTAAGAAGTCGGAAAATTAGAGCCTGAAGAGCTCTGTTTCGCTTCTTTCTTCGCAGTTGCTTGCATATTTGTATTGAAGACGCAACGTTCTACACTCATATACGTTTATCCTTATTTTCGTCGAAGAACACGCAGAGGCATGGGATCACTTTTGTGGCTGCGTGTAAATGCAGTTGCGCTGAAATTCAGCATGGTACGTGCAGTTGATTGCTCTCCATGTCTGTACGTATAGACACCCACATACGAAAAAAAAATGGAGTAATAAATAGCATAATAAATAGCAGTAGTGAGAACTGAACGGCGTTTAGTGCGATGTCGTCATTGTTGTGTACTTTAAGGCCTTTACTTCGAGAAATCGTTTGACAGACCACATCGAGCCCCATTATACACACGGCATGCTTCTTAGTACATTCAGTTTCCATTCTGCCTACATAGTCAGTGCACTGTGTGTGAATACACGAGCATGAACGATATCGTTTTTAGTTGATAATTTAATTGGTACTATGGCATCGCATTCGTCACTTTTCTTGCCTTAGGCAGTGGTACTTGTAACTCTGTGGAGCTTCTGTTCGAGTATAGTGCAGTGTTGAAGAACTGGTAAGAACTGTTGAAGAACGTGGTGCAATACGTATGTAAGTACCTATTTCATCACAGACCGTCTTTAGAACGCACAAAGTATGCGCATCTTGCACAGATGTTATGTAAAACCCACGTACGGCATGAAGGCCACGTTATTGACTGTACAGATAACTCTGTGTCACTCACTGGCTGAATGATTATTGCACCCACCCGCGATTTGTGGAGCATTAATATTATCAGATAATTAATCAAATAACAATTGTTTATTCTGCGATGTGCGCACAGGGAAGTCTGGTGGACGTCTTCAATAATGAAAGGGGGAAAAGGGGGGGGGGAACGGAGGAGTGGGGGAAGACTACTGCAATGCAGCCTCCTGAAATGTAGAGCAAAGAATATGTTACAACCTGACTGCTGGTGCGAGGAACTAGGGCTTGTTAGCCAACAGATCGAATTCCGCACGAACACAAGGAAGGAATAACGGGACAGACGTACGGGGCGTACCAGAGCGAGTCTAGGATCCCGAGGGAACCGCCGTTTCTCCTAGATGAGAGAAACGGGGCATTCGGCCATTTGAGAAATGATCTCTTTGGCTGTTCGATCTTCTTGCTGTTCTTTCGAGCCGTTCGATGGCGTGGCGTTTGGCATAACTAGAAACGGCCCTTGGAGCATCCGGAACCATGCTGTCAGAGCCCTGAGGAGTACGGTACCCTTTTATTCGATCCATATGAAGGAGCCAGCAAAGCGGAATTTTTTTTCTCACCGACTTGCATCGTGCTCCATGTGCGACCGCCATGTTGGGAGCGAGCCGACGTATGAATATCAAAAATTAGTGAAGCTTGCATTAGTGGCGCAAGGCTAGCAAAGCTAAAACGTTCATTGCTGCCATCTTTTATTTTTTTTTTTGCACAACATAATTTTGCATGGCGGATTCCTTACGTAAACTCCCATTTACCTTCGACTATCATAGCGTACCGCGCAGTTGGAAAAACGAATGCTAATCCACAAGAAAGGTGACATAAAGGAGTTAAAGAATTACAGACCAATTAACCTACTCCCAGTAATATCAATATATTTACCGTAAGTAATTTCTGCTAGGATAAGAGAAACACTCGACTTTAACCAACCAAGAGAACAAGCTCGTTTTAGGAAAGGTTACTCAACAATGGACCACAGCCATGCTATCAAGCTAGTAATTGAGAAGTACGCTTAATATAACGAACCTCTTTATATGGCGTTTATAGACTACGAGAAAGCATTTCAATCCATAGAAATACAAGCAGTTCTAGAAACTTTACGTCGACAAGGAGTACCTGACGTATACGTGCAAACCATAAACAACATATACAGAGATTGCACAGCCTCACTACTCCAACACGGGAGAAGCAGAGAAATCCCGATCGGGAGAGGCGTGAGACAGGGAGATACGATATCCCCGATGATATTCACTGCATGTTTAGAGGAAATCTTTAAACGTCTAGACTGGGAAGAAAAGGGAATTCGAATACACGGAGAATATCTAAGCAATTTAAGATATGCAGACGACATTGTGCTCTTTAGCAATGATGGAGACGAACTGCAAAACGTGGTTGATGACCTAAACAGGGAAAGTATTAAAATTGGACTAAAAATGAAAGGGCAAAATACCAAAGTTATGCTCAATAGCCTAGCTAAACAACAGGCATTTAAAATTAACCCTTAGAATGTGTGAACGAATACGTATACCTGGGACAGTTACTAACAGGAACACCTACCCTTGAAAAAGAAATTCTCCGTAGAATAAGGTTGGGCTGGAGCGCATTCGGAAGGCATTCCGAAATCATGACTGGAAACTTGCCGCTGTCACTAAAGCGAAAAGTTCAATCACTGCATTCTCCCAGTACTAACGTACGGTGCAGAAACGTGGAGGATAACGAAATGACAAGAGATGAAACAAGTAGCACGAAACGTGCAATGGAAAGAAAAATTATAGAGGTAATGCTAAGAGATAAAAAATGAGCGGAATGGATCAGAGAACAGACAGGAATAGCCGATATTATATATCAATTAAAAAAAAGAAGTGGACCTGGGCAGGACATGCCATGAGGAGGAAAGATAACAGATGGACAGTAAGAGCAACGGAATGGATACCAAGAGAGGGAGAACGCAACAGAGGCAGGGAAAAGGTTAGATGGAGCGATGAAATTAAAGAGTTTGCGGGCATAAGGTGGAAGCAACTCGCTAAGGATGGGGTGGATTGGGTATCGTTGGGAGAGGCCTTCACCGTGCAGTAGACCTAAAATGATGATGATGATGATGATGATGATGTAGCCACTAAGAGCTTCACAACTGGGTTTCCGGTAATGACCGCATTGGATCACAAACTAAACGCCTATGCTGCGGTAACAGGAATCGTCAGGTACTACTCCTCATGGTTACGAAAGTTTAATGCAGTAGGAAAACCTTCAGATGGTGCTCTCAAGTACTCATTGTTTATAAAGTTGACAAGAACGTTAGAGAGCTCATGGCTTTCGTCGCTGTCTCACCAATACGAACCACCGATCCCCTACCACCATATAAACGGGAAGAGAAACAAGTATTTGCAGCGACGCACTTCTCTACGAACAGAAAAGGGAATATTTATTGTCTTCGCTGACGCTGACAGCGTGCTATCAAACACTGGCGACATCACACATGCTTGCAATGTCGCAACGTCTGCCACAATCATCCCCCTGCTTACCGTTGCTTTCCAATGTATATGTCCTGCGTAACGATTATTCTTCGTTCAGCCCACAACGGCGTAAGAATAAGCGGTGCTATTGCTATTAGAGGGAGGAAGACAAATGTGGATGAGTACAAAGGAAATGACAGCTCAACTTGCATCCTTTGTTTGTGCAAGGCGTAACGGTCATTTATTGGCCCTAATCTTGCCGGCCTGTCTACTCGCAGTGCTGGTCGGCGTCTCGATGTCTGCTTTCCGCAATTTTTAGTGCTTTGTCTATGCCGTTATCCCAAGGTGCCACCCGGCATACATTTTGCCTTATTTCATTGTTTTTTAAGATGCGGAGCATCTCTTGCCCGCGGGTACGTCACGCGTCCGGCGTCCGCACGCACACTACGCATGCGCGACTCTCCTCTCCCTTCCCTCTCTCCAACAGCTGCTGCAATAAATAAAGCGGGTAGAGAGCGCGCGCTTCGCTTCAGTAATATCTCCTCCTTCTCCGATGAAAGAAGTTGGTGGTGTTGTGTGATGGAAGCAACAGTTCCGTCAGCGAGTGGGTTGACGCAAGTACGCATCAGCATCAACCCACACTCTGACAACGGTCACGCGATGCGTGGTAACGAACCAAGTTAACAACGTGGTAACACGCAAGGTTCACCGCAAAGGTAACACCGAAAACACTGCAAACCTGTAAACACCGCCGTTAAAAGGACTGTTGAAACTCCCAGCGATGCTCCGCATCACCCCATGGACCCCTTCGGGGAGATGGTGTAATTTTTTTCTCATTTCGCTTCAGTCATGTTTGCGCAAAGACCGTTTTACTGCGTTTCTCTGCATCATTTTTTTGTGTCATGTTAACTAGTCCACAATTCGATTACTGAGGCGTTGGGGTGGGGAGTTCGATCTTCTTACAGTTCTTTAGGGCCGGAACCGGAGGGGGGGGGGGCTGGGGGGGGAGGGCAGGAGGGCGGACACACCCCAAAATATTCTTGCATTCGCGGGAGCGAATGCTAAGATATGAAAAGTGATTCTTCGCAGCTTTCGAACCAGTTTTGTCATTTTTGCGGTCTGCGCATATTTTCAGTACTTCCGAAATTCCCTACCATATTTAAAGTGTATACCAACGTAGAACAAGCGAGGATGCAAATATGTAAAATTTAATACGGCTAAAATAAATTAGGCCATTATTTATTGATGTCAGTACAACTACTAATTATTAATATAATAATGTGTAGTGTGAATAAATAAGAATCGGAAAATATTGAGAACAAATAAATGATAAACGCAACATACAATGACAACACTTGCCACCTCCCCCCCACCCCCCTGTAAACACGCACGCGCGCACGCGCACGCGCACACGCACACGCACACGCACACGCACACACACACACACACACACACACACACACACACACACACACACACACACACACACACACACACACACACACTCCCAAAAACGTTCCGAGGTCCCTGGGGGGTGTTGTAGGTAAGATTAAACATGCATCTGGCTTTACCATTCCGTTTCAGTTTTTCGTGGTATTCCTTATATCAATTATTTCGTCGTACCGTTAAAGTTCAGAATCTTAAAAAGACAGGAAGCTGAGCGAGTTGATAAGAATTCATTATGTTAGTAAAAGGCGTGCAAAACGAACGCCGAACGCCGGTGTTCGTGTTGTCCTCTCCTGTTCCCTTGTGTCTGTATTTTTTTTTTGTGCACATTTTATTTACATAACGTCAAAGTTCTGTGTGCGTTCAAATTTTCCCTTGCGCTCCTCCATGCTGCGGCCATCTGGTTGGAAAACGCAAAGTTTCTAGGTGGGGTCATGTTCGCCACACCTCGCTACTATCCTTATTTCAGCATAGTTGTTCCGAATTTTCGCTGCAGTCCTTCAGCTTAGGATTGGTCGTGCAGATGAATTCTAAGCTAGAGATCAACTGTCTGCCTTTAATTTTTTATTCTTCTTTCTAAGCCTCATTTTATTATTACCTTTCGTCGATCGACAGCGTTAACGATGCATTTAAGGATGCCTGAAAGCTTATATGTAGTCCGGCAGCAGCACTTCTTTTGTGGACTGCTTATTACGCCCGAGCATGCTTGTAGTTATGTTTATATCGCTGGCATAAGCAAGCGGGCAGAGGCTAAAGTGATTTCATTAATAAAAGTTACCAGTCGCGCGTGACAGTGTACAATGTGTCCAGAAATAAGATATCAAATTCAGTTACAGATTTTGATGTTCAAATATGGCGGGCAAGTTGGTAGGGGATATTGCGACAGTCTGCCAAATTGTCGGTGTCTTCGCGAGCTGCAGCACGGTTCGGGCCTTCTCAGCATATTAGAGTTAAGGTCTGTGCTTCGCTCTCATGCGCACGATTGGTCAAGGCTAGCGGGAGAGCGTACAGTTTCAGCTGGCTAACGTACGCCGCAGTTTTCAAGTTTCGCGACTGCGGTCACCTGTCGCCGGCGTGTGCAGAGGAACGCTAACGTGGCCTGCATTTCATTTTCTGTACTATCATCTGACAGAGTCCATTAGCATAAGCAGGTTCTGTTGGGTATACTATATTCGTCACAAGCGTACTTAGCTCTGTTTGTTCTCCGCATATGAAATATGTAGGATGACAAATATGACGCGCGGACGTGTACATAACTTTAGAAGTGCTGTGGTACACTGGACTTTCATTCGCGAGAAGTCTCTGACGTTTGATTTGCCTGTTACAACGTATTTTAAATGAGGGTTAGAGAGGTGTTCAGCATGACCATGTTCGCAAAGTGTAGACTCTGGCAAACACAGTGTTGAAGACTTCGCTGGTAAGAAAGAAAGTTACAGAAAAGTAAATGCAGCTGAGCATCGATGAGTCGCCTAGAAAACGTACCAACAAAATGTTTAACTAGAAGCCTTACATATATATCTGGCGTATTAACTGCGGTGCTTTAACGCTACGTCATTTTTAATGCCCGTGCGTTTCGTATTCACGATGAACAGCAACCTATAGAAAGAAAATAACGCAAGACCAATGGCTTTTGTCAATTGAGGAAATGCTGAGCCCCACAATGTGGACATTCATCTTCCCACTAAACCAGTAAACAGTATATTCGAGTGACATTGTACAGTGAATTGATTTCACAATTCCCATATCAAAGTTGCGTTTTGTTCGGCACACGCTCAAACTCATCTTGGGAAGTTTTGACGGAAGGTGGAATACCTATCTCTCATCTAGCACGAAAGGTACTTAACTACGCTACACGCGTTAGCAAGAATGTACCCGAGAATTTGTATCTGCAGGAGAACGTCGACATGACTCTATAGTCTATTAGCACAGTACGTGGCCTCTTAGTGCAGTAATCATTAATTTTTATTTATTTATGGATGCTGCAATCCAGAGTAAGGGACTATAGGAGGGTGGGAATCACAGTCGTGAGTAATGAATGTAAACTCAAACATAAATTTGGGAGTAAAATGTAGTCCTAAAAATACAAAAAGAATTGTGAAGCTTTTTGTGCGATGCACCAATGCGACTCGGCGTAAATTTACACTCACATATCATAGCCTGGAATTACTCTAATTTTCCCAAAGGAAAACGAAAAAGATATCAAGAATTGAGGAATAAACGCTGTGACGTGTGTTTCTGTTTACAGGTATGGAACCTATAATTACTTCGGGGCGCGAGAAGCCAACACTGAAAGTTTATTTCTGTATTACGGGCGCTACCTTATATAAGTATTTCTGCCGTTCCTGCTGAAAAAGAAATTTTGGTTCAACCAATATGGTGCTTCATTTCTTTAAAAATATGAACATGTACATGAAGAAATTGTCAACAAGGCTTATTTTCAGTATCCGCGTCTATGGATGACGTGGCCTTAGCTCGCGAAGAAAAAGCTCAATATGTGAGCCGTCGGAGCAGCCTGAGGGCAACAAGAAGCGCTCAGCTAAAGTTCATGTGCGGTACTTCTAAGGGATTTAGAAAATCTTGAAATGTATGCTGCATATGGCCAACCTATTGGCTTGCTTCTCGGGTTAATTTGTTCTCACATTTGAATTAAAATAATAATAATAATAATAATAATAATAATAATAATAATAATAATAATAATAATAATAATAATAATAATAATAATAATAATAATAATAATAATAATAATAATTATTATTATTATTATTATTATTATTATTATTATTATGTTCTCTGATAACTTATTGAACACACAATGCTTGCACGACGCACCCTGCAGGTAGGACAGAAAACGCATTCTCTGTCCTACCTCTACACGTGTGCATTTTCTTTTTCCTGATCCAACCATCTGTCAGGGGCACTCCTTCCAAACAAGTCCCGAATTATAATACGCTCGTGAGGCCTGTTTGAAGAGCGCTGATGAGGTTAGCCTCATTCCATGCCGGAAAAAAAGGGGCAAGACAACATCAGCGACCGCCCATTATACCAGCACATGGCACAGCGCTTCGTTGCCAAAGGAGCGCCTTTGAAGTGTAGTTTCTCTATATGCACTGTGCTCGAAGCACCCGACAGGGCTGTTGCATCGGGCTTTGAGTACACCGGATTTTGGGGTGGAGAAGGGGAAATCGACGTACTAATCCCCCCCCCCCCAAAAAAAACAAAAAAACAAAAAAAAAAACAAAAGAAAAAACGATATTGTGCGGATGAAGCACAAGCACATTTACGGCTGCTCCTAGCAAGCAGCCCTTATCGGCATTATAATAAGTTCTTCCTCCAATAAATGCTACCTGGGCCAACGTGAACTGTGCATATCTTGCTGATAGTATCTTTTTAGGTGCGTATCCAGACGTTTCTTAGTATCATCTACCTGTACTCCGATTACGATATTCGGTTATCATCGTGCACCCGACGTTTACATTGGCCCTTTCTGTGTCCAATGTCGGGCAGCTGTTTGCACAGTGCCCAGTGTTTGCGGAACATGCCGTACGGGGAGTTCCGTGCTTGCCTTCGCGAAATTAATTCTGGCCCCTGGTTGTTCTTTGTTCTTTCTTCGAGAATTCGCTACTTTATTATTCGACAAACGTCAGGCACAGGATACGACACTCTCCCCTCCCGGTGTCGTCGACGCAGCTCAGTTATGATTAGGGAGCGTGAGATGACCATACACCTATACACATAACCTACCGCTACAACGTCTTCTAACCTACGCCCGCAACCTAACGCTTGATACCTACGTCGTCGAAACGTGTTTTTGCTTTGTTTGCCATAGTAAAAACAGAGAGCGAGAGGGAGAGAGAGATGCTGAAGTGTGTTCCTTTGTGTAAACACTCAATCGTACGGCTGCGAAAAAAGGACACGCTTGTTATCCTGGTCTCTAAAGAAGGACGTAGAGATGTGTATGAAACTTGGTATGAGAGCCGAGTCGTCCACCCAGTGAAGAGCTACGTTGTTACTGTACGAAAAATTGTAGCGACCTAACGTTCGAGTGGAACACTAAGAACTTCTATAGATAATGCACATCAGCTTTAGGCGTATCGCCAGCTGTTTTTCAACCGTGATGCAATAAACGTTGAATCTGAGTTGTCTTCAACTCTGTTCTCTGGATACTTATTTATTAGAGTGGCTTTAATTTGAAGTTAAATCATCAGCTATGACTTTCGGTAAGATGAAACATTGGCTGTGCTGGTATATATTAAGCGCCAGTAACTTGTTAGTATGGGAAGGGTCTTCCAATGCTACGGGATTTGTCAGCACTGTGGTGTGTTAATTTTTCTACTTTGTCCATCTTGGTCGGTCGCGCTGTAGCCGCACTGCATCTATGACGTTTAGTTTTTACACGCGTCAACATAAAGAAATGATCTGCACGAAAACAACTAATAAAGGATGTTAAGAAACAAAAGCGTTATTTCGTTTGGGATAACTTAACAGACGGGTCTTACACAGCCGGTATATTGACGGTTGCCTCTTTTCAATAAACCACAGATTTCTTTTGCCAGCCTTCACAATCGGTCACTGAACAAGTCTTTTTGTCAGGATTTCATAAGGACTTCATCCCCTGTTAATAGGTTTCACTGTGAGTGTCCTTCGGAATAGCCCTGGCGTACTGAGCAGTTCCTGAATGCATGTCCAGGCGGATATTTTCTGTGGAATTAATTCACATGTGTTTCTAACACGCGTAAGGGCCGCTCAGAAATGCGCACCAGATAATCAGAACAGCTCGCCAACGAGGTTGCATTCAAGGAGCTGACTGTCCAACAACAAATCGCTCCCTGCGAGAGAAACACGACGCCTTCGTAAACACTGCTCGTACTTTTGTGTTTCCTTCCCAGAAGAAGACCGACAGCAGGATAGCTGTCGAGAACAATACCGAGAGTTGGAGTTCACTCTCTTCACTAACCGCCACAGTGCCTCGCGGATTCCGCGAGAAAGCTATTACGTAGGATAATCGGGCCACTGTGTTTACCGTGTTCCGTGTACATTCATTTTAGGTGCACATCAGCGCACGATAGCGTACATTTCTCTCAGACAAAACAGGCGTATGTGCGCGAACGTGAGTGTTGACGGTACGTTGTACCATCAGTGATTCTTTAGTCGCCAGATCACTGTCGACGTGGCTTGTAAGCCAACGTCACGCACGCAGCTACTCGATCTGCACAAAGACATTGCTTCTACTCATAACACTTGGCTTAATGCCAAACAACTAGACATAGGCAATTTTCTTGCTGACTGCTACGTATGACACCGTGGGATATCCGTGGGACCTCCTTTCTTTTTTTCGCGCACTTGGAAAGGTACTTATTCAGGAATGCACTAGTAGACATTTTGCAACATTTACTGGCCCCATGGGTGCATGTCCATGCACATGCCTGAAGGGTACATGTTTTGCTGGAACATGTACCTGTGACACCACCAGTAAAGATCGCAAAATGTTCACTGTCAAAGTGAATAATAAATTGTGGTTTGCCAATAAAAATTTTAACTGTCACTGACCTTGTTACTGATATTTAAAGACTTTACAGAGTGATAGATTTACACCAAACATCTGTTGCTCTGCTTTCAGATTACATCTATTTGTTTTATATACAGAACGCAGTGAAAGAGAGAAAACGTGAACGCCTTCCGAAGAGCCTCTCCTTGGAGACCTTACGTTTGTTCAATGGGAAATAAAAAAAGTTTCATTAGCAATTTTTTTTTAAAAAACGCTATATCAATGAAGCCAACAGATAGTGGAGCACAGGAAAGCTTAGGGGGCTTTAGTTGCAGTATTTAAGCGAAAAGTCCATAAAAGTTCGCTCCTTGAGCCATTCTCCTCGTTTTCTTTACCTCTAGATGTATTATTATAACCGAATATTTTATATAGATTCCACCCTCAGTGGATTCTTGTTCGTAATCACAACTGATTATACCAAAATATCGGTCATCCGCGAGCATCTGAAGTTCGAGACGCCACACACCGCGCAAGAAATGGAAACGCTGCACTCGGTGTGGTGGATAATTCCCAGAAGACTTAATTTGCACGCCTTTACTTGTGGTGAAATCGAAAATCTCGCTCCGAGAAGCCTGCCAGGAGTAGCGTCGTGCGGACCAAAGCTTCGATCTTCGGAACTCCTTCGACTCCGGGTTATTAGAGTGTGTCACCAACAGATGACGCCTGTCCAGTGGGACCGCATAACTTCCGGACGCATCTTGGGCGTTGAAAATGGATTACACCGGTTCGAACGTGAGACTCGGAGCGCTGCTCTCGCACACGGCGAGTTACGAATTCTCCGGTGGACTTAAAACCTCCACGGAAAAGACGTGTTAGATGTACTTGAAACCCGAGTCTGACCCTAATATCCCGCTGCACCAGTTCCCGTTCATTCTCCCTCGGAAGTACAGCGTCCGACGGAGGCGCGGCAAGGTCATTTTCAGTATAACCTAACCTAACCTAACGCCAGCACAGCTCTTCCCACCAACTATACAAAATCTGAAGTTAGAGTATAAGGATGCTTATTTGAGTATATAACTGGATACGCACTTAGCAGAAATAAAAAGACAGCTTTCATAGAAGCGTGAAGATGGTTGATAGTGTTATAGATTTCCTCAGCCTCCAAGGAAGTGCATTTCTCTTGCAATAGCTATTCAATTAAAATAGCCAGTTCGCCCATGCGCGCTAACTGTGGGTAAACAAGCGGCTCTTAATGAACGAATCTTGATTAGATCACCGATATCTCGGTACAAGTCATGTACCTTGACCAGTTCACCCACTTAAACGTGTCACGGTTTTTTCAGTTCGTGCAGTGCGCATAAAGAGGAGGACGAGGGGAAAAATGAACGGCGCATTGGAAGAAATAAGGATTTGTTAGCTAAACGGCCATTTCGGGTAACCGTAGGAGTAAAATTGGAGTGGTCTAACTGGGCCGCCATGCAGATGCACCAAGCCAGAGAGCGTTAACGTGGATGCACAGAGAAGTTTTCTGTATTAAAGAAGTTATAGTTAATATCGCATATATCTGTTACGCTTGGTATTTTTAGGTAATATTTGTTTTTAAATGCGTATTTGTGTAAAACAAAGTAAGCAGTATGAGCACCATTGCAGGTGGTATAGAGGTGGATGCAGGCAAGCAAGTGCATGGATGCGTGGCGAGATCTGGCCAAATCAGGTGCGACCTTGCGAGGCCTTGCGAGGCCTTGTGAAGGAGTTCTCGGAAACTTCACAAACTTTCATTTTGTCTGTAGCGGTTCCTGAACTTGGAGGCGCCATCATACACACACCCACGGACATAATGTCATCTTGCAGGTTCTTTATGTAGACATAGCATACATTTGAAAATATCGATGGGGAAGTTTTGTAAGGTTCTTGAACAGACGAGTGCTACAGAAGGGGGTGGGATGGATGGTGTGCTGTAGGTACAAGTTGTCCTGGGCAGACTCGACGTTGAACCGTGACAATATGTATAGTGAGTTCGCTGTGTTAATCATAGTTTTCCGTCTATGCAGGAGGAACAATGCAAGAGTTAAAATATTTACGCAAGTCATCATTATTAATTAATTAATTAATTAATTAATTAATTTATTTTTTAGGGTTTTACGTCCCAAAATCCCGATATGATTGAGAGACGCTGTGTAGACCCGTCCGGTATAGCAGGTAAGTTATTAAGATTCAGGGAACGCCATTGCGAATAGATAGATAGATAGATAGATAGATAGATAGATAGATAGATAGATAGATAGATAGATAGATAGATAGATAGATAGATAGATAGATAGATAGATAGATAGATAGATAGATAGATTTCCTTACACGTGTCCTTTCATGGCGCGACGTCCTTGATACATTCCACGAGATTGCCTATATTACTTCCTTACACGTATCCTTTCATGGAACGATGTCCTTGATACATTCCACGAGATTGCCTATTGTGAAGGAGGCGGTGAGATAACCTAAAAACGACTGAAAACAGCATGTAAACTACGCTTTGTGCCACTACCGTATGTTACTTCGTGGAGTGGCATTCCACGCAAACATGTGTACATAAATATGTATCAATGTTGCGCCCTTCTACATAAGATCGCCTTTATTTATTTTTCGAAATATTTTTCTACAATATATGAGTCAAACGATGATTGCTGAAAGGCATCAGTGTGATACGCACAACCACAGCCTTTGTATTCAGGCACTTCCGCTCTAAATTAGCTGGTTTGGTGTGACTCAACACCAAATATCTGTGCATTGAGATTTCACGTCCCTAAATTAGTAACGTAGTTATCGGGCATTCAATGATGATAATAATTGCTGTGACACTTCGTGCCAAGAGCGTTATATGGTTGCGAGGCACGCTGTCTTGGAGGGCCCGGGAAATTTGTCCAAACTTGGGTTCGTTAATATGAACTGATGAACCACAGTACATGGGCTTCTGGCAGATTTCTTTCTTTCTTTCTTTCTTTCTTTCTTTCTTTCTTTCTTTCTTTCTTTCTTTCTTCTTTCTTTCTTCTTTCTTTCTTTCTTTCTTTCTTTCTTTCTTTCTTTCTTTCTTTCTTTCTTTCTTTCTTTCTTTCTTTCTTTCTTTCTTTCCCTTAGCATAATTACTATTGCACCGTGAAGTCCACGAATAACATCAGCTTCGCTCTTAAAAATACCGAGGTAAAGCCTGACACCTATGACGCAAAATTTGCTTATGAGCTTGTCCGTAGTGTAGGCTTGCGACGCGATATTCATACGAGTAATCCTTGAGACCCAACACAGTTCTAAATGAGTTCTCTCTGAAAATTCGAGGCAATATACCTGACTTGATAGCCAGGCGATGTGTTTCGTACTGACATACAATATCCTACATTATGTTTCAGTCTATTGCTTCGCATTGTTGCATTATATTTCCATCAGCATTCATATATTGGTCTGTGCTGATAATTACAATGACTTTCGCATTAAAAAACATAATCGACCTTGATGTTCTCGCATTCTGTCCTATTAGTTGTCTTCTTTACGACAGGGGCCCGTTGCTGTCTCATTGGCTTCCTTTCTTTCGCAGTCGGTAGAAGCGATTATTAAATTATTAAACCACGTAGCCATTTACACGACGTTCTTCGATCCTTGTCACCTAATTCGCGACGCCAACTTTGATTACGACACTCAAGATATGATTCATATAGTGCGGCCGCGTTGTAGATGATGGTGATGATTCTGGTTCAGTTAGGAAAGGGCGCTAATTTCTGCATCCCATGTAGGGAGCACGGCTGAGCGTCTGTGGGGGCAGGGGAAAGATAGCGAAAGAGATAGAGAAGAGAGAAAGGCCGTAGTGGAGGGCTCCGGAAATTTCGACCGCCTGGGGTTCTTTAACGTGCACTGACAACGCACAGTACACGGGCCTCTGGCATTTTCGCCTGCATCGAAAATGCAACCGCCACATTACTGTAAGAGTTGGCATCAGCATCGGTAGCCCAACGTCCTCGCTTATGCGCTCGTAGTACGAGCTGAGAGCCTTCTGAGATTCTGGCCACTAAGCAATCACGCACAAAAAGGCCCTGGTTAAAGACGCAAGCAAAATGAGCATACCTTCAGAAAGAAATCGGCCCTGTCTACGGAAGCAGTGCAACAGATCTTTTGGTTCCCAGCACAAAAGAGAGCATAAGGAACGTACGGATAGCTCAGCAGCAGCATAACTGTAAGGCCTTTCAGCATAAAACAGGATGCTCCCCTAGAAAAAAAGAGAAAACATTATATGCGTAGGTTCCATGTGGAGGTTACCGGAAAGGAACTTGTGATTCTTTGCGAACGCCGGCGTAAAATAAAAAAGTAGCATAGGTGTGAATGTCAACGCTATTGATGGCGCTGCACAAATGGAAAAGAAAAGGAAAAGAAAAAGATTGCACGATCCGAAACACTGAGAAAACGAGCAAGAACGCTGACTTCGAGCTGAAATGTCTTTTGGCCATAGATTTCGTGCCTAACCATATGCGCATATAGAGCACAGCGTCGCGCTGCCTGAATAGCTCTTACGAATGCGTCGCCCGCTAGCTTCCAGAAATACCTCAGGCGAAAACGCATAAACATTGAGAACTGATCGCATAGGCCGTGGCAAACCAAACATTATTCCCGAGAAACTGGCGCTATTTTTAGTGGTTTAGAATATGTTTCCCAAGAAAGTTTTGCAAGGTAAGCCGTATGACAGCGCTCTAGGGCTGTTTTGCTGAAGATAAATATACTTGTAGAATATGGAGCTTAGCGGCCTGAAGTACTATGCCGTGGCCATGTGATAACGCGCGTGAAATGTCTATTCCACTTTTGGCAAAATAGTCTATTTGCGCTATACATGCAAGCCAGCGAAATTCATATAACGACAAGCACACATTATATACGACGAGCAAAACTATGGGAAAGTGCGGAACTTGGATTTGGAAAAGAGCATGGATGATTCAGCCTCCTCGCTTATCGCAAAAGTAGTTAGTTTGGAGTATTTCAAAAACGTTGTATTCGTGTTCCAGTTTCTTAATAATTCAGGAGTACTATCCCCCTCTCCCATTGCAAGAACGGTTCTTCTCTGTTTAATTATCAGATTGCACACCAAAGGTCCATGTTCTGCGCCTTATAAGTACGAACTACATCATTTAAATGTTGGGGGCATAAATCGAGGTTATACAAACCATTATATGTACAGGGCACCCTCCTGAGCAGCTGCTTGTTCGCTGATTGTTGTTTGTTTGAGGTTTGACGAGACGGTTTTTTCTGTGCATATTTTTGCGCACTGTGAGTGCGCACTACTTTTTTACAAGTTTAAAGGAAGGACATCTTTTATTCTGAAGACATCTGAAGCACATCTTTTATTCGAAAAAAAAAGAAAGAAAAGCCTGAATGTTTCATAATCTTCGCGAAAGGTGCTGCAGGAATGAAATTGAGAACATTTGGTGAGAATCATCAGGACGCTGTTGCAGTTGGAGCCATGCGTCAAAAGAACAATCCTTCTCTATAGGTCCGCAATACAACGGAAAGCGCAAGAACCAGATATTGTTGGTCAACCGCAGCCGTACTCCTTGTTCGATTGGGGCCCTCGATTGGGGCCCTATTCTGCTGAACGCGGGCCACTGACGGGCAACGACATATTGGGCCTCACGCCACACATAGCAAGGACTCCAGTGGCATGGTCCCGATGCTGACGGTATTGCGAAGGGTGCTAGGACAAGAAGGGGAGAACAACTAGAAGGACAGGAAGAGGGGGGAGCAGGAGGTAGGGAAGGAGAGTAAGCGAGCAAGGAACGCGTGGCCTGTCACTCGGAGAGACGTGCTCTGGCGGCTAGCGTGCCATGCTGATTGCACTTGGAGAAAGAGAGAGAGAGGGAATAAATGTGGGTTGCGGTCGCTTGCTGCCGCGTTATTGAGTTGTGTCTTCCCCACCTCTACGTTATTTTTCCTTGGCCGATATGAGACCCCCATTGGCTGGAGGAAGTCACGCCGTCATCATCGCGACGCATGTCCCTGGCATCTCCGAGATGACGTAGTTGACACCGGAGATTCCAAACGCTGAGATGAAGACGCCGCACTTCCTCACGCCTGCACAACGCTGGCGCAATAAGCCACTGCAAGGCGGGCCTTACGGGAAGAAATGGTAGAAGGAATTTTTCGAAGGGAACGAGATGTGTTGAAGCCTTTCGTAGCAAAATCGTCGCATGCAACACAACGTCGGTAGAAAATATGATGGCGTTATTTCGTCGAAATAATTCACGAATAACTTAGAGTGGACTTGTTAGTTCGTTTGTAAATGGCCATGACTTGTGGCACATGGGAAAGCCTCTTCTTTTATAATTTCGCACGTAGTGCTTGAAGTAATAGGAGCTTTGTTTCATTTTCAGGCTGTTCTTTTTTTTTTTCTATTAGTTTTGCTATGACTTTCGTGCAAACGTTCTATGCCAGAGTGGTTCTTCTTTTTCTTTTCTTTTTTTGTAACACCTACCTTCATTGCACTGTCAGCCTTCTGTTCTAGAAAATTATTTTTATGAAGAAGCCCTTAACTATTTCATGTAATTTTTTGTCAATACCATTATAAGAAAACAATTTGTTCGACTAATTCTTTATTGCCATTTCTTCACTTAATCTTATTGGAAGTTCTTTTGATATTACGAACAGATAATAACAAAGTTCTAAATAGGTACATCCCGCTGTTATAACATTCTCAGCACTTTATTTAAATGTGATAACTTTGTTTTCTCAGAACATATACGCCAGCGGCACCTCCTCCAGCTACTTGGCTAGAATCATGCAACGTGCGGCAACGAGCGGCGTTTTATGGCTCTTCTGAAATACGATATTTTACGGCCAGTAGGCACAGCGAGCGGCAGCGATGTATAGATCGCTACACGAACCCCGCCAACAGCAGAAAGAGGGCGCTGGAAAAGCAGGAACAAGAAAGCGCGCTCTCTTTCATCACTGCTTGGAAGGCAGCAACCGAATCACTCCCGCCTGTTCTCCGTATTCCCCTGCCATGGGTATTATTGGCTATTTTCCGAGTGTCCGGTTTCGCGCTGGAGGGAAACGGACACTGCACCCTAATACTCGCGCCGCAGCACATCTTTCGCGCCCGGAGTTGTGTGTCCGAGGTGGGACCCCATTCACGGTGATGATTCAATCCACGCTCCATAGAACAGGATGCTCCTTGAAAAAGCCAATACGCAGTAAAGCCCGGTGGAGTCCGGCCGCTCGCGTGACATGACAGCTCTGGTTACAATATAGAGCGGGACTAGCTTTCGCTCTGCTGAATCGAGCACTGCATGGAACATCTTCCGGAGTCTGCATCCTTTGCATCTGACTCTTTCCTTCTATAGCATTTGTCCTTGCGCTGTATTTTGACGCACGCTATCATATTGCACTGCATTAGACCTGTCGCGTAACTATGATGAATACCTTCTTTCTTTCACACATTGCCTGTGATTGCCTATCTATAGTTATCATTAATCAGCCTTGAGTATTCTTACTAGTTTCTCAAAAGGTGGGACATGGTCCTTTCGTTACCTTACTGTTGCACAACTACAAACATAATGAAAAGTCGGTGTGCTACATCGTAGTGCACAGCTTAAAGCATAGTGAGCGTATCTTGTCATGCCGCAGCCACTTAAAAGCAATGACGGTCCCGCAGACTAGGCTGCCTCGAGCATCGATGAATTATCTGGTAGCTGGTGACGTGGTTTTCAAACATCAAATGTTTTCTACAGTGAGGCTACCGTTGCTTAAAATTACTTCGTTTGATGTACAAGATGTCTGGCCTAAAGTGCCCGAGAGGGAAGGGAGGGGGAAGGGGCAAAGCGTCTTCTATCATGTTCAATATTCATGCTACACTATCGTTACTGGCGTTGAAGTAGGTGCCGATTTACACTAGCTGTATAAGTATTCTGCCTGGATATATGATTTTACTCAATCCCACGTGACTTCTTTCTCAGACGACAGCTCAAGCGGGCTTCTGTTTGATGCTCTTAAGTTTACACGAATAACGAAGGCAAGTACATGAAAATGATGACTGCCGATTGACTCAACTAATCTGCCCGCCTTCAGTGATACGCTTGGGGCGCCTTGACGTCTGAATTGCAGTTGCAGAATAATGGCTTCCTTGCAGTAAGGCCTCAGAGGAAAGCCCTTTTCAAGGCAAGAAACGTTTCCCTGTGTTTGTCGTAGGTTCTCAGACCAGAATTCTCATTTTAAGACTGAGTGATATGTACAACAACGCAGCCGCGTTTGTACACCCTTGTGGGATACAAGATTTCACCATTGTGGATGAAATCTAAAGAATGTTCCAGGGTAAATAATACGAACAGCTCGTACGCAATAAGGATCCCTTTACGAACCGTTTGACTGACGCTTTGATTTTATTTGTTTTATTTTTCAGTCAACACGTGTCGACTACCCGAACTTTCAAAGCAGTGCTTTCGGAACCGCACCTTGTTACTAGTGAAAGATGCCATCCAGGGGCTCACGAGTTCTGGGAATTGAAAATCTACACCATCGATCCGTGAAAAGGCACAACACCCATTCACACAATCGCCTGAAGGTAAGCGTGTCGTTTCTCAAGCATTCCAGAAGGATCGTGTCTCTCTCGGCGCCAGGTGTGTCCGATATGGGGACCTTTGAATCCTCTGTGAAAAACCGCCGTCCCTATGACGACGTGCCGTTGAGCCGTCGCGGTAAATTCATTGCACACGCGTGGCCTGAATAGCCTAAATACATGCCAGGCAGAGCCGCTCGCCTATATGACGACATCTTCACGCTGTCCTTCGATCGTAGGCCTGTAAGTGCGGATTTGTTTACGCATGGTACTGATATAAATGTTCGATCGCACCCTTTTTCTGAACGTCCTCCAGATCGGACTCGAAACGCCATATTTCGCCATGTTTTCTTTGTCCTTTCTTGCGTGCTTACAGGCACTCCTCTGCAGAATATTAAACAGTTACGAAGAGTCAAACGGTTTCGTGCTCCATTTGCTAGCGCAAACTATCCATGGAAAACTTGGAGCTATAAAAGCGCGAAGACTCTAACGCAAACCAGGCATGAAGGCTGAACCTTTTTTCAAGGAGCGGTGATGAGAGGACCACGCAAGAGGCACGTGCGTAGACACCGTTGCAAGCAGGTGTACGTGCGCGTTGCCCAAAATGACTTCGACCTTGGCCGGCACTCTGTGGCCTCACCTACCGCTGTACAAGCAGTGTCTAATTGCTGCTCTTAATAAATCAACGTCATGTCTCTTCGCGGAAGCACAACGTGCACAGTGACAGAAATACGTGACGGCGGGTGATTCCGCACGTTTCATCCCGAGACTAAATGCGAGACGGTTTAGCGAGGAGGATCCATTAGGAAGTGACCGAATGCTTTAGCAGCACCGGCGCACTGGAAGTATAGACTAAAACAGGTCTGAGCGGCAAAGGGTGACGGGTTGGCGGCACAGGTCTTTTCCTCTTTGCAGGGCCTATTTAGCGGTTAGCAACCTGCGCATTCGTGGAAGGGAAGCTACTCTACCGCTTCGCACGGTCGACTGTCGAGGGAGCCTCCTTTGCGAGTGCTCGCTAATGAGCATTTGCAGCGCGATTCGCGAGGCCGCGAAGCAGCGTGAATTAGCTGAAACGCGTTCACGCCGCGAATCACTCGTGCGCCATTGCTTTCATCCTTGCGATAAACTCCAACAAAAACCTTTTTATAATTTTTGAGAGAAGTTTATTTAATGGAGGGGGGGTGTGGGTGACGAGAAGTTGGGGAGCCAAGGGGCGTTACTCAGTTCCTTGGTCTCCCCCCCTCTCGCTTCTCCCCTTCCCCCCAGAACATTTAAAAGTAGGACAGTACACCTACGAAGTATAACTCATGAAGAAGGAGCCGAATAAGCTCCGAAACGTTGATTTTAAATAACACATGTTAGTCGGAGTTTCTCGTAAAGTTGAAATCAAGTTCTCAACCAGACAGGCAACTCTGTCAAAATGGTCTGCTTGAGGTCGCTGCTTTCATGGTGCTAGTACTAAGATTGCTTTAAGCTTCACTGCATGGTTCGGCGTCTGCTGCTAAAAGCTGTACGTGTCCCAATTGATACAATTTTCGACAATAACACTTTTAACGACCCAACCTTTCGTCGTGGAGCGGGGGGCTGTGAGTTCGATTCAAAGCGCATCCAAGAAAATTTTTCCGCATGCTTTTCTTTGTAGTTCTTATATGTAAATTTTACAGCATCGCTTCCGTTACGGAAATGACTTAGTAGGTCATGGTCTACTCCGGCATAAAACATTTTCGTGTTAAAATGTATACTAACACTGCCCTTGCAGGTTTAACCAAAGCTTCATGTCGTCTATCGATTCAGTGGTGCACGTAATAGCGGTTCTGTGAGCCATGCCTGAAGCCGTCGCAGCCACCGTAAACAAACCAGCAAACAATGACATGAGGAATTTCAATAGTATAAGCTGTCACCTTACCCAATATCGCGGCACCGATGGGTAAGGCACTGCAAAACTCACTATCCCCAAATAGTCGTTTTTACACGCAAGGCGACACACAGTACATCGTGAGTCGTAGAAGGGACCTACTTGCCTCTATTCACTCACTGGCAGCAAGCGAACGTGTGTGGCTAACGTAAGAAAGAGCAAATACTTCGCTGGAGAAAATTACGGCATGATGTGTTATTCACCTACAGTATTCTGGAGCTGTAGGACATGCTTCACTTGATTGTGAATTGTTTGTTGTTTTTGTCGTTGTCGTGTCGACCTGTTTCTCGGGTTTCTACTTTACAGATGACTTTGCAAAATCTTAGCCCGCTTTTCAACTCGGTTTCACAAGCACCGTCTTTAGCACATCCGATTTCTTGGTTACAGCGGAGCCCCCAACCTTATTAGTGGGACTTTGAATGTGTTGAGGGTCCAGCCGTAATAATAATAGAAATACTGTCTCTAGACGAAGTAAAGAGTAATAAACAGATGTTCCCTTGGAACGTCGCCACTGCAGCAAGAAAAAAAAGAAACCGAGCTTGCGCGCACAGGTATGTTAGAAGTGCCTTTACCAGGATGTCTGAGAATGAGCCTGGAACAAAGGAACGCATCAGTGTGGCTCATTAGATGGTGTTTACGGGCCAGAACGGCAGTACCGGCCCACAACATTCATCGCTAATGAGTCGCGTCGTTCTGTCGCAGACGTTACGAGTCTCCATTGGGACGACGGCTTCGGCTCTGGACTCAAATACGAAACATAACGACGAACTTCAGTTGGGCGCAGACAGGAAAAGAAGAAAAGCTCCTCTGCTTCAAGGTGGCACTGGTACTGCTTATGTGACCCAAGCTTCCTGCTAATGAGGATAAATAAGCACGGAATAATATGCTTGCTAAATTGGAAGCTCCGAAAGTCGGGGACGCACTCCGCAAGGTCCTTCAATCACTAATTGGGCTTGACAGACGCCATCCGAATGCTAACGCTTAAACGACCGCTGCCATCTTTAGCCTGTCGTGTGGTAATTGTGCAATATCTTGCTGGCTGGTGTCTTGCTGTTGACGCATTCGTAGTAATGAAAGCTCGAGTTGCCCATGTTTGTTTCCCTTCTCAAAACGCCACCTTCCTTTTGTAAATCCTTTTACAAATAGTATGCACATTGAAAACGTCAGTCGACTGGCATGACCAGTCCCTGTAGTGGCAGCGCGCGAGGCTGGTGAGATGAAGTATAAAATGAAAGAAGAAAGGAGCAACGCAGTGTTGCACGATGGTTTGTGAACTGAGTCAGGCCGCCAATAAGTAGCGCCGGGAACACGGTAGCCATATTTTGTTTCCATCGCTGCAATCACCCTGTCGCATGAAGACGTGTAGTGCTGCACGTAAGACAAGGACAAAGAAAGGACACGATGACACACACACAGAGCGCAAAAAGCCACAGAGGCTATGTTGGGTTTATGGTTGCGTGTGTGTTTGTGTCTCTCCCGTCTTCGTATTAGTCGCGCTGCTTTATTGAAATGTTTCGACAGGTGCAGCGAAAGTTCCATCAAGAAATAAAAAAAGTGAAGCCAAGAAAGCTTGTTTTCGGTTGAACCTAGCACACTTACAGAAAGGAACAGACAATAGTGGCAAGGATCATCTCGACGTATTTTTCACATTACTCTGTTTGTGTCAGGGTGTAATTTATTTGCCCGCGTTTTACGCGCAACCCTACTGCAAAACCAAGAAGATAATGTGGAAACTCTGGTACACTTGAACAATAGCAGCAAAGCAGCATGGTCTTCGCAGATCTCTGCCTGTTACTCAGGAAGAATTCTTCTTCGACGAGCTGTGGATATACGCGAACGAGTTTGTAGCTGAAAAATTTTATGCGGCAATGATGACGCGGCACTTCTGCAGCTTGGTTGGCGGCTGCGTCACTCACGAGGACTCCACTTGCCATGGTAGCATGGCACACCTGTGCAAGCGTGTGTGTCCCTCCATTCCCAAGATACATCGATAAGAGCGCCCCCTTCTGCTTACACTGCTGAATCAAAGACTTTGGTCATACACCGCCTGAATGGGATCAGCGCACAATAGGAATTGACTGATTTGTGGGGTTTAATGTCCCAAAACCAGTTCTGACTGTGAGAGACGCCGTAGTGGAGGTCTCCGGAAATTTCGACCACCTGGGGTCCTTTAACGTGCACTGACATCACACAGCACACGGGCCTCAACATTTCGCCTCCAACGAAATGCAGCCGCCGCGGCCGGGATTCGATCCCGCGACTTTCGGATCAGGAGCCGAGTGCCAGCACTATAGGCAAGCATTACCCCTCAGAAACACACGGCTGCGTCTAATTTTTGGTTAACCAACGCAACGTTTGAGCTTGTCGTGCAGTGAACGCACTCAGCGAGACGAAGGAACAATGGCTACATGTGAAAAAAAAAAAGAGAGAGAGCAATAGAGGACCCCGGTTACGTAACGGTTCTGATTCCATATTTCTGTCTCTCGCTCTTCTCTCTTTTTTTTTTTTTTGCTTATTTCACTTCGTGGCTTTGTCCCAACGACTTTTATATCATCACTAGCATCACCTTCTTATCAGAGGTGGATGACGAGAAAGCAATAGAATCAAGCTCAAGAAATTGATTCATAGTGCAGGTACGGACAGTTACCAGGAATTAAGGATTAATGGAGGCTGTCATCATTATTCCGAGTATTTTATGGTTCCGATTGGAAGCAATACATCCTACGTGGAGCGCTGGATGGAGGAACGTTTGAGTAAATCAGATTTTGCAGATTTTCTTATCTTTCTGAAGTCATCCTGAAACATAAGCTGTGTGGCTACGACTGTGAGAGTGATTGCTTTCCCTTTCTATGTGTTGCTAACATGCGCGACATTGCCCTGTTGTAACAGTATACGTGCTTGTTCTTGGCACAGGCCAGGCCTGCGGTTTCTGGCGCCTGAACATCATTCTTCAGGCGGTCGAAGGGCGAGCAGAAAGGCGGCGAGATGTCTACGAAGCAATAGGATATCGCTTGAAACGGGGAGGGGGAAGTAGCTTGGAGGAGGAGATTGGCTGCTCCCATCTGTGCAGTTTGGGCGTAGGGACACGCCATTGTAGCCGCTGTCTTCGGCAGCGAAGGCAGGGTCCTAAATTAATGACTGGGCAATCTTCTTTTTTTTTTTTTTTTGCGTTGAGGCTGCTTCAGTTCTTCCACACTATTTCCAAGAAAACGTGCGTACCGCGCTCTTTCCTAGAATGCGCACGTAAAGCAAGACATTCGTTTATTAATAACTACAGTAACCAGAATTCAACAATGTTTGCCGGATACATAAGCTTCGTGATGTATAGTTATCTGCAGTTATTTTTTTATAACATTTTGTGTTTTAGTAGTTTACATGAATTACCATTTGGCGTACGTCAAGAATCCTTCGAATGAATTTGGAAAGTTGGCAAGTCGCGCAGCTTTTCTTTTTGTGATTTTTTTCTGGCTCACAAGCACTCTATTTAAAAGAAAAAGACTATTTGTTATTGAGAATAATAGTCAATAAGTATAATAATGTTACCTTAAATTGTGCGCTTTTATTGGCTAATTATATATGTGGGTTCTACGGCTGCTTAACAACAGAGGCACGTGTACTGTGCGATGTCGGTGCACGTTAAAGAACCCCAGGTGGTTGGAAGTTTCCGGAGCCCTACACTACGGCGTCTCTCATAATCAGGGCTGGTTTTGGGAGGTAAGACCGCAAAAATCAATCAGTCAAATCAACACTCTAACCAGATGTACGCAAGTTATTACGACTGACGTGCATATTCAATTGTAATTTTGTAATTAAAAATCACATTTGTACTGTACTTCGAGAAAGCCGGTGAGATGTGCGGACTAAGCAAATGCACAGCGTTGACGTGTGCCTTAAATATCGAAAAAAGAAAGGGGTGCTCGACGCAGCAGAGATAGAAGGAGAAGCGCTAGGTAGACGCTGCGCTAATAAAGCTTCTTACTTTGAGAAATAACATACATTTAATAGAACATGCTATTAACTTTCAATTAGCAGGCAAGGCAAGGCACTGTTAAACTCATGTATAGAGATTCCATTCCTCTCCACGGATTCTGCGCTTTTATGTGAGCGAAATTCAAACACACCGGGTACATGGGTGTAGGTGCGCGTGGTAGCAGAGTCCTAGCAGCCCTATTACCATATCGCGGTTCTCGGCACGCAAAAGAAGATCCAGCGGCGGTTAGACAAGCTCGAATCACAACGTTGGACTGCCTTCTGTGAGTCACTAGATCCTCGCAAACCTTTGTCGCAGCTGTGGAGGACAGTGCGAGGTCTCCGGACACCACCTGTGCAGCGGTTCCCATTCAAGACCCTAGCCCTCTCACAAAAGCGACTAGATACTGACGTGGCAGAAGAGTTTTGTACCAGATTAGCTAGCCAACCTCCTGCTCCCAGCAATATGCCGCCTTTGACGAGCAGTCCCCCACCAGGTGATCATCGCATGGACCTACCATTCTCAATGCACGAACTTCAGGCTGCCTTATCTTTGTGCGGACGCACATCAGCAGCTGGACCTGATGGCATTTCCTACAGAGCTCTCTGTCATTTAGGTGAGCGAGCGAGACTTGCTCTCCTTCACCTGTACAATAGCTCCTGGAGAGATGGCACTCTTCCCATCAGCTGGAAGACAAGCCGCCTCGTGCCACTGCTGAAGCCTGGCAAGTCGCCGCTAGAACTCTCATCCTACCGCCCCATCGCTTTGGCAAGTTGCGTGGGCAAAGTCATGGAGAGGATGGTCCTAGGACGCCTGGAGTGGTACTTGGAGTACAACAACTGCTACCCAGATGCCATGGCGGGTTTTCGTCGAGGCCGATCGTCGATAGATAACGTCGTCGATCTGGTCACATACGTTCAGCATGAGAAAAGCCGTAAGCGTCTCTGCGCTTCCTTATTCCTCGACGTCAAAGGAGCATATGACAATGTTACACATGAAGCAATCCTCTCTGCTCTCGAAGAGGTAGGAGTGGGTGGTCGGACGTTTCGCTGGATACGGAGCTATCTCTCTATGCGTTCCTTTTTTGTAAGCACCGAAGACGGCCGCACTTCTCTACATTATAGCTGCCGCGGTGTTCCCCAGGGCGGTGTACTTAGCCCTGTGCTATTTAATATCACACTAATTGCTTTGCGTCAGCACATTCCAAGCACGGTCAGGCTGTCAATGTACGCTGATGACATCTGCGTATGGACGTCAGCAGTGACGTGGTTACAATTGCGAGCAAGAATTCAAAGAGCTGCCAATGAAGCTGCTATCTACCTCCGTAGTCGAGGCCTAGAAATTTCCTCCGAGAAATGTGCACTGATGCCTTTTACGCGCAAATCTATGACTCACTACACCGTAATGATAAGTGGCCAAATCATACCCTACGTTCGAACATATAAATTTCTCGGTGTCATAATTGACAGAGATTTGTCATGGAGCCCTCATGTATCGTACATGAAAAAGCGGTTGACGGGCATCTGTCACTTGTTCAAGTTCTTCTGTGGAAAAGCATGGGGAATGTCGACACGTGCTATGCTGCAGCTATACAGGGCGCTTTTTCTCGGCTTTCTGCGATACAGCTTGCCAGCTATAACGAACACGGGCAAAACAAATCTACGTACAATACAGAGTGTGCAGGCTCAGGCGCTCCGGATCTGCCTAGGCCTACCACGGAGTGCATCGACAGTGGCGACAATAGCAATCGCTAGAGACTACCTTATCACGACCCAAATTGACATGGAAGCGCTGAGGACACATATCAGGCACCTCGCCAGGACCCCTCGGCACCACCTCTCTTCTTTGCCAGTGGACAGACCACGCACCTCTTTCAGCAAAACGATAACAGCACATGGTGACTCATTACCAACTTCTTTCACCCCTTCTGCGAGACCTTCAATTCCTCCATGGTGTCTCGCTCAGCCGGAAATCAACCTGACAATTCCTGGAATTGAGAAAAAAGCCGCTTTATCATCACCAGCGCTTAAACAGCTCACGTTACTTCTATTGTACGAGAAGTACCGGGACTCTACGCATATCTGCACGGACGGATCAGTGCTTCCAGACAGCTCCACTGTAGCAGTCGTGATACCTGCGAAAGTTAAAACCTTAAAATTTAAGACGACTCACCCGACAACATCGACGGCAGCAGAGCTCGCAGCGATCCTTACTGCCCTTCATTTCATCAGAGATGAAGCGCCACACAAATGGACGCTCTTCTGCGACTCCAAGCCAGCATTGCAGTCCCTGTTGTCTCCTCTACGCCGCGGACCACATGAACAGCTGGTGTTCCAGGTTACAGAGATGCTGCAACATACAGGGAAGGCAGGCCACAAAATATCTTTTCAGTGGCTTCCAAGTCACTGCGGGATTATAGGCAATGAACGGGCCGATCAAGCCGCCCGTTCTGCACATAATATGGAACAAAAAGTACCCATACCATTGTCAAGGACGGACGCGGCACGGATGCTCCATCTGCTTGCTCGCAAGTGTACTGTATCGCAATGGGGTGGCACACATTTCACGCATTCCCGACTTCACTCTCTCGATCCGACCTTAAGCCTTCGAGTCCCACCCAAGACTTGCCGAGGAGAAGCCACACTCTTATACCGACTATGGTTGGGCGTCGCTTTCACAAAAGCATATGCGTTCCGCATAGGGATGGCCGACACCGCAGCCTGTGACCACTGCGGTCACGAAGAGACCATTGAGCACATTTTATGTGACTGCCCACGATACAGCGTAGAGAGGCAACCTCTTCGCCTTGCACTCAGCAAACTGGGCGACCAACCACTGTCGGAAGAAGGCATCCTACGCCATCGACTAGACATCACGTCGCAGAAGAAGGCCATGCAAGCGCTACTGCGCTTCTTGACATCTACCGGCCTTCGTGAACGTCTATAAGCGGAACGTTCTTTGTGTGTGTGTATGTGTGTGCGCGTGTTTTTTGTTGTGCTTGTCTTGAATCTTGTACCCTCTCTCGGCTGTCATCTTTCTAACCCCCTCCCCTTCTCCCCAGCGCAGGGTAGCAAACCGGAATCTAATATCTGGTTAACCTCCCTGCCTTTCTCCTCTTTTCTCTCTCTCTCTCTCTCGGCACAGACGATAACCACAGAATTTCGGCTAAAACGATAACTTTCTTTGCTTCGTGTTGCAGCTCCTGTAGTGCAGCGTGGAACAGTAAGAAACTGGAAGACGTGAATTGATTACGTGAGTTATATTTTTGCCACTGAACCAAAAAATATAAAGAAAGTGAAAAAAAGAAATGTAAAAAAAAAAAAACGTTAGTGTGTACCGTAAGGCCTGCACCGACAGCGCATTCACGAGACAAGTACTCGCCGTTTTGCAGAAACATTCGCGAAGTACGTGAGCTGACAAATGAACACACTGCAACAGCTAGGCAAGCTTTCCATTTTAGGTAGACAAGTTTTGTTATAGATAGCTTTGTCTGAACCCTCTTCTAGCCAAGCAAAAAAAAAAAGGAAAAAAGAAACGTCTCGACAGTGACCACCCATTATACGACAGCATCAGGCGGCGAAATGGATTAAAATAACGAAGAGACAAAACGAAAACAGAAGTCAACACTGCATCATTGTTCTTTCACCGTGGGACCATGTGAAACATAACCGCGTTATTGATTTTCCAGAGGAAGCAAAGAAAGATAAGTAGAGACAAATTCAGGGATCTAAACGACGAGAAGCAAGCTTTAGCGCGCAGTGAGTCATACCTTTCGACATTGCAGAAAGGTTGCGCAGGTAGCTAAAGCTAACAAAGAAAAAAAAAAAAAAAGGTGCGCATTCCTCAAAAGCAGTTGCATTTTGAAACCTTATGTCCCCGAATGAAAAAAAAAATCTACCACAAATAAATGAAACAAGATGTACCTCAAAAGGACAGAAAGCTGAGCGAGTTGGTAAGGGTCCATAGTGAAAAGAACAGGCGTAACAAAATTCTCTTTCTTATCCAAAGCGGAAATTCGAGGCACGCTCGGACGGACAAACACAATTCTGGTGGAAAGTTTGTAAGGAACCAAAGTGCCGCAACTCCCTCTCGTAGACCCAGCGCAGCGATCGGCAACCTATGAAGCTGTGTTCCTTTGCAATCTTCCTAAGCATGGCTCATGGCATATGTCGAACACGTATGTGCAGAATACAGCTAACAGCGACTTGCATGCGTGTTGTTCTGGTTTTTTTGTTTGCTTCTGTCAGGCACATATCTTTTTCCCCCTTTTTAAGGGTCCTTGGGGTCACGAAGTGCTGGGAATTGGCCCTGGTCCAACTCAACCGACTGCTGTTGTGGAGGAGGTCCACACAACAATCACATTTAGCCAGACTCAGGTGGACGTGGCTCTCCAACAAAGGCCCTCTTGCGCAACGCAATAACGGGTTTTCGTTTGTTTTACTTTTCAATGCGCCGAGCAACTGATATTCCTATGGATAAGGTCTCGTCTGGACAGTGTCCATAGGTGTGCGAACATTGCGTATCTAGATGTGAACGAAATTTTCTTGGCTATCCAAATCTTGTTTTTGGATTGGCGAATGAAATAATCCCCCTTTCAACACTAGAGATGAACCAGTGAGAGGATTTTACTTCGATTTCGAAGTAACGACGAGAAATGCAGCAGACTTTGGCAAAGACAAAGAGAGCCATGATTTCCGAAGGATTGCAAGTGAAAGACCAGGAAATTGTTACGTGGTTTCAAGTTCTTTTTGCATAACAGGCGCGTACTCTTCAGTAGGATGCGGTCTAGGAGAGCGTGAACAACGCTTGAACAGCCGATTGCCTTAAATGCAGCGGCGCTTTCGATTCTTCAGTACTCTCCACAGCAAGAACGACAAGAGAAATAACAATGACACAAGAACGACAGCATCATCAACGACAATAACAGCAACATCCAAGAACTGATGCTTTCTCGGCAGATAGCCATTTGCGATCGATTTAGGCATCTTCAACGCCCATAACCACGTCCTTCCTCTAGGCGAAAGGTAGCTCTGCCAAGCGCTTTCCCTGCAATCATGCCTCGCTCATCAGGAACATCCGTAGATGTACTGTTAGGGGGGATGTAATAAAAGCGACAGAAAGGTGGAAAGGAGGGGTGCACTTTACGTTTGTCTCAAAGACCACTTAAGCACATTATGCTCATGACGGCATGAGGGCATTACTTATAAGGAGGGGCTCCGACTGGTGGAATAAACCGGCGGCTTCTGGCCCCGCGCGCCCTGGCGTGCAATCAAATCCTTATCGAAATCTTGTACGATGCTCTTTCGGCACGCACGCGAGGATCTTAAAGTGTGCCCACCGCCTGTAATTGGAAGCTGGATACCCCTGATGATCAAACAATAGATATTACTATGTCGTCGAGAAAGTGTCTCCGGGGCCTTCGTGAAATGTGTCGCCGAATCTCAAGTAACCACTAACAGCGGCAGCAAGAAGAAGAAAAAGCAGTAACGATGATACTCCCCTTACGCGTGGATGTAATGGGAAGAGTATTCCGAGGAACCGATATGATTTAAATCCTGGTGTCCTATCGGTGGTATTGCAGGGCTCCATGATAGAAGCGTTCGGATCATCTCCGTTACCTTTGAACTCGTACCGTAAGCATATACCTTCATCTTTTGTTGCCGTTAATGGTAATACCATTATTGAAGCAGTGGATTAAGCGAGCGGGTTGAAAGGTTCAGGCGTTACCAAGTTTTTCTAGTATTGCAGTGCAATTTGTTTCCGTGTCTGCGCTTTATGCCAATGATGTAAAGTGTTCTCTGATTGAGCATGATTTACATTTCCGAAGGTTTTATTGAGCATATGGCCCCGACGCTTCCTTGTCTAGGCCCCGCTCGATCGCCTTGTAATGTAGAAAGCCGTATTTTTTTATTATTATTGTGCCCACAATTCTCTTGCTTTGTGACCCCGTGCGTCGTGTTGGAACGTCTTAAATTTTAGGTCGTATTTTTTTAGATCACTTATGCAAATCTTGCGGTCAGTATTTGAAAACTGCGAAGCGTGCCCTGTAGTTTCAGTATAAGCTACAATAACTTGCACTGATTGCACATGGTTGGGCACTCAGTGTTCTCAGCAACGGCTCAGTTTTGTCAGTGTTGCTTCAGGACATTATATGTTTCAGGACAAGACAAGGAAGAAGGAGGCGAGAGAGGACTGATTCAATTTCTGGGATTTCATCTCCCGAAACCACGGTATGATTATGAAAGACGCCGCAGTGGAGGGCTCCGACAATTTCCGCCACCTGGTCGTGCACTGACATCGCGCGGTACATGGGCCCCAACATTTCACCTGGAGAAAAAAGAAGACCAGTAAGGAGGCAACAAGGAGGGATGAAAGGAAAACAAAATAGATGATTATTAAAAAAAGAATGATAAGACAACTACAAAGGAGAGTAAGTGGGAGAACATGAGAACGGATACTAAGAAGATTCCGGCGGAGAAGAAGAGAAAGATGAAGACGACATCTACAGTACACGCGCACAGCGAAAGCCGAGAACGTAGGTGTCAAAAAATGCTGAGGAGCTCAACCTCAAGCATCCATATCCATGGCACAATGATATAAAGAAGCGCATCGCCATGTACATACACACGAATGAACAATTTCATTGATTTTCCTCAAGTCGAAGTAGGTCAAGCTTTCCCATAAAAGAAGGCGTAATTTTATTGCAGGCTATAACACGAGGCTTTTGTATGCAAACTGCATCTTGAAGCGCTGGCCAGTTTACCCAGCGTGAGATCTGACATAACCTGCTAGCTCCCTGAAAACATTTACGTTCACGTAACAGGATTCCCCGGAGGAAAACCCTTGTGAATACACAAGTTTCGTTCTCGATGCAGTGGCCCTCCTTTTCGTCCATACTTCTTTTTTTTTTCGGCATCTTATATCAATAAATAGGCTACCGTGAAAATTCAAATGTTCTCTGGTGACTGTACAGCTGTCTTGAGGGATGCGGGAGAGGTGATCAGCAAACCCGGACCAAGGCGCAGTAAAGAAGCGAAGCAGTCATAAGGTCGTGCATTTGGAAGAATGAATGGGCGACACAGAGAACACCCTAACTTTTAAAGAGCGAAGCAAATAGACGTAATACAAAAGAGCAGATTTGTGAAGCAACGGATCTTAAGCGCTTCGAGTTGACATGTCCAAACGCCGTATACGTTTTCACGGCGGCGTACAGAGACCAAGAGACAGTGTTTGCATTTTTTGAGCCACTATTGTTGTTCTTTATATGCGGCAGTAAAAACCGTTGGACGACTCAAGAGTTGGTGCAGTTTCCCGTTATATGGTGCCGTAGCCGAGGAGTAACCTTAGAACGTTGCCGTTAGGCGATACCATTTGCTTCAGACAGCGCATGAATGGAGTGGTCGAGAAATTCGGGAAGCGTCGGCGACGGCAGTGTTGGAGGGGTAACCACACAGTAATGTACGAATGTAGCGTACACTTCCTGCGCCCTATAGACAGCGTACGAACTGCAAGGGGACAGATAAACAACTTCTGGGGTTTTACGTCCGAAAACCACGATGTCATTTCGAGAGACGCCATAGTGGAGGGCTCTGGAAATCTCGATCACCTGGTGTTCTTTAACGTATGCTGACATCGCACAGTACACGGACCTGTCGCAATTCGCCTCCATCAGAGTATGGCCGCCGCGGCCGTATTTGATCCCGCGTCCTTGGTGTCAGCAGCCGTAGTGCCGTAGCCAGTAGACGGCCGCAGCGGGTCTAAAAGGCAGACAGAAATAAATATGAACTGTCATCAGAACCGTTAGTCTATTCTGCACGTGAGGAGCAGAAAGGGCAAAATCAAGAAGGAAAAGTGCGCCTGGAGTTTCGATGGTTTGTGGGGAGCCGAAAGTAAACTTATCTCACAGTAAATATCCTATCCCGCGAAGCCATGCTTGTGAAACCGTGGTTCATTCTAGCTAAATTCATAACACAGTGAGTGTGTAGAGCATGTAAGTAGTTGTTTATGAGTTTGCCCACCTCTATCGTTTCTATGCAGAGAACTCAGTATATCACGTGTGCCGCACAGAGGCACCCTACAGCAAGTGTGTCAGTGAAACAAGAGAGAACAATTAAGGACATAGAAGTTAAGGGATAATCCCCAAAATAAGAGAACAGGTAGTTTCTCATTTAGAAACAAATAAAAAGACATTTTTTTATGTCACGAGAAAGACCATCTTTTACCAGGATAATGCACAAGGACCTATTGAGATATGTGACGAGCAACGCAGCTGGTGCCACGATAACGATTCCGCACTCTTTTTCTAGTTTGCTGTCCTGTTTTCCACTCTATACATAGCATCGAACGCCGGGATGGCGTCGCGCATTGATTGAAGTGTCTTTCTCAGCGCTGCAGCTGCTGCCACCATGCGCTGACATGGCAATCCTCCTCAATATTTCGGGCTGGTGCTCACCCACGCCAAGATTATCTCTCCTTTCTATTTTCCTTCCTCTTCACCTCTTTATATCCCTTATCCCCCTCCCCTCAAGGCGCTTCGCCGTGTCCCCTATAAGGGCGACAGAAATTAGCGCCTCTACCTTTCTTTAAGAATCACTATATATATCAATCGTGGCTTGCGCGCGGCGCTGGCGCCTGGTTTACCGATTTGCATGTTCCGCGAGCGCGCCCGCGATCATCCACCGGAAACGAGGAGTGCGTGCCATATCACAGTTTACACGACGCTGACCGGGGTATGAGCAGAACGTAGCGCCAGCAAGTAGCAGCCATTGTCACATTACGTACTAGCCGTCTTTTGCTTCGCAAGCAAAGTTATCTGCCTCAGTCTCTACTACGCACGTCATAGCGTCGCAACTGAGACGCTTAAACGCGTAAATAACGTTCACGGGAAAACTTCGGTGGCTTTTGTGTTCATTCATTTATTTCGCGTTCGTTTTTCTCTTGGATGAGCAACCGAAGGCTTTAGCTTGATCATGAGCTGGTGACCTTCCCTGTTTGTGTACCCTGACGGTGACGTGCACTCCCATGCTATAGAAAGAAACGCTATTGGCATTGCTCAATCTAGATAGGTACATTCTGCCGGTCGCATTTTCGATGGAGGCGAAAATTCCAGAGGCCCGTGTACTGTGCGTTGTCAGTGCACGTTAAAGAAACCCAGGTGGTCTAAATTTCCGGAGCCCTCCACTACGGCCATTCTCTCCTCTCTACCTCTTTCACTCCCTTTCCCCTTCCCCCAGGGACGCTTAGCCGTGCTCCCTACATGGGCTGCAGAAATTAGCGTCCTTTCCTAACCGAACGACAATCATCATCATCATTATCATCATCATCATCATTCTCATTGCACATAGGTACAATCTACATTGCTCAATCTACATTGCTCAATATACATACTACATTCGGAATATTTGGAGGTGTTATTTTCTCGCGAAATTTCGAAGGTGAATACGGTTAGCTACAGTGGATCGCCGTAGGCGGTGCAGCGCGGGGCAGGACTAGTGCGCGAAGCAGGAAATGTACTTCGTTTCTTTGTCCTGCATCGCGCTACACCACATTAACAAAAATAAAATAAAATAAAGGATACCATTTCAGACAAACCGGCACTCTTCTCAGATCACTAGAATTTGCGCAGAATGTAATACTCGGCCACATGGAACGCCGCCATGACCAAATCCGTAGGCATCACGAACATGGCATAATCTGCAGGAAGGCAGCATGACAAGCTGTTCAAAAGTCGAGTGGACGTTCGCGCAGAACTCGCCAGGCCACGTCCGGACGAATCTACTCCTACCATTAAATTTATGTAGCCTTCGGAGGCGCTGATAGCATAGAGCAATAAAAATTGGTAATAGTGGGAGAAGAAAAAAAAACCCATTACGATACCACGAGGCTCGGCGCCGCTGTTATTTAGAGAAGCGCGTGCTTGTTTTCAAAGCCATCGCGCGCAGTTGTGCTGTACAGCTTCTATTTCCCTTAAACAACGAGCCACGAAAAAAAAATATCTATACCGTATACTCAAGTCATACGGTTTTGTTTCTGTTCCTGGTTTGTGCTCTCAGTTTGATTGATTACCACAGTCCACACGGCTGCTTTCTGTGGCCTGATTACCGCGGCAAAAATATGACTGCGAAACGTGCCTTCTTCGAATCGGTAAACTATTCGAGGTCCTCCTCTGCGGGGCTATCCGTCGCCCCTCCCCTAAATGATTTCATTGTGTAGTTTAGTACACAACTTTATCTACCTCTCGGGGTTACATAATAAAGTCGTAGGCGCCCCACTACAGTTTTATAAAATGCTTTTCTTGAGGCTATAATTAAGAAAAATCTGCGCCGCTTTCTTTTCTCAACCTCGTCCAAGCGTCATCCTTAGCGTGCGTGGGCGCGCGATAAAATACAAATAACCGAATCATATCGAAGCAAGAGAGAGAGAGATGATGGGCGGAAGGCAGGGAGGTTAACCGGAAGGAAAATATCCAGTTTGCTACCCTGCACTGGGGAAGGGGTGAAGGGAGACAGAAAGGGATGGAATAAAAAGATTAAAGGGAGGAAGAGAGAGGTCAAATTGCGCACACACACAAGCACGGCATGGGTCAGAGACGGTTCACGAGGAACGCTGCGCGCAAAAACTTGAGCACAGCCTTCGTGGGTTTCTACTGCGAGAGACTATCGTTTCGGCATTCCAATATGGTTTGCTCAGACAGCGGTCGACCATCAAGGCGTGAAAATTCTATGGCGAGAGACTGTCGCTGGGAGCAGTACCTACGGCAATCGATCTCGAATCAAAATGTTTAATTAAGCGAGTGGATATGTATTCATCTTCGTTAGTTACTCACTAATCACAACAAAAGACTTATATGTACTCACCCTACGCGCTTATAGGTTACGAAGATGAATAATTCAAGTTAAACAAAGTGAGGTGTACGTGAGTACAAGTAAACAAAGATTAATAAGGGGGATATTTTATTCTCAGCAATTCGTAGAAGAAACAATACTTCTAGTGAGTAAGCACTAAACGCAGCGGGAGCTTGTTGCGCTCGAAGAATTCACGACTTAAGGGCAGTAAATCGCCTTAGAACGTTCCCTGGAATATATCTTGAAAATTGAAAACCGGTGATTGATTGCTTCCTGGAAAACGCTATACGTATCGGTTTAAATAATTACTTTCCCAAGAGATATGACAGAAGCAACGAAGGCAATTAATTCTTTCTTCTTTTTCTGCTTTCTATCTATGACGTAAAACGGCTGCAGCGTCGCGCGAGATTACAGGAACATTGCTGACGTTTTTCCGGGTGTTGCAACGTTCAAAACGCAGGAGCTGCTCCACTGATGCAGGAAATAACGCCATGTCGCCATGAAATTGCACACATCCGTCATATGAGGCACGGGCACTGCTGCAAGTGATGACGTTTTACAGTATCTCCGTAGTAACTTAAATGAAAAAATGAAAATCGCTTATAATGAGGTGGTGTTGCGTCAGGAGACCAAAACGGTAGAATTCTATCATCTGCTGGCTCCTGCCGTGTGAAACGTGGATACTCTTAATGGGAATTTCGCGGGCACAGTGTAGTGAAACTTAATTCGAGAAACGACAAATATCATAACAACAAGAGGAAGACACATGTTTCTTACGAGATGTCTTGTCCTCGGTACTGGTGCATGCCACCACTACCACATGTGGCAATGAGGAATTGAATGCCCGCAGGAAACAAGCACACCCACTCTGAGCTTAAAGTTAATCAGTATGATTAAATGAACCCCACTGAATGTAAATGTGAAGGGAAGTAGATGATAAATGAGACAGACTTAGTTTTAAAGGCTAGTCATAAAATGCAGTCAATTTTTAACCTATACTCAGTGGGAAGGCAAGCGTAACGCCTTCGAAGTAAGTATTACCGCCCCCTCCCTCCACACAAACACACACACCCACCCACCCACACACACACACACACACACACACACACACACACACACACACACACACACACACACACACACACACACACACACACACACACACACACACACACACACACACACACACACCCCACAAGGAAAAAACTGTGTCTATTGGCGTAGTGTATAGACCGCTTTGACAATGCAGCTAAAGCGTAGGTTTGGAGAAGCGTATGCTGCTCAAGAGACAACGGTTAGGTAACAGCATGGATAATTATTGAACTTGACGTCGACATAGCAGTACGCCAATCTTTCTTTGCGAACACAGAGTGGCTTTCCTTCAAAAAATATGCGTCATAACTTAGCAGCTTTGTCTGACGCCTCTATAAAATGCAGAACGTTAAACTGTCACTAAATGGCATAGCAAATGGTAATTGAACAAACAGCAAAAGCCTTCTCAGATGTCATGCGCATGTGACGGGGACATCCAGCAAACTCTTACAGCTCGTGCCCCACGGCCCTCGTTCCGACAAAAAGAACTATAAATTGAAATTCAAGAACTACAGCTGGAAAGGCCCGCCGAAATGCTGTTCAGCGGTTTTTTGTGTACTGCACGGTATCGATAATCTCCGAAGCAGCAAGGGAACAAAGCGACGGCACAGCATAAGTTTGACAGGACGCATTTCATGGGATTACATAAATCCCCAGAACACAGCAGCTTTGATGCAGACGCCACGCTTGGTGTCAGCGAAATGCCTGCTTCGCAGGATTATTAAATGCGAAGCATTTCTTAGCGAACTTCGGCGACATTTAGCGTATCTATCTATCTATCTATCTATCTATCTATCTATCTATCTATCTATCTATCTATCTATCTATCTATCTATCTATCTATCTATCTATCTATCTATCTAGCCGCCTACGATTTCGTGCTCTCCTGGCCGTTTCGCTTATGGGATGTTTACGAAAATTGGTATGCCACAACATGACTACATGACGAACATAAATGACAGGTCATAACATGAAAATATGACACGCATGTCATAAGCGGCATGATTTACATGCCACGGTCTTGGTGCTCTCCTGGCCGTTTCGCTAATGGGATGTATGCGAAAATAGGTATGGCACAAGATGACTGCCTGACGAACATAAATGGCAGGTCATAACATGAAAATCATGATATGCATGCCATGGCCGACATGATTTACATGCCACGATCTTAGTGCTCTCCTGGTCGTTTCATTAATGGGATGTATGCGAAAATTGGTATGGCACAACATGACTGCCTGACGAACATAAATGGCAGGTCATAACCTGAAAAGCATGACATGCATGGCATGAGCGGCATGATTTACATGGCACGGTCTTGGCGCTCTCCTGGCCATTTCGTTAACGGGATGTATACGAAAATTGGTATGCCACAACATGACTGCATGACGAACATGACTGACAGGTCACAACATGAAAATCATGATATGCATGTCATGAGCGACATGATTTACATGCCACGCGTTTCGTTAACGGGATGTATGCGAAAATTGGCAGGCCACAACATGACTGCATGACGAACATAAAAGACAGGTCATAATATGAAAATCATTACATGCATGTCATGAGCGACATGATTTACATGCCACGGTCTTAGTGCTCTCTTGGCCGTTTCGTTAATGGGATGTACACGAAAATTGGTATGCAACAACATGACTGTATGACGAACATAAATGACAGGTCATAACATGAAAATCGTGACATGCATGTCATGAGCGGCAGCATCTACATACCACTCGTTTTGTTAATGGGGTGTATACCAAAATTGCTATGGCACAAAACGACTGCATGACGAACGTAAATGACAGGTCATAACGTTAGAATCATGACATGCGTGTATGAGCGGCATGGTTTACATGCCACACTCATGGTGCTCTTGCGGCCGTTTCGTTAACTTCATATGTACCAAACTCGGTATAACGAGACGACAATGCAAATCCATTTTACGTTCCTGATGCGTGCTTCGCATTTCCTTGATTCCCATTGCACGTGGGATCTGCCAATTTTTTTTTTTGAGACAAGCACTTGCATTGCTACCGCAGCACTACGAAGTCAGCACTTAATTTCACTGCATTATTCTTATAGTATAATCGCAAAACAAAAATTACTTGAGCGACGTCATTTTGATTATCATCATCATCATCAGCCAATTTTATGTCCACTGCAGGACGAAGGCCTCTCCCAATCCTCGCCATCCTTGCCTGTCCTGCGCGAGCTGATTCCATTTGATGCCTGCGAACTTCTTGATTTCGTCCCCCCATCTTACTCTCTGCCGCCCACGGCTGCGCTTACCCTCTCTTGGTATCCATTCCGTCGTTCTAACTGTCCATCGGTTATCTAGCCTTCTCATCACGTGGCCTGCCCATGTCCATTTTTTCTTCTTAATATCGTTCATTATGTCGGCGACCCCCGTTTGTTCTCTGACCCACTCGGCTGTCTCTCTATCTCTTAATGTAACGCCTATCATTTTTCGTTCCATCGCCCGCTGCGCGGTTCTTAACTTCCTCTCGAGCTTCTTCGTAATTCTCCAAGTTTCTGCCCCGTATGTCAGTACTGGCAAAATGCAGTAGTTATATAGTTTCCGCTTGAGTGATAGTGGTAGATTTACTTTCATCAGTTGGAAATCTACCACTATCACTCAAGCGGAAACTATATAACTACTGCATTTTGCCAGTACTGACATACGGGGCCAAAACTTCGAGAATTACGAAGAAGCTCGAGAGGAAGAACCGTGCAGCGGGCGATGGAAGGGAAAATGATAGGTGCGCCATCATTACGCATCAATTTTTTCAGCTGCAAACTCGTTAGTGTAAATGCACAGCTCGTCGGAGAGGAATTCTTCCTGAGTAACAGGCAGAGATCTGCAAGGGCCATGCTGCTTTGCTCCTCTTATGGAGGAGCAGGGTGGCTGTAGAATCTTTATAGATGTTGGCTATTGTGTTTATATAGCTATCACATATTCCTTGACGACGTAGTGCCTCCAGAACTGCTGGTATCTCTACCGAGTCGAAAGCCTTTTCGTAATCTATGAAAGCCATATAGAGGGGTTTGTTGTATTCAGCGGATTTCTCGATTACTTGATTGACCGCATGCAGGTGGTCCATGGTAGAGTATCCTTTTCTGAACCCTGCTTGCTCTCTCGGTTGATTAAATTCAAGTGTGGCCCTTATTCTGTTTGAGATAACCTTTGTGAATATTTTGTAAAGTGCTGAGAGTAGACTAATCGGCCTGTAGTTCCTCAAGTCTTTAACATCTCCCTTCTTATGTAATAATAGAATATTTGCGTTTTTCCAGCTTTCGGGTACATTTGAAGTTTTGAGGCATTGAGTGTATAGTGTCGCGAGCTTTCCAATAAGGAAGTCTCCGCCATCTTTGATCAAGTCGGTGGTTATGCCGTCATCTCCAGCCGCTTTTCCGCGGGACATGCCCTGTATTGCTTTCCTAACTTCGTCCGCAGTGACGCATGGGATTTCGTAGTCCTGCTCGGCATTTAATACACTCATGGTGGGGAGACTCCTATTTGAGCTGTATAGTTCGGAATAGAAATCCTCGGCCACTTTGGTTATGCCACTAAAGTTAGTAACGATGTTGCCCTGCTTATCTTTCACTGCATGCATTATGTTCTTTCCCGCACAAAGCTTCCTTTTGGTTCTTTTGATGCTGACTCCTTTTCTGACGGCTGCTTCTATTTCTTTCACGTTATGGTTACGTACGTCCCTGACTCTACTTTTACTGATGAGCTTAGATAGCTCGGCGTATTCTATCTTGTCTCTTGAGTTAGTTATTCTCATCTGTTGGCGTTGCTTGATTAGATTTTTAGTAGACTCCGAGAGTTTACTCACAACATGTCTTGGTGCTTTGCCCCCTACTTCGATTGCTGTTTCGGTGATCAGATTAGTAATGTCTTCGTTCATCTTCTCTATATCCTCATTATCTTCCTGTCCTAGAGCCTCATACTTGTTCTTAAGTGCAATGCTAAATTCTTCTCTTTTCGACCTGACGCTATCGAGGTTGGCCTGTTTCCGTGTGATTAACTTTGTCGTTGTTCGCTTTAGATTGAGGGATATCTTCGCCCTTATTAGTCTGTGGTCACTAATTCTAATCTTATTAACCACTTCTGTGTCTTGTACTATACCTAGATCAGTGCACATTATGAAATCTATTTCGTTTTTCGTTTCTCCGTTGGGGCTTTTCCACGTCCATTTCCTGTTCCTACGTTTCTTGAAGAAAGTATTCGTTACACGGAGGTGGTTTCTTTCGGCGAATTCTACTAGCATGTCCCCTCTGCTATTCCTATCTCCTTCTCCGTAATTACCGACGGCATGTTCTCCTTTTAGTTTCTTTCCTATTTTCGCGTTGAAGTCCCCCATAACAATCGTATATTGGGTCTGTACCTTGTTCATTGCCGTTTCTACATCCTCGTAGAACTGTTCTACAGCCTCGTCACTGTGGTTGGTCGTTGGTGCGTAACTTTGTACTAGCTTTGATTGATTGTGGGGTTTAACGTCCCAAAACCAGCTCTGATTATGAGAGACGCCGTAGTGGAGGTCTCCGGAAATTTTGACCACCTGGGGTTCTTTAACGTGCACTGACATCGCACAGCACACGGGCCTCAACATTTCGCCTCCATCGAAATGCAGCCGCCGCGGCCGGGATTCGATCCCGCGACCTTCGGATCTGCAGCCGAGTGCCATAACCACTAGACCACCGTGGCGGGGCTTTGTACTAGCTTTAGTTTGTATCTCCTATTTAGTTTTATCACGAGCCCTGCTACCCTTTCGTTGATGCTATAGAATTCTTCGATGTTGCCTGCTATGTCTTTGTGTATAAGGAACCCCACGCCGTATTCGCGCTTCTCTGGTAGTCCTCTGTAGCAAAGAACGTGTCCCTCATTAAGCGATAAGTACCCTTCTCCTGGTTTCCTAACCTCGCTAAGGCCAATGATATCCCAGTTAATACCCCTTAATTCTTCTAGTAGTTCAGCTAATCTGGCTTCGCTTGAAAGGGTTCGCTACGTTTAATTTCCAATGACGGCCTGTCCGAGTCCAGAGGCTCTTTGAGTCTTTTGTTCCAATACCCGTGTGGTCGCATCCGTGGCTGGAAGCTCTGTTGATGTCGTCGTCGTAGGTCCAGGGTTTGGTTGGTCCGGTAACTTGGGAGGTGTTGGCCATGGTGTTGCACCAGGGGGGCCAGTTCCTATTCTGGTGCTCAAGTGAGTTACGTAGATGAAGCACGGTGATGGTGGGCGCCCCTATGCATCTTTTGTCCAAAGGCTCCCCGGGGGGAGGAGACTTTCAGAGGTGTTGCAGTGAGTGGGTTAATCAGGACAGGGTATGATTATTAAAGAGAAGTAGTCGGTACAAATAAGATACCTCAGGAGCGTAGAGAGACCATAAAGGATCAAAGGGTAAAAGGCAGAAGTGCTAAAAAAATTTAAAAAAATAAAAAAAATTAAAAGAAAAACTTCTTATACGCTTAAGGATTCGAACTCGGGACCCCTTGGTCTACTACAAAAGCGTGGCCGAGTCGTCTGGGTTGTCGGGTCGCCGAGGTGTTTGAGAACAGATTACTGCTGTGCCCTCTCGTCAATTGTGACGCGATTAATTTCAAAATGTCCGCAATGCAGCATTTTTGCTGATTTCGAATACAAGAAAGGCATGCCTGATTGTCTCGCCTGCGACGCGGGAGTTTACGGCGCGTTTGTCGCGTCATCACGTGCAGCTTGACCAGAGTGTGTCGTTATCCTTCTGTTCTCTGCCGCGGCAAAGTGGCTGTCTGAGGGAGATAGAGATAGCGAGGGCGAAAGGAGGGCGATAGCTGGGGGGAATGGGGGGGGGGGGGGGGGTGAAGTAAGAAACGGGAAAAGTGTGCATAGCGACCTAGCTCGCACAAACGGAATCACAGTGATAATAAATTCTGTGTTCGTCTGTCGGCGTTCAACCTACATCGTAATATGTTGAATGTGGTTTCCTATATACCACGAAAGTGCTGCGGCCTTGTAATTTAGAGAGAAGCAGAACTCATCGTGTGTTATGCTCGTAGCGCGTAGCTCATTCCTTATCCGTTTACCCCGATAGGCGATTTTTGCGAATAGCTTAGCATCTTAGCGGAAGATTGATATCAAACAAGTTCTGGCATCGTTAACTCCTGGTAACTTGCTATTTAGAGCACCAGTTTTAGCAGTCAGGGCGGGAGTCTTAATAAGTCGTTCTGACGTATCCTTGAAAGGTCGTTTTCACAAAACATTGGTACCTCCTTAAGTCTTTTTTTTTTTTCCTTTTCGCCTGGCAGCCGCAATTGTTTGTGTTTTCGACGATGTGCGCGCTCGTATATGCCATTTCCCTTCAATAATGCGTTTACGGTCAGCGCCTGTCACTTCTTTCGTGTGCCTACTTCGTCTATTCGCGCTGAAATAATATATGGTTTTAGTGCAGCTTAAGTTTTCAGTTGCGTCCCGCTAAACGTTAACATTTATCGGGGTCAGACTGCGCATGCGTACGCACGCTAGTCCAGCTTTGCGTTTAGCGATCGCTCGCTATTTTCCGAATTTACCGGAGACGCAAAGCGCTCGCTAAGTTTGTTTAGCGCGAAGAACATGGCGGGTCCCTACAAGTGACGGCTGCCCGTTTCGCATCTATCATGTCGTCTTGCATCATTGTGGGACTAGCTGATTTAAAATAAATCGTGTTTCTGGTTTTCACTTCGAGTATTATTACTTCGCTAATAGACAACCGATGGTAAGACAACGATCTTTTCGTTGTGTATTCTATTTTGACCACTTTTACACATGGACAGCGAAAGCGAAACTCTGACATGTGAGACTACGGCAACATTTATGTAATTCTTATTGCACAATGTCTTTCTTTATTAATTCTTTTGCGCTTGCGTTGTTTTTAGTTACTAACAACGGCCGAAACGCCTCCGAGTTAGAGCGGCTTTGACACTTTCACTATTCGCATTTAGATGGCGCAGCGAAGGTTTGTGTTTTGCGGCGCGTCGTCATCTCGCGTTATACTATAGAGCTATGGAATGCTATCGAACAGCACTCCGCAAAAATTTAGCGTGCGTGACTCGCGAACGCTAACGCGTAGATTTTCCGCCATACTAAGTCTCTCTAATACACTCTCCGTTGGTAAGGTGCTTGATGAAGTGCTTGATGAAGGCGTGATGTCTGTAACTGGGTGAACACCACAAGCCCCGCATCGAAGCCCAAAGTCCTCCCATGGGGTGAGCGACGCCCTTCATTCTATCTAAACCTTTCAATAGGTTGTCCGAACCGATATGTAGGAATGTAAACCTTTTCTTCTCCACCTGCACGCGTTGAAGATTATCTACTCGCAGTTAGGAATACCAGGATAGATATAAAACTAATCGGGTCAGAACAAGCATGACTGCGCTTACTTAGGATGAGTCACAGAAATGCATGACGCAATTGATTCGCCGGCTAGGAAGCCCTTAAATACCCGCATTAATTAGCGGCCAAGTCTAAACACTCCTCAATACATTATTCTAGTCCTGTTACATTTTCTTTTTTTTAGCGTCTGTATTGTTTTAGACATAATCGTAATATTGTTCTCTTTATTGTTTGAATTCCAAGTCACATGTCGTGTCCCGCAACCGCACACACACACACACACACACATATATATATATATATATATATATATATATATATATATATATATATATATATATATATATATATATATATATATATATATATATATATATATATATATAAAGATTATTTTATGGTACCAAATATGCCAACGATTGCCGCTATTGACACGCCACGTGACCATTTTGATTATACTTACCGCTATAGTTACTTTGCCATTCTCGGTAAGCGTACGTGGCCAATGATGACCCTCCTCCTTCTACACTCTCCTCATAAAACAAGGTTGGGCTATTTATGGAACGTACAATGACGCGAACATTCAGAACATTCGAGTAACAGATCGAATAGTGTTCTTCTGCAATGCCGTAGTCCGGTTGAATAGTTACTGTTTGTTACTGTATCTACTATCTTTCATTCCCCTCACTCCTTCCCCCTGCACATGGTATCCTGCCGGTCTCAGAACTGGCTAACTTCCCTATCTTTCCTCCTTTCCTCCCTCCTCCCCCTCTACTGTTTGCAAATCAAAGGGTCACATATAACTCGAGCACTTATAAACGTCAAAAGTGTGACCCAACGTGAACTTGGAACAAAGCTATTACAACATCAAAGCAGCAGTCATCGCGAAGGCATAAAAGACGACATCGTGATATACAGTAGAGTAGGTCTATAGGACCTTAGAATTCCGCACTTCACTGGTTGTACCAATGGTAATTTGGACTTCTTATACTTCAAAAGTGCGTTGTACAATCACTGCAGATGTCTGGCTTTTCTTTTTTCTTCTGTGCTCCATCCTTCGTATATGAATAAAACTACGCTCGTAGTGTGGCATTTATAATTACAAAAACTTGCTGGCTTTACGTGTGCTAGCTTCCATGCGACGCTGCCAGGGAAAATTATGTGACGTACGATTCGATTTGATCCTTATTAACATACACTAATGGCTTTATGCGTTGCATGGTGCAGCGGTCCCGTTTCCGAGGACTGTGGATTCGATTCCCTATTATGGCGGCCGCATGCCGGTGGATGATAAACACTAAAATAAAACAAATATGACTTGTCTCTCTGTCATAGGAATAGGTATAATACGAAAGCCAAACGTCTTTTCGCGGAAGCTGTTGAGTCTATAAGCGGAAATCTGGCGAATGGAGGGGCGCGAGATGGGATAGGACTATGGACATGTGAACCAGTTGTAGGGGGACATCAGCCACATCTTGACACCGAAGAGGGATCCTCGACAAGGGAAAGTTGTCAAACGACTCACATTTCGCATTGCCTCGGCGGAGCCATGGACACCTGCCATAAACCAGAGGCGTTCGCAAACGGTGAAACCGTGGAAGCGAGATCGAATGGATTATCAGCGGGTCTCTTTCTGAACTCGATCCGATTCAGCGAAAGGCGGATGATTTACTTGTAGGCGCTGGGCTTTTGGGTTTGCTTGGCCGTGGTGTCCCGCCCGCGAGCTGCTTGGGCAAGGTGATAACCATTTATTTTTCAGCGGCGTGTATTGTAGGCAAATGCGTTGCGACACGCTCAGCTTCCGGAACATGAGAGTCAGTGTTTGTGAACGCGCGAATGCGTTCCGCTTGCCGCTGTGGTGTCGCTTAGTACTGCACCAAAGCATTTGTCTGCGCGGAGTTCGGCCATCGATGTGGTTGCGTTTTCACGGCGTTTAGTCACGCCGTCTTCCGGTCGATGCCGCCACACACGAAGCAGAAGGCGGCGTAGAAACACTTTTAATAAGCATCTGGAAGATGCCCTATAGACGAAGAGACGTCAAAAGCTAATCCAACGCTAAAGAAAAAAAAACACATTATAAAACTCCGTAAACAGCAGTAACCTCCGCTGTGCTGAGAATACCGAAGCGCTCGGAGTCGGCACACTTTGCCATTACAAATTATTTTTTAGTCCCAACGCTCCCCGATGGCGATACCATCACTGTGAAGCAAGAGTGTGCTGAAAGGGAGAAAATGTAATTTAATAAAAGTAATTTTTCTTGACAAATAACACTCCTTTAACGGGCCGTGAGTTAGATGTGAAGATATATAAGGCTCGTTTGTTCTGAATCCCCTGCGTGTCTTGGTGGTGTAATTGGCAGAGAGCCCAACACCGCTCGTATCCCGGGACACTGCGTGCTTGAATACCACGGATGGCGATGCTCTCGCCTTGTAGTTATTATTAGGTGCGGAGCCCATTAGGGGCTGGCCTGCGACGTATCTCTGCTGTCGTCACGGTGGGCCGATCCTGGATGCAGTGAAACCAGACAGTGTAGGGTTGTCGCGTCAGAAGCGATTCTAATGCGTTTCTGCTAATGCGCCCGGGCTGCCGGTGTCTAATGTCATCGTCGTGCTCACGATAAAGCAAGCCCATTGTGTCCTGTAGGAAACACCGGCACTTCAACCCACGTGCTTCACACCTTCCCAGGTTTTACGTTAGTGGAGCTGTATCTTGTGCATTGCGTGATGTAGAAAAATGCTGCGTCTTGCTGCACGAACATAGCTGTGCGTCAGTGATGCGTGCACGGTCATTTCAACCGCAGGACTGCCCCGCTCTGCGTTCGAGCTTATCTTGCCATTCGTTCAAGTGCATTTTTACGAAGTCATTTTCATTACGAATTTATCGTTGAATACGCTGATCTGAAAAGTTACCCATGACGTACCTCAAGTCGTATTCTCAGCGGCGTTAACTTGCGTAGCAACTACGAAAGGATCATATGACCCACTGGTATCGGTATCCTATTCTACCTCCTGCAGCATGCAGAGGTCATTTGGTGGCAACTAAATACAGCACACACTACATTGAGTAAGCGCCCGTGGCCTGTGTGTTGCTCTCCATCGAAGGCAAGCACAGTGGACGGTGCCTATAGGACAGAAGAAGGTCAAAGTTACCTACTGTGTCACTGTAGTTTTGATTTATATCCAAAACTGATGCATTAAGTATACTGTCCACGAAACGCTGCTATTCCTATCGTAACAAGCCATCACAAAGATGTCTTCTAGCCCAAACTAACTGCTGTTTGTCGTACCGTTGCACGCGGTATCTCAATATCGCAGCCTCTCAAACAACGTACACGAAGCACGGTCGAGTAAACGCGCATACACCGCTAAACTATCCTGAGTCACCAGCGGCGTTCTGCGTCGCCCACGTTGCTGCAATGGACGTTTTATGCCGCTGCTAACGTACACCTATACACTACATTTTGAACGTGATTAAAAGCTACGTTAGCCGCTGTTGGTCAAGGGCGTTCTCTCGAAAGCATGTACACAAGCGTTGCCAGGTCGAGTGTGTAACGTTGCAATAAATAACCTCATCTGAAGCTGCAGATTGTTCCACGGTTTTGGTCGAAGTTTTCTATGTGCCTGTACGAGCGTACAACGCCGTAGTAAGTTGCCGTCATACGGAAAAGTTTAGAGGACACGATAAGGACGAGCAACACGGACACGGTGTGTGCCTTTTCAAAGCTCGAGTTTTTATGATAAGTATAGCATCTACTTAAAAGGGGAATAAAAAGGGCTGAATCAAGGTGAACGTGGCATTTCGTAATAGTTAGGTACAATGTGTGTACCTGTCAATGTGTGTGTCCTGTCAATGTGTGTACGTTTAGCAACGTACACACATTGACAGGAAGATATTTCACTGTTCTGCAACAAATCCGTGGTAAGGCTCGATCGAAAAAGTCGAAGGCTGAAGTAGTTTCAGGGCAGACCAGCATGCCGTCGATGTTGCAGTTTGGGTGTTGCAAGGCTTAGCAAGTTACGTTCAGCAAATAAGCGTCTCGATGTGCTGCCTACGCGACGTATGTAGTTACAGCCAGGTCCAAATTGTAATTGTGCTGCAAGCTCTCATACGAGACTCTCTCTGCAGACACACGGTGTGTTAATCTCTATGCGTTAATGTTCACCGTAGCTGCTTATGTTTGCACGAGTAATAACGACAAATTTCTTGCGGCTTTCAGAATGCTTCTAAAAAAAGTTATGAAACACACTACAGACTGAACATTTAGTTGCCATGTTATATGACTGCAGTGATGGATGTTAGAATTCTCAATTGATATGGAGCGACGATTTCTACAGCATGAGTTGTATCTTACGAACAATTGAAACTTCTATGACCATGACGATGCTGTACAGAACACATTAACGAACATCATCGAAAGCAACGTCCGCTGTTTTCGCGCACATTTAGTTGGGTCTGCAATTGCTTGTTCGATGCTTGTTTGATAAATCGTCTCGGACTGGAATTTTTCATATAAGGTAACTTCAGCCAACAGCGACAGCCAGCTCACCAATGGCAACGAGCACAAACGAACGAAACACTTCGTGCTTCCGGCCTGAGCACCTTCTTCTATTATATTGGTGCCAAACTTTGCATGGTCTGTAAATAATCGAAAAAAAAAAACGAAGTAATGCTGGAAGGAAGGTACGGCGCCGCCGGGTAACTCCACCCCCCCCTATTTTTTTTCGAAAAAGAATAAAAGAAATCCGTCTGCACCCTGTTTGGCCCCTACCTTCTTTCCTAAGGCGCCAGAAAAACTCACACAACGCAAATGTTCACGGCATCCGGGCTCTATGACGCAAGCCACTTGCAGTAATCGTTTCCCGCCCTACCCGCCACCTTTTACTGATGAGTGATTTCTGGGGTTGAATGTCCCAAAACCACAATATGATTATGAGAGACGCCGTACAGCGGAGGGCTCCGGGAATTTGGACCTCTTGGGGTTCTTTAACGTGCAGTGACATCACACATCAGACGGGCCGCAACATTTCGCCTCCATCGCAAAGCACCTGCCGCAGCCGGGATCCGATCTCCCGATCTTCGGATCAGCAACCGAGTGCCATAGCCACTAGGCCACCATGGCGGAATGTGACCAACATGGCGAAATATTGAGGCCCGTGTACTGTGCGATGTCAGTGCACGTTAAAGAACCCCAGGTGGTCGAAATTTCCGGAGCCTTCCACTACGGCGTCTCTCATAATCAATGGTGGTTTTGGGACGTTAAACCCCACAAATCAATCAATCAATCAATCAATCAATCAATCAATCAATCACTTTTACGACGTGCCCTTTCCCGAAGGATTTCACATCCCCTTGACGAAACGCCGCCTGCTGCTCGGCGGTCCAGAAGTACGAGGCTGACAGTTATAACCCCTCCCTGCTGTTCTTTCTTCTTTCTTTTCCAAGAAATGTTGATTCCTCCTCTTCCTTGACCAAAATCGTTTACACTTGTTCTAAACACACAGCAATAAAGGCTGACGATCGCTTTCCCACTGCACTTTGATTCACAGTTGTCGCAGTCACGCAAGGCTGTAGATAGATAGATAGATAGATAGATAGATAGATAGATAGATAGATAGATAGATAGATAGATAGATAGATAGATAGATAGATAGATAGATAGATAGATAGATAGATAGATAGATAGATAGATAGATAGATTCACAGTGATGGAAGTTCGTCGATAAGTGCTTCGCATTTATAATCGCAATACGCTAGCAACTACTCCTGGTGCCATAGCCACTAGTCTACCGTGTCGGGGTAGCGTGGAATCGTCCTCGGTATGTTTGTCATTTTTTTTTCCTGCGCCTTGTTTACGTACCGGGAAATGCTTGAGCAGGTTTCTTGTTGTATACTTAATCAAATAAGCTTTGTCATTGTGCTTATTTTCTGCTCTGTTTATTGTTTTAATGATAGACCCCTTCAGGGCAGTTTTCGGTTGAGTGATAAATAGCGTTTCTACGCAGAGCTAAACTACACATCCAGTCGGGGTGTTTTCTTCGCGACATAACAGAATGCCATCCTATCTTTAATTTTTTTTATTGGTGGGTCACATATGAGAGAATTTCTTTCCTTCCACTCTTTCAAGGCCATTTTAACAAGCTATGCTATTGGTGTCCAGTAATTACACTATCGTCACAATCGGACCACAGAACGTCCACCGAGCATGTACGATATGGATGAATGAATCTGTGGGTGGCCCAACCCCCTTGATTGGCACTCTGCCCACGGAATGCCACAGCACAGTTCTGCACGCTCATACACAAGTCAAGGATATTATTCCATTCCCACTGAACATGATGACATCAGTCAAGTGGGGCTACACTTCCACATTTCCTTTCTGTATTAACATGAATTGTTTTTCTTCCAAACTGCCTACCACTGTAAAAAAATTACGGCATAATCTGCAAAGTTGAGCGCACATATATACGTAAGTTCATTAGAATTTAACGTGCGACCCCCCCCCCCCCTCCCCCAATTCCTCCCTTTCCTTGGTGCTTTACACAGATGTGATTTTTCCGCACCCATGTTTAACTATGAAGACCTCTCAGACTCCTTAATTGGCATCATTCTCCACACACGCGCTGCTCTGCCGATCGCGACAGTAGCCCAGCCGAAACCCAAGGCTTTTACTGTAACACACTTCCTCATCCACTTTGCGGTGCTTTTCTATGATTCTTTGTCAGAACAGGGCCTCAATACAAAACTCAATTTAACACGCAACGACAAAAAAAAAAGGAAATAAAATTAGTTGTCTGCTCTTGTGTTATCTGTCAGATTTTTATGGATGAAATGTTTCAATGACAAACACGCAGGATCCCCGCCAAGTGCTTGCTCCTCCCATGTGCACACAATGGACTATGCTATCGCACCTGCAGCAACTGTACGCCTGTGGATATTTCAGTAGCAAAGAAACGCGCGCATAGGTACCAAAGAAAGGACGCACTGTTGTAGAAGTGTACGCGAGTTCGTGTTCCGCAGACAGACTCATCACGGCTCTGGAAGAATGAGATGGCGAATGAATAAAAAGACATCTGCAGGCCCGGGGCGCTAATCGCAGCCAGTTTGTCAGACTGCTCCCACAAAAGAGAGTACAGTTTTGGTGAAAGAAGTAATGAGTGAACCACGCGCGAACATGCGTTCTCCCTCTGCGCGTACGTGCTGTAAACTAGAAAACTCTCGAAAAAAAAAAAAGTTTGTACTATGCGCTACGCAGCCACGCTTTGTGAGTGAAATGGAAAGCTACAACGCCGCTACGCGGAAACAAAGCGTGAATGCAGTGCAGGTTGCCACCCTTAATGAGTAAGTTCTTTAAAGCACTGCAGCTAAATTTTAGTATAGTTGAACTAATAAATGGCTAATTGGTCGCCGGCAAAAGCTCGGGCAGCAAGCAGGTGCACTGAGCCCGCATGAATGCCAACAATGCGCACGAGTTGCTTCAGTGTCAGCCTTTTGCAGGTCTTTCATACTGTTGCTTTTCTTTGAAAGGTCGAACGCACGTGTCGGTTCATTTACGAAAAACGAAAGCAGTGCTGCCGATTGTGCCGATTCTGCGCTAACTGTGACCAATTTATCCCCACAAACTTCTTGATTTCATCTGCCCACGTAACCTCCGACCGCCACCTGCCACGCTTGCCTTCTCTAGGGATCCACTCTTCTACCTTCAACAACCAACGATTACCTTGTCTTCGCATTACATGACTTCCCACGCCCATTTCTTCTTAATTTCTACTGATATGTCTTTAACCCGCGTTTCTTCCCTGACCCGCTCCGCTCTCTTTTTGTGCCTTAAAGTAGCACCTATCATTCTCCGATCCATTGCTCGCTAAGCCGTCCTCAATTTAACCTGAACTGTTTTCGTGAGCCTCCTAATTTCGGATCCATAGGTGAGTACCGGTAAGGTACAGCTGTTTTACACCTTCCTCTTCAGGGGCAATGGTAAGCTGCCATTCATTATCGGGGAATGCACTCCGTCCCATTCTTCTTCTTCTAATTGTCTCAGCCTCATCGTTGGGACGAGGGGTCACTATTTGTCCTAGGTAGGTGTATTCGCTTACCACTTCCACTGCCTCGCCACCTATCAAGTGCATGGTTATCCCGGCATTACTGCGTCGACATCAAGTGAAATACGTGCGGTCAAAAAATTGTAATCTGCCTTACTTCATGCGTTATTTTCTTTTATTTTTCTGTAAAACTTCAGGGCAGTTTTGAAGTGTGTTACTCATTTGCATACTCCATCAATTTCTCTTGTTTGCTTATGTTGCCTTTAGCCCTTTTGATGGGTGAATTTTACAACAGCGCCACCATAGACAATTCCTCTCATGGATTGTGAGCCACATCTGAGGCCAAAACTGCCACCACTACTTTTTTGACAGCTAATAAGTATCCTCACCCTCCTCCTGCTAGTAAAACAACAACAACAACAACAGCAGCAGCGATGACGACTACTACTACTACTACTACTACTACTACTGCACTAACCGTTATTGTTGCCATTGCCACCTACACCACCACCACCACCACCACAATTATTATTATTATTATTATTATTATTACATCTGATTTTGCAATAACGGAACTGTTCCTCCTTATGGGAAAATGCGATGTGCTGGAACACGAAGTAACGGCCACTACGCAGCGCCTTCCGATAAACAACGCACGTACTAGCCAATCATCGCGCGGCATCCGACAGGTTTTCTGTCCTTACGTCTTGCCCGCTGGTGTTGCTTTCTTGGGGCGGCTGGGAAGTGGAATAATCAACTGCCAGTATATCGAAAAAGGATGCTTTTTATTTAAGAGCCGGTATCCATCGCTAAAAACAAGCAGAAGCACCTGACACAGAGCATGCGAAAATAAAAAAAAAATAGCCGCGTATCTGCGCGCTTTGCTGCAAATGTCATCGAAAAGACGATAGTCTTCTGCCGGCCATACTACGCTACCTGAGATATGGGCGCCATTTTGCAGCGCCGTCGGGAAACATGAGATTGCGGAGAATCCCTGGGCAACTGCCAGGTGGCAGCACCAAATCGTCGGCAGAGGCCTTTTTCGTGATTAGCGTCGCAATTTTAGCAGAGCCTAAGAAACACCAGGGTACTTATAATTACGTATCTATGTATTTTCTAGTAAACACACCACCTAATGCTTACGTATTGATGTTGCGCCTCAGATATGCGTAATATCTGCTTTTTAATCGACAGTGCTCACAAGTATGAACGCAGCTACCAGTTCAAGATGGCTGGGCGTTAGACAAGTGCTTAAGCTTTGGCCGGGTAGCTGAATCCTGTGACAGACAGACAAACAGAAAGACAGACCAAAATTTCTGCGTTCAAGTATCCCACGAAAGGCTATCGTCTTCAATAGTCTACATTTGCACCACCACGTCACTGTTTTCAGGCGATGTAGCAGAACTTGCTGCTGGACGCCTGAGCTCGTGCTTGATATACACCGCTCGCCTCAAGTAAACCTAGACGCGAAGGTGCACGGCCGTCTCTTCCAGGCACAACGTGACGAATGCACACAGGCCCCGACGGCACAGCCTCCAAATGAGTTCAACATCTCTCATTCACCGCGTTTCGTTCCCGTGGGTCAGGACCGTGTGCAGCGAATGCTGCCTCACAGCCGGCAACTCTCCTCGGCCGCTTCTTTACCGCTTCGCTCGTTGGTACTTCGCCGCAGCATTTCTGTCTGTTCGTACGTGGATCATGCCTCGAATTTTGTCTTTCCTCCGCTGCCTAACTGGGCTTGTTCCGCCGGATTCGTTGCCCCAGGGCGAACCGCTTTCTTGGCGATATTTCATTCATGTCACTGTCTTGCAGTCCCATTGCTCTTTTCCTGCCACGTAGATTGTTTCTTTTGGTAATGGCGTTCACGCACACCTAATCCCTCAGCCGCCACTTCTTCGGGCCTTGCCTTCCAACGGAACCCACCTATATTTGCACCCAGAGTTTGTTTTCGACTGAATGTCCAGCGTGGAAGAAAAGCAACAAAGCTAAATTTTTTGGGGACGGACCTGGCCACAGCGAACGCACTTCAAGAAAAGCAGGTGAAATCGAGGCGGTGTTTTAACACGAAACTGTTTTATGCCGGGGTCCACCGAGAAATCTGTGACGTACTTCCGTAACGGAAGTAGATGTCTGAAAAATAAACACGCATTTAAGTTAGAAAAAGTACCAATCGCTAGGATTCGAACCCTCAACCAGCCAAGGTGCGACGGTATAAGCAGGAAGCGCTACCACCGACAGACTTGCAATACGAAGGAAAATAACGGGTTTTATATGTTTACTACACCGCTTTACAATTTGCATCTAATTGATGTCCGGTTAAAGCAAAGACAGAGAAATTGCTCTTAAATTAACATCGCGTCTCTTTCACTGCACTCTTGGTTCTCAGAGGTGCTAGCTCGACCTAGGGAAGATGGAGCGAAGTCGTAAATTGTCGTGTTAATATGCGCGTCGTCAGTTAGCGCTTCAGTAACTCGACGGCTCTATCGCCGCGCAGGCTTCGGCGTCCTGCCAGCGCGTTGCTTCAGCCACGGCCGCTGCATAATTTGTCTTGTGTGCGTTGCGACGCGCTTTACTCCAGGAACGCAAGGACGGCCGCGGACAAGCAAATTATGCGCCTTTCACACCGCGAAGTGTGCTTTCATAAAACGATCCTCCCACAGACAGTGCGGCTTCGCTTGCAAGGTCCAATGCAGTGTCTCCCGTGAAATGTGACTAGGTCGAGAGCTTTCGCTTGCGTGAAACTGTCGAGGATTCCTGTGCAGTGTCGAAGTGCCTCTGACGTGTACACGCAAGGAGTTCACATGTCCAGAGTATTCAACCCACCTCCCTTCCCTCGGTTCCCCAGATTGCTGCTTCTGTGCGAAGACAGGATTCACTTACGTGTTATACCGATTTCTATGACAGAGGGATCAACCACATTTTTTGTAATTTCGTTTGCTCATTGACTACTCGCGAATGGAGATTGATGTCTTGGCGTTTGTGCGGACGCGACATTCTCGGGTTGCTTTTTGATGTACTCAGCAGCGTTTTGCTCGTATTTACACTATTATTTGTCTTTTCCTGACTAAGCACGTGTATATTCATTCGCTTTATTGTACTTTTCGCTGCTTTAAATAAAGTACATGTCGTACCGCCATGATTTTTCCTTCATCGTGCAAGTAAACGGTTCGTGGTGCAGGTACGTGCACTAGCGTTTCATTTCAAGAATTATTATATAGCAGTCGCTAAATTTGAAACTAATATAGGGTTTGCATTGAAAGCGTCAGTTTCGGTTTTAGCACCCAGAACGCCGCTTCTTGGATGCATTGCAATGATATATTCTGACGAGAGCGGACGAAAAATTCTTCCACAAACTTCGACTGCACAAGTCTCAAAAGGGCCTTGCCACACTTTTCGAACGTAGTCACAAAACGGTGCAGTCAGTCGTGGAGGCTCCTAGGAAGACGCGAGCAGAATAATGTTGCACTGCACGCGTGGGAGGATTCGCGGTCTAGTTTCAAACACGGCTGAAAAGCGCCAGCTCTTCCTTCAACAAATGACGTCACTGGGGCACCGAATACGTCACCAAACATTTTTCGTTGCTTTTTTGAGGGGGATGCACCAAGTTTCCTTGCTTGTTGAATTTAAAACCATCAAATGGGGCATAGCAGATCATCCTTGCGCGATCAGCAAATATCCTTCTTTCTCGCTCAAGCGACGTGGTCTGTTCCCCCAGTGATGTCATCAGTTATAAGAGCCAGCGCATTTCGGCTGTGCTTGACACAGAATTGCGAATTCCCTGGTACGTGTGTATTCATAGGAGGTCATGGCCGTTACTGCACCAGGGTGGTCAATCCTGCTCTGGTGAGGGAGGAGGAGGAGCAAGGAAATGGAAAGGCAGGAAGGTTAACCATAATGCGTCCGGTTGGCTACCCTGCACTGGGGGATTGGGAAAGGGGAATAGAAAGATGAAAAAGAAAAGAGCGAACGAAAAATGTTGCCGGGGATGGCAGGTGATGCGTTGACGCGTAAGATATTGTACCTGCACTCTGTCAAAGGCGTTTACACAAGCCCGTCGTCTTCAAGAAACAAAACAGTGCTTTCGCTGCCTTGGTGAGGGAGTGCCTTACCGGTTATGGTCGCCGGGATCTGGCCGCACCCCAACCCTCCTTCTTCGATTCAATCAACACGCGGATTTTAGGGGCGAAGCTCCTTAAGGCGTGGGTCGTTCTTCGCCTGTATGTATGTATGTAGTAACCACCCGCGTGCCGGGAGGCACGCGCTCGCCTTCGGCGCGTGCTTCCCGGCGCGTGCCTCTCTCTCTCCCGGCGCGTGCCTCTGCTGTTTTGTGAGAGAGAGAGAGAGCGAAAGGCACGCGTTGGCTATGGAAACGCTTGTCCGCCGCGGTGCTGTAGTGGTTGCGGTACTCGGCTGCCACCCAAAATACGCGGGTTCGATCCCGGCCACGGCGGTCGCCTTTTCGATGGAGGCGAAAATGCCAGAGGCCCGTGTACTGTGCGTTGTCAGTGCACGTTAAAGAACCCCAGGTTATGGTGTACTGGAATGAGGTAGTGTGCCGTCTTCGGCGCAAAGCAATGCGAGCAACGTGGTCACTTTTGCGATGACGCCACCAGAAAGGCGCTGCGATCGAACGGTGTGCCCAAGGCGCGAAATTTGAATTTGTTATGCGGGGCCTAATGCTGGTTTAAGCCGAAAAGCATCATCATTTCACACAGTTTTGTTTGTCGCTCGATTTCATACCATTAGACGACTAACTGCCGACAAATATAAGAAGAAAGTCTTAAATGTGCCCGCCCACAGAGCTAGCTTGCTTGGTGTGACTAAGTCCGCATGTAGGCCATATTTCGTCGTTGTGTACCGGAAAGAAGAGCTCGAAATGAAGCGTAACATAACGGCTTCTAAGTTCTTAACACACTGGGTAACATAAGAAAACGAAAGAATAATAACTTGCGTGCACGGCACTGCATTTCTAATCGTCTGCTTTAACTGCTTGTGTTGAGCGTCGTCTGCTCATAATGCAGACGGTAAAAAATTTCGTTTTTTGTGCATGTAGGCCTTATGTTTGCATAATGCGATAAAAAGAAGTAAAAGAAGTATTTGTTAGTTGCAGAAGATCGTCTGTTTGCGCGTTATAATTAGCCCGATTGATCAGCGCGAGAAGAGCCTGAGCGCAGAAATTCATTGCACGCAACCAGAAATAGTTCATTTAAAAAACACGGCAAGAAAGCAGTGCTTGTCCCCTTTTTGCATACAGCTCGTTGTAATCGAAGATAGTCGCAAAGATTCACTAGTGCTAAGAACGCAAGAGAACGCCGCAGGAACGAACTGTCAGCGAAGATAGACGAAGTACTCCTGCACCCAATCATGCTAGTTAAACATGGCCTCCGTGAAAGCCAAGCCAATCTCGGAGGCCGTATATTATCCGCGGGCAATCAATGACTCCGAGGTCCAGCGAGTGGTGGCGCCACCATAGAACGGTGTGCTCTGTTGACGAAGCCGTCATCGCAAAAAGAGCCACGTCTCAGGCGCCAGATGGCACACTACCCCATTCCAGTACACCATACCCAGGTGGTCTGAATTTCCGGAGCCCTCCATTACGGCCTTTCTCTCCTCTCTATCTCTTTCACTCCCTTTCCCCCACCCCCACGGACGCTTAGCCGTGCTCCCTACATGGGCTGCAGAAATTAGCGTCCTTTCCTAACCGAGCCACAACCACAATCAAACGCCCTTTTTTAGAGGAACGCTGTAACAGCTCGCAAAGAAGGAGAACGCGCCCTCACCCGCGAGAGACAACGTTGGCGCAGGCAGCGTCTCCTAGCGAGTTTCTTGATTGAGAAATACCGACTGCTCGCGTTGGAAAAGCGTTCACCGGCAACCCACATATATATATATATATATATATATATATACTTATAGGCACTGGATCTTGACTTGCAATGAGGTGCCGGTGGGAGATTTCACTTGTGCATAGTTGAACCATGAGGATTCGTAGCGTGCGCGTTAACTAAATTAATCCGGAACTCGGCGCGATCTACGATGAACCTCCCGAGCTTCGCCCACTCATCATCATTCACTCCGTGGATATGCTGTAATTTTTTTTAATCCGGTGGAGAATTGCCCAGAACCGGGATTCGAACCACGGTCCTTTTGCACACGAGGTGGACAGGGATAATTGGAGATCTCTGGGAGAGGCCTTTGCTCTGCAGTTGGCGTGGATAGGCTGATGATGATGGTCTAAATTTTCCGGAGCCCTCCGCTACGGCTTTTCTCTGCTATCTCTTTCACTCCCTTTCCCCCACCCCCCACGGACGCTTAGCCGTGCTCCCTACATGGGCTGCAGAAAGTAGCGTCCTTTCCTCAACCAAACCACAATCAATCAATCAATCATGCAGCGTAACAATATTTGGCATACATGTTCCTAGCAAGCTCCGAAACTGATAGGCACCGTTTTCTGACTTTACTCAAAAAGTCGGCCGCAGGGTGGAAGGAGTCGTTAACGAACGGCTACTTCGTCGCCTTTTTACCAGACACTGATTTCACCACAACCGGGAACCTAGAAGGAATTAATAGCACAGCTGTAGTAGGAGAAGAGAAACGTCAGAAAAAAAAAGGGAGGGGAGCCCCGATGAGAAACATTTCTACAAAAGCGGCGGCAGGATGAAAGCAAAGTACGAGCCATTTTAAGGGGATTACGGGATAAGATTCAGCACGCGTCTATAAAGCTTTCCGGAGGACAGCCCCATTCGTCTTCCTGCACGACTTGTTCCAGATTACTTGGCGACCCTGTGCCTACGTACTCCCGTCGCTGTCAACTTCCCCACCACTAATAAACTCGCAAGGACTCGAGCTTCTGACAATATATCTTTGTCCCTGAATCCGTGGACCCGATACTGCTGCCTCTACCCGTACTACAGCGCGGCTGAAGAGGATCTTCAAGCACTTGTCGGAGTCAAGGCGGGAAGGGGGATGTAGTCCATTCTTTTGATTATGTTTCATGAATATTACCCCAGCTTGCGCAGTACATCTTCACTGTAGGAGCAGTAAAAAAAATGGAGAGACATAGTGCAGAAGATTTTGTTGAGGTATATAGTGCCTGGTCATAAAAACAAGCATGGAGGGTTTAGAGGATATTGTACCCATTTTTGTACCATTTGCCTTACTGCTGGCTTGTGTGAGAGGGTTGTGTAGACGAATGCCACATTTTATTGTCACATACGATACGAATGGCTTAAAAAATCGATTGACAAAAAGAAAAAGAGGAATAACCTAAAAAAGCCCAACAGACAAGCAGCTAACGCCACCATATTCGGAAAAGCAGCATCTTAGCAATACGCATAACATCCTCTATGTTTTCAACGTCTAAAGTAGTCTGTGCCACGTGGACGCCCTCACTCAATAGTACAGGCATAGAAGCACCCATTTGTATAGCCTGCCTAGCACACGCAGCTCTGCACAGCCTAGAAAACTTTAAAAAGAAAATGATCGAAAATTGTTTTGCTCTCGAAATTGTTTCTCACGATCGAAAATTGTTAGGCGTTTGATTTATTCAATGTTTTACAACTAACAATGAGAATGTCATATTCCCACCTCGATAAATCAGGTACCTCCTTTCCAAATATAGTACCAGTAATACGACATATCTCTTCTCCATATTGTTAAGAATTCTTTTATGATGGAGCATTGGCATGTGCCACAGACACTCCAAGCCGCCTCGCTCCACCAGCTTTGTCTCCCGAGAACGTGTTCAAGTGCGAAGTACTATGGACACCCTCTTACCCTCTTCTTCTAATTTTCTCTTCTGGGTGCCTGTGTTTGTGCGATTAACGAATGAATATTTTTTGGACTCTTTCGAAGAATGCGCGTTTTCTTTATTTAATTCAGACAACAGGGGGAACAAGTGTGTGTTAGAGCCAGCTTCCGGAAACAATTGAAAAATTTAGTTAAGCATCCGGCAAATGAGTTTTGCGGAAGCCCGCAAGGCGGAGTAACGTTCATGAAAGGGAAAATTAGGATGCACCGGTTTGTAGCACAAGGCTACAAGGAAATCCATGCGGATTTTTGCGGGTTTCTGCAGAGCTCATTTGCCATGTTTACGCACCTGTGCTTCGAGTTGTCGATGGATTCGCCCTCGCGCTGCCAATCGCTAGCCTCCTGGTAAGCTCAATTGGTAGAGCGAGCGCCCCGGGCAGGCGTTGGTCCCGGTTTCGTGCCCCGGCCCAGGACGAATTTTTCGGCAAATATAGGAAGATTTCATTTCTGAGAAATCCGTATGAATTTTCTTGCAGCCTTGGGCTATGAACGGGTGCATTCTAATTTTCCCTTTCATAGCTAAGCATCTATGGAAGAAAAATTTAGATAGTTTTCTAGCTGTCTGTTATGTTAACCCTCAGGGTTTCTGGTATATTACGTCTAATGACATGCAGTTTCGAAGGCAAGTACAACGGGCACTCGTTCTAAACAACGCAGCCATCTCCGCCGTCGTCAACATGCAGACGAGCACTATACTCGTCTTCGACGTAAAACGAACAGATAGCGAAGCATGCCACCCTGCCAGCATCGAGGAACAACCCCGCCGGATTTACAGAGAAAGCACTGGAACGAGATCGGCGCGTGTGCGCGTAGAGGGGTTTCGAATAATGCGGAACTCATTACAGGCACCGATTTATTCAGCGCCCTCCGTAGTCACAAAACTACTTTTCTCCCTTGCGGAAAGGGCGACAGAAGGAGACGAAAGGGGAAGGGACGCATCAAGTCTATTCGAGCGACAGAGAGCTCGTTTTCGTGGTGAGGTCGCCCATTCCCTATAACGAGGCGCCTTAAGCACCCCCCGGCTCCCCGGAAGGAGCCGTCCGGCAGTTTGGTTTTTACAACGGTGCGTTTCGAACGAGATCGGCATGCCCAGCCTGCCCAGTTTAAAGCACGCATTCGGGAGTCGAGCTTCCTCGGCGGTGGTTTTTGAGCGCCTCATCGAACAAACTTTTAGATTTAAGCAATCAGATTTTCCTTGAACTGTGCATGCTCTGTGTGGAGGGCGTAGAAGACCACGTCCGCTACATGCTGCGCTTTGGCTCATATATCTCGGGTCTGTTGAGGCATTGTTGCAAGCGTTTCGATGGTTATTTCACTCTAAACCCTGCGAAGTTATTCCACTAAAAGCACACGTTGCTGATGTGGTGAAATGGGGAAGAACACTCCTTCTGAAGCTCTGTCTGTTTCCGGTAACAACGTATGAAACAGCCGAGTTCAACATGCTTGTAATGATTGCTGAATGGGGTTTAATAAGCAGATGTTGGGAGCTGATTGTACCTTCGGGCCAATCCAACCATCTTCCAACCATCTTAACCATCGGAACTTCGAACCAGCAGCGCTGGGATGGTGGTCCGAAGGTGGCCAGATCGAATCCCTGCCGCGGCTGCTCAATTTGTTGGGGGCGGAATGGCCCCTAAACTTTGCGATGTCAGTTCATGGTGAGGAACCGAGGTCATCGAAATTTCCGCAGCCCTCCGCTACGACGTCTTTCATAATCATATCGTGGTTTTAGGATGTAAAACTCCAGCAATTAATATTATTATAAAGAATGAGAGCTTCTAAAAAGGGGCAATATAATGCGTTTGTTCCCTTCTGCACTGTAGATCGTTCAGAAAGCTAGTGTTTATGGATAGCCTGTAAGGTGCACTTGTGTTTGACTGTGCCCGCATAACGCTATGCTCACTGCTCTACTTGGCATGTAAATGTTTCTTGCAATATACAGGCCTAGGGAAATTGCGAACCATAGTTTGTATTGTAGTCTAAAGCAGTCCTGTAATAATCAGTTTTTTGCTCATCGGGGGAAATGTTTCATTGTTTCCTTCCTGTATATTGAATATACTTATCAAAACAAGTGAACTTGACCGAATTGATGAATAAAAAAGTGGGGGTGCCGAATAGAAACAGAAAATATGTGCAGTATACAACAGGAGCAGAAGAGCAATGCATGACAAAGGAAGAACTTACTCCGGCAAGCAAAATATATTTTCTCTTGCTGTGGCTGTGAACGATCCTCGGCGCTCGATGACACAATGCGTCCTCAGTGCTCGCCAACTTAGCAGTAAGAAAAAAAATACTTGGTGCGCTTCCGAATTTGAATTACGAAAAATAAACAGCAACGGAGCTCCACGCAAGTACATTTTACTGTCCTTATCGCTCCTGCCACAGGGAAAAAGCTGAAGATAACAGCCCACTGCTCCGAAGAACGAAAGAATGGAGTAGAATTAAACGATATGCCATTTCCCAACGGTGTATCTGCGAGAAATGAGACCTGAGGAAGCTTATTCCCGGCTTTATTTTCTTCTCATCTTTCTCACCTCAATAACACACTGTTTCATCTTTTTGCACCCGAGTGTCTACTTCGGTTTCCCTTGATATGAGCGCCCAGCCGAAATAACACACCACTCGTTCACTGCCGCGGTGCGGTACCCGGAGACGTACCGACGGGATATGCACATTATTATAGGAGAACTTGATTCCTGCGGGATCTTCAGATCCCAAACGTGCCAATCTTCAGATCCCAAACGTGCCATCCGCAAAGTGGCGTAGAATATCCTGAGGCGCCTGATTATGGCTTTTAAGAAATCACCGTCCTGTCCCCTTGTCTCTTACCATCCATAGTTTCAGCCTGAGAACACGAAAGGACCCAGGAGCAAGAAAAGCCTTCGCACTTGCAAGGCGTCGGCAAGGTCTGGCCCCGGGAAGAGAAGCCATTAGCCGGTGACAGATAGCTCTCTCGTGTATTCATGGCTGGAAACGTGTTCGTGGAAAAAAAGTATATATGTCTTGGCCGCCGTTGGACACGAGATTGTCGTTATTGCTAGGTGCTTGCAGCTGTGGGAAGTTGCCACCTTCCTCATTCTTATATGGCGAGGAGCGCACCCTGCCGAGCCGCTCACACTATGGCTAGCCAAGTGCAACGCCTGTTAGTTCGTGCTTGTCCGCTGTACTCACTGCTACGTATAACGATAGGGTTCTGATCCAATTACGACGCCTTCTAGAGGACAGATGGCAGCATTGCATGCTGTGCTAATTGAAACCGTCCGTCTTCAAGCCTGCCGTGGGTCCTCGCCTAGGAAGCCTTATCCCTCCGTTCCTCTCCTTGGTCATTTTTGCGGGATCCAACTTAAAAGCTTGCTAACGTGGGTACCTAGGCACTTTAGGCGCGCCAACTGCGGTTAGCTCTCTGGACGGATGTAAAATGTTCCAACGGATTTCGGCCAGCCGTGTGGAGTCTCGGTTGTTCGTTGAGGGCGATTCCGCAACCCCTGCTTGCACCCAGAAAGAGGGGGGCAGTGAAATTGCGCCACCTTTAAAGAGAGTTAGTTCTATGGCACTCAGAGTGCGCTGAGCTTTCTCGTAGGCGATCAATGTAATAGCTGTGCTGAGTTGACGGTTTTCTTGGGTGAAAGATGACGTGTTTCAACAGCGGAGTTTTCACGTTGAATTACAGTAACGCTTGTTCTCAAGAGATGCAGTGTTTAAGAATGGTCAGCTTTGAGGCATTTTTATATAGCTACTCGACAATGCCAGTAACAAAAGCTTTGCAGTTATAACGTGAAAAGTGGATTCAAATGCGCAGTGCCCCACTAAGATGGCGCAGCTACTTTTTTCATTTTTCAGCCCAGTGTCGCCGACATCTGCCGTATTGAAAGCGATGAAAATGATTCGAAATGTACCACACGCCAGCAACCTACACTTCATCGTCGTCCAGTTGTTACATGGCGAGTTTTGCCATAATTAGGCCAAGGGATGTTCTGAAATTTCACTCGGGCAGCAAACGCGTCCACGTCATGTGGATTATGCCCAACTGGAAAGGTTCACTCATTGGAAACTATATCCCTGGGCGGGTATCTGAGGTGCCACTATGACCGTGCGTGGCGTCCCTATAATTTTTTTTTTTGGTACCGTTCGCTAGATTATGCGTTTTGGCACTACCGCCAGCTGCGGAGAGCTGCAACAGACGATGCCTCTAAGATTCAAAGAAGGAAATAAAGAAATAATGAAGAAGTAGTTATACTCCCTTAACTTTGGCCAATAAATTTACAAGGTGTCATCACAGATATTGGTGGCGCCATCTTATATGCTTACATGCGACATTTATCAGCATTTTTGGAGCAACCGTCAATATTGCGGAAGGCAACGGTTTAACTTTGGCATCCCGAAGACATCTCTCGTGCACACACGTAGGAGATGTCTTCGGAGACGTGTGTACACAGATGTCACCTCCTGTGCACACGCAGAGGTTCGTGTACACACGAGCTCATATATGAGCGACGGATGATACAATTTAGGCGCAATGACAACAAAAAATAAATGATGCTCTGATCATCATATGTCGGTCTGTTAGTGAAAGCACGATTTTGAGATATTACACTGTCACCATAACGTGACCTTTTTTTCTTTCATAAATGGCGCCATTCAATTTAGTATGTTTGCCAGTGCTGCTCGCAAAATTATACGGAATGCAGCTCCGTCTACATCCTGCGGATGTTACAACCGTTAGAGAGCCCCTTGACAACTCTAACCTTATACAATGTGCCTCTTCCTTGCTCTGTGGGTGTAGTACCAACACGCGGGCTTCAAAAACATACACGAGGTTATGGCGCAACGTACCACGAGGGAAGTCCACGCCAGCATTCAGTGCCACCGTGAGGCGTAATCCACTGCTACAATAGCGGCTTCCTGCGCCCATATCAATGCGCGGGGTGTTTCAGTCTTTCAGTTGATTGGCACGAATAGTGGCACCGTTCTTTTGCAATACACTTGAACGTACTCTATGAGTGCGTACGGTTGTAAGTCCTAAATTATTCTTCGGGCACATATTTATTTTTTCTTTCTCGAACACTCAGGCTGAAATGGGTGGCAGTAGAACGCGTCACTCCTAAGCATGAGAAAATCATAACCTCCAACTCACCATTGATTACCTTAAGAAATCGTCGTATTCAATGCATCACTTCAAAATAATACATACGCACTTACTCATAATGGTATAAATAATATGTGGAAATAAGGTGATTAAACAAGAAGCAGAAAGATAACTACTAAGCTATTTTGTGATAATAGTCTCCATTTCTGGAATGCAGTGCATTCACTGAGAAAGCGACGTACGCATCCGGTAAACAACAGGAATCTAAGACAAAGTGCACCATTAGGTGGCAAATATACGGAGCCTACGCTGATATACGAGCCACGATGATATAGGATGCCTTCGCATGAATCGAAAGCGTTGCCGAATGACACTGGAACAACGTGGCGAAATGACATATGCGCCGAAACCCTTCATTCACTGCCACTTATAATGTCGACGAGCACACTTCGCATAACTCCTTACATTCCCTATGAAGGCACGCATATATAAAGGCAGGAGCCATCCCCAAGTCTACATGAATCAACTTCGTAGCAATGACAACGGGAGTTCAGGAGCTTCCTGCTTGGACCTAATTAGATCCAGCGCTGAAAACGTGTGTGTGCTTGAATGAACGCGCCGTGCGCAACACCGGGGTTTACCAGAGAAGTCATTTCGGCGGTGTAGAGTCCGTGATAAACCCGAACAGAAGTCGCAGCTGGTCTGCAATCCAATACGATGAAGGACGGCACGAGAATGAGCGAGGCTCTGTCCGCCGTCGAGAGCGGCAAAAGCCGGCGGTGATAAAGGTTCAGCATAAAATTGCGAAAGTAGTGGAGTGAATTGCTAAAGAGACAACTTCTACAGAAGTTCGGGGAGAATAGACCCTTTTCATAATTGTAAAGCTAGCTTCCCTGCAATGCAGCATGCCCAACTAATGGCGGCGTAGTCAATCCTGCAAACAGCATCTATAAGCGCAGTTTACTTGCGATTTGGCATGTAAAATGTCGACATAGGTCTCCTGATACCAACATGCACCAAAAACAAGCCTCAACATGAGCAACTTGATTTTTTCCAGCATTTCATTCAAGACATGTGTCGCCATTAGTTGGGCAAATGTGCAGTGCAGAGAAGCGCACTTACGAATTATGAAAAGGGTCTATTCAGGAAGATAAACTTTCACGAGTGCTCTGAACAAAATTACGGTACAGGTGACGAAGCGGCGCGAAGGTGTTCTCTTTCAGCTAAGTCGACTCATGTTCATGGTCCTTTATCGCCTACATGCCATGACTGGTTCCTCTTGCTGGGACTAGAAAAAAGAAAGATATCGCCGACCGAAAGCCTCATACTGCTCGCAGTAGTGCAGCCAGGCTGCTCTTGTTTTATGAACACGTGAGCTCCTTATCTTACAGCTGCGGGAGAATATCTCGTTATTTACTGTACAGACACGAGGGCTTTAGAAAAAAGAAGAGTGGTGGTTTAGAGTACGAGACATATTCTACTGTGGGAGAGAAGCAAGCACCCACAGAAAATCTATCTATCTATCTATCTATCTATCTATCTATCTATCTATCTATCTATCTATCTATCTATCTATCTATCTATCTATCTATCTATCTATCTGTCTGTCTGTCTGTCTGTCTGTCTGTCTGTCTGTCTGTCTGTCTGTCTGTCTGTCTGTCTGTCTGTCTGTTGCGATTTATTGTTTGACCAGCGTCACCGTGTCTGCGTTCCGGAAAACCAACGTTCAGTATCATAACAGTCTCTTTCAGCGAACGCGCTGTACACTCGCACGGGGTAACGTCTTTCAGTGACGTGGTCACTACGTGCCTCGGTAGATTCGAAACAGTCGTTTATGTTTCACGAGCTGCTCAGTTATTCACATGTTAGTGGGGACGGCATTGCAGGTGCATGTGTCAATGTCTGCATAGGTCTGAATCCCTGTTACGCTAGACCAACTCCACTAGCATCGCAAGTGTTATTTCTCAGGAGCGTAATATCATCTTATCTCCGTGTCAGTTCTTGCAGCCCGTTCTTCTCGAATACAATCGTATTCGAGTGACCACAGAGCAGGAGGAGGAGGGAGGAAAGGAGGAAAGAAGACAGGGAGGTTAGCCACTGCTTAGACCGGCTGGCTACGCTGTGCAGGGGAAGAGGGGTAAGGGGAATGAAAGATAATAGAAAGGTGACACGACAAGCAATAATGATAGCAAACATTTCAGTACTCGCGCAGCCCTCATTCTTGTTCAGCATGGTCGGAAACCTATGCGCCAACTGCACAGTACAAGAGCAAAGGTGTAAGATTTGTGTTCATTTAGTGCGTGGTTAATCATTGAAGACGTGGCGTATACACAAATACCTAAGTATAGCAGTTAAATTACTTGTGCAGCACGCTTTTTTAATTTCGCAGTTAGCCGAGCAACGAATCTTGTCGGCCTTTAAAGCGCCCAACTTTCGTGGGATAAACTTGCTCGGTAAAGTTTGCTGGAGAGTTGTCTGCCAGCTAATTTCGTACGCGCTGCCGTATCTCAAATCAGAACGTGCCATTTCTTTCGATTCTTAGATTCTATTATACAGACCAATCGGTGTTTGTCTTAGCTAGCAGGGGTGGCTTGAAATACCTCGTCATGGAAAACTAATTTGCCTCACCACAGGGGCACTGCACCTTGCACAGGAAGCCTGTATGCGGACGTTCACTAATCCTGGTTACATCCCAGTCGGCTTACATCTTCTTTAATATGCGCATTCATTTGTGCGTGCATATACTGCATCACTGAGTAGGGAGCATGCAATGGTTTCGTCGCGATTCTCGTCACTAAAAGGGGCTGCTTTCTTTGTCCACATTACCATACATCTGATTGCGATATTTCGCAGAACAAAAATGTGTAGAAATTTAGAGTCACTCATTGGGGTGTTGAGGAATGGCAGGCGCGCGCAAGCGGCATTGTGAGTCGGGTGTCTACAAATGTCTATAGCTTCAAATAAACAGGATGATCTTAGGGAAAATGTATGCACTGTTACTTAACCGGCGAGAAGTTTTAAACGTGCAATTCACTTTAGTCAGTTTAGTGAAATCTCTGGCTATTTATTTGTGAGCGGGCGATAACGGGAGAAGCAATGCAACAGGCTAAACAGAAGTTTTCACAACAAGCGCAAAAAAGGCAAAAAAAAAAAAAAGAGGAATGCTAGTGATTCGCAACGGAGATCAAGCGTCCACAGTGTCCGCTTGCGATATCGGACTCTTGAGTGAAGCCCTCCGTGGAAATCATGCAGGATTTTCTTTTAGCGCAATGATGGCCGGGGTGACCACTTGAAGCGCGATTTCAACATTAAGGAAGTATCTGCAGAAAGAACGCTACAAGGAATGCAAAAAGACGAGTGCCAACGATGCTGACTAGGTGACGGATAACCGGCTCAAACTGCACGCGATCCCACCCCGCTAATCAACTTTAAATTGATTGAGAAAGATTGTTCCCTCTTCTTCCTGCAGAATGAACGTGAGAAATGAGAATTGCTCTGAGAATGTTAATTCCCTAACGAAAACTTCGCTTTCCCTACGGGAGATTCTAATTTGCATAACATTCTTTATATTTAAACGGAGCTACCAACTACACGCGTGCAAATAATCTTTTTTGAAGTTCTTTTTTAAATATGCATAATAAAGCAGCTCAGCGAACTTATTTCAATTTCTGGACTCCTAACGAAGTTATTTACTTCGCAAGATGAATGCATTGCCCGAATATTAATTCTCATTAAAACATGAAAGTTCGCAACACCTTGAGAATACGGAGCAAACAGCCGCAAACATCATTTCTATGACAAAGCGAAATGCACGCATAGAGCTGCACATGTTCACATTGATTCAGTTCTGCTTGTGTTTTTGGAACTCGCGGCCGAAGCACTCCGCAACGAAATTCTCGCGTTGAACAGCGACATCACAAGGTGCGCACTGTACTCTGTTCGGTAAGCATTCATTCATTTATTCATTCAAGCGGAGACCCGTCCCTGATGCGCATTACTATAGGTCCTCCTTTCTGTTTATATAAGTATGAATGTATGTGCATTATTTACGTTAATGCGTTATCATGTGTGACCATAGTCACTATCCGAGACTCCTGGTGTTTACAACCAGGCGATAAACCAGGCTAATACCTATGGCATTGTCATCAAAAATGCATGTCTATCACTTATTCAATCATCCATTCCTGAATGTGCCCAAGAACAGCTCCAGGCCGTAATAGTTCTGTACTGTTAACTAACGAAAAAGACAGAAAAGATAATCTTATAGGGAAAGAAAAACGTTAAGTTCGAGCCCCACAACGAGAAAACAACATGACACTTGAGTGTAAAAGCAATATCGGAAGAGGATGCACACGATCCCTTCGAGCAAGCAAACATGACTTCGGCATGCAGCTCACACGCTGCGCAAGAGGTTCTAGCTGTAGCTTCTAGAGATGTAATTACCAGAGCTGTCAGCGATGAAAGTAAGAATGAGCTGCCTGCGGACCTCACCTTTGCCGGAGACTCCGGCGTCAAGTGCGCGTATAGCTGCTACTTTTTATTTAATCTCAATCCAGCCCAAAGGCAAATGTGAACGATCTACCGATACTGCCGTAACCTATATTGTAGAGTCTATTTATGTTTGCTAGTGTCATCAGATGGAAAAGCGAAACTTACAGGGCAGGAAATGAAAAGAGATAAGCAAATAAAGTAACCTGAGAACACGCCGAGCAAATAAAGAAAATAAAAGAAAAGGAAAGACACTGTAGTGGCGTGGGAACGGCCACATGTTCCGTTTGAAGAAGCGTGCCCTGGAGTGTAGACCCTTCTCTTACGCGATGCACGTTCCATGTTTCACTGTAGAGCTTCCCCGGGAAATCCATATTTTTATCTCCTCAATGTCAGACAGCCAAGTGCTTTGAAGAGAAGAGCCGCTAGTCGGGTATACAGGACACGTCGAGGAATACGCACTCTTCGCTCCTGATCCAACCGACGAACCACCGAATCCCGCTCGTTGCCGCAGACGGTGCTGAACTGTAGGAATATTTTTCCATCAAGAGATAAAGTGGCACAGGCGTGATTGCATTAGCAAGTTGGATACTGTCCCACGCCACAGCAAAGATCAAAAAGAGTGAAAATCCGCTTGCCAAAAGCTGACTCTCGTTTACGTTCCTTCGTTTTCTCAGCTTTGAAGCACTTTGGGCCAACGCCCGAACCTGCAGTATGTGAATGTACTCGGGCATACTATTCACAAGGTTATGACGTGCTCTGCGTGTGAAATCCTTTTGGCGCCGTGGCTTTCAGCCGAGCACCCATACCTCTCTGAGGGGTACATCAGTTTCCCCATCGTTGTCTTGCCCATCATTTACATTTACGTGCATGTGGGTGAATATGTAAGACGTCACTGTAACTTACAAAAAGTTGCCATTCGAGTTGTTTGCATGAGCCTGTATTACCGTTTGCTAGGAGGAAGTTGGCGACATGGCATTTGTTGCCAAATGAAACTTCGCAAGAGCAGTCGTATAAATTAATGCTAATTCTCAATGCTGACCACTTTCTTACGAAGCGCTGCCTACGGTGAAGTTCGATAGATTAGGAATGGCCAATGACCGAACCCAATAGAATTGCATTATTGTAGGAGCGGCGCGTCATTTGCGGAGCTAAATTTGGGTGCCTTATGACCCCGCTCTTAGGGGCGGAGCTCCTTAGGGTGTGGGTCCGTCCCTCCTGTGTATGTATGTATGCAGCCACCTCTAGTTTAGATTATGAATGGCTCAATAGATGGCGTTGTGTGTCCAGGCTGCTACCTGGACGAACGCATCATCATCATCATCATCATCATCATCATCATCATCATCATCATCATCATCATCTACCTCTTTCCTGAAGCCATGCACTAAGCCACGAAGCGCACATGGAAACATGCACCACGATGACACTAAATACCCAACATTAACGAAAGACTGCCCGTTTCTAACGATGATGATGATGATGATGATGATGATGATGCGTTTGTGCTAGCGCGTTACGGCGCGTGCACGGTGGGCGCGTGTAAGAAGCTGGTGTAAGACGCTGTGGCCTCTCAGCCTTATACTCTTTCAGCAGTCATGTGATGGCGTCGGCAAACGCGGTGCGCGTTCCGGCCTGTGTAAGGGGCTGCGTAAGACGCTGTGGCCTCTCCCCTTTACTAGAGTGTACTGCGTTTGTGCTAGCGTCCCCTTAAACGCGAGATCCCATCGTTCGAATACAGTGTTTCTCACGTCTTTACATGGTGATCGACTGGGCGAATTACACGGAAGATTCACGGTTTACCGATGATTCACTCCGGAGCTTCGCCCACTCATCATCATTCACCCCGTGGATATGCTGTGATTTTTTTATTAATATGAGATGTCCGAGTAGAAAACTTTCGCTTACGTAAATCCGCGGTCAGTAAGTGAGCTTTCTTTCCACAGCTCCGTTCGCCAGAGACAGGGCTTTCTATCCGACAGATCACATGGCATAACTAAGGAATCTCATTCATTCCGAAGTTCCTCTTTCCTCCATTTCACAGCTTTCGCATAAATGTTGCTTATGCGGTAACTCAGATTTGGCTGTAGAGCAGCGATGAACGCGTTACTAAACTTTGCAGTCTGTTTCATACCACTCCGAGCGTTCGCGATATTGAAACACTTTACGCTTTGACGACTGTGCGCTGTGTTCCTTCAATGGTCCTGTCGCATTCTGCGCGTATAATTAAGGACACTCCACATGGTTCGCTGCGACCTTCTCTATTTACTTTACACTGCAAGAAAAATGACCAGCAAAAAGAGCGGATTGTCTCCCGGCAACGCTGTGGGCTGGGCCATTTACCATCCCTTCACATTTCTGTCTACAACTGCGTCGTATAATACATTCAGGTTTATTGCATGTTCAACGCCTATTACACACCTGTTCCTCTGACATTATCCTTCTACGCGCCTGTCCCGGGAAAGCTGTTTTCGTTTTCGTAAACAACTATAGAGTATATCTGAAGACGCTGACAAGCGCAAGAAAGATATATATATATATATATATATATATATATATATATATATATATATATATATATATATATATATATATATATATATATATATATATATATATGCCGTGACGAAAGAACTCAACGAGGCGGCGCGTTGCGAGCCGCATCGCCAAGCGGAGGACAGACGCTGTTCTGAGGCCATGTGAGGTTGTGCTCAGTACCATCCTCCCCTCTCCATTAGTCTTCTTAATATTGCCGCGAAGCGTCAGTTTTGTGCATGCCGATAGCCGCACAAAACTGCATGCGGCCTTATCATCTCGGATCGTGATGCGAGACGCGTCGTGATTATCTGGCATGACCGTGGCCTCGCGCGTTGGCGATGAGATAGGCCTATACTGCTGGCTAGCTGAGCACGCTGAATGTACCAGCTGATTTTGGGGGCGTAACCCGAGCGTTCGATACAGCCTTAAAATAGAGCCCGGGTGATTACAGGGGGTATTCTGTTTCCCGACGGCTGCCGAGGACTTTGTTCGCCGCCGCTGAAGCCAAGGTGTGTATTTTGCTCTTATAGGCGCAAGTCCGCCTAATAAACGGATTCTCTTCATCACGAGCCTTCCAGTCTCCTGTCTTCGGGCTGCCGTCACGGCTACGTGACAATATTAATCTAGGTCCTGGACCAGATCCTTGATTGGGCCAAAATAGGTATCGGGCGGCTACACCGCGTAGGCTTCTCCGCTTCCTCCACCAACACCCCCTTACCACCTGGGATAAAAGGTTTTTGTCCTCCTCTTCTCCACACGATAAATGAGTCCAAGACAATGACGAAACGCGGAACAAGCTCGGGAAATACAAGCGTGTCATGCTGCAGGCCACGCCTTAGCACGCGTGTCGACGTGCTTCTTCCAAACACCCAATGCTTGGATCCCTGCGGACAAAGTGTGTGTATGCTTGCAGTTCTCTTGCCAATTTTTCTCTGATCACTCTTGTAGACAGTCAAAACGCACAAGACGTTCTAGTAGGGATGCCCGCGGTAATTGGACGAAATATTAGTGGGGACATCTCTGGACTGCCAGCGGCAACGAAGACAATTTCATGAGAATGTGTGCAGGCTCTCCAAAAGCACGGAGAATGAGATAACGGCAAGGGGAAAAGGCAAGGGGAGAATGTGTAACATAGCACCGATTAAGGGCACTATATCCTGTGTTTTTGGGACTGTCAACCCTAAAGGAAAGGCTAAATTGTCCTGGAATATCTGGGTCATTTATTCCTTTGCAGCTAACGTATCTGCAGATTAATCATTCACTATTTTTTCTTTGCCTGTTGCCGAACATATCCTCGTCGAAGCTGTTTCTCTTTTACCTCTAAACAACATATTTTTAGCTTGCAAGCGCCAGAGATGATTTGCTGCAAAGTCGAACTAAGTTTAGTAAGGTCACAACAACTTTTTAATCAGAAGTCTGGTGTTTCAAACCAATTTCCGGGACTGTATGAAGCAAGCTAGCATGGAAAGAAAAGTAAGCGTCTTGAATACTTCAGCATGGTGGTAGTTTACAATACTCAATCATTAATCACGCACGTGGAGCCTTTTTCATTTTTATCCACTGCTCAAGTACCTGACAAACGACGAGCTGTCTGTTGCAGATGCCCTTGTAACCATGCGAATGATCAAAAAGCAACATACGCAAGGTAGTAATTTACCTTAGGGATAAACGTAGGAGCGTTAATCAGTGCGCAGTGAGCATGTTGTCGTAAATACCCGGACTCTGAAAGTGAAACTGTTGGTGGCAAGCAAATTTACGATTCCCCATATAGCATCGGCACACATGGATGTGGAATCTGGACGTGGCAGAATGCTGCTATTTGAGCAGCGGAGTCGAATACGCATACATCGGCAAACAAAAATGGATCGAGAAAATCGAAAACTCCTGTCTCGTTCACTCGGTGTATACCAAAAAAAGCACGGAAGGGCTTTACGACATGACAGATGGGCTATGTCATCAATAACATAACATGCTCGCTAGTCAGGTGATTTACTTCAATGCGGCCTTTGTGACGCGCCGTAAGAAACTAATACATACCTTTTTCCCGCTACTCCACGGACTGCGCCAGAGGTTCCATTTTCAGAGATTTTTCGCGTGACAACAGCAACAACGACGCCGACTACGTCGACACAGGCTACACCATAGAATATTCGCTTCAAGATCCCGTGTAACATGCACCCGCACTGGATAGAGGGACACCCGCCTAGCGCGAGTGAACGTTGACGTTTGCAGCATATATGCCAGCGTATACATTCACGTCGTTTTCGACAGCATAGTTTCCGGGTTCGAACCCTTCGTTCCCGGGTTGGACTACAAAGGTCTTCGCTTTCACCTTTATTTCTTTCCAAGCTAAGGACCCCTAGGAATTTCCTGCACCTCAAATCTGTTTTCATTACTCTTTCTGACCATAAAAGCACCCATATTTATCTTTGATTCAGGCAAACCAATTTCGCTAAAGGTAAAATAATTTAAAAAAGCTCGTTTTAACGGGACTTGTTGCTAGGCAGTTGGTTAATACTGTCGAAGGAAACTACACTGCACAAATATAAAGGATGACAACAAGACACATAAGAAACACGCCGTGCACACACCGACTTGTGTACGGTGTGTTTATTCTGCGTTTTTTTTTTTTTATTTGAGTTAACTAGTTTTCTTCGAAAGCATATTTTAACATTGATGCATGACCCCGTTTGTATAGGTTGCACGCTACCTGCACCGTTCGGGTAATTGCATAGGCAGAATGCAAGTAAATTATTCTTTTCTGATGTGTTTCCTAGAGGCATTTATTGCCACTTCCCTTGCAGGTGCATTCATAACTACAGAGGTGTAACTACTGAGGCTGAACACTGTGAAAGAATAGCAGAGGCAAGAAGACACCGCATAATTTTTTTTAAAGACGATAGTCTTTCTTGGGATACTTGAACGCAGAAATTTTGGTCACAAAGGGACGTTTATTTGACACAAAACTCTTGACACAAAGCAGTTACATGGCATCCGCGAATACAAAAGCGCCGGGAGTCTCGCGTCACTAGGAAAAACAAGAAGACCGTTATACAATTTCTAACAGCCGCTTGGCTGTACTATGGGGCGCAGACACGCGCACACAAAATTTTAAAACGTGTATTCACGCGGGGCTACGTGTACAAGTGTGAGCGGCTGGTTCATGTGCCGCTTAAACACAGAAGAGGCGTACACATATGTAGGGGAGTAGTCCAAGACTTTATGCAGTGGAAAACACCTGTTTCCATGAGTACATGGTCTGCTGTCACACGATTCAACCACCCGGCCAAAGTTTGAGCACTTGCCTAACGTCCAGCCATCTCGAACTAGTAGCTGCGTTCATAATTGTGAATATTGCCGATCAAAAAGCAAATGTTACTCATATCTGAGGCGCAACATCAATACGTAAGCATTATATGGTGTGTTCCTGTACTAGAAAATACATAGATACGTAATTCTAAAGACCCCAGTGTCTCTTAGGCTGCGCTAAAAATACGAGGCTATGCACGAAAAAAGCCTCGGCCGCCGATTTGGTGCTGTCACCTGGCAGTTGCCCAGGGATTCTGCACAAGCTCATGTTTCCCGACGGCGCTGCCAGACGGTGTCCATATCTCACGCAGCGTAGTACGGCCGGCAGAAGACTATCAGCTTTCGACGACATTTGCAGCGAAGCACGCAGACACGCGGCCTTCTTTTTTCGGTCGAATAACACAACCGAAAAGCAGGCGCTGTTCACATAATGAATTCAGAAATATCTTGTGCATGGCCCTAAAGGTGTGGTTCTGCAGGATTGTAATTTTGAACGCATGTGATCTCGTGTGCCTCGATCGCGTCATACTAATTTATTCTTATCACCTTCAAGTACATTTGCGCTTCTTTGTTTCATTCGGTCTACAGTAATCCTATCACTCGCGTCTTTTCTTTTTTCCTTCTTTTTTAATTCAGGCACTCCGAGAATGCAGACGCGGCGCGATTCTGTCTTTATACGCAAGACGGCTCATGTCATCGCGTGTGCTCTTGGACTATTGAGTATGTGCAGTGAGAGAGAGAGAGAGAGCAAACATTTATTTTAACGAAGTGAGGGATCTTCCTCGTAGGGTGGAGCCCTTAGTTCAGGGCCCCATTGGCTGCTGTACCACTAAAGGAATAAAGGAGTGGTATGCAACAAATGCAAGGAATCAAAGATATAGGTAGAGTCAAAGTAGAATATCTAAAAATCGGGGGGGGGGGGGGGGGGGGAAGAAGTTTCGTTTGTTGTACGTGCAACCAACGCGCAAAAACGGAGGACGTTTCAGTCAGCCGCAAATTGAGGAATTCATTAGTGCTCACAGGTGCAAAAAAAAAAAAAAAAAGGCGGACACGGGCGAATAAATTGGATAGCCCCCTATAATGTCGTAACGCAATAGGACCCATCATACTTGTGCTTTCCTGCTTGTACTTGTTGCCTCAATGATGTGCTGTTGCCCAGTGTAGTTAAAGTCACCCGTATCGTTGTATCCTGTAAGTAATAAATTTCCCTGTATGGCTTGAGTTTAAGAAGCAAAAAAAAAAGAGACAGGATGACGAAGTTGCAGGATATTAGCGATCGCATGCTTTATATAAAATACGGGGAGTTAAAGCAAGAAAAGTTATTACTGGACATCAGAGTGTATCTAGGTGTGTACCTAGCTGTATCTGCTGACATCTCTATGACGCAGATTAGCCGATGTCGAACAAATAGGGAATAGGAAAGAAGCGATGTACGGTGCATTGCTTAAAATGGCGCTGCAACGCTTTTTGAGCACAGCCAGAGAACGGTGCCAGTTAGTCACAAACATGCGGCCGAAATGTATTTGCATTACGTTTACCCGGTAATGCACAGTTCGCTTTGAAATGCAACTGAAAATCACCGCCCCTTCTTTCGACGAACTGCGTCACAAGGAGCACCGCCTACGTCACTTGTAGAAGAAACTAGTTTTCGCTGATTTCTTTATTGAGGGAACATGCTCTGCAACGCTTTAACCGTTTTGAGTTCAACGAATAAATAAATTCCACGTTGAACGACAAGTGTAAATTGTTGTTGCTACGACGACGCAAACATACATTTGCTTAACATTGATTAGCATGCCCATATTCAGAAAGCAAACCTACGCCCTAAGGTAGCTAGATTTTTTCCTGGAAAAATTATCTAGAGATTTTACCGCGCAACAGCGGTTTAGCCTTGTCTATTTAGGCAAAAGCCTGTCTTCGACTGCTGTTACAGGCTTTTAATACGAATTGTTGATCGTCGATGCCAATTTTATTACGTTTCTACTTTAGATTAAATGTAAAGTAGAAGGAGCACAACTATATATTTAGAAAAAATGAATGACTACACGGAGTCAGTCATTAAAAGGCACAGTGCTTCAACTAAGCGCTCGCATGATTTACGAACAGCAAGCCATGATAAATTACTTCCACGTTCTCAATGGTAACGTGAATTCTTCCGTAAGAGCATAGCTTTGTTATTCCTTGAAGGTTTACTCATCCATGCAAACAGCTTACAAGCGTCTGTGTGCTGGGGTTGATGCAACGGGGCTGTTTGTCTGATGGCCTTCATGAAACATTGCCATTGGTTTGTAGTTCAAGTATCAGGCGTCTCCTGTTTCGTAAATGGTGGGGTGCACAATGGATAGACTAAAAAAAATTTCGAGGATGCAGGTAGTATAGCGTCATTAATCATAGTCTCGGGTAAGCGTAATTTCGCAAAAGAATAGCAGCAAGATTGACTAACAAGCCAGAATAAACCATTCATCACTTCTCGTCTGGGAAAGCATAGATTTGATGTCAGTTTCTAAACAAATCTTTTGTCTCTTAAAAATTTTGGTTGTCCAAATGAGTATCACATATGATATTTCTCCTCAATTTATATGCCCTTTCTTAAAAAAGAAAAAAGAAGCCAAGTGCATCACGTCCAACTAGAAGATTGCTATTCGTACTTCTAGCGAACAACCTTCGTTACCATCGCCACAACGCCACTTGAGCCTTTTGCCTTACGTATAAGTTTAGCTATAGGCCTTCACTGTCCATTGAACGCAGGCCAAGTACTAACGAAGGTATGGTATAAGCTCACATGCCCTGTCATGTGAAATGCGCTCACACAAATCATTATATTTTTCGTCGCTCACCATAAGCAACGAGAAAAACAGTGTCCAACCTTTTCTGGAGAGTGCGATTTGTTGTACTTCTGTAACAAACGGAGGCCAGCAAAACGCGGTTTAATTTTTAAGAGGGCTGTGGACTTTCAATCTAATATTAACTTCTTTCATTTTTATTTATGCGGTTCATGACCGATCGGTCAGAGTCGACAACACTCATAGGATTGACGGGAAGCAAAGCCTTGACACGTTGCCCTTTTCTTTCTACGAAATGTATCGGCAAGCCCACGTCAGGCACACAGCTATTCAACAAACGCGAAGACGCCCATGGGCCTCGTGGCGCTTCGCTTGGTGTCAGTCAGTGCTTCATAGTCCTTCGCTAACTGCACGCATAACGTCGATTCCGGGGGCGCACGAGACTTGCCAATACTTTTCTTCCTCCCACAGCACACTCTGTGGCATGGTGTAATATACGGCAGGTCCGACAAGCCTAAGCACGCCAAGAGGAAGATCTTCCTACGAAAACGCTGTTAACCGTAACTGCTGCGAGAGGTGTCAAAGTACGCCAACAAGACGTATATTGTGAATAAACGCTTCCATTGCATAGTTTTTTAAGACGACAGACTTGCACAAGCGACTGTAACAGCGATGTGTGATGTCGCGTACCATGCAGGTGCCACTGACGCTGACAAACTGCTATATGAGCGCCCTTTTTCTTTCTCTCCTTTCAATCTCCCCCGTCCCCTTCCCCTCGTGCAGGATAGCATACCGGTTGTACTACACTGGTTAACATCCCTGCCTTTCCCTCTCTATTATTTCCTTCCTTCCTTCCATCGCAAAGGCTTGCCGCTAAAGGATACCCATGATGTTCGCTTTCTGCTAGAAAACACTACTAGTGGCACTGCGCTTCAGTCTACATGCTTTACGTGCGAATTTCTTGAGTTCGGCCGCATTTCTCCGCGTTTTTCGCACTTTCGCGCTGTGACGTAACTGAGCAACTGCACTGTTTCAATTCTTCTTCTCTATCTCCCTCTCTCTTTTGTTTTGGTGCACTAACTTTACCATTTAGCTGTCAAGTCAACCGCACCTCGTTCTTTATATTACAGAAAATCCCTTCTCATTCTCACGAGCCACCAACAATAAGAAACTTGCCGAATGCAATATATTTTTTTTTTATCCCAAGGATGGCAATATGGATCTATTCGGACAAAAATGTGCCAGCCGTCACTCGTATGCGAGCGCGATGTTCCGTATATGAATATTCCCTGCCCGTACGTCACTTGCCGACGCAGTCTTACACGCGTGACAAGGAAGAGAGCGATTTATGAAGACAATCCCGAGAGACAGCGCCCATAAACGTCACGATGACAAATGTTTGCCGAGCATCCCTTGGCGTTCGCGTGACGACGTGGCCCTTCCATCCATCACGGATCCTCGCTGGCGCAGCAAGTACGACGGCTGAAATGGCGAGAGTATATGCCGACAACGCTGTTCTTTCTTTCCTGCATGGGCGCTGTTGCTCGTTTGCCCGTGGACAAGTTACAGCAAGCAGATATGGTTGCGTTCGCATTTTCTTCATATTCCTATAGTGATTTCATGATAGTTCTCAGAAATTAAGGAGGGTGTTGTGCTTTACACTTGGTGTCTTTCGCACTGAGTGAGTGAGTGAGTGAGTGAGTGAGTGAGTGAGTGAGTGAGTGAGTGAGTGAGTGAGTGAGTGAGTGAGTGAGTGAGTGAGTGAGTGAGTGAGTGAGTGAGTGAGTGAGTGAGTGAGCAATGCAAGTGACGTTTCCTTAATGCATACGTAAAAAAAACAGAAAGTGTGAAAATGAAATAAGAGATGACCAGTAAAATTACATAGCAAGCAAATAAATCCTCTCGAGAACTACCTGCGTGACCAGAGCTATCTGCTATCAGAAACGAAAAACGTCAAAAGCGGTGGAAATGTCCAAAAACGTCATTCTTAATTGCATCTTTCGTACGTTGTGTGTAGAAGACGATCAAGCAAAAAAGGAAAAAAATACTGTGTAATATTAAATATCTGAATGATGAAAGGCGGCGGGTGGCGTCAGCAAACGCCGTGGTGTTCCAAAGCAGATATATTGTGCTGATGATATGGTACCAGAAAAAGCTCAGCTGCCGGCTTCAAAAGCACCAAAGTAGCACAACGCGAAAGCGATAGCAAGATATTGGGTGATTACGAAGCCGAATAACTGCGATCTAAGAGCACAGAGGCGCAATATCCTCGCGTCAATGAGAATGGCTGAAAGAGGGAATGATAAAAAAGTTCAGATAAAAAACAAGGCAGGAACGGGGAATGATAAAAAGTTCAGATAAAAAAAAGGCAAGAAAATGTTTTTTCCCTATTGAGCGGCAGCTAAGCGGCGAACAATAGATGAAAACAGGAGAGCTAGTCGGCAGCGGCGAATACACAGCGGAGGCAACAAATTACCTTTTCTTCCTCAGCTGCTACTGGAGAGAGCGCTTCAACCTTCTTCTCCCATAGATCTGTCCACTCCTGAAGGTTGCAGGGTTATTTTTTTTTCTCTTGCTGCTTTAGACTACGGGCTATGCGTACGACAAACAGGCAGCTATTCCAGAAAAAATAACAAAAAAAAAGAGAAACGTCCTTGGTAGTTGGGGCAGCAATGTCGTGGCCATGAACGGATGACTGAGAGCATCAAAACACAAAGGTCATCCGGAAAAAAAAAAGGGGCAGGAAGGTGAGGGACGCTAAAAGCGAACATCAACCACTGAAACGAACCGCCAGCTCTAGGACTGGCCAATAAAAGTAATGTCCCTTGGGCTCGGGGAGAAAAATGCGGAGCACGGCTGCCCCTTCTGTACGCAGGGTGTACTGCGGCAATAGTTCAGATAAAACGTACTAAGCAAACTGCGTAGAGGAAGCGGGTTTCTCCAGGCTGGTTGACAGGGGCAAAGCATCTTTAGCAATCAGCGGGACAAGACAACACGATGGACGAAGAAATGTGCTACACATCTGGTGGCTACCCTGGGGATGACTGAGCCTTCCGTTCTGTTCGTTTATGCATCTGAAGCAGTGAACGTGCGAACCATGTCATGTGAGTGGCTCTTGTTTATCGCCAAATGGATACTGGGCGTTGAGCTTATGCTGGCATTTCTTACTCGTGCACTGATAAGAAGCGAGTTTCTTTGACACTCTTAGGGCGTGTCCGGTTCTTGCTCAACAACAACAACACAAAAAAAAAACCATATACCTATAATGAAGAAGCGAGATTCGGTAGTTATGCCGACCAACTGTTGCGGTGCAGAGGCTACAGCGTTCTTGTATAAGGCTACTTTTGATATTTCTTGGAGTGTACCCTTCCTTTCTATTCATTAGAGATGAAGAAAACGGCGCATTACTTACTCCGATAAGTTCCACAGAAGCAAGTTCCCTTTAAAGAAAAAAGAAAATTGGAACACTACACGAGAGATCCTCTTAACGTTGTTCTAAATGCAAAAAAAAAAAAAAGAAGCACGAGGAGCGCTCTTTCTTAGACTGGGCTTCAGCGTAATGATGAAAAATAAACTCTTCACATACTAGAACTTAAAGTTCGCATTAAGATATGTTCTGGAAAGTCTTCGTTTTTCCCACGGCCGAAATTTTTCTGCACCATAGCATGTTTCGTCTTATATATACACCTACATTCCGTACATTGAACTCGGCGTTTTTCACGTCCCTCGGATACATACTGAGTGATCCTGGCAATGGCGTTGTTGCAAGTACAATTGGTCGGATAGTTCATAGATAATTTTTCGTTTTTAGCGATTCAGGAAAAAAAAGTGACAGTTTCGCCGCAAGGGCGAAGCAATGAATGCGATAGCAAGAAACTGTAATGCTATACGAAGCGAGGCTCGCAGCTTCAGGAGCAATATTAATTGTAGCAAACATGCCCTTGCTAAGTGAGCGCCTCCCGTGGGCAGCTCGTGCTTGTACGAAGGTCTTTATACGTTGTGTGTCACAAAGCTACACATACAAAGCTAGGGGAGGCCGCTAAATGAACAAACAGAAGATGAGCGCGAACTATCAAGTGAAGCACGCACGAAACGAACACACAGATATACACCGAACTGAGCGCGAATAAGCTGTCACAATGGATACTCTCAGTTTGAACAGCGCTCCTGTTGCAAAGGCGGCCGAAGAAGCGAAGGAAACTAGCGTGCTTCAAGTGTCGAGCTGTGACACTTGATAGTTCGCGCTCATCTTGTGTTTGTTCGTTTAGCTGCGTCCCTTGAGCTCGAGTGACTTTCGTACGCTCCCCTAACATCAGCGTGGACATCACGGAGGAAGCTCGAAACATCCATCTTCCTCTCACCACGAGACAACCGCGCGAGCAGACAGCGGAAGGGCAAGGTCCCCCCTGCGCAAATATTAGAAGAAGCGAGCGAGCTGGCCGACGACTTTTAAATGCGCCCGTTGCGCTGCTCGCGCCATCTCGAGCAATAATAGGTAGTGTCCGCTGATTAGGGACGTCAGGCACCCAGTCAGCCTGGCTATTTCTGGAAGTGGGAAGCACGGGGACACAATTTCTTTCTTTCTTTCTTTCTTTCTTTCTTTCTTTCTTTCTTTCTTTCTTTCTTTCTTTCTTTCTTTCTTTCTTTCTTTCTTTCTTTCTTTCTTTCTTTCTTTCTTTCTTTCTTTCTTTCTTTCTTTCTTTCTTTCTTACGCGCGCTACTTCGCTAGCGCCTCTTTGTTCACCGGGCGTCGGTTCACGCGCCGCTTGCCACGAAGCAGGGGGAACAGCTTGAACAGAAACGCTATCAGCCGGTGCTCCGAAAGTGTTGCGAGGCTTAGTGTAGGCGCCGGGAGCGGGAAGCACACCGCGAAAGGTTAACTGCATACCATAGCTTCCTTGTATGACCCTGCATGAAGATATCACTGTTATACAGACTGCAAACACGCAGAGAGGAAAATGTACCGACTCATGATTAGGAGTATTATCACAATCATTATAATCATACATCATGATAATTCATGCTTACAGCCACGTATTATACACAGATACGCAGAAACGGAATACAGAGAACGACAACTTGGTTGAAAGATACTGAAGCGCGTAGAGGTACAGATATCGAATGAGCTCACCGCAAAGATGCTCTTCTTACTTTCACAAGTCTGGTCAAGCTATCTACGTAAACTAAAGACAATGGAAGGTGTATTGCGTGACTACTTAGTTGATAACTGCAAGCAGACACCGCCTCTCTAGGCGATCTCAAATTCGTTGCTGCAGGTCTTTTGTCGAAGCCTACTTTTTTGCTATTTCATTGTTTTCTCACTGTAGTAACTCGAATCGTCCAAGTAATTTATGAATAGAAAAGGCACAGCTAATAGACATAACTCAGCTCTCTGGCTTGGACTGTGTACTTAATTACCACGCTGCTAACGCTGATAACGTCTCGCGCGCAGCGAGAACAATTACTTCCACTAATTAGGTTTCTTTCATGTGCAGCCTGCCGTATCGTTGTCTGCGCCCTGCATTCCTCAGCCCTGCACAAACGCTAGCCTTATTTGCTTGTCTGTTTACGCATTTTGGTCTAAACGTACGTTTGTTTCGCGGCGGTACTTTGTCAACGTCATTAAGCACATTAAAGTACTGCACAAAGGCGGTCGTGTTAAATGAATTCACGATAGAGCAACACAAGTTGTTCACTTTGGCATTTGCATAATCACAAGAACAAGCAATGCCGGCGGCGCATGAGACGGGTGCACATTATCTTAATTTTCAAGACCTGTATATCTGTGCACTCAATTCTTGGAAAGTGCTCCAAACTCCTTAAGATTAATCTTCCTTACGATACGACCATTCTCGGGTGCACTTCGTAGATGATATAAAAAACCGCTCTGAGCATCACAAGGATGTGATGCACAGAGTTGGAACATTAAAAAGCCGCAGTAATAAACAACGTACATCGGCAAATTAAAGCTGAGTGCTGGCGACGGAGAAATAAATTCCGATCATTAAGCAAACCTGCAGAAAGCTCAGCATGTTCTCTCGCAGCATTAAATTACGATAGCCCGGCACACAAATTACTATGCCCTGCACACATACGACATCTGCCATTTATTGTACGTAAAAAATTATATGTGAAACTTAGAATAGAAAAGAAGCGTACTAACTAACAACACCCAATTCGATCCGATAGACGAAACATCTGGTTGTAGTCATACTCTTGTGCAGGTTGCTTGCTAACCCTTGCATGTCGAACTGTTTCTGCTGAAGCTGTGGCTTCGGACATTAAAGCAATATCATGGTTAGTCATTGGGCTTGGAAATAAAACGCGACAGAGTTCTCAAAAAGAGGATTAGAGAAATGATTGAAATGCACCGCTCAGTCGACGTAACACATGATTTGCACTTTTGCAGGTAAAGGCATTAAAATGTAAAAATCGGCTCTTGTTTCCTGTCGCAGAATTGCGATGTCTATGAGAAACGGTGCAGAGGGATAAACAACTACAGGCTACTTCACGTTGCGCATTTTTAAAATTCACCTAAATCTACATAGCTGGGCTTTCTTCTCCTCCCCCCCCCCCTCTTTTTTTTTGTTCTTTTGCATTTTGAGCCAGAGGAAATGAGGCCGCGGCGGCTGGAACCGAACCGATGGCCTCATTCTCAGCATCGCAACGCCCGTAGGCCCGCAGCAGATGAATCGACGCATAGCGTAAAATGAAATGAGCCCCCAAAACTTTTTTTAAGTATGATATTAAAAAATGTTGATTGCGAGGTTGCACGAAAACTATAAAGGATTTCAATGGCGCTGCGCAAAGTGATGAGATATGGTTATGTCGTCACATCGAATTGTTTACGTAGGTTGAGAACAGCCTCTACATGATTTTATTTTATCGAATAGACTAATCAACCTAAACAACACAAATAAAACATGGTTCAGGGACGCATAATCGCACCTATAGTTCCCAGAATTGCACAATAACTCTGAACCTTCTGCAAATAATGGTGCTTGGCAAATAACTATGTATTAACGTTAACTATATATTAATATTAACAACTGAAGCATTCCTAGAATGTCTGAGAGCGCCCAATATTTCATGCAGTAAAGTATCATGATGTAGTGCCTGGCTGAGGCAAATTTACTACGCAGTCCTCATTAAGTGTGCCAGGTATTCTAAAGAGAACATTCAATTGTATTTATAACTTCTCTTAGAGGGGTGGCGAGTTATTTCTCCAGAAATAGCCGGACCGTCTCCCAGCAGCATCGATCTTTAAATAGGGATACGAAGAAGCAGACATAATCAGATGTAGACGCTGAGAGTACCGATATAATCTATTTTAAAAATTGGAGGCTGTTGTCTGCAAGCTAGCCACCTCCAATGCAATCTAAATTTGTGGAATATACATCCGTCGACGCGCGTTATCTTACTTTTATTTTCTGATAAGCTGCTTATAGCATTTCATTTTTTATGTACTGCTCTTGCTGATCAGTCTCGACCGCAAATCCTCGTGGTACTTGATGAAATCTATCTCCCGAGCTCGAAAGATCGTTGTTGTGCCGTAACTACAAGTGGAGGCGGGGCGGCAATGTGGTGGTATCCGAAGTGATGAAATGTCGCGCTCTAAGGTACGTAGTGTTATTCTTCATATTTCTCAATTGTACGCACGGCACGTGTTCTTCAACATTTTTGGGGTCAGCGCAAGAAGCGGGAAACCATTTAAATAAGAAGAGCGAGCAACAGGAAAATACGAAAGCGGCAGCTTGCTCTTCTTGGGATACATTTATTCTTACTTAGGTGTTCACTGCTTGCCGTTTTGAATGAACGGTAAAAGGTATGCTTTTCATAAAAGATCATAACGGCGACGAGCGCTATTAGCTAGCGGTTTAAAGAAGGTAGATAAAATACAGACGCGCAATTAGCCATGAGACTATACATGAAGAACTGAAAGAATGCAGAAACAAGCGCATTTGTTCTGTCTTTTTATTTTTTTTTATCTCGTACCTTACGAAGGCTAACCTTAACCTAGCTACTACGAGGAAGAACTGGAGATTACTGCTTACCGCCCTCAAAAAAAAAAAAAAAGTCAGTTCAGATAGAGAAACCTGGCTCTTAACTTTAGCGCTGTTTTTCGCAGCTCTTAACCACTGTTACTGATGATACTGTCAGAACACGTGCAGAATAAGTGTTCCTTGCTGCTGTGGGCGCCCTCCGAGACACACTCAGGCTAGTCAAGAGGCCTTGGCTAGTACTTGTTTTTCTTTGCCACTCAAGAAATGAGTGAGTGAGTGAGTGAGTGAGTGAGTGAGTGAGTGAGTGAGTGAGTGAGTGAGTGAGTGAGTGAGTGAGTGAGTGAGTGAGTGAGTGAGTGAGTGAGTGAGTGAGTGAGTGAGTGAGTGAGTGAGTGAGTGAGTGAGTGAGTGACATTAGCCCCTTTGAAAATGATCTTGTTCGCGTCTTCACCAATACTCGCAATCCTAAACATGCTTCCTCCTCTTGCTCTAAGGTAAGACTGTTAATTCTGCTGTTCAGAGCATTTTGAAACGCATACCGGACACATTTCGTAAGTGCTCTATATGGCTTTTTTTTTTTTTTCCACGACTAAGATATGTTCCTTTGCCGGTTGTCTCTGTCGAGAATAATATTTTACGTTTTTCTTTAGCAGGATCTCGAGTAAAAAAAACAGGTGTTGTCACTGCGTAAACGCGCGACAAGAACAGTCAGCGCAGTTACGAAGAATTTTGCTCGTGTTCCTCAACAACCTACGTTATTACGCAGTCGTCTCTAGAAGAAAGCACGATATTACAGAAGCTGCTTACAGAAGCTGCACGACATTACAGAAGCTTTACCGTGTACTCGCTGCAACACGTTACAGCAGCATACAAACGGCTCAGTAATAGAGCAGGGTGGCGCGGGAACCATAAAAAATTAATTTTATTGGTGGCATAAATGAGGAATATTTGCCTCCGGGCTTATCATCATATCATCATCATCATTACCATCATGTCTACGACCACTGCAGGGCAAGGACCTCTCCCATAGATCTCCAAATATCCCGATCCTGGGCTGAGGCCAATTTACCCCCTCAAACTTCTTGCTCTAATCTGTCCACCTAACCTTCTGCCGCTCTGTTTCCTTAATGACCAACGTTTGCCTTGCCTTCCCACTACATGCCCTACCCACGACCATTTCTTCTTCAGAATTTCTGCTAATATGTGGCGTTCACGAAGGCATACTCTACATTAGTTGGAGTGACCGACAATGCAGCATGTGACGTCTGCGGGACCAATGAAACCATTGAACACCTACTATATGCCACTGCCCTCGATTTGCCGTAGAACGTCAAACCCTAACTCGGGTATTCCAACGACTTTACAATCGGCCGCTTTCGATACAGATGCCACTGGAGCACCGTCCCCATCGCTCCTCGGCCCACAAGGCAGTGAAAAGCACTGTTTCTTAAGGACGACGGGCTTGTGTGAACGCCTTTGACTGAGTGCCAGTGCAATGCCGCACGCGTCAGCGCATTCTCTGCCATCCCCGGCCACCTTTTTCTTTCGGTCTTCCCTCTTTCGTCTTTCTATTCCCATTTGCCAATCCCCCAGTGCAGGGTAGCTAACCGGACACCTTCTGGTTAACCTCCCTGCCTTTCTCTTTCCTTCCTCCTCCTCTGCTAATATGTCCTTAGCACGCGCTTGTTCGCTGACCCACTCGCCTCCCTTCTTGTCCTTTAATGTTACACCTATCATTTCCCGTTCCATTGCTCGCTGCATCGCCCTCAGTTTAAGATGAACTTAAACTTTCGAAGTTGAACTTTAAGTTGAACGCTGGGCTGGTGCTCAAGTGCCTAAGTGCGCAATATACACTGCATTTGCACATGCTGATCCGATGACGGTGATTAATGCCTCTGTCATTGCAAAGCAATGCCATGAAGATATAAAACAAGCTTGTTGACATTTTGAAGCAAAACGTACGCTCTGAAATTAAGTGTTCTTGGTCTACTTGTATAAACTAGCGTTTCTTGACTGTGCGTTGTCGCCTTTATACACTTCAGAATTCTTTCGGCGCGCCTCTGGTCTACACTTTCGCTAATTCATCGCGCATAGCTGGACACATACTTCGGAAAATATGCGTTCGCGTGCGACAAACCTCTTCATTTTCAGCTATTGTCGTTGCAATAGCGCCGCTTCGTGTGAGTTGCACGGGCCGGTAATTGAAGAGCTACGTGGCGGCCATTCACAATAGCCCGTGACGGGCTGCAAACATACTCATCATCTCGCTCATTGATGTGGAAGGAAAATGGCCGTTGCCAACGCGAGCTGCGCACCAGTTTGCCCCTGTTCTTTAGCCACGTCAATCCAAGCGTAACAAAAGCGTGCTTTCGTTTACGGGTAGCTTTCTGACACCCCCCCCCCCCCCCCTCCCCCTTTTCTTTCTCTCTCTCTCTCCTTTTGATATTATGCTGCCAGAAGGGCGCATTACGGTCAGTCTGCAAACGAGAGCTAGAGCGAATTGAGCTGTCGTTCGGGCAGGCTTGACAACCGTGGGTACTGTACGTGTACACTGCATCCTAATGTATCGGGCAGGCCCATTAGACAGGTCACCCGTTTCGGGAAATGGTGACTGCCATAACGCATCTCAGTTAGTGAGACAGAAAGAAAAATAATAATAAATGCACTTGCTCTACACAGGATATCTGGTATAGATATTATAAGTGAAGGATTTCGCGTGTGGAGCAAAGTAACGTATAGGTCACGCCAAGTTGCCATCTACATATTAATAGTTTAGTAACGCGGCTACCTTTGATCTACACGGTCAAAGGCAGCCTAATTAAGTTGAATACTGCACGGACTGCTCCTCGACTAATTAATACAGCGACATGAATTATTACTGCTCATCAATGTCAACGCATGATAAAAGTATGTCGAACGGCTTTGCATGTACAACGCTGAAATTGAGATACAGGTTCCTCGTTGGTGCAGGCTTCTATTTTAATGTCTATTCATGCGAGCTGTACCCGACTCCTTGCACAGTTGACGAATCGCGAAACCTTTATATATCGCAGTCAAAAACTAGTGATGTTACAGATATGCCCAGTGTACAATAATCTCGTATGAACACGTCTGAACATACGCGTTCTCGTCTGTTGATAGGATATTATCGTACATGAGTCATACGAGAGATTTTTCGATAGGGGCGTATCGCGCCAAATGTAAGGCCCGAATTCGCAGTTCGTGCACGCGTTAAGATCTACTCGCTCAAAATGTGTAAACTTATTTTATGAGCGAACTTTCTCTATATATGTAAGCCGCTGATTGTGGGCATGTTGAATCAGTTTGCTTGCCCCACTACTGGCTCAGTCTCCAATGTAACATAAGGTAGCATTAAGCAAATAAAAACGATCTTTATCTCTAAATTGATATATAAAGGTAAATAAAGACAACTCATTTGCTGCGGCTTCGAAAGGAAAATGTGGGCCCATTTCCTGCCATATGCAGTATGCCGTTGTATTTAAGCCAACGACTGCAGGAAGTATCGCAAGTGCTGTAGGCTCGCCTTTATCGCTGACATCCAAAGCACGCTACCAAGCCAGGAGGGCACGAATGGAGCACAGATGGAGCACAGTGCACAGATACTCATTTTCGATAAATACGGTGGCAAGAGAAAACAACGGTGCGTGTTGGCCGTGACAGCAGATGACCGCAGCTTCATAACGTCCCGCATGGAATCGGAATGCCAGGGACGTATAGTGCATACCGAGACTCGCAGTCACGTCGCACACGCTGCTACATGACACCACCTCACGCCATCGATCAACAGTCCGGCGACTTCCCGTACTGCGTTTCGGACAGCAAAGGGATACCGATGTAACCGCCTATCAAGGAGGCGTGTGGTAGCACCCGTGACATGCGACGTAAGCCAGTGTTGGAAGAGGAGCAGGCACGTGGGCTACGCCAATGAGGCAGCTTGGCAACCTGGAAGCAAGCGCCACTCAGCGTGTACAACATGCAGCAGCAGCACAATATCGTTCTGCGGTAAGCAGTACTCTTTGTGGGTAATAGGGCGTCCGTCCCAATTTGAACTAGAAATCGGCGCGAACAATTCGCTTGTGTTGGCCTGTTTTTCTTTCGCGCCGAACTGCAAATGACTTCCCCTATGCCTTCATTGGCCTCCCTGTTACATTCATGAGGCTGGGTCGAACGAAAAAATGAACCCTCGATGCTTTCCCCTTTCATTATTTCATAGCATGGGTCTCGTTCCGGCAGACTTGGTGCTTTCAGGTAGCGTGCGAGGGTTAATTCGTCATCAGCCATCTCATAGTAAGATCATGTACTACGTGACGCCTTCTGGCAAAAACAGTGTTCTACACTTGTCGCCATGCCTGCGAGTGGCGCTGAATAACATTCCCAAGCTTATACGCACGTAAAAACCCAATAAAGTGGACGGGAGGACGACCGCCTTCGTAGCTCAGTTGATAGAGCATCGGGCTCGTTAAGCAACGGTCGTAGGTTTGGTCCTTACCCGCAGCTGATGTGCTTTTTGGGTCACTTTAATTGCTTTCTGTTTATGTTATAATTGCTACGCTACAGTTAAAAACTACGAATAACTTCCCCTGTGCATTTCACGGCTTCCCTGTCCGTTGGCTTCATTAGGTTGTGTGTAGTTAAGAAACGAGCCCTAGACTATTTCCCCTTTCATTGAATGTCTTGAATGTTTTGGTCTTATGCTTAACTTGCGATCTTCTTTCAAAACATATGGAGGAATGGTACTTCTAAACCAAATGACAACTCCAATACTATCCCAGACGGATTCGAGTTGTGCACAAAATTCTGTTCGCACGCCAGCCAATTATTTTATCATTTAAATGCAAAATGGCCCTTTAAGAAACGTGGGGCGAGCGTTAAAGTATGTCGGAGAATCACTCACATGAACCCAACAAACAAACAAACAAACAAAAAAGAAAGCCATTTATGAGAGTAAACGAACGATAACATATACACATTAGCGTGAGGCCTTGCGTTTTATGCACTGCACCGGAATACAAACAGATAACAACCGACGCAAGCTCGCATCTTCGCGGCGCCCCAGAGTCATGAGCCATGCTTAAAGCTTAATGCGAGGGGGACAAACAAACAAAAATAATTTTATGCACCATTGCATCGCAACGATTAGAAGAGCGGCCCCTTTCGTCTTAACGGCCTCTCTTAACGACCTTAACGCTGCTGTCGACGTCAAAAACTGGGCGTCGTAGAAGAAATACAGGCTCATTCCAAGAGCCATGCACTGAAATTGTATGCCGGAAACTTCTGAATTATAGCAGGTCGTAATTTCGCGCTAAAAGCAAGAGAGCGTGAGGTTGTTTAGAAGGGGTCGCTTCAACACCAAACTTGTATCGTACCCGCTCGAGGAACTCGTCGCTAAACAAATAAAGATGTATTAGCGGCGACAGCAGCGTAGTGGTAGAATTAGGCGTGTCACGCTGTTAGCCGGAGTAGCCGTAATGCATCGATAGTCGTGGTGTAAGATGGTGTAGCCATAGTCAGCAGGTGGTAGCAGCAGACCAGAAAAGCATTGAAGATGTAGATTGGTTGCAATAAAAGCAACGCCGTCACCAACCAATGACTAGCCTTCGGGCTTAACAATAACATGCAAATTTAGGCGGGCGTGGTGAGATAACGTATTACGATATTGCATAAAGATGACCGCCGATGGAACAGTACGAATCCTAGGCTGCAGGACCACTTACGACGGTCAAGGCAAGAGGTCTGTTCAAGAAAAGGCGGAGAAATTGGAACAGTTGGTCAAAACTTCACATGGAGCGTAGGGAGTGGAATGGAGGAGAGAGACAAAAGGTGAAGTAAGACCTACGAATGGATGATTTAAAAACAAATTAATTCAGGATAAAGCATAAAAAACTGAGAGCACAGACGAAATATAAGTGTATATCAAAGCGCTCATAAAAATAATATAACAACCTTCGTTCGCAGTTCAGAGATGATTGAGGCCATAAAGGGGTAATACTTTGAATCGGAGTTCTATATTAAGAGGTTTTTATTTTTTATTTTTTTTCATGGTTCGTAAAACTGAGACAGTGAAGTGAAGGAAAACGTTCGACAATAGGAATACTTTCCTCTCATTATAGAAGAGCTATTTGTGTATATATAACAGTAATCACTTGGTGATCAGTCTCGCAGCAGGCCTCAAGGTATCGGGACTTTGGGTTCTTGAATGATGTAGGTGGCCCGCTCGATAATACATTGCACTGACGGATGGAAGTCTTACACGTTTCGGCCCCCATAAAGTGCACCTATAAATGTCGCGACTAAGTTCAAACTAATGGTACGTGCAGTGGGGTCGAAGCACAATGTCCTTTTATATCTCCGAACTAATGCGAAGCTTATTCATGTAATTAAGGAATGGTAATTCTTCAGCGTGTTTTTTTTTTTCAGTTATTTTCACCAAATGAAAGATCCAAGTAAGTGGCACATCTTGCGCCGAGATGTTCAGTGCTTCTCTGTATTCCACTCAAATACGCGCTCCGCAGCTATCAAACAGTGTGAAGGAGATGATGCTCCGTATAGGTAATGCGCATTTGCGTCTGCACTAATGGACAAAACGCGCCACGATTCAGGGTCGACGCGTGCTTAACACGCACCACGCTTTTCGTTGAACATGGGCAGACGAATATTCGACGGAGCTGGAAAGATGCATCACTGAAAAGCGATGGTTGCGCTTCATCCATTGACGATCGGAGAAACACAACCCTAGTTTTCCGTTTCTCATGAATAATTTATCTTAAGACGTGGTCCACGTGGCTTCGTCACGATTCAGGTCGCATCATTATCGTAGGGGTGGCATAACTGGTTCGTTTCGTTTTCTTTGATTATGCCATTTGCATTCGAAGAGAGGCACTCAGTGTGCCACGTTATTCTGATTCGTCTTGTTTTCTCCTTTATGCGAAACTTTCTAATACTTCCCCGGATTTAGTTGCACTAACATACACACAGCACACGAAAACAGCACTACGTTGTCGTCCCGATATGACACATAATGACACATATTCGAACTTCTTAGCATCTTCCCGATGTTCTCAACCTACATTGTTCTTTCTTGTAGCACAATGGCTGGACTCCGTTGCCTTATTCTGATGAATGAAAAGTCAAGCAGAATCAAGTCGGGTTGTTTTCAATGTGTATTATTGGACTAGTACTGAACGAGCATATTGCTCTGATAGTGGTGAAGTTCCCGCATTACTCGACCCTAATTAGCTACCACTCTCCATTTTTTACCCAACCGAAATTCTCATTAATACGTTACATACATTGGCTGGCTACTTGGGACTTGAATAATACACAAAAGAGCCAAAAACAGAGCAGACACAATGCAAGACTGGCAGATACCTTGTCTGCCAACTGAAAAGGCCTTATTTACGCAATGTGGCTCTTCATACTCCTGAAGAGGAAGTGGCTGTTGACTAACGCTTGAAGAAAAAAATAAGAAAAGAACACTTGAAAGGTTGCAAGAATCGAGAATCAGCGACTCTCAAATGTATAAGCTTATGAGGGCTTCTGAGCACTCTAGTGTCACGGTGGAAGCGAATTCGGGCCACCGGTAGTGTTAAATTTTATTTTTTCTTTTATATAGGCCAAACCGTCACACGTCTACCTTCAATTCCGCGAAAACATGGGTCGCCAGGCTCCCTCAAAACTCGGAGTGAAACGTGCCAAGCAAGATGACAAGAGAACCGAGTAAGGCAAAACGGAAATTACCTGGTTGAAGGCGACGGGTTAATCTAAATGTTATGCCAAAAATTTCAAGTTGTTCTTATCAAAATATACGGGAGGAAAGAAATTAAGAAATATATCTGCAGGTATTCTGCTGGAGTTCTCTAAGTATAAGGTTAACGTCCGTGCCAACTGCTCATCATCGTCACCTATGATGCCGAGTTAAATATTACTTTATCCGAAATCCAGAAACGTTCGGCATCCCCTCAGACTGTCCTTATATGTACAGACGGAAATTAACTTCTTTTGAAACTCATAAGCTTTCGAATAAACTTGCAGCGAGTTAAGGAGGAAGTGTTGGCTTTTAGTTGGGAGGTTGCCGTAAGAGTGCTTGCGTGCATTATTTTATTCAGCAACTACTCGGGTGGTCGTTTATGGGTTTCTCGTATCTGCAAATAAATAAATAAATAAATAAATAAATAAATAAATAATAAGGCACTAGAATCTAGGGACTGTTTAAGGGGCATATTCAGTTCAATACGTCGGCTATTCTGTTTTTTCAATGCCTCGTGTATTGAAAAAATAGAATAGCCGACGTATTGAACTGAATATGCCCCTTAAACAGATATTAAACGTGTATCAGATATTAAAAAATAACACGGTGAAGTTTAGAATTCTGTGACTCAGAAATAAAGAAAGCGCGATCATATTACTGGAAGACGTACCTAATAATAAATCCAAAGGGTCAATAATAATAAATTATGCACATGTTCAATTATATCGCTGACTCGTGCCGTAATCATCTGTGGGACCCCTGATACACTTGCCGCAAACTCAGGTAATTGAAAATGTACGCAGCAAATATTTGCCCATATGATGGCACTGTATGGTGTGGCTTACGAAAATGAAGTCTATGATGCATAGTCACGAATATGTGAGCGTACTGCTTCCATTTGGTATAATTCGTCACTTCTCGCAATTTTTCTCAGATTTATTTCGCACATTTTGAATCAAAACCATGCTTTTCGCTGTCGCGAAGTTTCAACCTACTATTTTCAAAGCAACACACTTCTTTCATTAAGCTGTTTGAGCTTTTACGAAGCCCTTTTTCATCTAAGCTCAAAGTGCATTTGCGCCTAAATGGCATAAAAATTTGTACGCATACTGTGCACACCTTAGGGCATAAAAGGAAACATGTCCCTCGAAAATTAGTCAGCTTATTGCGTGGCCTCTGAACCAGTTATTCTAGTGAACAAATATAGAAGTTTCAAAGGCTGTTCATTATTTGCTTATTCGATTTCGAGTCAGAAAGGCTACTTCGCGCAAGAATAAATACAATGAGGGAATACTGTCGCAAGTAAGCATAGACGGAAGGTGATACCAAAGAGAGGGAAAACGCAACAGAGGCAGGCAAAAGGTTAGATGGAGCGATGAAATTAAAAAGTTTGCGGGCATAAACTGGAACGAACTCGCTCAGGATAGGGTGGATGGAAATCGTTGGGAGAGGCCTTCATCCTGCAGTGTACCTAAAATACATATGTTGATGATGATGATGATGATGATGATGATGATGAAGCATAGATGCCAGGTATGGCTCTACTTTTCTTTCAGTATTATCGACGTATTTACCCGGAGGCCTTCAATTTCAGTGTTCTCACCATCCAGTTATACCGCGCGAAAATTGCGATATCATCTAGGCCGTCTGGATAACTATACTTTAAAGGAAAAGAAAATTTCTTGTAGATCAGTTCCCGTAAGGTAGAATGATTGAAAAGCGTCGTGTATGTGGAACAAAGCCGACATTCTCTCACTTCGACGCTGTCGAATTCCGCTGCCTGCAGTGAAGAGAATATGGAAATTTCGGGCCTATGAGTCTATTAATTTTCACGCACTTGTTCGCGGATGAAAGCCTCAATTTACATAGCAACGATGGTATCTCCTTGAGATGCAAATTCGGGTAAAGGAACTTCTCATTTGAGTTAGATATGCTGATCAGACGCCTCTTGCGAGGTCTATTAAATACGCAGTGGGGAGATGTGTCCGAAAAGCAGCAAAATGTAGCGACAGAGTTTCTCGCATATTTTTAGGTACAGTTATCCTTGTAGGCGGGCAATACACTTTTTATAAAAGGCAAAGTTTCTGCCCTGAAGTTTATCTTCTTTGACTGAAACACAAAACCGTGGCAGTTTGAAAACTATTAAAGGAAAACTGTCACCTGTCCAATGTTCGGAATCTTCTTGTTCTTCTGATTTGCGCTCATCTGTTAAAAGTCGTCATTCGAAGTTGTTGTAGAAAAAAAGAAGAACGTCTTCGTGGTCCATTTATCAGAACAGCGAAATACTCCAACTGACCACGTGTTGCTTTGGCTACTTCGAAAGCACGGTTCGTATTTTTCTCTAATTTCTACCCACTTCGATGCTTTTCTTGAAGCCGTGTGATGTATTCCATTAGTCAGTTATGCCTTACATCTTTTCGTCTGTCCTACGAGGCCGAATATTCGACTAGTGCGTGCTTGTCTTCGCATGAATAAACGAAGGAACACAAACAAAAAAAAAAGCCGGAAAAATTATTCACCACAAATGCCTCCGTTCTCTATGTATAGTTATACCTCGCACTTAAGGACAGAGCAGTGTTGCGTTCAACTCCGATCGAAAGCGTGGATGCCGCTACTGTGAATCAAGCTTGCGACCCCGTTTACTTCGTCATGGGGTAGTGCGAAATACGCACGCACGCACGCACGCACGCACACACACACACACACACACACACACACACACACACACACACACACACACACACACACACACACACGCGCATACAGGCACACATACACGCACTCACAGAGACGCCAGAGGCATACAGGACAGACGTTTAGCTAACACAATCTACACAAAGAACGAGTGCTCCCGTTTACTTCATTACATCTTACATAACTGGCTGTCGTGGCAGAGTTGACTGGCACGACGCTCTTAAGCTTCGCCATTAAGAGTGGAAAGCGATAGCGTCACCGTGCTACGTTCACGTATGAAATGACAGGAAGGTGGCGCCATCTTGCGGCAACGGGAGTATAGAGACTTCTGCTTGCGGAGACCCCGCTAGGGCAGGGTGAGCGCCTTCTGGCTCAAGTCCCACCGCTGACTGCATACAATTTATTGAGCGTCAATTTTCGTGTAGTTTAGGCGCACGCAGGACCTCGGTTCGATTCCTATCTCCGCCGAAAACTACAAAAAATTTTTCAGTTCCATTTGCTTTGTCTCTCTTATTATTATTATTTTTTGCTGTGCCACCGACACTTTATTTTTTTTTTATTAGGCACGCCAAACAAATATTGTCTTACGAGCGCCTTAATGCTGTCGCATTAGAAAGCGGACTCGCTCCGCGACGGATTCGCTTTTAGATTTAAGCGCAATAAGTTGAGAAATAAAAACAAATGTGGGTATCAACATATACACGCAGCCACGAAAGAAGGATAGCCGATTATCGAATTTGTCCGCGGCGCTCACGAGAACGTGGGACGCGCTGGCAATCGGCCGCTAATCTCGTTTTCATGGCCTGTGTCCGGGAGTAATCCTCTCGGGACCCGAGTTAAATCCCGTTCACGGTCTTCCTACTCCACGAGTGATACACCGAACTTTTAAAGAGGGTCAGGTAAAATTAGTAAATACACGCCAGCGTGGTGTCTCTTACCTTCGTGAATAAGCGATTTCGGGAAAGCTTTTTGAATATTTGATGTTCAAGCGAAAACACATGGGACAAAACGCGGAAACCTTGGATAGAAACAACTTTATTCAGCTTTTAATGTTTCTCCAGTGTAGTATTAAGAGAGAGGGAGTTGAAAAGCCACTTTGATCCCGTGGAGTTAAAACGGTTGCTGCGCATTTGGTGGAGCCGTCCACCAGACGAACGAAGAGAGCTAGCGCTTTTAATGGGCGTGTTTTTTTTTTGTTTTTTTTTGCGCCGTATTTGGCTCGATTCTTTTTTTCGGCGTTGTTAGGCCTCGAATCAAAGCGAGTGAGTAATACTATCGCGGAACGGCATAAATCCAGGTAAAGAAGTGAAGCGTAAGATAACGCTCACGCAATCGAAGTTGCCTTCACGTCGTGGACTACCGTAAGGAAAACAAGAGATTGGCTCGCTGCGAAGCAGATCCAACAATTGGCAGCCTGAGCATTGCAGCTAATGAAGGAACTGGTATATTTTCAATCGATTAGTCGATCGTCTATAAATTATTTTTTATTCAAACAAGGAACGCTTTTTGGTTGCGCATGAAGGAAACCTCGATCAAGATGGTTTCCAGAAAGCTTCGTGTTTTCATATGCGCTTGTCCCATGTGGCCACTGACACATTTCCGCATTGTAATTTTTAAACACCATATGGTTCTGTTAGAGTTCCTTGACTCACTGTCTTTAAAAATGGACAAACAACTTCCATAACGGCAGCATCACTGCAGCATTTTTTTTAAAGTTTTCTTTTGCTCTTTCTATCTTCCAGAACTTTCCCTCCCCTTCCCCAGTGCAGGGTAGCCTACCGGGCTCAGCCCAGGTTAACCTCCCTGCCTTTCCTATTCCTTTCTCCTCCTCTCCTTGACTCACCTACCTTAAATCACAAAAGACGCCCAAGTTCATCTGTAATTAGAAGCTAATGAACGAAACATGATGTGATTGAGTTCAGTGACACCCACCGAACTTAGCTGCACTGTTATCGCTGTTCTGAGGGGGCGCCATCGCGTTCAATAGAATGCATCTGGAAGCGGTTGCTCGGTTTCTCAAACCAGGGCTCGCGTGCGTCTACGCCATCACCCCGTCATATTAATATCATCATTACTGTAATCAGTAATTGGCGGAATACAGTCAGCAAGCGATGAAATTGTACCCGCCCTTAAGTGTGCCGCTTGTTTAACGATGGTTCTCAGCCTGCTGTATTGATTCGATTTTTGAACTCAGTGTGGAATCATAGTTTAAAAGGGAGCCGTTTTCAAGAAGAGGGCTATGTGAGCTGCGATGACAGCTCTAAAGCTTAAGGATATAGAAAGTTGATAACATTATTTAAAAAGCAAACAGGAGGAGGAGGGGAGAGGGGGGAGAGGGTGAAGAACTATAGATACGTGTAGGAAGGCGCCATCTGTCACAGGCGTTCGCTCAAACCCGTCCTCTTCAAGAAGCACGAAAGTGCTTTCACTGCGTTGTGGGCCGACGAATGATCATGACGGTGCTCATGTCGCACCTGCAAGGATAGAGGACGATCGTCCGGTTGTCGTAGCGTGTGAGCAAGTGCTTCCAAATCGTGGACAGAGGCACAACAAATGGTCGTCCAAGGTTTCGTCGGTGTCGCAGGCTTTCGCATGCTGCACTGTCGGGATAGCCCAGTCCTACCCATTCCTAACAGAGGTACTTTGCGTATACGGGCTGTAGTGTCGTGCACGTTGCTCGTGAAGGCCTTTGGAACTAGATGGGGAGACAGGCTGACAATGTTGTGCTGGTAATCCACCTCGCTTTGGTATTCGCGTTAAGTGCTCACGCGCAGTTAGTTCGCAACCACTCAAGAATGAATAAATAAAAGGTAAAGAACATAAGACAATCAGCACTAGTTTTTGTCATTTCGTAAGTTTTTCCTTTTCGGACCTTTTGCTGGAGCTTACACTTTCTTACCATGAGTTGCCAACCATTCAAAGCCTATGTTCGACTACAATAATTTATAAGCGGCCTGCATAAAGTTAATCAGGTCCGGCCGCCTTTTTCCGTGCAGGACATGGATGGCTGAAACGTAATTGCATAAGTGTAATTGTGAAGAAGCAACTTTCCTGCGAAGTGTCCAGCGGCAGACATGGAACACCTGTCAAAGAGTTTACCCATCGGGGCTGAGAAGCGCGGTGCGTTAACGGAAAGCCAGGGAGGCTCCTTCATGGAATGGGAATAAAAGACTGAGAAGCGCGCTGCTCCCAATATGGTAGGCCGCAAAGGCTCGTGACAATAGTTGGGGCCCCTTAGGAAAACACGAAGAAAGTGTGCGCGGACCCATTCATTTGCGCCGCAGCAAGACTCGTCGGTTGGACGGCAGCCCATTTCTTATCGGCAAAACTCGTTAAGCGAGCGCTGCGCTCCTGTCCGGTCTCATTGACGTCTCCGAACAGTTAATTGAATTGGCTCTCGCATTGCAGCACTGGGAGCCCCCTCCTTGCGCTCTCTTTTTGTGGCGATGATTTCATATGCAGAGACTTAATTTTAAATTTGCCGGTGCTACTTCCTTTCCGGTTGGTGGTACGCTGACACGCACACGCCCATTATTCCGACTGGAAAGGACTTGAGCGAAGCGTGCCTTCGCGCCCAACCCTTATTTCACTACGAGGACATATGCTTTGTGTACAAAAGAATGTTCCTTTCGAATAATTCTCAACTTTTCGCGAATGCTTTTTTTTTATTTGCGCAATAACCTGAACTGCGAAATGACCATGGAATGAAATTTGTGTAGACGAGGGATGGAGCAGTCTCGCTCGCACTCTCTCTCTCTCTCTCTCTCTCTCTTTCTTTTTTGACCTACAAGGACGGTGGTGCGATTGACAAGAAAGGAAAGCATAACTGGGAATCTACAAGATGGATTGGGGACAAATTGTAATTTTTTCGGGTGGTCAATGCAGCAGCTGCGACTGTACATCCCTGCGCTTGCGCCCTAATATCATTTTTTTTTTTTGCTCTCTATTGATTACCGGAAGGAAATGGAAGGTCGAAGGTCTGTGTCATTAAAAACCAGAGACGCTATAGTCGACTAAATTTCGATTTCTTTTTATCGATGCAAAAATAAACGAAGCAGCTGTCGTAATTTTCTGGCGACGACTACCCCCTTTCCAGGCAGTCGTTTCCCAGGAAAAGTGGAAGAATCCACTGAAACAGATGGAGAACCCGCCAGTATGTTTTACACAACAAAAGGAAATGAACCAACACAATGTAAATCAAAGGAGCGTTTGGCTTTCGTGGTTTTGCTAGCATTCACTGATAGTGCAACACGTTTGCTTCCTAAATAGAAAAAAAAAGAAACAACACTGAACGACAAACGAATGTTTGTTTGCTTTCAACTTCAACCATTTGCGATGTCTCTTCTGTCAAAAGTCAAATTATTGAATTATCTTTTGACTCATAAAATAAGTCTTCGCTGATGAACCATTGTCCATTACTTTGACGGTCTACTGTACGCTTGGACGAAGATATTATTGTATGTTAACTTGCGTAACAAAAACGTCGTAGCTTACTCGCCGGAGCAGAGTGAATGGCTCAAAGCTTGCAACTAAACCACGCACACTCATTCAGAACAAGCCTCCGTTGCCTTATATACAATATTTCCTTTCGTGTTTTTTTTTCTTTCTTTCACTTTTGAGCATTTTCCCTTTTTAAAACTGCTCCTCCCGAAAAGGAAAATGAATTGGCTTTTCCGGTGCTGCATTCGATATCACTTGGCTATATTCCCTCTCGGCTGCAGCCGAGTAGGAAAAAATCGAGGATACATATCTCAACTGTCGGGGTCCCATGAATTGAAAAGTACGAAAAAAAAAGGAAAACTACAAAAAGTACAGTACAAGAGGCCTTGCCTTCGGAACCAGAAAAGTGATGGTAGCTGAGTAGTGCATTGTTTTACCACGGCTGCTTCGCGCTCTTCTGAAGCAGTAAAACACCACCGGCACCTCGGCTACTGAGCTGAACGCCACGAATTTTCCTCAGAGACGATCGAAATTCGTCATTCAGTGAGATAGGCATGACAAAAAAAAAACATTAACGTAAAAGATGAATGACCGAACTGTGGGATTGAGACATGATGTGATAAAAGAACTAACCGCGTAGACTTTTTCATCCTTAAAAAAAAAAGGCCGACCATGAAATAAGTTAAGTCTCACTTACGCCATTCAACAGTATGCGTGAACCTTAGCACCAGTATGAATACCGATCTTACTAAAAGTTCTGTTTTGATTTGGTGGTTCAGCTGAACGAGGGATCAAGTGTTGGCCTGCATTATAATAACGGTAACGTAATTTGTGAACTTACGTGCCAAAGCCCGAATATAATTATGAGGTACGCGATAGTGGGGAGCTCCAGATTGATTCCGACAATCTGGGTAGGTTCGGCACGTGCCTAAATCAAAGCGCACGTGTGTTCTTGCATTTCACCCTTATAGCGATGTGGACCGACGCGGCCGGTAATCGAAGCCATGGTCTTCCGGCTTAGCAGAGCGTCACATCACCTGCTAAGCTGCCCACGGCGGGCAATCTATATTCGTGGTGCCACTTTCACAGGAATAAGTAATGGTATCATCGTCCACCACATTAACTCATTAAACTAAATCTATCGCCCTACCGTATTTGTGGGTGCTGACTTGTGCGACGCAATATACTGATCGCTTAACCAGGCGCGAGACATGGTTTCTTGGTTAACTTTGAGAGCCAAAACCCATTTCAGAATGGTTCAGCTGAAAGAACGATACAAAAAGAAAAGAAGAGACAATGGGCGGAAATTAATTTATGAATGAATGAATGAATGAATGAATGAATGAATGAATGAATGAATGAATGAATGAATGAATGAATGAATGAGAAAGGGAGATCTGAGGAAGAATGCAAAGGTTGCATGGAACACGGAATATAAAGGTGGACAAAGCGCGTTCGAAAGAGCCACATTCAGGAGGATACTCGACGATGCTGGCTATCTTCCTCAACAGACGGCAGAGAGCGCTCGCATCGCGTCTCGCACCACTCGAAATCGAACAAAAGCATGGCACGGCCATGGTCGCAAAATCGCGTTTTCTCCTGACGCACCGAAGAACGGAAGAGGCGCATCGCCCGGCAGGACGAAAGGGGAGAAATCTTTCGGAGAACGACTGCCCCACAGAATGGGAGCACCGCACGCGTTTTATCGGTAGGAAGCGCGCCGTTCCTACAACCCTTATTTTCAACCTCCGCGGCGGGAACCACGGCAAGGGTTGAGCGCAACGTTAACGGCCGGAAGCATTTCAATGCGCGGAAGGCTCGCAACTGTGCCTTGCCACGCAAGCGCTCGCTTTCTATGAACCGAACGACGGTGTCATAGTGGATCTTTCTGAGAGGGCAATATTTAGCCATTTGAGACGGGATCTACAGAAACACGGTGCGTAAAACCGGAGCGTAAATTTCAAGCGAAATAGGGACCGCAGGTTAGCGGAAACGCCAACCCTTTTATCAGATTGTGCCAGTGCCTCGAAATAGAAATAAATGAGATGTTGAGGATGCGAAAAAGTATCGGATAGGCAGAGCACCGCTTGGTAATCAATGAACTTACCAGTTCAGATGACCAACGGTAGTTCGTGGGGAAAGTGTAAAGGAGCTCGCAAATTTGCTTCGTAGCCATGAAGGCCACACTCGCAGGCTAGGACTTTTTCTGTAACCATTAGCACAGTTGTGACATGAAGTTCTATGAAAGAAAAAGAAAGCTGTTTTTTATATCTACTAAGCGGCTTTCAAACTGCACCATGCTTCAACCTTAATCCGTCCGATGACGGATTATGCTGAGCCTTGGCGCCCGGAAACAGCAGGCCAGTCAACCACTGCCTATCCGTATATATCTGGCTATCCACATATGTCTCGCCTTTGTTTGTGTGAATGTGCCGAATGCTTTACCTCGATTTTCTGCTCTGTGTGACGCGGCCGCGGCCCCGTATAGCGCGAGCGGGTCACAAATTTCCGACATCGCGGAGTTTCAGGAAATCGAAGACGTACAATTCGCGTTCGGCGATTGATTGATTTCCTTCGCCACTGATTCGCCGGGTCAGCAGCGCTCGACCTTCTCGTCAGTTCACGATGGCTTCGGGGAAACGCGCTTGTGGCTTCTGGCGTCTCGAGGCAATTCTTTAGCAGGTTGGCGGTAAAAGGCTCTAGGAGAGCCTTCGGAGAGACTTCGGGCAGCGGTTCCTCGAAATGGAAGCTTGCCAAGTCATCTGCGCGACACTTTGAGGGAGCATTGTAGTCAGCCTCGACGTACACGTAAACCACGACAGCCTTCGCTAAATGACCGCGAAATCTGTTCTCGGAAGCCTCCGTAAAACGCCGAGGAACCCATGTTGCAACGTTTCTCTACCATTTAGAACTTGCTATGACTCCTTTGACTTCGCAAACTGTATCCGAATAGTTATCCGGGAGATCTGATTTATCTTGTTCTTGGAAGGTGCCGCCCCTGTGCAAAGAAGGCACGTATTGCAGCGTTTTCGAGAATTTGACAGTTTTGTTAAACTCCTCGTTACTTGACAAATTTACCTGAGTAAGAAGTTGAGATACGAGATTAAATGAAGCTTGGCATATAGAATATCATAATTTACAATTTATGGCCTGCTAGTCCTAATACTACCATGGCGTTCCTGTTGCTATTCTGTTGCATATTCATTATCATTGTTTGTTCACATTCATTACGACTATACAAAATATGAGCTCTGTGACCAAATGCCAGAAAACTGGAAGGACGGTCTGTAACCCCATGAGGCGCACATTATGACCGACTGTCTGTAAATGTCTCAATTCATCAGAACTTACTTGGCACACGACATCATATTGGAAGAAAGAGAAGCCTTTAATAAGTTAACGTGTGCATTTTTATAGCCAATAATAGTCATTACAATGTAATTAAGCATTTATTTATTCGAAAGTCAGTTTTGTTACATTTTGTCACAAATAGAATGAGAACTCCCCACTCAATTTGTTATTTCTCGTGTAATTTACAAGCCAGGAAAAAGTATACTTCTCGCGCTGCTGCCTGAACGTATCAAGCCGAATGATCCGTCAAATACCGTTATGCCTTCATCAAAGTGATCTGCAGAAACGCCACGCTGCGCACTGAAGCAAAATGAAGACACTCTGGATATCCGGAGGTTTCAATTCTTCCATTGCTCAGGGTGTCTTGAACTCTTTTGGCCACCATAGCCGACGGAAACGGCAAAAGGGGACAATGTCGTTATTGCAGATGCGAATCAAACCCGGGACACATTCTGGGAACCCGGGAACCCGGGAACATTCAGTTAGCATGGGTAAATTTGATTGGTAAAGTGATTTGCATAAAAGCGACATGCTGGGCCCACTATACGTCGCCGAGTGAGTTGACGCTTACGGGGTGTTTCAATTATATTTATTTTGGTAAATTGTCGTGTGTGTGCTCAGATAGTGAAATGCTGGCATAATTCTCGGAGTATTTATTCATCATTGCAAGTCTTCGTGAGAGTTAGTTCTTAAGAAGCAATGACTGCATCATGCGTGGTGATGACGCAGAAGGCAAGAAATAAAAATACACCAGATTTCCGGAGAGCAATGGAAATATTTGTTAACAAACCACTTCGATGCATTGAAGATTTTCTGTAAGATACGAACGCACAAGAGGAAAAAGAAGTGCCGATATATTTAAACAGTAGTTTCAAACTACGTGGTTCAGTTCAGTTACTTCGGCTTTCTTTCTTTCTTTCTTTCTTTCTTTCTTTCTTTCTTTCTTTCTTTCTTTCTTTCTTTCTTTCTTTCTTTCTTTCTTTTTTCTTCCTTTCTTCCTCTCTTTCGTTCTCTCTTTCTTTCTTTCACGTTCAGCAACATCTCCGAACTTCCTTTCCGTGTTGCTACGGAAAAGTGTCCGTTCCTTCGTATGTTAGGCAAAGTGGTTTAGACGGACATTTTGTTTTATGTGCTCCCTGCAGCATACAAGAAGCGTAATGAAAAAGAGCAACGAGCATAAAGGGTGGGCTAAAAAGATCTCTACGGTATCGCTTTATCATTTGGCGTCAGGAGCAGAACAAACTCACTGTGAACTCCGTCCACTATATCACAACTATACGGTGACGATAGGAAGGTCAAATTTGTCTGAGCTGTCCACGAAACAAGCAAATGGCTTCAACTACGCGTCTGCCTACCCGCTACAACGTGTCCTCACAAGAGGAAGTCGGGACACTGCGAGGAAAATGAAATATTGCCGATACCACAGGCAAACGGCCCGCGGGAAACCGGAGGGATCGAACATCTTTCTGTTTCAGGAAGAGAAATCGGAGCACGCTTTCACACGAGACGGCTGCCCACTCGGTCGTTGGTGAAAAGAACAAAGGTGCTGGCTTCCTGCTGTGACGTTTAACGAAAGCGGGCTCTTTACAAGTAACGCTGTATAGCGCCAGCTCGAGATGAAGGATATTCAGCGCATACGCATGACTGCTGCGTCCCTTACAACTAAAGCGGGTCTCACTGCATTTATCATTCGCCGCGACGAAAACGCGCATTTCCCTTCCGTACGTACGGAAAGCGCTCTGGCCCGGACTTCGCACTTAAGCAGCTATTTTCTTGAAGAGGAAAATTTTTATTCAGTATGTTGCGCGAGGCAGATCTGCGCTTTTTCGAAATAGTGCCCATTTTTCGAAATAGCAGCCCATTTTCAATGCGTTAGCGTTAAGTGGTGCTTAATGTGAAAACAACGTGTTTTGTCGGAGCCTGTTGTTTTATGCCTACCGCATTTCCTCGCGTGGTACACGCACTAGATAAGGTTGGGCTCTGTTGGCTACGCGTTTGAGATTGTTGTGATATATTGGCTATCGCAAGCAGTCAAAGTAGTTTTGTGATAACTAAAGATGATGATATCACATTTCTATTGCATTTACCATACGATTTCGTCTGGGTCATTTTTGTTGTTTCACTGCACAGATCAAATACAGCCACAGTCAAATAAGGGCCGTTAGTTACTGCACATAGAAATAAAGTATTCGTCTGAAGCAGTCTTTCCGAGTGGGTGTTGATTCACATGCTGCTTCACTAATCGCTGGTCCTCATCCAATTGAGCAGAAGAAAAACAGCGTGGCAGGAACGGGGACAATGAAAGAAACGAACACCACTAAACAAGCGCTGACTGCCAAGTAAGTTTATTACAGGAAAACCGCCCATTTATATAATACTAGACTACACATGCGCGCATCATACATAATTACCATGTACAATCATAATATCTTCTTCAGAAAGATTATCTCAGAATATCTGAATCATTCATCTCTTAGAAAGTTTATATCTGAGTGTGACAGACGTTCAATATTAATGACAGGCTAGCTTGAGGTTAACTACTCTTCTTATTATTTTAAAGGGTGTAGATGGTATTGATACATGATAACTGCGCATAAGCGCTGCAAGCGACATAGAACCCGGACGAACTTGCACTCAGTCTGTGTAAAACGGAAGACTAAGATACACAGATACAGACAAACTTATGTAGATGGAAAGAGAGGCAGAGAGAAAAACAGTAGGCAAATAAGGGTGACGTACCATTTAGATTACGCAAGGCAATTGCTGCTATTTGGTGGTCTTCGTGGTGTAAGTGGTTGCGAGTAGCCCCTACCCAACTTAAAAATGGGCAAACCTTGGCCGACAGCGCGGTGAATATCGCTTACGTGCGACCGCTTTTCCCAGTTGAGCTTCTCGGCCGAAGGAGAAAGTTCTCACCAACGTGAATAAATCTGCGTGTATCCTCGGCGTATCTATATTGTTTCCTTGCCCCTTCTTCTCTATATAGAGAAGTTCAGGACCAGTGGGCAAGTTTCACATACTAAGAGAGAAGTCAGGCAAGAGGAATGTCAGCTCAGCTGGCAGCAGAACTCGACATGTAGGGAGGGAAAGTCACTGATTCGAATCATGAGTCGTGTGCGAAGGGGACGACTTCCTTTTCTCGATGTCCCACGTCATTTGTCCCGGTGTGGGTGGACGTGCTCGAGATCCATATTTTTTGTCCTCTTCGTGAGTAAGACAAGCAGCGGTGAGCCCTCCCTACTTACGCATTCAAGTCACGCCAAGGAACACGCATGGCTCTTCCCTAATCCCACCCGTCCGGCCACCGAATCGAGCACGTTTTCGCATGCAGCTGGCGCTCGGCGAGAACTACTGTGCTTCCTAGAGCCCAAGAGTAAGGCACCGGCGACGTGATGATGTCAGCGATCTTTGTACATGCGGGCAAGTGTAAAAATTATAACTGGGGATCAATATTTATGCTTGGGATATTTATCGGTGCGTGGGAAGCTTTGTCAAGCTTACCTAAATGTGATCACATTGCCCCAACCCCATCTTCATCCACGTGCCTTGAACGCCCTACTTGACTGAATTGCGATAGCTGTCTTGCCCTTGTATATAACGATGATAGTAATGGCGATCATGATGGTGATAAGGATGATAATAACAACAATTGGTGATGGCAAGCATTATGATCATAATGACTTCAAAGAAATGGACGCCCGCCAGAACTGGGACACGTCCTTAATATATGCGACTCACTGAAATCGTAATAACAAGCGTTGCAATGTAGAATCAGGAGCCGCGTCAGCTCATTGCGGGTGCAGATATTTAGATGCAGCGGTCCATAGCCACTATAAGAGAATAGGCAGTGATTGGAGACCTCAATACACTATAACGCAGTACTGTAAGTACTTCTTCAAAGGACATCATCTCTTGCGGGATCGGCTCAGTTTGATATCCGCTCCCGTGATACGTGTGCTCGAAACATCAGTTCAGTGTATGCAGATACTATACGAAACTTCAAAGGGGTTACAGTTTCCCGATACTCAGCTTGTTTCCGAGTTTGCACGAATTGGGACATTGACTGAACCCATGTTTCCAAGACTAAAGAAATTTCGCGACTGTGAAGATATCCACCGCACTTTAGTACACACTATTCAATCAGTTATCAATAGTGGTTCATATGCGGTACATTGTAATTATAGCCAGGATATCGTACTTGTCGGCACAGGAAGCATGTGGCAACATATTTTATGATAATGCACCATTACGCCGAAGTTATGACGGACTCTCAAAGATAATAAGTGAATACCATCAGGACATTTCTTCATTCACTACGATACAGTCACTTAGTTTGAGATGCTGCGCTGACTCACGCTCTGCAAATACACCGTTCTGTACGTATTACTTGTGACGGATCTGTTTGCGCTGCCGTCTTACCATCGAATATCGGGCTACCCCCTTGCCCTCCTTGAAGATAAAATTTGGGCGCTGAATTATTACAGACGCTTTATATTGCGCTAGTGTGCCTGTTCACCCACGGAACCCGGTTGTGAGAAAAACGAGACGTGTTGTATTTTGCTAACGGCAACGGGAGAACGAGAACTTTCATTTGGTCCAATAATTCTGCAAGTTGGTTACCTTTGTCCCAACGAATATTAGTCGCCTGGCCGTAACGTTGACTCCCATCGGTATTCATACTTTTAAGGTCGTTCAACTATCTCGCTATGAAATTTGTCCTCGTCTTTGTTTTGTCTATTCTGACGATTTCACACCAAGAATCTTTCACAATACCTAACCTTCATAAGCCCATCCAACGAACTCATTCGTAATGCATTCATTAATAATAGAGAGCGAATGCGCCTCCTCGCTAATAAAACTGGACTATCAACGTTTTCAGTTATTCCGCGAGTTATTATAGCAATTGTAGTTCATTTACGTAAAATGCAGGTGTTGGTTAATGTTCCGAAGTTAAGCCAGAAATGTATTTAAACTAATTCGTTTAGCGTCTCCTTTTGAAATACAAAGGTAATATGACATAACTTGTAATGACGCTCGTGTTAGTGTTCCTATTTAGTTTTGCAAAACGACAACCAGATCAGATGTTCTTATTTGACTTCGTTATTAGCTAGTACAACTATTTCTTGTACTGGCTTCCACCGAAATTTCCGAATGCAAGATTTTGCATCTAGTGTTACTGCAAGCACCAAGCACCTGTCTATAACACCTTTATTCTGTCTCAAAGCGTAAGGTAGAGGGAGCAGACCCTGACTTTCACGGCTTCCAAGTGTAGTAAAAAGAAAGGAACTAATTATCGCAATTTTTATGGGAAATAAAAATTTTACCTCGCTAATTGCTATAGTTCACAGTGGGAGTAGTTGTACTCTCGCTCCATACAGGATATACTAGACTAACATTTCCCTGTGACACCTCGCACAATCCACGTCGGTCATTAATCTCAAGTTTCAGGTCCTGAGCTCGTGTCTTTGTGCTTGACCACTTGGCCGTCGCAATGCAAAGCAATGAAATTGCCGAAAACTTCTCCATCACTGTGACACCACTGAACTAGCTACGCTCCTTTTGAGGTTTCCCAACTCGGTCTTTTATCTTCCGTTCACGCTTGGCACGTCTCCTTAAGTGCTATGAAAAATTAGCGACATTCATGCATGAAAGCCCCTTCCACCTTTCATCATGCCCAAGCCTTCTAGCACCATAGCCGTCCCGTCTAGAAGCTCTCTCTTCTATTGTACTCTCTGGAGGCTCTTACTAAGTGAAAACTGCACATTCTTTAGTGCCGTTCTTATTCGGCCCATAAAATTCTTATTTCGCCTATATAACTTCTCTTAGCTCATAAAGAATTCCTCACGGTATCTTAGATCCATAATTCGTCCTTTATTCGTGTCCAATTTCTCTGGGTCTTTTTCTCTTGTCGATGGACATAGTGCACAAGCGTGCGTTAGCTGAAGATTTTACTCGTTCATGACAAACTCGATAGCCTTCATATATTCTGTGGTTTCCTTGCCAACCTGTATTTAGTCTTGCGTTCTCGCGAAGAGCTCACCGCCTTTATCCAGGTTCACGTACATCCCAGTAATATATCCTTTTGTACTTTGAAATATCTCGCTGGCCTTGCAGCTTTTGTATATGGTTTCACAAAACATTACCACCTAACAAACTCTAATCTTTCTCGGACCTCACAAACGACTTCTTTCGAGTTCGAAATTTATTGTAGTATTTCAAGAGTACGTACATCATGTTTTTAGAATTCTAGGGAGTTAACAGAATCTTCAAAGGGACCAAAAGAGTGTCTTAGCAATAGTAACGGCACCACTGAACGGACGCAGTCGTCATGGTGCAAGGCAATTTAAGGCTACCCACTGACGCTTTCAATCTCCTACTATGCGGACGTGAACGCCCCGCACGTACTCTGGGAAGAAAGAGAAGGCAGGCGTGTATGAATGCGTGTTCTTATTCTCCTTTTAGGGGCGAAGCTCCTTAAAGCGGCACCCGTTCGTCCCTCGTCGTAGTCGTAGTCGTAGTCGTAGTGCGTAACCAGTCTTACGCTTTGACCTCCAAGGTGGTGCCGGTGGGAGATTTCTCCTGTGCGTTGTTGAACAATAAAAAAATTCGCAGCGTGCGCGTTAACTAAAAGCCGAATTCTTCTGTCTCTCATTCCCCATTAGCAGCCATTGGCATGTTCCAGTAGGAAACGTTAGTAGAAGTAGAAGTGTTAAAAGCCGACTTCTGCTGTCTCTCATTCCCAGTAGCAGCCATTGTTTACCTCCAAGGTAGTGCCTGGTGAGATTTCTCCTGTGCGTGATTAAACAATAAAAATTTTGTTCAAAACGCCGTTGATTGATGAAATAAACCAACGAAAGACGCCAGATGTTTTCTAAAAGCAAAACGAAAAGACGCCAGATGTTTCTAAAGCAAAACGAAAAGACGCCAGCTGCTTAACGAAAGACGCCAGATGTTTCTAAAGCAAAACGAAAAGACGCCAGCTGCTTAACGAAAGACGCCATTTAATCAATCGTTTCACGTCATTTTTATCAGGCGAATTAACGGAAGAAATTTCACGGTTTAACCGATGATTACTTCCAGGAGCTTCGCCCAATCTCATCATCATTCACCTCGTGGATCTGCCGTCAATTTTTCATTTTGTTTTGTTTTTGCTACCAACTTACAAACAAGCAGTTCGCGTCGATAACGAACGCACTAACGAAGACAGCGTATCGTTGTTAGGAAACTTCGGACTTATTCGCCGCTCTAAGGGCGAATGGAGTGGCTCAGTGCAGAAGGGGGAAGAAGGGGACGGTAGACGACAACGTACACATGGGTACTACGATAGGACACGTGAAAAAAACGAGAGGACGCGTACACAGACAATCTGCTCATGACTAGCGTTCCAAAAAGTCGGCGTCTGCACGTCGGCCGGATTGTCCTGTGGGAATAAGAGGGACGCGATTCGCGTACAAGCTGTATGACATTGCGGGGCGGATGGAGAATACAGAGGCCTGGTTTCAGCCTACCTTCTCCCCAACCGCAATGGACAGACTTCGTGCACCGCGGTTTCCATTCAATCAGGCCTCATCGACGATCCGGCACTCTCATCCTTCGCTCTCCTGCGTCGTGAGAAGATGCCTCTTGGGAAGGAAGGACCACAGATGACAGCGTGGAGCGTACCACTGGTGACTGCGCTCATTCTGAGCTCTCTCTCTCTCTCTCTCTCTTCCGCTTATTTCGTATCATGGCAGCCCTCTGAAGCGCATTCTGCTACTAGATAGAACCGCTGTGTTTTATGACACTTTGTTCCACGAAATAGAAGGCAGGGAAATGAAGGCAGAGCAGTTTGTTGTAGGAAGCGACGAATTGAGCAAATTGCCTCTGGTGTTATTAAGCTTGGGTTGGCGATTTCCCTTCGCAGTGTATTCCAGCCACTATTAGAACAACCACTGTGACTTCTTCGGGGTATCTTGCCGGAATTATATAAGTCCTGAAGCAACCTACGTTGCCAGCATTGGTCAGCAGAATTAGGGGCGCCTCTTTGCTTCTGAGTTCTTGTCTGAATGCTGTTTCCGATGCGCAGAAGCCGCGACCGTTGCCATCAACCAACGTGGTTTATTTTGCAGAACACACTTGGAAACAAGAGACGGAGCACGAGAACCAGGCATTAAAGAGCGGATATAACTCCCAATGATATGTGGTTTCGTATACGTTGAGGAATGCATTTTGGGATTCTAAAAACATGTGACGAACTTGAGTAGGCGTTCATTTTTTTTTTACATTTCGTCTTCTTTATTGCGATACCAAGAGGAACAACAGAAAAAAAAGGGCAATTTGTCATGCTCGTGGCTTATGCGCCGCTGTGAATGGGAACTAACATCGCCAACATCGAAATCTAATTGTTAATGATAAGGACAGAAGACGTTGCATGGTCGTCATGTCATCTCGCTCGTCTGATGCGTCAGAGAGTACGGCCTGATTACTGTGAGTGAGCGAATCAACATTACAGCAAATCAACTTTTTTTCCGAGGAGACTGCATTCTCAGCTAAGTAGTAATCAAAATCCCATAGCACGTGCTTTTGTCACCTGTGCTCTCTTATAGAATGTGCCCGTGTCGCCTGGGTGGAGTAAGGCGTAAATCTGAAAGTAGTCCAGAAGCAACTTCTTTTGGACGTGTGGTGACGATCATGCCACCGTCACCGCTGCCTTCCTCTTTCTTTTCACATCCTTCGATGGCCTCATTCCGGACATTACATCAGTGCGAGCACATCTCACTGCGCACCTGCGACTCAGGTCCAAACAGCCTTCTCTATTCATCTGCAACTAGCTCTCTGTGGTACTGCTCAGTGCTCACGCATGCCGTCGCCTTCGCATCTTTGCACTCTGCTTGCGCGCTCTCTGCTCGCATCGGGAATTGCCTGTCGCATTGCGAAAGTAGGCCGCTTTTCGGAAGCGCCTTTCTCGCCGTGCGTCGCATCCTCCCGCCCACGGAGCTTCCTACAAAGGCGTGCAAGTGACGCAAGCCCCCGAGGGCAAACCGTAGCGACCGGAGCACGTACTATTCCCTTCTTTTGTGGCCGTGCTTCTTGCTTGCATAGCTTGGCAATGGCGGTATCAGCGGTGGGGTAACTTCTCTCTATCTCATTTCTATCAATTGGCTTGGCGCGAGGACAACTTTTATTTCACGTGCTTCTTGCATCCTTCCGACACACCTGGTGGAATGAGTTCATTGAGGCCTTTCGGGACAGACGTCCGGTTGATTCCGTAGCCCCACTTCGAATATTTATTTTAGTGCGGCCTGAGTTTTCGCGTGTTGATGATGACGACGACACAGACGAGCCAAATGAAGCTTCAATTCAATACGCACACACAGGCTAGAAGAATCCTTGCAGGCTCTGGTGTAGCTTGCTAACCCATGTAAAGGATTCTATTCATGGACACCATGGTTCATCATGATGACCCCGTAGTTACCAGTAGTGTAAGTTCTGCTGTAATACACTGCACATTAAAAGCCAGTAAAATTCGGCAGAGGAACAATAAAGAAACTTAGAACAATGGAAGACCATGGAACACCCATCCCTGTTCTCTGCGCTCATTCTTGGTAATATTACAAAAAAAAAGAAACTGAGGATAGCATGCCTGCGTCTTTGGTAGAAAGGTGATACGAATGATGCGTGAGTTGCAGAACTCCGCAGGTGGCTGCAGTAATTTCCATATTTGATGTGCATATAACTGTCTCTAAGGTTGCCAAGGTTATAACCGATAGGAATCACAGACTTAATTTGGCAGGGCACTACAACAGATTGGCAAGCTTACGGGACCGTATAACATTACGTACGCAGTTGGCGGTGTGCCTGCAGAAGTAGAAGACCAGTGGTGATGAGATTTGAGGTTCCTTCTCAATGCCGAGTGTGCGCCGTGGTCATTTCTTATCGCCGGAAACACGGCACAGACTTGCAGATGAGTTGGCTGGATGAGATTAACCGGAACCATGGTAATGAGGCACCGGCGCCGTATCCCTAACTTACAGCAGATTCGAGTCTTCTGCACCGGAATGCACAGACGCTAGAGACGTATGTGCGCAAGCGAAGGAGGCTATGTGCCGAATGTCGATCTGTAGATAAGTGAGTTCAGTTCAGGTATCGCGAATATTGGTATCTGTGAGAACGTTGTTATTCTTAAGCGGCATCAGTACCTGAAATATATACGCCACTAGCCGTATTAGGGGCGAAGCTCCTTAGGGTGTGGATCGTTCCCTCCTCTGTAGTAGTAGTAGTAGTAGTAGTCGTAGTATGTATGTAGCCACCACGCGCCGCCGGGAGGCTCGCGCTCGCCCTCGGCGCGAGCCTCCCGCCGCGCGAGCTCTCTCACTCTCCCATCTGCTGTCTTGTGAGAGACAGAGAGAGAGAGAGAGAGAGCGAAAGGCGCGCGTTGACTATGGAAACGCTCTTTCTTCGATGAACGCGCTACCAGCTCGCAAAGAAGGAGAACGCGCCCTCACCCGCGAGAGATAAGCTTGACGCAGGCAGCGTCTTCTAGCGAGTTTCTTGACTGAAAAATACCGACTGCTCGCGCTGGAGAACCGTTCACCGGCCACCCATATATATATATATATATATATATATATATATATATATATATATATATATATATATATATATATATATATATACAGATACTGTCGGTCCACTTCAGGACCAAGACAGGAGTGGAACAATACAAAATTATACATATTAATTAATACATATTAATATAGGCACTGGATCTTGACTTGCAATGAAGTGCCGGTGGGAGATTTCACTTGTGCGTAGTTGAACCATAAGGATTCGTAGCGTGCGCGTTAACTAAATTAATCCGGAACTCGACACGATCTACGATGAACCTCCGGAGCTTCGCCCACTCATTATCATTCACTCCGTGGATATGCTGTGGATTTTTTTAATTAAGGCACAAATGAAGTTTTGTCGGGTTGGAAAACGGCGCGCTGCTGTAGAAAGCGTTAAGGAGAGAGGGTGAGAGAAACAAGCAACAGGAAAGGCAGATAACTTAATCAGATGTGCACTGGTCAGCTGCCCTACATATGGGGAAGGGGATTAGGTGGCAGAGAAATTAATGAACCTCGCACTAATGGCGCACGGCTAGCGAAGCAGCGAAGCTGATGGGCACTTGGCTGGTCCGGGTTTGTCTCCGGCGCACCCGCACTTCGTTGTGGTCTGAGACATCGGGAAACGCCTCGCGAAGCACCGCGACGCGAATCGAACGCTTCTCAATGTTTCGCGCCGAGTTCAGCGTAAAGGTGTTCGCGTCAGACCACAGACGGTGGCAGATGCGGTACGCGTGGTCTCCGCTTGACGCTGTCCGATCCTTTTGTATAGTACACTCTGCGTTTATGCACAGCTTCGAGCCTTTAAAGGACGCATGTTCTCGTAGTGCGAAGCTATGCACAAACGCATCGCTTTGCGAGACGCTGTGGACTGGAAAAATCGACACACACTGTCTGTCTTCCTCTTCTTGTGCTTGCACGTGCAATATGTGCGCCCTCCAGGCGCAATTGCAATTTTGCGAGTGTAGTAGTGGGTTGAGTATGGTCAACAGCAACGGTTTGCGGGATCCAACACTTCGTAAACACCTGTATTACCGCTTAGCTTCGCAACATAGCCTCGAATGAAAAATTTCACTGGTTTGATGCTTTTTGCGATGTACAGGCTGTAACACATAATTCGAGGCTATTTTGCGAGGATAAGCGGTAATATGGGTCTTTAAGAAGTTTCGGATCCCGCAAACTTTTGCTGTTGACTGTACATGAGCGCATAGGAAGAACGAAGCGTGCGTGCGAACACCGCACATTGGGTATTGCGCAGAAGTGCACGCGAACTTTGGGGGACCAGAACTAATGATGATGACATTTTTGTGACACACCACACTGATACACAACACAAATTATGAGAGCCAAAAGTGCTTCACATTTAAAATGACAGGAAAAAGAAAACTACAACCAAATTACGCAGATGAAGTGTACATGTAGGAATCAAATTTTAGGCGAAAGCTTCGTGAAACAAGTTCTACGTAACTTATTTTAAGCGAGCTCACACGTACGCTAGCTGCGAGAGCCTTCATTTCAAGTTATATCAGCGCGATGTTGGCTGTCACACTTACACCGCACACCGTACTACCTCTAATGGCCAGACTAGTAACGATACTGCGTGGTTATTCCGAGTAGCTGCCTGTACCAGTTTTTGCAATTTATGTTTACATGCATCATTTCATACCTTGAGCATTGTGTATCTCCAAGAGGAAGTTCTCTGTTCAGAATCGGGCTCCCATTTTTGCAAAAACGAAAAGTAAAAGGTGGTCTGAAAAGTGAAGTTTATTGTGTAGAGAACCTTTTATGCAAATAAAGTATAGAAGGGGGCACGTACTGAAATGAAAAATTGGGAAAAGGTCCAATGCATTTCCCTTATTCAATCAAAAGCGCAAATTTCCTGAAATGTTCGAAATAGGTTATTTGCTTTTCAACAAGAAAAAAAAAAGAACGTATGAGTGAAAATTATGCAGACCGCGTGCATGTGAATCGTGGGCTGTTGAGACAAGCTTTCGCAAAATAGTGAATTAAATATAATATTATGCACTATGCGTTATAATTTACATTGCAATCTACATAATAATTCAGATTTCTTAAATCGTTTCTCTCTACCTCAGAAGGTGAATCAAGTAAGTTTACCATAAAATATATAGGGCAAGCTTGGAAAATAAGGTTTCATTTAGAAAGTTGGTTTCAAGTGCCTCCGAAGTGACAAATAGTTTTATGATGTTAAAAACAACATTAGTTGCGCTTTAGTATTTAAAAAAGAACTTCGAAACTTAGAGTTCACATTCGCCAAGACTTCCAGGTAAGAAAACGAGTTTATATATCTAAAAAAATATACTCGAATCACTTGGTCGTTAATAGAAGTAGGGTCCTTCGGATTTATGAATGCAAAAATTTTGATGCACTGAATCGATGTAAAACCACACAGAGCATTACTTCATTGCACAGCTCCCGAAGTATTAGAACACTTGCCTGTAGTTGAGCGAAGGAAAGAGAGTGCAAGAAGATTCCACTCAGAACACTCATAAGAAGGGATGCCCTGAGGCATACGATACATATGTAGGCAAAAAGAAAAAAGAACATTTCGTTCAAAGAAGTGCGGGGTTCCGTGGTTACTGAATGAAGAGAAATGTAATTGAGTTCTCGAAAGAAAGAAACCACCAGGCATGAAAACACAATCTAAGCACTACGTCAGAAGAGAGCACTTGTTCACCAGTCCTAGGCTTTTCTCCTTCGCCCAAAGGCAAATTTATTCGTCGGCAAAACTCGTTAAGCATCGAGAAGGTTTCTCTCGCGCTGTCGTTGCATTTATTGCAGCTGTCACGCATATTCATGCCGATTCTTTTACTTCCCCCGTCACACTAATTAAATTTGGCTTCATGCTGCGTTTTTTTTCCCATTGATTCTCATTTTCCGCAAAGCTCCCGTGTCGAAACACGTACTTTGTGAATATGCTTTGTGTCACGGGTGGTGGGAAAGCCAATAATATTCGTTTGCTGAAACATTACAATATGCTTATAAAGTTATTTCATACCTTCGTAACGTTTAGCTCAACGTATTTTTTTTTCTCGTACAGACGAATATGCAAGTAAACTCAGAGTGCGACACAGGCAGCTAAAATCGTATACCTCGAAGTGGACAGTTTAGGGAACAGGTGCATCTCTTGGGATCCATTCGTTTTCATTCGCGCCCTAAATTACACTCGTGGCTGCGAATAATTTACGCTTTCCTGCATAAACTGTGTCGCGTTATTTCGCGTGAATTTCTGATCTTGCGTTAGCTTTCTTAACTGTATTACCGATATGCGATGACTTCAGGAGCAAAGCGCGATTATGCTGATGTACGCGAATACCATTGGTCTTTGGTCTTAATATGAACATTTGCGTAAGGAATCCTTGTCATTGCAGACCGAAATTCGGACAGGAAGTAATGAGAATCCACACGTGCGCGCAGAAAAGTGTTTAAAATGCGTAAATCATGCAATTATATCTTCAAATTGGTGCAGCAACGTTATTCTCTATTTTCATAGTCAAATGACATACCCTCTTGACGCACACGCCCCGCCGCGGTGGTCTAGTGGTTATGGAACTCGGCTGCTAATCCGAAGGTCGCGGGATCGAATCCCGGTCGCGGCGGCTGCGTTTCTATGGAGGCGAAATGTTGAGACCCGTGTGCTGTACGATGTCAGTGCGCGTTAAAGAACCCCAGGTGGTCCAAATTTCCGGAGACCTCCACTACGCCGTCTCTCATAATCAGAGCTGGTTTTGGGACGTTAAACCCCACAAAACAACAACAAACATCTTGAAGCACACAGCAAGAATGAGGACATACGAGCCGCTCAAGTAGCAACGTTAATAATCTTCAAGCGTGTTGCATATTCATCGGCGGGCGTTATGTTGTACATTGTGATCATTTACAAATTTGGTGGGGTTGGGGCTGGGCGACGGTCTGCATTCTGGTTCGCCTGAAAAGGCTGACTATCGACATCCAGTCCTTGTGATCAATCGTGCAACTGCGCTTGCTGTGCACTACCACGTGCCGGCGTATGTAGCATGGGCTCGGAAACCTATGCGAAATGTAGTACACCAAGCAGTGAGGCCTTGCTCAAACGTGATGTACATATTGTCAATGACAATATAAAAAGAAAATACGCCATCTTCCGCTAAAGGGAACCTTGTGTGGATGTGAAGCAGCGGCGAGATGGTTAGCTTGAGCGGGAGATGGTGTAATTTTATTGAGAGGGCGAATGAGAATGTATAAGAGAAGAGAGAGAACGCGGTGGTTGCGTGGTGGCCCGAGCGCTCATCGCGGCGCTGCACAGGAGAGAAAACGAGGCGCGCACGCGCTCCGTCATTTTCGTACCGCCGAACTACCGTGGCGCCCACAGCGGTGTATGCAGCTGTCGCACCACCTGTCGTGCGCGTCGCTCCGTAGAGTAGAGGATTCCTAGAGGAGAGAAAGGGGGGAGCGTAGGAGAGGAGCTAGAGAGGGGGAAGGGACGCGCATGCGCTGTGGGGGTGTTGGACGCGGGACGGTAGGAGGGACGGACAAAGCCCCCGCCATAAGCTGCTTCGAATCTAAAAACAAACGTCGAAAATGTATCGTGAGCATATTTACAAAATACGGCGTGAGGCTAGTCAAGTTTTCTGTTCGCGTCCCTTCTTTTCTTGAGGAAGGGGAAAGAAGGGAAAATGTGTCTCTGTAACGAACTATGGGTGCAGGGGCCTTTGTCAGGCGTATGAAACGCCTTTTGCCGCTGTGTCCTTTTTCTTGTATTCCAAGAAATAAAATAAGTTTACTACTACTACTACTACTACTACTACTACTACTACTACTACTACTACTACTACTACGGACTTTTGTTTTATTCAAGCCCCATTAACTTGCAGGGAAGATCAAAATTTATGATTGTTGCACACGGCTCAATCGCGTGCTTTAAATGACGTTTTTTAAAATTTTCTGGCATCGTGATCGACGTATTTTTTATTCTAGTCTGGGGTCCCGAAGAAAGCATTCTCAGCACCAAGGAAGCCGACACTTCGAAGGGAGGTGAAAGTCAGTACTACTGAAATGTTGGCTCTACAGCAGTGGTGCGCGTTATAGCGGCATGCATATTTGATTCACTACGGGGCACGCACCGTCAAACGAAACGGCCTGAGGGAGGCCGCAGCGAAGTGGCCTTATCGATTCGTTTTCACTTTTAAGCGCCAGCAGTCGCTTGGATAATGCGCCTATAGCAGGTGATTTCTTTTCTGAACGGAAATATAAACATTAGGTGTAGCACACGCGAAGATCTTCCGCAACATGTTGTGAGGTGGAGCAAAGAAAAGTAATGCCGTAAAGGAAGATTCCTGCGTCGAAGGATTTCGCACAGTGCCATTCGCTTTCTCACGTCGCCTCTTGAAGTATTGACGAAACTTTTGCCGGGCTGGGACTGTGCGAGTTTCAGCTGTGCGTTTGTTGTATTCTTCGTCTCTGAGTGTATACTATCCACAACATTTCCTCGTTTTGTTTTTTTTTTTGTTTGCTTGTCAAAAGACTTTTTTTTTAAGGCAGGCTGTTCACTTCCCTTCTTTTTTCCTTTTTTGTTTTGTTTATGTGTTTGCAGCAGCCACTGCAGGATAACAAATCGCCTCTTTTTGTTTTCTTTCTTTCGTTTTTCATTACTTCGCTTTCTAGCTTAAGTTGCGCTAGGTCTGAACACACACACTCTTCAGATTCTACGTATCTCACATTGATGTTCGTAAGTTCTGTTTCAATACATTTATTAAGTTGCATAATTCTTCCACAATATCTTTACTTTGGATAGTTAGTAGGTTCCCTCAGTCTTTGCGATCACAACATTCATTCTTGTCTTTTATTTTTCTATTACATCTGCATGCACAGTTCGTGTGTCTGAGTATATTTCTATACGTCATTTCAACTGCCATAATGCTGCACCAACGGGGCTGATAGCCAGCTTTCCTTAGAAGTGGGTAGTACTTCCGAAAGCAATCCTACAGTCATACAGTGTCTGAGTCTGCGCTGAAGTGCGTATGTGCTCATTGTGGAAGAACGCTAACAGCTTGCTACTTTAGTCAACGGCTGCTGTTTCGTGTAGATTGTTTTTGCTGATGACACCAACCACAGTCGCAGTTGCCGCTTTGGTGGACCTTACGGCGCTTGGACTGCGGCGCTTCGTAAGCACGGCTGTTCCTTTTTCGTTTTTGTATTTCGAAGACGAGATTTTTTATCATGCTATGACGAACTGTAGTTATTGCCGGAGCTGCGGTACCACAAGATACAGGGACCACTGCGCACTAAGATACTTGTGAGATTTCATCGAAATCTCTTACGAAAGATGCAACTTACATTTTTTTTTTATTCGGAAGGCCAAGTAGTGGCTCATGTACCTCTATCGCGCACCAATTCTCCCGACATAACGCATGAACATTCGTGATATTTGTGTCAGCAAACTCTGCAGAAACAGCGGGGCCATCGAAGAATCCTGAATATTCAGCAACTGAGCTACTTGGTTTTCACAAGCGATCGAGAGCTCTTCTCGGAAGCCAGTGTGCAATCTAAGATTAAATCGGAAGCATTTGCGTTGCATCGACCATCCAGGTATGTGTGTTTGAGTGCCTTTCGTCTTCGCAGAGCGCGCACCTGTCCATAACGACGCACGTAGCGATCGAAGCACCTTAAGAGCACTGTTGTCGAAACCTGACTCCTAATGGCATCTGCAGACGCGGTGGGAGTCATCGAGGTGCGAGCGTGCACGCGCTGGTAAACACGCCACATTCGGCGTTGTGCATACAGGCGCACGGGCGCAAGCAAAGTCCCTCCGGTGGCATACGACAGGGTTCGCCGGCAAGCTCTGTTGTCAAGCGTGCATCGTTTAATTGCGAACGTTGCTAATGCGCGCCTGTGCCTGAAACAGGCGTAGCGATTTCTCGAACCTCTACACCATGTGGTGTCGCTGTGTTATTGGTTGGTTTCGCGTTCCATCTGTGCCGTTTCGATTTTGTTTCTTGTTGTTTTTTTTTTTTGGCAATGGTAGTAATACTTTTTGGTGTGTTGTAGGCCCTTGAGGGTTCACAGTGTGTAGCATTCGTGTGTAGCTCATGCTCAAGGCTGAGCCGTGTACACGTTATCAGCGATACCTGAGAAGGGAGCTGTTAGATATATGTTCAGTCACGACCGTGAGCAACTGAGAACTTGAGCTCATGAACAGAGGAACGTGAGGAGTGGATGAGGGTTCTTAATCACCTAAGCGAGGTGTGGTTGCCTGAAGGTCACACGCGCGGTTTAATTCAAGACGTAAAATCATTCTGAAACACCAGTACACAACCTCCACGTATTTGGTTGAAAAAACGAAATAAACTCGACATTTGTTGTATTGCATAACGGCTGCTGTTTATGACCATGCCATCAATAATTAGAGACCCAAGTTCGCACCCTTAACCTGGTTCCATAAGCACTCGCAAATATTAACCATTTGTTCCGAGAAATGTATTCCGAGCTCATGTAGCTGCCACAATACGTTTGTACAGTTTACTCTAAATAAGGACATTGCTGCGGTCATTCGGATAACATGAAAACGTGTTTTAACGCAATAAACCAACAAAACGTAGATGCAGTGCTTGTAATATATGCGATGAACGATTTCCGGTAATCCTGCAGTCGTCTGGGCGGGGTAACATGCGTCCCCTCTTCTGCAACTATACCGGCCGATGGGGCTACACTTCTGTCCTCGTGGCTAAGTCCTACGCAAGGAGGTTTAAAATTAAAAAATAAAATTTTAAGCGTCCTTGGTCCTACGGTAGTCAAGCATGTCATTATAGGGAAGAGTACGAAGAAGGAGGCGAGCAGCCTATAGCACCGATGACGTCGGTTTGTTAGTCGGGATGATTCCAGTTGAATGAATCAACAAGTACTGATTTCTGTGTCTTCGTTTTCATGGTATCTTGCTGTGCAACAAAAAAAAATGAAAGAAGTCAATTCAGCAGCACACTGTGTGCCCGGTCCATCTTTGTGTGGCACTTTGGGTGCCTCAGTGCAACAAGTCAAAATGCGTGTTAACTAACTTTTATGTCTCGGACAGATTATCGTTCATCGTCCTCTGCAGCCTGCTTTACGTACAATTGAGGTGGAAGGCATCTGGCAAAAATATATCCAATTTACCCAATCTTGGTCCGGTAGCTTTCAGTTTATGACGGCATGCTATTAAATTTCGTTGCTCCATCTGATCTTTGTTTTATGATCACATTTTTATATAAAAAGCATATTAAATTTTCTTTAAAGAATGGCTGCAGCATCCTCGCACACTGAAATGTTGCCATTTCACAGCTGTCATACATCCAGGGCAAAAACCAGAATAAGGCGATTGCCAAAATGAAGCATGGTAAGCTTTATAGGATTCTTTCCACTAGAGAACAAGCGCCAGTTTGAGTGATGCTGAGACAAATATGCTAAGATGCTTGAAGTTCGCACTCTGTTCTATCTCACTATTAATTGACATTATCAAAGCTGACAATACTTCGATGTAGTTAATGCCAGGATAAATCGATAAACTTGCATTCATCATTTGGTGCTTTCTGCGTAGCTACATCACATTGGCTTCCGCCGTCGAATAAGATTTACGGTTTATGAAGCACTCTTAACGCGACGATGATAAGCCTTCCCGTGAGGTATTTCATTTCATTTCATTTCATTTATTTGATTACCTTAAACACCCCCCCCCCCAAGGGGGGGGGATGGCATTACATAAGGGGTGGGTTGATTATCAATGATGATATTGTCACAATCATGACTGTGAAGTTAATTCTGATATCTTGTGCGCAAAGCTATAAATAAATGAAAAGCGTTAGTTATAAACCTTCGTTGAACACACAAAAAGACACACCTCTAGAGATAGTTGAGGATATTGCGTTCGCATTTTCCGAGATGTCATAGTGTAAGAAGACAGCCCCCATTCGCCACCTCTCTATTCCTCTCTTTCCTTAGATGAAACATTCTAGTAAGCACATTCATAGTCTGCAATCAGTTGCGAGAAGTGTCATAGGAGGGAGAGGAAAAAGAATGGTACATGACGCAGTTTACACAACAGCCAAAGTTGTTGCAGTTTCTCCGGAACAAAACGTGTCCTTTATTAATATATCATTCCACAAAAGCAAAGCTGTTCTCGAAGAAACACGCTTTCAACTTTGTTCTCTGAGTCACATGCGTTGCCGCTGTGCGTTAACAAGGCTAGCAGCCGTGTACACGACGCGAACGAAACTGTGTTCTCCGAAAGCAAGTTATTTCTTCTTTTTTTAGCTCAGTACCCCGCCATCATAATGTATAAGACCACCTGGCGACGCACGTTTCTTCATATTCAAATTAGCCATACGCCAAGCACATTGTTTGGTCAACACGAGCAAGAACGTTGAGGAGTTTTGGAGAGGCACAGGCATCCATTTCGTGAGCATAATATTTCATGCACGTGTTCTTTGAGTATTTCTTTGCTTTATTGCATGTTCTCGCGTATACTGTTTTCCCGGGACATGTTTTCTCTCTTTGTAATAACTGGCCGTGTTTTTCAAGCATGGGCTGCAACGCTATCCTTTTGCTCCTCTCAAACACGTAGAAGACAGCAGGCGCCACTCGTTCTGGTCCGTGGCCCTTCAGACAGACAGACAGACAGACAGACAGACAGACAGACAGACAGACAGACAGACAGACAGACAGACAGACAGACAGACAGACAGACAAGAGGAAGTGCTAGATAACCAAAATATAGGTACATAAGGTAGAAAAGAGGGCGAAAAGGAGAAAGATCAACTCAGTCTGCCGGGAACATAGACGAATAAAAGCATAGGTGTAGGAAGCTTCCTAACCAACTAGCAGACCAACTAATTAACGAAATAACTAACCGACTAAATAAATAAATAAGCAATGAAAAAAGGTGGTCTTAGAAAGAAATTCGAATTTAAGTAAGGAAAGCTTGAAACAGAGAAACAGAGCAAGGAACCTATGAGGAAAAAGGAAACTTAGCGGAATAGTATTGTACATAAGAAAGAAAGAATGAAAGAATGAATGAAAGAGGAACGAAAGAAAGAATGAAAGAAAGGAAATTCCAGCTGACTCGTAAGAGCACGAAAACGCGCGCAGCTTGTTCCGAACAAAGGAACTCGTAGTTCGCACGGGCAAATGCAATAGAGAAAGCACACAGAGATGTTGAAAACGACGAGCGAAATCTGCCTGCGTAGAAAGTGCTGCGGGGAACAAAAGGGAGAGAATGCGAGTCACAAAACACCGCTGTTAGTGGCGTCTAAAAGCGGGAAAATCAGGCGACAGCTGAGAATAAAAGGAGAAAAAGAAAAGACTTCTACAAAGCTAAGTACCGGCAGACACGTAAGACGAAGGAAGTGAGATTAAAACGGAGCAACGGCGATTCCGGAATGTCAACGTTCCTGAAACGAATAAATGGGGCTAAAAAGGAATAGGCACATCCGGTGCCTGGAATGCAGCCGAATAAAAACGCACCCAGCCAGAAAAATGGTACTAATAAATAAGAGACGAAACCTGACTGGCGTCGGGAATAGTGAGCGATGCAGTAAAATAACAGCTGCTCCATTTCGGTCATCGATTTGTCCCCTAAATATATGCACATATAAATCACGACGTCGCTGTGTTTCGTCGGCTCGGCGAAAAAAGTTGTCTTATGGTATACGCATCCTCATTAGATCTCGCCCCTTTTTTTCACACTCCATTCTCTTGGCACTATACTACGCATTTATTCACTCGCATATCAACTACTGCATAAATGCATGGGGTAATACCTACAATACTCACCTTGCACCATTACAGACTGTTCAGAACAAAGCCATCAGAATAGTAACTTCTAGCTCTTGTAACAGCAATTCCAAACAATTGTTCTATGCCTATAATGTACTTACAGTGCACGATACAGTTAAATACAGTCTAGCCATCTGGTTATATAAACATATAAATAATAGATGTCCCTTTTCTATTATCCCATCTTCTTCACTTCTTAACCCCAACAACACTAGATTTGCTTTACAGAAAAACTTCATCTTGCCGAAAATCCGAACTAACTATGGTAAACAAACCACTCATTTTAGTGAATTTTCCATATGGAATTCACTGCCGTCTGTCTTAAAATCAATGACTTTAAACTCATTTGTCAAAGAATTAAGAAAGTTCCTTATCAATCAATATAACACCACATAACATTTTCTTTACACAGCCCCTAAAGCATATTTTTGTATCTTTTTATATAGTATATTGTGCAAACCTTTTCTTTTCTTTTAAGTGTATCATATGTTTTCTTGTTGCCTATATTATGTGTTTGAAATGTATATGACCACTGTTTTCAAAATGTGTATTGCAAGTTTTCTTCCTTCCTGTCGATGCTAAAGTCTAACTTTTCTTCATGTTTACTATGTACAGGAGGTCCCAATTCAGTCTCCGACTCCGGGACCTCCTTCTGTATATTCAGTTGCAATATCTTGATTTTATGGAAATAATAAAATTTCTGATTCTGATTCTGATTCTGAAAGCTAAGTACCGGCAGACACGTAAGACGAATGAAGTGAGATTAAAACGGAGCAACGGAATGTCAACGTTCCTGAAACTAATAAATGGGGCTTAAAAGGAATAGGCACATCCGGTGCCTGGAATGCAGCCGAATAAAAACGCACCCAGCCAGAAAAACGGTACTAATAAATAAGAGACGAAACCTGACTGGTGTCGGGAATAGTGAGCGATGCAGTAAAATAACAGCTGCTCCCTTTCGGTCATCGATTTGTCCCCTAAATATATGCACATATAAATCACGACGTCGCTGTGTTTCGTCGGCTCGGCGAATATCATACTGATATCTGAACTCTCTTCTGTCCTTTGCACGTCACCCCTCGTGTTTTACGCTTTTGTTCTTTTTTTCTTTTCTTCACATGTAAAATCCGGGATGTCAGCGAAGGACGAATAATAAATAGGTAAGTGAAAAATATAAATATAATAACACGCTCAAAATCAAGGTCATACACTGTTCGAGGGAATCTTAGGGGCAGGAAAGGTTTCTGCACAGCTGAAAAGCTGCACGGAATCTTTCAGCTAAGAGGTGAGAAAGCCTCCTGAGGAAGAAACAGTGTTTAAGGGTGAAACACTTTCTCCTGTCCTATGACTACGAAACGACAGCGAAAGAAAATTAGAATAACAGTAGATTAATATAATAATTTCTGAGTTTTTACGTGCCAGAACCACAATGCGATTATGAGCGCGCGCCGTAATTGAGAGCTCCGCAAATTTCGACCACGCGGGTATCTTTAATGCGTGCCAATAACGCGCAGCACACAAGCCTCTGGCATTTCCACCTCCATCGAAAGTGCCACCGCCGCAGGCAGCATTGAAGCTGAATTGTTCGACTCCGCAGTCAAGCACCATAACGACTGCATCACCGCGGCGTGACGAATGACAAAAAATAAAGAGAGAACAAGCACTATATAAAACGTTCGTGTAGAAAGCTAGGCTAAGCAAATGCTCAGCGAATAGATGAACTGTTACGTGCAAACAAAATGTGCCGTTGTGTTAAATTTATTTCGATGCGATACGTAATCTTGCACAATGTCTACTTTCGCGCGACAGACCGGTCACATGCTTCATCTAAATCGAAACACCATATCATGAAAGTAATGCGTCAACGCACACGTAGGACACGCACAACCGAACACGTACAAATAAGGCAAGACGTTTTCTGTTGACAAAAAAGAAGTGTACGCGTGATTTTACTTGCTATCCCTCATTGCTGCGAAAGATATTCCCTTCGTTTTCCTATTCTTTACAAGTGATGCATTTCGTCGCCAGTTAGGCATCAATTTTACCATCTTATGAGTTACACTTTTATAAAGTGCTTTAGAATGAAATGAAATCTAGGAAAATTAAGTCGTATTCTTGAAACCTGTATTCCTCTCTTCATGCATACGACAGAGAGCGGCCGCACTGCAAGTAGCAGATCAAGAAACCGTACACTGGTCCTCACATGACAGCAGTGAAGTGAAGGAGAGGTTAGCATCGATTCGCGTGCGGGAGACCGTAATCGTTTTCAACGGATGCTACATTTGCAAATGGGCTGGAGTAAAAAAAAAAAATGTGTATGGCATAGATAAGCACAAAATACGCGTACGAAATAGCGAACATAAAAGCAGCAACCACATCCAAGCGGCATTCAAGCAACAAACAAGCGACGCAACAGGCCAAGTTATTCTCTCTGACGTATCGTGGCGTGGAGGCGCGATGCGACACGAAAAAAAAAAGAAAAAAGAAAAAGCAATAAAAATACAAAACATGCTGGGATAAATTGCAGTTGTTTCACGAACATGTACATGTGTACTCTGGCAAAAAAAAAACTGCGAAAGTGCTGTAATTACGTTTGAACCTGGACTTAGTATTTCTAGAATTATTACGCCTTTATCATCAGTACAAGTGAATTTAATCTACTAGCGCGAAATGTTGCGCGTAGCGCCATCAAGTTACCAGGCGCCTAAACACTTCTCATCCTCAAGCTAGCGTCTTAGGCCTAACAGCTTCAAAACGAGGAATTTATCTAAATAATACTTGCCAAAATTCCCAACTACTTTGACTTCATCGGTATAATTGTACCATGAAGCGAAGACTGACTGCAGCGCCTGTTTGTTGCCGTCGGCACAGCGAGCGAGCAGCTGGAACGAGTTCGAATTGAAGCGGGCGTACTAGTCGAGGCAACGTTTTTGATTAACCACGCGGTGACATGCAATATATCTAGCTGGCAAGTGGCTGGGACAGGTTGCACCCTGCGACTGCAAAACGTCTAGCTCGTCGCCGTCGCTCGAAAATCGTGCACGTATTTTGATCTTACGGCATTTATTCAATATTGCGTTAACCTAATCCTAACAAAAAAGTGTTTTAAGTGTTCCGCCCTTAAAAGTCCCTTTTTTCTTGGTTTCACAACCCCCTGTCCGCTGAAAATTCGCTAACAATGATAGAAGGCACTTTGACCGTACGACTGTCTGGAGCTTGCTCGCGGATTATATGCCGAACGAATCATAAACGCGGCTGGACAAAATTCGTGGGAACAACTTCTCACGTTCAACTTTTTTTTTCAGTGGTTGTCTTTATTTATTTATTTATTTAGTTTTTATTTTATTTCTTGTAATACAAGAAAAAGGATACAGCGGCAAAAGGCGTTTCACACGCCTGACAAAGGCCCCTGCACCTGTAGTTCGTCACAGATACACATTTTCCCTTCTTTCCTTTTTTTGCAGATACAACACTCAACAACAAAACCCCGACATGTCATGTATCATGTCATGTAGGCCGTAATCCTTCATCCTCACCAACTTTCTTTTGTCGCATGCACGACTCTTGGTCAGCTAATCTTAGCAGTACCGGTCAGTCAGCGAGGTTAACATCTTTGCAATTAACATAACCCTTCTTATTTTATCTCCAATCCACTTGGCGCTATATGAGGTACAGAGATTTCCACACTGCAGTTTCGTTGTCTGTAGTGAAAGGGCAAGGGCTATTATACGGCGCGGTTTCCGTTACATTCGCTTCCATTTACTTCCATTCGTTCGTTCGGTCGTTCGTTCGTTTGTTTATTTATTATTTGTTTATTTTTTATTTGTTGCATTGCCTGTTACGGGCACCTTTTTTTCGTGTTCTTATTTTCCTGCCTGTTATACCCACAGGGTATGAAACCGGAAAAGGATTCCTCCGCTTGACACACACAACGTTCTTGCATTTCTCTTTATTGCCATCTTTCCACCTCTCCGTCACGCATTTTCCAATGCGCCCGATTTCTTTTCGAGGATTTGCCAGCCCGCTCGTATTCTAACCATGTCGAGAGAGAAACGCCCTCCCGAACACGTGGGGGAAACTTCGATCTCCGAGATATAAGTGGGCGCTCCGGTCGGTAGATGGAGTCACTGCGCTTTGCCGCCAGCGCCAAACACGGAGTGTTACGACCGAGCGAGTACCGGGCCGAAACCACGAGGTCAAGCAGAACGTGCTCCTCGTAGTCTGTGCTCTGCGGCGAGGCAAGTGAGAAGATGAAGACGCACCGGTAACACGTGTCACCCCTTGCTGCCCGTCAAACGACGCCGTTGCTGTTGCTGCTATCGCCCGAAACACTGACTGGCTCATGCGCTGCGGCTGTGACATCGCCTTCTACATCCTCTTTGCATGATGGACCCGTGAGTAGCTTTGTTCGAGTATTTTGTGTAGTACTCACACGTGGTGGATAACAAGGACACGCACGGGCATCGCGGGGGGTTCGAATGTGGACAGAGGAAATCATCGTGTCTTTCAGTTCGTACACGGCCACTTATCTGGACGCGCTACTTTATTACTCTACTACTGTACAAGAGCAAGTGCGAATGTTTCTAGCGAGATCAAAATTTATTGACGATAAAGATAAAACCACTTTGTCACTAATTAATGCAATTTTTCTTCATTTGAACGGACTTTTCACGACTTTGAGCAGGCATTTATATTCAACTAAAGAATGTTCTGGACCTCTGTATTCAAGATGTCCGCAAACGGCCTTCCTCGCTGCAGGGATCGCCCTCAACGCTGTCTTTTCCTATGTGAGACGTACCGTCTTTACATTAACACCGCGCAAAGCAACTTATTTATCCCGAAGAAAACGCAACAAAATTGTAGCAAATAAACCTAACGATGTCTTCTAGCAATGGATTGTGGTATTCGCAGTAGTTACGGTACATAGCAGTGGCATATGATAATCCTGATGGTTCGCTATATCTGCCGCTTTTCACTTGCCTGCGTGTAGGGACGGAATACCTTTTGAGGCTTATACAGGAGGCTGGTTGTTACCGTCCGGCATTGGCGGTAACAAACCGTTGTGGTACCACAACATATGGCTCGCGTCTGGTTCGCCTTGTATGAACCAAAATTGGCATGAAAGGGCGCATTCGTATGAGTGACGTGACTGATAGTTCATAACACCAATACTTTGACATGCTTGCCATTTACGTCATGATAAATGATAATAGAGTAACCTGTGGGCTCGAAGCCCTGCTCCTCGGCCTGGGACATGCGCGTATGAGCCACATGCGGTTCAACGTTAACCTTATCGGTCTATGTCAATCAAAGAATAGCCGAAATGGACGTCGCGAACAGAATGCCGAAGCCAAGGTGTCAGCAATAGTTGTGCAAGAATGCCAAAGGAAAACGTCAAGGAGTCTTTGTGACATTGCAGACCTATTTTGTTGGCGCCAGTGTGTCCTAAGACGTAAATTAAGCTGTGTATGTCTGTGTCCCCGATGAAGCTCGGGAGAACCCGGCACAGAGGACAGTGCGTCAAGAATAAGTCAGGTGGTCGACCTGTATGGCAGCGAAGGCGCCGTGTAGGTAGCGGCTGCGCGCCTGCCGAAGTACGGAACATGTCTAACGTCTGTAAGAGCATTGTCTAAATTATGAGGGCAGTGCATAACAGGCAGACCAGTGAAGGAGGCTGGTCTCCGGACGTCCATGTGGTGCCGATGGCAGCAGTCGGGGCGGCTTCTATGCGCGGGCCCTTTTCAGCGCAACTTCCTCTCAGCTAGTCAAATTTCGCTGGCGAGTCGTCTTAGCACGCAGTAAAGGACCGGTGAAATTATTATCGGTAATCGCTGCCTAAATTGCTAGCCCGTCAAGTCATTGACGTCATGACCTATTAGCTATGTTAGTCTTACATTTGTGCCCATCCTTGCCAGGGTTAGTATATTCCAAATGAACCAGGCACAACTCCGATGTTTTGGAACAGCCGAGTTTAGGTACCAGCAACAATGACAGTCACATTCAGCATCTCGTGAGACAGTTGAGTCAGTTAAGGCTTTCGCCTTAATAAAACAACGGTGATAAGTATTTATAGCTTTTATAGCTTTTATTTAAATAAAAAGATTAGATTTACGACTGGGTATATAGTCCTATTCGTTCCTTCCGCTGGCGAATGCCGCAACGAATAACTGCATTTGTCAAAGGCATCGAAGGCACTTCCTATGCGATGATGTGCTGCGGCACCACGTATGAGTAGCTACCTATTAAATGGTTCCTATAGAAAAGCGTTTGGTAGGTAGGAGCATTGTCCCTCTCCGTTTTTGCAGAAGTGCCAAAATACAGCGTACCAAGGCGACACAGCGCACTGTCTGACGACTTTGTGGTTCTGTACATGGTGGCCTCGAAACTATTGGCAAATATTGTAGCATCTTGTAATGCACTTCAGTGTTCAACGATATCCTTCATTTATTTTTTGTTTGTTTGTTTGTTTCCCCAGGTTGATACATCTGGGACCACCTGGCACTGACACTTGAAAGCGCCATCCCCCGACCTTCAGCGGCTATCGGAAATGGCATCGCGATCATACCTCGGATTCCTCTGTCAAAAAGGAATCTCTTAGGTTGATCGCCTGCATATGACTCCTGCCTGCGTCACTTTCTTTTTGTCTTCTTGGAAAACTGCAAAACAGAGGCTATATGGTACTTTTCGCCACAACTAATAAATGTAATGGGTGCAGTGGTTGATAGAAGTGGGCCAAAGGGAGAAAGGGTGAGGGGAAGGCGCCCGTCCAAGCTCGACAGAGAGGTTCAGCGTACTCTTATCTTAACGTAGGCGGGGTTGGCTGGGTATTGCGATCTCGGGAATCAACCTGAATGCCGAATAAATGTACCGCAGCAAAGTTGCGATACCTAGAGGCGATTTTTTTTTTCACGTGAAATGGGCGCAGAACATAATTGCTCCTTGCGGTTCTCGTTGAAGGAAAAGAAAGTTTATTGGCGATGATGACGATACCGTTAAGCAAACAGCTAAGCAAAACAGTTTCTAGCTTTTCAATTATAGTTTCTTTGTGGTGTAGTGGAAATCAGCGCAGTTTGATGGCGCCACCAAAGCTGTGTGTGCATCTCAACTTTCAATCTCCCCCGTCCCCTTGTCCTCGTGCAGGGTAGCATACCGGTTGTCCTACACTGGTTAACCTCCCTGCCTTTCCCTCTCTATTATTTCCTTCCTTCCTTCCTTCCAAGCTAAATATTTGCTTCAAAGTGAACGGGCTTTGCAGGCGTGGCATATCGCACCTGGGTGCTATTCGCCTTGAAAGGGTAATACGGATGTTGTTGTTGTTGTGGCCTTCGTCTTTTTCAACCGTCTTTGGAGTAACCTTTGGAATCTTTGGAAACTTACTTAAACCTTTGTTTTCTGAAAATATTTTCACGTTTAACAAGTCCTCGTACCAGAAACTGGGTTATAACGAATACAACCTACGGAAATCTTAGTATACCATATTGGCCAAACGTTTCGTAAACAAACGATGATAATGAATGGTTATAACGAATTCGTAAAAGTGTTTACACTTTTTCGCAGTGCGTGATAATTGCTGCAATTTCTGTGTAGAGTAATCCGGTGGGAGGAAGATGCCATTTATCTTGAATGCAATGGCAGTAACATAATTCATGACAAATTCTTAAATAAAAGAATGATCTCGAATCTCTTAAATGAAATCTTGAATCTCTTAAATAAAATCTTAAATGATCTCAAATAAAAGAATGATAAGGGAGCTCATAAGCCTGGACTTGATTTCATTGAAGCGACGCTTGCAATGCAGGTGCAACTCGAAATTTTAAAGGGATCGAGTAAGATGATTGTTCACCACATCAGGTGAGTAATACAGATTTATATAGTGTGGATTTCACAGTTACAGCATATTCGAATTTGGAGTGAATTAGTGTGGCTGCTATTTTGTGGTAATAACTGTGTTGCGTTGATGACGATGGTTCTGGAACGCTGCGCTGGACACAGTCGAGGTAAGAATAACCATATGTAATATAACGGTGGCCGATGCCAAGTTCACGGTTGTGTGTGTACCAAGACCGATGACACATCTTCTAGTGGATAATTACTTGAACGCAGGATGGCATGGCAGACAGCAGCTGCTTGAGAAAGGGTCGTCAACTGCAATACATCTGGCCGGTGGGGAAGAACTGTGCCCATTGTGCAAGAAGGCCCTTGTCCGTAAAATAAAAGGGAAGGAGAGTATCGAGTGTTACTTTATGCGCCGAGTTGCAAATGTATGTAACGCCAATTTGAGCCGTCCTATAGCCATTCAGAACCAGAAAACTCCCAGTGTGCGGTTTAAACGCTCTGGCATAGCAGCCTCTTTTTGCAGCGCAACGTGATTTATGGGTATTATCGCTAGTCGGTAGTAACTCCTTTCCGCAGACGGAGTCTGCCGAAGCTTTGGAACCACTGTCAAGACACTACCATGGTCGCAGAAGTAAAGGCGCACAGACTCGAGCTGCACATGCCCGCGCTGATGTTCTCCAGCGATTCTGGAAACTCGTGAAGCTGCCAGAACAAAATCTGTATTCTATCTCAATGAACTTTTCAGCAATCTGAAGGCCACAACGCTTCTTTATGTATGGTATGTGCACCGAGGCGGATGGCGAGTAAAGGGGAGCAGACGGCAGCTTGTCAGGGACAAATATAGCGGTACCGCCCGAATTAGCTATTTTTCACGACGAATTCATCAAGCCACGGTCGTCCGCGGCGAAGCCCGTAACTTCTACACTGACGCCTGTATATGCCCTAGGTTTGTCTTGATGCTCAGCCAGCAGAGGGAGCTATCGTGATTATCTTGCGGTGTGTCCAAAAGTCACTCTACGTTTCTTAACAGGCGCGCAGAATAAACAGGGGCCGAATTCACAAAACTTCTCTTTCGTAAGTGCGTCTTGCCATTGGTCAGTCGGCTTCTGTAATGATATGTCCAGCATCAGGATTGGCTGAAATTTTCTCTTACGAACATTTTTGTCGTAAGTTGCTTTTGTGAATACGGGCCCAGATGATCTCAGTAATAACGACCGAAAATATACGTTGCCCTCAAGGTGACCTGACACAATTTGATCGCTGATTTCACAGTTTACTTGTTGCCAACAGGACAGTCCACATACAAGTGCCATGAGCGACCTTTGATGGGAGCAGGCGGTCGTGTTCGCGAGGGCGCGATCATGCTGTTTTGTAACCAGAGTTACCAGCGGTTACGGAAACAATAATTCAGAAGATATGGCGTCCATAAAAAGCGCCATTTGCGTATCGCGTATCGCTCCGACGTATATAGCGTGTCCCGAACAAGCGCTATATAGTGTCTCATGCATCCCAGTCATGAGGTAATTGCCTACGGAATTATACTGGACTGCGCAAGCGTGAGACTTGCTTACATCTCGTAACTTCGGAAGAGCTGCAAGGCAGCAGTGAGATGGACTGTAGTTATCGCTTTGGCTTGCGCCGTATACCTCCGTCTATGGTCCCACAGCGCCGCAGATGAAACATTTACTGTGATTACGCGCGTTACGGCGAGCTGGTGCCAGGTAGTCCCATGATTTGCTATATCTGATGAGAATGTGGCACGACAACGCTTTATCTCATTCCCCACATATAGGCGACGCCTAAGCGTCTTTCGAATTTCCGTTGGGCTTTCTGCTGCTGATCATGACCTGAACACAATCACACCTGTTAAACCGAAACGACCGAGAATTTGAGGATCATTATCGCAAAACAGCGAAGAACAATCACAAATAATTCCCTATCGACCCCTATCTGCACACAGCTTTAAAGTAAACGCATCACTGGAAACTTAGAATCGGCACGGCGCGCAAGAACTATTTCATAAATTTGAAGCAGACTGCAATCGCGGCGGTATCGCCATGTCTCTCTCTCGGCGTCTTTCGTTTGCGCTCTTTGTCTACCGTCTACGTGTTGTAGTCTACCAGACCAGCTACAGGAACACGGCACAGCCTTCCACGAAGCTGTCGGTCGAGCGTGTACACAATTATTAGATTTTGCCGCTGTGTTTATCTAGGGACACTAGTTTCCCTAAGTTTGCTAGCCTAGCCCGCGCTTGGTTAACCTCACCGCCTATCATCGTCATGTCTTTGTCTAGGTCTGCGGCTGCAGCCATTCCGAATTCTTTGCGGTCCTTTCGTGTTGCTCAACGTTCGGCTAACTTAGCACCCCAGGCAGAGCTAGGCTGCCGGGGCCGACCAATGCGCTCGCGGCTGAGAGTGAGGCGCAGTTACACGAGAGAGGAGGTACTCTGGGCATCATTTTCTCAGCAGGGGCATCATTTGCTGGTCGATGGCCGTCTTTGCGTTCATGGAACAGCGCGCGTCGAAGCACAACTGATCACATTAGACAAATATTGTAGCGGCCGTGGTGGTTCTGCATTGCTCAAGGAACGCGCCGGCTGGATGCCACCAGGTCGCCAACCACTGCTGTCATCGAGACGCTGAGACTATATACGTAAACGCAAACTACTGGCGCACATTAGTGCGGCGATCTGCTTCGCTCCATCCTTCCTATATGGCGGTACCACCGCTGCGAACTAAGAGTGCAGTGAAAGAGAGACGATGTTAATTTAAGAGTAATTTTGCTTGTTAAACACGTTTTCTTTAACCGGACATCAGTTCGATGCAAATTGGAAAGCGGTGTAGTGAAGATTTAAGGCCCGTCTGTCCCGCCTGTCTCCAATGTGACGGTGGCGCGATCGGTATATCTTCAGCTCCTTTCGTAGCATCCCGGGTAATCGTAGCTTCGAGTGGATTATACCTTTTCATCGTAGATGTATGTTCATCTTTCCAGACACCCACATCCGTAACGAAAGTACGTGAGGGATTTCTTGGAACTCGACATAAAATACTCTCGTGTTAAAAACTTCTATTTGCTCCATTTGTTATTACCTGACCCACCGTAGTTGCTTAAATTTAGGGTTTTGGCCTTCCAGGCTCGAGGTCGCGGGATCGGATCACGATGGCCTAATTTCGATTGAACAGAAATGTAAGAAAATAAAATAAACAGTTTACTTAGATTTAGCTGCACGTTAAAGAACCCCAAGTGGTCAAAATTACTCCGGCGTGCTTCATTACGGGGCGTCTGTCATAGTCATATCGTGGTTTTTCGCGCGTAAAGCTGGTGCAATTATTCGTTCGGGCAACATGGAAAAATATTGACTAAAGCGGTCGAAAGCAACTGGCTAAGATTAGGTCCCAGACTTTCATATCTTTGTGAATCGGCATCCACGTGCGTTGAGCAATCGTCGAAGGCGAATTTGCGCAAGATCCAATGTTCCGACAGCGCACGTTTTGCTGGCACAACTGTCCACGTGTAGCTTTCTTCTCTGCAACATGAGCGAAATATTTCGCCCTTGCTATTTGTGTTACTGGACAACACAAACAATCGTCTTTGGAAAAAGCTACGAAAGATAGGAATTACAGACATTCGTAGCTTTTTTTAACGGTCCGAGCAGATGTCGCCATGCCTTACACTGACGTTGATGCATGAGAGCCAAGACTGAGCAGGGGTCGGCTCATCAACGATTCGGTCCACGTATTGATTGGCCACTGGCGCAAACACTTCGAGGAGCACAGGGTGAGCCAGCGGCTGCTACTGTATTGAACTTAGATTAGGAAACATTGGCTGAAGGGATCTGGCATGTTGCTAAAAAAATGCAAAGAAGAAGGACCCTCTAAAATAGGGTAAGCTTCTACGACGAGCTGTTGCCCATCAAATCTACCTTCAAATTGCATAAGTATGCTGTTACAGATTAAGGCCGTGCCTAGAAGTTGCCATCTTTTAAGTATAGCCTCGGAAAAGGAGACCTTTATTACCCATGAGTCATGGTTTTGCCACGATGATATTCAATGTTATTCTTTCCGCGTGTTTCATCATAGAAAACCGCGCCACGGTAGTCTACTGGTCATGGCAGTCGGCTGCCGATCCGAGGATCGCGCCATCTAATCCCGGCCGTGGCGGCTGCATTTCGATGGAGGCGAAATATTGAGACCTCTGTGCTGTGAAGGTTTGCCCAGGAAGGTTTGCGAAGGTTTGCACAAAGGTAAACCACAAGAGGTAAAGGTAAACACAAGAAGCAAAGCCCTTACACAAGATGGCGCTAATTGTTGTCAGCAAAACCTCTCTGCGCATGCTTGGTGTGCCACAGCATCTGCTAAATATAAATTGCAGATAAAAAACTTTCATTTGAAGTTCAGCGACTCACGAGTAAAGTACCGTCTTGTGCGAAGGCGAAGAAGTTTCGCTTTTGAGTACACTGTGTTCCAGGCGGTTAGTCGCGAATAGTGGAAAACGCAGAACGAAGCAAAAAAAAAAAGAAAGAAAGAAAAGAACAGTTCGGATGACGTACGTGATAAAACGGATAATTGGACTAGTCGGTAAACTTGAATCGACATGTTACCACAGCGCAAAAAACGAGGACATAAGCAAGGACGCGTACAACAAAGGCACTTACTTCTACGAAATTTTATTAGCAAAAACGCTAGAAATATATACACGTGGACGACAAGAGCACACCTCACCACAAACGCACAACCTATTGCATCTCAGCCAGATACGCGATTTCTTGTGTCGTTAGCGCAACGGAAGGCAAGCTTACACAGGGATCGCCCAGCTTATGCATTAGAATAGCCTCAATGATTTTACGTGTGAGCTCCTGATGACGTTTTGCGACAACGGTGCACTTTTTAAATCCCGGTTTACGACCGCAATTTCTACAATGAATGCCCACACAGCTTGAACACGGCTGTTCAAGGCTATCTAGGCAGTCATTGAAGAAATTGCGGTTGTAAACCGGAATTTAAAAAGTGCACCGTTGTCGCAAAACATGAAATGTTTATAAAAAATTCACTAATTTTGTTACCTAATTGTTGTAAAAGCTTCTCTTAGGTTATGGTAATTGATTTCCGGAAGCTGTGATGGACGTCTGTACTGAAACATTTCGAACAATGCCGCTATAGATGCAAGGTTTGATCCCAAAGCGCCGTGGCACTGGCATTTCGCGGACGCAGGCCTATTCGGGCTCCGCTTAAGAGCACAGATTCGGGCAAAATCTGACTGCTTGACTCTCTAAAGTCCTCACGACAAACCTTACAGAAACCACCGCCGCCTAAGAACCTCGGCCGCTAAATGCATTCATTAAGCTAGCGAGGGCGGGTAGGTCTCTCTGAAAATGCTCCACTTAAAAACAAAAACAACTTGTCGGGCGACTCCTTCGAATGAACCGGGGAGTGCTTAAATCGCCTCGTTATAGGGAAAGCGCGATCTTACCACGAGAACGGGCTCCCTATCGCTCAGTTAGAGTTGATGCGTCTATTCCCCCTTTCGTCTCCTCCTGTCGCCTCTCTCACCACCGAGAAAAGTAGTTTTGTGACTGTAGCGCGTGCGCTGCCTAAATGGGCGTCTGTAATGAGTATGGCATTATTCGAAACCCCTCTATGCACGCACGCACACACACACGCCGATCTCGAGCCTAAGCTTCCTCGGCAAATCCAGCGGGATGGGATCTTAGGGATGGTGGCGTCTTTTAGATCGAGTACCCAGCATACCTGTTTTCGTGGCGGCATGCATTTTCATGCAAGTTACGGGAACGCACGTTACAGTGAATGTTCGCGAGAAGAGGCCATTAAGTGCAACCTCTAATAGTGCCATTTTAAAGGGTGATTCCCACCGGTGTTCCTTCTTTGCAGCACAAACTGGAACACAAGTTAGCTCGAGAGTGTTTTCACAAAATGCGCTTATAAGCACAAAATGCGTTCGTTTATAAGAAGCATTCTTACAACATTCCGCTGGAAACAGCATACTTTATTCCAAATCTTTATTATTTATGTATGCGTACCACCACCAGGATGCCTGTATCTCTGTGATTTCCACGTGCGACCGACAAGTGGCTTCTAGTTGGGGAGGGGCGGGAGTGGGGGAGATAAGCTATAAGAATGGTAGGCGAAGTTAAGCTTACAAACAAGAGGCGGTGTTAATGTTTTAAACACAATAGTCTTTCTTGGGACACGTAAACGCAGAAATTTTGGTCTCTCTGTTTGTCTGTCCGTCACGATTCAGTCACCCGGCCAAAGTTTATGCACTTGCCCCAGCCATCTTGAACTGGTAGCTGCGTTCATACCTGAGAACATTGTCCACCAAAATCAAATATTACGCATATCTGAGGCGCAACATCAATACGTAAGTGTTAGGTGGTGTGTACCCTTACTAGAAAATAAATAGATTCGTAATCCGAAAGGCCCTAGTGTTTAAAGACCTAGGTTAGCTGCGCTAAAGATGCGACGCTATGCACGGGAAAGGTCTCGCCCGACGACTTGGTGCTGCCACCTGGCAGTTGCCCAGGGATTCTGCACAAGCTCAGGTTTGCCGACGGCGCTGTCAGATGGCGCCCATATCTCACGCAGCGTAATACGGTCGGCCGAAGGCTATCGTCTTTCAACGACATTTGCAGCGAAGCACGCCGATACGCGGCCATGTTTTTAAATACGATAGTCCCTGTTGGTCTACCCAAACGTGAAAATCTGAAACGTGAAAAAAATTTTTTTTCACATTTGGGTAGACCAGCAGTTCTACCATTGCGCCACTGCGTCGGTGGCGAAATGGTAGAGCGTCCGCTTCCGATGCGGTAGGCACCGGGCTCAAATCCCAGTGCCGGCCGGACACCCACCGGTTTAAAAACGGGTAGAGGAGTACACACCTGGCTCTCGGTGTACGTGTACTTATCTCGAAAGGTTGCCCCATAAGGACGTGGCAGGTCCCCTGGGCACACCTTACCCGCAACGGCCTTGGTGAAATAGTTGAGCGTCCGCCTTGCTGTGGTAGGCAGGGAGGCATCCGCCACTGCCGCCGGGTACCTACCGGTAAAATAGGGACAAGCGCTCTTCCGCCTGGTGCTTGGCAGTTGGAGGTACTGTACGCTTGGGAGGTCACCCACCCTTGTGGGAAATGGGCGACATGGGACCGCCCGACCTTAAATTAAGGTCACTCATTTTTTTCTCTGTCTGTCTGTCACTAGATTCAACCGCCCGGCCAAAACCGTCTCAACAGTCCGACGAAAACTAAGCAAGCTACTAGGACTGGTTCCACAGAGTCATAAACGCCAACATTATACATATCATCCGTGCGCCTTTACCATAGTTTGTGGAAGCTGAGATTGATTAGGGTATTTAGAGGAAAGGCAGCCGACTCAGAGCATTATTCGTGTGTTTAGAACATACTGTAGACGATTCAGAGAACATCGTACTCTGCAATGGGATAGCTGTCCCCAACTCTGATAGCCGCACAGCGGCGAAATACATTATCCACTGGTTTATTTAGAACAAGTGTAAACGATTTCGGGCAATTACACCCGTCTATGGGAGACCTGTTGCAGGCGTCCCGAAGTCGCTGTACTGCACACTAGACCAACTCAGTAACAGCCCGATTGTTGTGCTGGTTAGAAAAAAAAAAGACAATGTAGGTCAGTTCTGCAGCAGTGAAAACTGTACGAAGTGCTGTAGGCGAGTGATTCGCCTGCGTTTCCGTTGTGTCTTTGTTGTTTTTATCGCGACGTTTACCGATTATTTTCGTTTATATTTGACCTCATTATGCGATTAATTACACTTAACCGGCGTGTTTTATTTTATTATGCTGATCCTGTTCCAATTTAACCGGTTTTGGTCAGTTCTCAGCATATTTTGTCCCTGTTCTTAACTGCTGTCTTATGAGCGTAACCATGGCGTGAGTAGACGCCCGCAGCCCTAGGCCTTAAAGTGCTCCGCGCTCAGCGTGGCAGTCGTGTTTCCGTAGCATCGTCAGTGCACTTCCTCGCATCTGCCTTATCGAGCAGCGAAACACAACTGCTCAGCAATCGTAGGAATCAAAAACTTGACCCTTCGTGTAATAGTCAATCGGAGACCGAACGCGCTTACCCCTACACTACCACTCTTTCTTTCTGACGCAATTCATTAAAAACGCGAAAAATGGTCAACCTACACTCTAAGCCAAAATCGAGAAAATTGGGAGTAACTGCTGCCGTTCGTCTCCGCGACGTTCACTTAGTCCTCAAAGAGATCAAATGCAGGCCAGTGGTGCCATGTGCAAACTGAGAGAGAGCAACAGTTGCACCGCGAGGAGCAAGCGGTTGCACCCACGGAGACTTCCCGAGCGCACGCAGCCGCCAAAGAACGGCCAGCATGCGCGTAAGCAAATAGTCCGCTGAAAAAATATGCTATTAGCAGTTTATTTTAGTGTAAACGGTCGTGAACAGCGCGGCGTAAAAGAAGTGGTGCCGTTTATTTGTCATAAGAACAAAAAAATACATAAATATACCCAGGCAGAAATTTTCGCTCACGCCCACGTTGTATCAATGCGCGGCGTGCCGGTTCTCTCGTCACATGTGCTGCAGTGACAAGCTAGGCCTCGCTGGCCCGCGACGATGTCGAAGTGCGCTGTGGATGTATTCTTGTTTTCGTGCTTTTTGTGCTGTGGCTGCTACTAGTTATGGCGTTCTTAATCATTTCTCCGCGTTGTACTATCCGTGGTTCGTTGTTGGAATGAAGTGCTGCGCCATCAGAATTCTACGAGCTGAATGGGACCTCGCCTAAAAGGTGCGTGTAAACAAAGCTTTACTTGCCTCCTGTTATTTCACGTGCATGATTTTCTGATGTCATGTTAGCCGCAGATTTGTTACATGTATTCTCATCTTCCCAACGAAACGTGCGTGTTTAATAACAACTCGTGCTGTAGAGCATACCTAATACTGCATTCCTAATGCTGGCATAACATGGCTAGCCTCGATGGGGGCCAAATATTCGCCGAAGCTAGTGCAGTTTGCAAGGCTACCTTTCGCGGTGCTGAATTTATGCGCATTGTCTATGCCGAAATATTGCAGCCTTGCAAAAAAGAAAGGGAAAGGCGTGCACATCGCATCATTCTTTCTACTTCAAAGTCCCTTTATAACCACATATACAGGGACTTCAAAGTATACGAGCAATTCGGTTAGATACGATGTTGTTGCCTAGTGCATGTAAGTGTGACCGTATGTACGTGTTATGTTAGATGTGATCACTGTAAATATCATAATCACCGCAAAGTACCTGGAGTAGCAAGCCAGGCGATTAACCAGGCTGACATCTCCGGTTCATCAATAAAGTGTTCTCTCTCTCTCTCTCTAGTATAGCCTTAAGTTTAGTGCCAATAACGCAGGTATCGTTCGCACCAGCGGGTTGGTAGTCCGAGTTCCTAATTTGGTTATATGTAATTTCGAAGTTGCACTCGTATTTCTTTATTAATTATATAAATCTTTATGTTAACGTTCGTGGCGCGATGCTCATTAGCACAGGCGTTTGAAAGCCTTTTGCATACCAAAATTGAGTGTTTCAATAAAATGATGCCGACGAGACATGTTAAGCACACACAATCTTTAGTTATGAAGATGCGGGCGAACAAACGTGTTGCTGTCAAAGTTTTCAACGTTAGGCTCTGCAGCCAGTTTCTTTAACTTCATAAGCACATATAAATTATTCAATTTCACTTTCCCAGTTTCCTTGAAAGTGCTTTTTTTTTGTGTGTGTGTAACAGATTCGATATGATGTAGCAACGATTCTTCGAACATCACTGCCGCAAGTAATTAGTATTTCTGGAATATTTTTTTTGCAGAACGCTAGGACTCCGAGTATTGCGCCATCATAAGAGGCCATCAGCGTATTGAAGATCTGGGCGTATCCTCAGCATCACTCAATGAAGATACCGAACTTTTTAAACGCGGCTGACAGCATACGTTTGGATATAGTACCATCCCGTTGAAATCCTTCACTCGTTGCCATCGTTTCTGCCCTGCCAATGCAGATTCCCTTGGACTGAGCATTCGAAATTGACCTTTCATCGAAGATGAAGAAGGCATTTGACTTGGTGTGCCGCATGGTTGGTGTTAGCAGCGGTGGGCGGCCAACTCCACTAGTGCGTGTGGCGAGCACGCTGCATGCTGTAGTGAAAAGGAGTAATAAACTGTTCCTTTGTTTACATTTTGTCCATTATTTTGTTCATATTTTATCCATGCCACTCGCCCGAGCAGCTCACGTTCAGTGCCTATCCATCAAAAGTGCGTTTGAAATAAATACATGACCTCTTGAGAAAAACTGCTGCATATAAGGAAGACGGGAGAAGTCACTCCTCTGGAACAAATTAAGTGATTAACAGCTTCATTTCGATGGAGTTACTGCAAGCCCAACATTTAGTCCACACAAAGCAACTCACGCATATCATTTAATCCCTGGGGAGCAAAAGAAGAGACTAACATTTCATCCTCCAGAGAGCAACCGGAGGGACTAAATGTTCTTGAAGAGATTAACTGCTAGGAGGCCAATCGTTGATCCCCTTGCCATTGATGCCCAAAGGGACCAATGGTTGTGGCAACACATTTATTCCCTAAAAGGACTAACCCCTATGCCCCCGTTGATTCTTTTTGGCTTAGAGTGTATGAACCCGAGCTCTGACAAGGTATGGACAAACAGTCAATAAATACTGGGACGCTTGCTTGCAATCACATAGTGGCGACAGGTGTCAAAACACTTGTAAGGAAGCAATCAAGGGCCAGCGCGTGGGATATTCAATTCCCTGACAGATGTCTTGAATATGCCTTGCACCAAAACGCTGGTGAGAGTCGTACGCGGCGAGATCCCGGTCTCTTCTCAAATTTGCAATAAGTAACGTTGAAGCCAAGAGCAGCCGTTTGATGAAAAAATAAATTGTTGTTGAAGAGATGGTTGGTTCTGCTTCAAGGTGATGCATATGCGTTTTTCACAAGCTGTGCATTCTCGTGGGACAAGAACGTGCTAGACGGCTCATAATCAGTAGGACCTTGCAAGAGGCAACATGCGGTCTTGAAATTATTGGCAAAATATTTCATTCGAATTCTCTAAAAGCAACCAAGAGCGGGATGCACTTTAGAAGCTACCATAACATGCCTCCATGGTCTCCGGTACCTTACAAAGGCAGAAGTTAGCATCAGAAACAAATCTTGAAGGTATACATGCTTGCTTTTAGGCAACAAATTCGTGGTAGCATTCCTATTGCTTGTCCCCCACGATACCTCAGTGTGCTAAGGGTCTACTCATTTTCGTTATTTTTGTTCAACAGAATAAAAATTGCCACACCAGCCAACTTTGCAAAAAGAAAAAGAAAGCAAAATAATGTCTTTCAAAAATGCTCCTTGCTTGTCTTCTTGACTATGCACATTTATAAGTAAAACAATATCCTCTACGCCAACCGGGTAATCCCTTCGACTTTGTTACCTCAGGAATGAGGATTCACACTGGACAGGCTGGAGCAGCTTTCTAGAAGCATGTTGGAGGTAATAAATTTTATTCCCGTCCCCCTACTAGTAACTTACTCAAATGCCTCGAAAATTCTGCTAGGCCCACTACCTAATACAAGTGGAGCTAGCCGCACCGAACGATACATCAAGGGGGAGAAAAAAATACGTAAAAAGTCAGGATCACGCGTTACGGAGGTGGTTAGGGGCGCAGAATTTGACCACGACGGGAAAGGAAAGCCGCAACTTCGCCGAGAGACTTGATAGAACACGTACCGTAATACAAATAGGCCTGTCCGCTGGGAGTTTTATAAGGCGCGCTGTGGTTTATCTCGCAATCTCTCTAAAATGGCTTGTTTTTTTTTTCTCTCGCGCTACTGCCTTTGTTTGGACAAATTGCCTCTGGGTCTATATATCTTATTTTACTTTTCTTAAATGTCGCGCTGGCCATGCAAAAGCCGTGCCAAAACCTCTTGATTCTCGTTTCCCAGTCCCGTTATCAGCCTCCATGCTTCATTTTTTATTGTTCTCAGGAGAAGTACAAAAAGAAATTACACTGTATAAGCCATAGAATTCCCAAGAAAGAAAGAAAGAAAGAAAGAAAGAAAGAAAGAAAGAAAGAAAGAAGAGAAAGAAAGAAAGAAGAAAGAAAGAAAGAAAGAAAGAAAGAAAGAAAGAAAGAAAGAAAGAAAGAAAGAAAGAAAGAAAGAAAGAAAGAAAGAAAGAAAGGCTATTTTGCACTGATCCTCAGGCACTCGTGAATACGAGTATATTAGCGCAATCTAGTGGAAAAGAAATTTTCTGATAGTTAAAAACGTAGAAACGATCTTTAATGCAAGGTGCTCTTTATTTCTTGTTAATGTTGGGATAAGTGATCAAGAGAGAAACCTTACATTCAGCATAGGGATAAACACTAACTGTGTTGGTACTTGCATTTCATTAGCCGAATACGCAACACTCTTAAAGCACTATTATAAAAAAAGCAGTGGGCGTTAGTCTTGCTCTCTCTAACACCTTGAGTATGAATAATTTAGATACCCTTATCGCCATGGTAATGAGCACAAATGTAATCTGTTTATGTGGATAAATAAGCGAACTTAGGGCTTGTAGATTGCTGCGACACGCTCTGGTTCTCCTGCAATCTGTCAGCCATCGTTCGGTTCTGTGAAGCTTCTATTGTTGTTGATGTAACACTAGAAAATTTTAGGTTGACCGTGGACTTCCTCACGTCTATGGATGCCGAATTAGCGGAAAAGTTACGTGACCGGCAACGCTGGTGGCACCACTTGTGGCCACAGATTCTATTCGGAGTCGAATAGGGCAAAAGTTGTTGCGACTTATCCATTTTACTCGAATGCTAACTCAAAGCACTGCAGCGAGTATACCATTAGATCAGGGTAACTTTATGCTTTTTCTTTCGACGTCGGCCCAGATGGAACTGAAAAAAAATCAAGTATATTGTAGCTGACAAAAACCGCCGCAGGCAGTTGCCGCCCCCGGTGTCAATGCTGTATAGAGCCAAGTTAACCAGGTATGCTAAAACGTAAAATCTGCAGACAGAGTATATAGTTCCCTACTTTGAAACGAAGCACATGCGCTCCTGTAAAGCATGCTTTACTGTTAACACAATTATACTGAGGCGCAGCCTCCGCTGAATCAGCCACTAGTCAATCGCTTCTCTGCAGCGTCCTCTGCTCCTAAAAAGCTCAAAATGCAATCTTTCTCGTGGTAGCGCGATGGGCAATAATATCTCGGCCGAGACAATATTTCGATCTGGAGAATGCATCGTGCCGCCGTTTCATCGAGTAAAAATGAAAGGAAGAGATACACCATGCACCATGTACAGAACTGCGGGAAAGCTAGCCCACGCCACTGCTTTCGTTTAAGATTCTAGGCGGACGCCTGGATCTTGTATTAGTCAAGCGCCACGACTCAACAAACAGTTCGAGACAGAAAACTTTCTTTCATATTCCAGAAGAAAAAGAAAACAGACACTTTGTTTCACTCCGCACTGCGAAAGCAGCACAGATATACGATCGCATGTGCAGATGCCTCATTGAGCTGCGAGCTTCGAGAGGAGAAGCTGTGGCTGGAAGTCGTGGAGTGCTCGAAAACAGTGTGACCCAGCTGCGCTTCAATAAAACTTATTATTTCGTAGTGTCCGTCGCTTTATTGTTCATTCTGCGCGTACCCGTTTTTACGGCAACATAAAAAGCATGATTTATGGTTGTTGTGTATTCTTCAAAACAAATATGACTTGAGCGAAGGATATACGTTATCTTGTTTTATAATAAATTCGAAATATTTCCTGGCGAACTCGAGCATCTATCTATCTATCTATCTATCTATCTATCTATCTATCTATCTATCTATCTATCTATCTATCTATCTATCTATCTATCTATCTATCTATCTATCTATCTATCTATCTATCTATCTATCCGCCTACGACCCGGAGCTGTCCTAGTTGTCTCATTCACCTGGCGCGTGCTAAGATTGGGATGGTAGGGTATGACTAAGATGAATGATAGATCTCGGTATCACTAAAATGACGTACGCGTCACGTACGTCACAATTAATGATCATACGATCACGTGTGGCTCATACTCGGTGATCTCGTCATGGGTAGTGCAGGTATGCTCCACAGGTGATTGACTGTTAGCATCGCAGCTTACGTCAGTAAAAGCCGTATCAACGCAGACTTTCAACTTTTCACGAGAAAACACTAAGCATTGGTTAAATAAGAGAAAGACACGCCGTTTATTGTTGATTGCGATTGAAATTTAGACTCGGAAAGACTAGAGACCGGAACAAGCGTCTTCCTAGAACATCTTGGGGCGGGGGGGGGGGGGGGCGAGGGCAGGAGTCGAACCACGGACACCAAGGTGCCAACCAAGCACACTATCACTAGGCTGCAGCGGCTCTTCGCACACTTCCCATGTATATTTGTCGCATCAGCATCTGTGGTGATCGTGCTTGTGCCCCGTTTGCACATAGACGTTGATGCCGCTAATGAAGCACTTGACTGAATGCCAGATAGTTCGGCATAGGCAAATTTCTCGCTTATTGCTTCGCATCAATAAAGTTGTTACCAACCAATTGCTTCGTATGACATGGATTCCCACAATTCGTGGAATCGATGATGGGTTCTTTATTATTCTTTTTTTTTGCATTATGGTCCTGCATAATTGACGCCGATAGCAGAAACATGAGTCAAGATATAATCACCCTGAGGTCTTGAGAACCGAATAGAGATATAAGTACGTATATATGCTCATGACGGATATATAGGCAGCCTGCTTCTCTCAGTTTGTGAGCATTAATCAATCACGGTTACGGTTCTACGAATAACAGGCGAACTTTTTCTAATGAACTGTAGGCTCGCTAAGACCTTTATTGTTACGCTGTTCTAAATTCAGCAAGATCCCCAGATTCACTTTACTAATATATTTTCCCCTGAATTTCCTCAGAGTCTAACTCGGCTATCTCCCGGTACAATTTCCTAAATCGCGGTGACACTATATTCACATTAGCAATGGCATATTTAGGGTAAACAAAGCAGCAGCATATTAGGTAAGCGCACCTTTTGGAGCTCTCTATAAATTTCTTAAGTAAGTATCATCGATGTAGCGTCAACCAATGGAGAAAACAAAACTACAAGTACCAAGCAATAAATAATGAGCGAAATTGGAGAGAAAGTAGTCTCTGCTTGACACTGACAACATTTTATGCTTTACATCAATCGCCGAGGAGAGTAAACTATCGTCGAAAGGGAGAGTCGCGTGGTGTTGACGTTTGCGTCCTTTTCTATTGAAAAAATACTCAGTTGTTGATAGTTTGTTTCTCTGTTATCTCACTGAGGACATTCATGCCAATATGCGCGGACTAATCGCTATAAACATGTTCATTTTGCCTGTTCATTTCTGTTACCTCCCTCTTTAGTGAGGTCATTTGTGAGACGGCGCAGTAGTGCCACGCTGTCCATATTTTAGCGATTTCGACGAGCAGTGTAATGCTTCTGTCGTGACTCCGAGTCATTATATTTTTTTTTCCTTTTGAAATAGGGTGTTTGCCTTCGAAACAGGCAGCGTGAACGATACGGTCCTTCCTAAGAAGGGAAATGAACGGTACAAAAAGAGCGAGCAAGCCATGAGGCGTTAAACTTCCGAGCCCTCATCGCCGGCCAAAGCTTTCGCGCATGACTGCGCGTGAGTGCGGGCCCACATTGAGAGGCCCATTGTATCGGCTTCCATTGGAAGCAAAGCGATAGGAACGTGGAAGGAGGTGAGGATGTATAAGGTAGAAAAAGCTTTTCTTCTCTAAAGCCGTTAATGCAGGACTAGGAAATGCCGTCGAGACTGGCAAATACAAGGCGCACGACGGGGACAAGCTAATGTATATAAATATACGTCCTCGGTGCCGATCGGATGTGGCGAAGTTCTTGCTGTTTTTCCGGGAGAAGTAATCACAACGTGAGATTCCCCTGCACAGAGCGTCTACCAAACGGCAGGCGTGTGTCTAGCTGGTGCGTGTTTTTCTTATATGTGACATCTTTCTTGTCATCCTTATTGCGCACATTCTCTTTGCTTTTGGAGGCTGTTGAAAAGGAAAGGTGTACTTCTAAAAACATCCATTGAAATGAGTCGAGTCCGGGCTATAGAGAGTGATGTCTTCGGTTGTCTTTCGCGCTTATCTCTGAATCGCAGTTCAAAGTCGGCCGCAGTTGATTGTGCATGGATTTTAGGAAGAACGCAAATAAATAAATAAATAAATAAATAAATAAATAAATAAATAAATAAATAAATAAATAAAATAAGCTACGGTTCTTTAGTACCAATTGCACATCGTGGAACCTCATTTCTCTGTTCGTTGATGCGCGATTGACATAAAAAAATTCGAAAAGGGCTCTAGAGGATCGTTGAAAGTTCAAGATAGCTGACCATAAATCTAGCCGCAGCACGCTTAAGGTAAAGAGGTGGTGCCTACTAAGGCAGGTATGGAGTAGCGTGGCGCACAGCGGCCGGGGAAGAAATAGATGATGCGTTGCGGAGGACGATGCATGGGCCTAACTGAGAGACTCGATGCTTCGCGGGTGTCTTTCCATCGAAAATGCGACCGCCGTGGCCGGAATCGAACCCGCGTTTTTTTGGGTGGCAGCCGAGTACCATAACCGCTACACCGCTGCGGCGGACAAGGACGAAACGAACCTTGACGATGAGGATAACACGGTACTACAGCACTCCCCATTATAGTCAAGCACAGAAGGGCAACACAACGCGCCAGTAAAAATGCCGGAACTAAAAAGCTGCTCGGGTTATCTGCGTCAACCTTGAACAAATAGCCCTCAAAACTTTAGGAAAAAATACCACAGGCATACTTTGTATAATAAAACTCCTCTGGAACCGTGCGTCTTTTATCCTATACGTCTAACTAAAACAAATGTAACCGAAGAGAGTTTAGTCTCGGGATAAATTTAACCAAGAAAGCGCAGTTTAATAGCTTTCATAACTCGATTTTAATAGCTTTAGTTTGGTTCAGGTAAGGACGTTCTTTTCTGGTTTGATTAAAGAAAGCATTGATTGATTGATTGATTGATTGATTGATTGATTGATTGATTGATTGATTGATTATGGTTCGTTTATGGAAAGGGCGCTGATTTCTGCAGCCCATGTCGGAAGCACGGCTAAGCGTCTGTGGACGTAGGGGAAAGGGACTGAAAGAGGAGGAACGCCCCAGTGGAGGGCACCCAAAATTTAGACCACCTGAGATCCTTTAACGGGCACTGACAACGCACAGTACATGGGCATCTGGCATTTTCGCCTCCACTAATAGAGTTCTATTACGGTACAGAAGAACGACTGTGGTTCGTTTGAGGAAAGAACGCTATCCTTTCTGCAGCCCATGTCGGGAGCACGGCTGAGCGTCCGGGAGGGGGGCAGGAAATGAAAGATATAGGAAGGAGATGTACGCCGTAAAGGAGGGCTTCAGAAATTTTGATCACCTGGGGTTATTTAACGTTGAAGTGTGTAGATTTGGGCTTGTTGGTAAGACATGACTGAAGTGACTACAGCGCGCAAGACACAAGGACAAGAGAAGAGGACACACGCAGCGCTGTGTGTGTCCTTTTCCCTTGTCCTTGTGTCTTGCGCGCTGTAGTCACTTCAGCGATTTAACATGCACTGACAACGCACAGTACACGGGCCTCAACGCAGACGCCACTTACCGCCTCAAAGAAACAGCAAGAAACGTGAATCTGCCCTGACATAAGCCTCCCAACGCGTACGATACGAGAATCTCTTAACAGTTGCTAATCTTAGAACCGTGGTCAGGAGTTCGTTAAGAGAAAAGACATCCGTAACGACAAGAGCTTCGCCCGTGTACTCTCGCGACATGCGGAGGCCGTGACCGCCCAACCATGGACACAAAAGACGTCGCGGCAGACATTCCCCTTGGAAAACTAGTTGAATAGGCCCTTTAGGCTTCATGCCCTAGCCAAAAGCTTTTGTGAAAGTGTCCAAGTAAGTTAAGCTCTTGAAACGCAAAAAGGAAGGCGGTCGTGCTTTTCTGCTTGAATAGCCCAACCTATGGAAACCGGAGCAGAAGGGAGCGCCCCCTTGCGTGTCGGCAGGCACGTGGGCGCTCCCGTTTCTGTGGGTAACATTTTATTAGTTGCTTTACAGCACGCACAACTTGCTTCCGTACAACTATGATTTCAGGCGTACACATTCAGCCGGTTTTGGGTGAAGAGCGAGGATGTACTAGACGGTTTTATTGAACCAGTCAACACGTGCCTACCAAATGGCCATTTGGGCTCTGCAAGCAGTCTGACGGTGTGGCTTGACTGAAAGGCTAACACGTGATGGCGTATCATTGCCTTCACTATTCTGATTTTTTTTAAAAAGAAAGGACTTGCCAATTTCACCTAGTTTTGTGCGACTACACGCCCTACACCTCTGCTTTCGATAGTTACGCTTCACTGAAAAAAGATGGCGATGGTTGAGTACGGTATTTTTATTTGTGTCGGTTGTTTTCAATATTCCGAAATTTCTTTAAAATGAGTAGCCGGCTCTACATTGAGGCTCCAGGATATCCTAACCTACTTAGAGCAAATTAGCAAAGTCCAACAGGAGGAAAGGTAACCACCTGTAGATAATCTGTAAAAAGCAACACTAACGAAATAAATAACTTCCTGAATATCCTTCTATCTCTAAAAACGCACTCATTATATAGTCGTTGCCCTGAAACATTTAGAGCTATTGTGTCTGTTTTTCCCCCTTGCTATGCATTGAATGAAAAACAAGTGCGTGACAGAAATATAAGTAGGATCTACCGCAAAACAAGTTAAGGCCTGAACCCTGAAAGGTGCAGCGGCTGCAATACTAGAAGTAAACCCCTTTAAAAGAGCGACAAGGTACACACGCGAACAAGAGCAACGGCAACAAAGAAAAGGGGGCCAAAGATGAAATATCACCGAGGAGGCAGCGTGCCCCCGGGGCTACTAGCGGAACGCATCCTGTTGGTCTGCGGAGCAAAGACGCAATTCGAGGCACGATCGGGCGCACAGACAGACAGACGTACTTTGGCGAGGTAACAAGAAGCGAAGCGGTAAAGACGCTCGTGGCCGAAGAGAGTTACTGGATTCGAGGCGGCGTTTGTAGCGCACGCTGCTGACCCACCGGAACGAAGCACGGTGGACGAGAGATGTTGAACACATTTCGAGGCTGTGCCGTGGGGACCCACCCTCATTTGTCACGCCGTGTTGGGACGCGAAGACGCACACCTTTGCTTGTACATTTCGTGGAGGCGATGCCGCCGTATATATTGCGGCTGCTATGGCTACTAGCAAAGAAAATGGGCTGATATTCAAGCGACAACTGTTGGTCTCTGCTTGGAAGTTTCTGTGACAGCCTGACAAATTGCGGCGCTCTCAGCATCACAAATTCAAGAGGCACAGTCCGCGGTGCGCGCACACCGAGAGCGAAAGCCTAATGCTTTTCCCGCTAGCTGACGTTACTTGCGCTGATTCCACGGGGTCATTTGTGCGCTGTGGTTAATGCAGCGGCATTGTTACTTGGCGACAGTGGAGTCTGCGGTTTTCCGAAACAGATGCTGCGAGTTTAACTGTACTCCAGATGAAATAAGGTGCCATAAGCTAATTAAACTGGCCAGCTAGTCAGCTAATTCTCGCGGAAAAACTGCATCGTTACCGCTGATGGCACAGTAGAGAGAACGGAAAATTTATAATGTGACAGCATCTCGCGTGAATGCAATAGAACTAGCCTAATTTTCTTGTGGTGTAATCTCATGACGCAATAGATAGATAGATAGATAGATAGATAGATAGATAGATAGATAGATAGATAGATAGATAGATAGATAGATAGATAGATAGATAGATAGATAGCACTGACTAGCAGAAAATTTTTCATTGGTAGGGAGGTTGTATAACTGCACGTGTTAAAAACAAAACAACATGAAAATCACAAAAGGAAAGCAAACAGTGCGTGAAAGGTTTACCCACACATAACTCAATTTCCATACACTTTAACTCTTTTGTTACCGTGTCCATAGGACATGGGTCACCGGTGACCCATACGCGCCACAAGCTATTTTTAAAATATGAGCGCTCCTATGGACTTGCACCGCCATCAGTCGTATTCTCCAGGCACCAATCTTTCATTTTTTGCGTAGTTTGTATTTTTCCCGTGCGGCAGCGATTTAAGCGGCGGTTCCAATTGTGCGGTTCGCTCCGTCTGTTTACGAAGATGGCAGACGCTTTTGTCCCTCGCGCGAACGACGCCTTTCTGGCGATTCTGTTGCATCTGGAAGCGATCATTTAGCTGCTTCTAGCAGCAGTGATTCAGATGATGATCCCGCATCATCGGATTTTAGTTCTGACGACGAGGACGTGCAGAATCAGCCCGGACCTACATCAGCTGTCCGTCGGTATGTTTTGTTTTATGGCACAAGACGGGTTGCCATTTCTTTTTGCAACCATAGAGCGCAATATGTCCATATATACATGGTTCAATAGCCCATTTCTTTCCCTTTTTACTAATATATACTGTGCTTCTGTGTGTGAGAAATCTGTGCAATAAAAAGAAAAAACTGTGCAACCTGGCTGAACAAGACACTTTCTACTGGGTAACAAGTAAACAAGTGTAACTCGTGCAGTTGTTGAGCTAGGTCAGTGAAGCTTTTCTGTTAGGTAGATGTCTCCTATCTAAACAATTTGTATATTTCAGAATATTTTCCAGATTTAGTTCTTTTATGTAGTAAACATACAATTGCAAATGTTCTTTCAAATTTGCAAGAAATGTTACCTTTAACGATTTTTCCTGCATATTAGTTTCCAAGTTCAGTTTTTTAAACTTGCACACGTCAAAAGTACATTTACTTAGCTTTCGCTTGATGTATTGCATTGCAGTATAACCATTTTATTACTTATTACAAAAAAATACCAACAAAAACCTACGAAAAGTTGCCCATTTTGCCACGGTAACGAAAGAGTTAAAGCGACAAATGGCGGCCTTTGTAGAATAAATGACAACCTGAAAATTTTTTCAATCTGTTCAGCAATGTCGATTCTACTGCAATCGCTACTCGGAAGCAAGCACAACCGAATGGTTTAAAATGTCCTAAAGGAGGTAGCTACAAAGGTACGCATAATGTTGGCACGTATGCAGATTTATATCACTTACCTTGCGAAAATTTCTATCGCAAGATATTTTTGCGAACTCGGGTGTCCTCCGCTGTGGTCTGGCGGTTACGGTGCTTGACTCCTGATAGGAGACACGAGTTCAACGCCAGCCGCAGTGGTCGCTGAAAATGGCAGGGGCCCGAGTACTGTGCGTCGCCAGTGAAGGGTAAGGAACCCACAAGGTGGGTGAAATTTTCGAAGCCCGCCACAATGACATGCCTCCTGAGTATGTTGTGGTTACAGAATGTAAGCTCCCATCAATTATATATGAATTACTCTACGACTAATTTATGGGGTTTAACGTCCCAAAACCATTTCTGATTATGAGAGACGCTGTAGTGGAGGTCTCCGGAAATTTCGACCACGTGGAGTTCTTTAACGTGCACTGACATCGCACAGTACACGGGCCTCAACATTTCGCCTCCATCGAAATGCAGCCGCCGCGGCAGGGATTCGATCCCGCGACCCTGGGATGAGCAGCCAATTATATGTGAATACGGACCGAATTCTTTACAGCGATTACAAAAAAATCCACCCATTCTGGAAGTTGGTTTCTCAACAAGCAATAGGAAGAGTTTTTTAAGTTCAGTGGATTCTTTGATAGAGTGACAGCAATGCGCGTTTTTGTGTGGGCCAGCGATCCGAAAAGGAAACCGACATGAAAGAAGTCAATTATACCCTGAAGTTGGACGGGAAATATTTACTTGTCCTTTTATCGTCAAAGTATTTGTGTTTATCTGTAATGCTTGTCTACATTGGGCAGTTCCGCGACCACGCACAAACTATTGTCTCCAAACACTTTCCTACTGTCTTCCCTGAACACTAAATAAATATAAACTATGTGATGAAAACACACGTTATGTTTCTAAAAATGCATTTCTTCAACTGATATTATGAATGCTAATCTTGCTTTTGTGTTCTTTAAAATTTTGTGTTTCTTGCTAAATTTTGTCAGTTTGTTTTGTGTATTTCTATTTCAATACTGCAACAAGTGAAAGTTCTTGATATGTTGCTGCTGTTATTGTACGGGGAGGTGTTACTAGTCAAGCTGCCTATACGCAGCTTTTATCCCACCATCATTGGTGTTTATATATGTTTTGTATATATCTGGAAATAAACTTCAAACTTCAAACTTGGGGTTCTCTCTAGTTGAACGGAAGAGATTCGACGCCACTAACAACACATTCTCACCAAGGTTTGAACCTTGTTGGGCAACATGCTGTTCTTTTATTGGCGACGTCGCATGCGAATTTAGGAGTGCTGAAAATGCAGAACTGCTCACGCACTATGATGTCAGTACGCACGAAAGATTCCTAGGCACAGAAATTTTTTCAAGCTATTATAACGTCCTCTAATAAACCACGATAAGCTATAAGCCTGCAGTCAATGCACTGAAACACGCACAAAAGCAGAGAGGACTGCGATTCGTTCGACACTGTAGTACAAAGCGAATGTGCTTCTATGTGACGGCTCGAAACGTGAAGTGCGATTGAGTTACTTCACCTGACAAAAGCGATGATTTCACTGAGGACGGGTCCCAGCCAATAAATAAGAGAATCGGGTCTCTCTTGAGGGCTGCAGGCTTTCGTTACTTTTCCAGTCAGTGCAGACAATTCCTTCAATGAAGTAGAACAAAAAACTTGCTTTTGTAATGAAAATAATGTTCTGCCTTTTTTTTTTCATTCCTTTCAGCACGACCATTGCAGTTAGCTTTCTCTTTTCCCTCTTCTTTTCCATCTTCCTGTTTCCTTTCTTTTCATTTAAAGGCTTGTCGAACAAGGTAGGACTCTGTTGCTACATTCCGCGGGCGGAACCCCAATCGAGGGGATTGCGAAGCTCACAGATTGGGGTATCGATTTCACCTCGCTCTTGTTTCGGAGACGCCCCTTGGTCCGATTGCGAAGAGAATTTCTCTACTGAATACAAAATACAAACTGAAACAGCGCTGGAAAAGTGGAAAGCGGTAAATATTTGCGCTCGTGTGCGGGTCACTGACTTCTAAAAAAATGTGTAAAATATACGTCGCACGTTTTGCTTTTTGCCTGCACAGCGATATAACTTTTTGTACAATGCCACCATTTTACCCAGAAGGTAATGTAGCAACAAGAAACTGAAAACGTGCGATCGATAAGCTAAAACGCGAACAGAAATAGAGGAGGATGTAATGGTTTCGTTTTGCAAAGACTCGCAGCTTTACACCTAATTAAATCTTTCATTTACAAGTCCCGCTTCTGAGAAGTGCAAATAATTAAAATGAGCTGAAAATAGAAGAAGCGTCGACTAGAAGCAGATCAAGACAAATGTGCAAACCGAAGTATGTTTGAACTTTCTGAGAAAAGGAGGAAATACCCAAGCACATAGAAAAGAAAGAATGGCGAATAGGAATAAACGATGGCTTAGCTTCAAGAATGACTATTATATTTATTTTAAGCGACCCTTAAATTTCCTCGAAATATATGTGATTTCGCCCCGCGATTGGGGACGTTACGTTGAATACTCTTTAAAAATTACTGCTGGCACTGTATATAAAGAGCCAACATTTTTTAAAGAATCATATACTTCAAAGAAAGAAAGAAAGAAAGAAAGAAAGAAAGAAAGAAAGAAAGAAAGAAAGAAAGAAAGAAAAAAAGAAAGAAAGAAAGAAAGAAAGAAAGAAAGAAAGAAAGAAAGAAAGAAAGAAGAGAACGCGCAAGTGCAAGTGACATAGATGTATTATTGAGCAGGACTTCAACTGACATTTCTGATACACCAGATGCATGACAGAAACAAAACCGAGAAAATGTGCAAATCGTCAAACTCTACAGCTACTTGTGCTGCTAATACAAGCAGGATAGCTTTATTTCGATAAATATGCGAAAACGCGAGAAAGTAGACTACGTAGAAGCCTGTTATCCCAAAATCATAAATTCCTCACAGTGTAAACAACAGTCACAAAAAGGAAACAACAGTGCAATATAAATTAGAAAGTACTTGCACAAACGAACACAAGTTATCAAAGAAAGCATTCCGGGCTTCTGCACTGAAGGAAGCAAACAGCAGGCATAGAAAGACAAGAAGATTAACCAGTGCAGGGCAATCGGTTATGCTACCCCGCGCAAGATAAGAGGGATGAGGGAGATTGAAAGTTAGAGAGAAAAGAGACAGAGAAAGGAAGCACGTATTGTACTGTCAGAGTCGGTCGCTTCGGTATGGTATGGGACATCCCTGTTACAGTCTCCTGTTGAAGTCCTTTGTTTTCAAGAACTTCAGCACTACTTCGTCGCCTTCAGCTGAGATGGCCTGTGTGGCCGACATTCTAAACTGGCATCCATTTACATCCGTCGCTGGTCAGGGTGAGCAAAAGCGGGAGCCAGTGATTGTCTGTGCACGTTATATCGAGGACAGTCGCATAAGCTTCCACACTGGAAGCCCGGTTCAGAACGTATAGGTGGGTGTCTGATCACACAGGAAGTAAAACGTCTACACTGGTACTTTTACGATACTAGTACTTAGCGACCTTACTTTCTTCGCGGGCCACTCACTGTTCGTTTCCAGCAAACAGGAAGTAGACGTTGCGCATAATATACCTCACGGTCACTTAGAAATCGAAAAGTCGCATCACGATCACTTGGTATACACCAGATTAAGCATTGAAGGGAAGGAGTGCATGAGTAATTCGTCTGATAGCTCGTGACATCAATAACATAAACAACTCGACAGTTACATCATGATTAACGACAGCATATTCACGCGTGGCTAACGCGCGCATTGAAATACGCAGGCATTAATCTCACAAAAGAAAGAAAGAAAGAAAGAAAGAAAGAAAGAAAGAAAGAAAGAAAGAAAGAAAGAAAGAAAGAAAGAAAGAAAGAAAGAAAGAAAGAAAGAAAGAAAGAAAGAAAGAAAGAAAGAAATCACGTGGTATTCATGCCCCCATTGTATATGCGGGTATAAGCCAGTGGCAGTCCACGTACAGTTGTCGATTCCAGTCAACGAAAAGTACACATTGATCAATCAAAAGTGCACCAAACGTTTCGGGTTAGCGCCATTCTTTAGCAAACGTTATTGTAGCCTTCGTTGTTTGTTTGCTTTTCTTTTCATGTACTGAATTTTTTCTGGAGAAGACAGTGGTCTTCTCTGTGAGGCCGTTCTAATGTCGCCGTAGATGAACTGAGAAGAGATGAACTGATCACTCATCTCCCTCTACTCGTTCTATCATTACAACGTTTTGCTGCAGCTAATCGCGGATCCTGGGTGTGCAATGTTCTGACGTGAAGCCCGTGAAGGCAGATTAGTGGCGAACTCATGGCGTTGTATGTAAACAAGCGATTATCCGCCCGATTACATTTACACGTACAGTCAAAGCGTACGCGACGAGAGACGGTGAGTCCTACTTTTGCTGACGGCCGCTAGTGTACTCTGGACACTGCGTAGACGATGTAATGGTCACGAAAGTTTCATTTGTCCATTAGACACGACTGCACCTTGGTATCCGCCCCTCCTTATCACGATGTTTCCAATGCCTCTTCAGTCGTAATAGCGCAACCACATTGTTTAGTTTGGTTGTTTATATGACGAAACGGTAATAAGCGTCGTGAAGGTTGAAAAAAAAAATGATTCTTTGTAAATTCATGCAATTGCTATAAACGACCGCGCATGCCTCTGAACACGACGCTTCCATAAAACTTTCATGTGAGATTTCGATTGAAAGATTCTAATATAAACATGGTTCTATACAAGCCATGTATTCAAGCTATCGAGATGATTAATTTGCTGGTCGGGCTGTAATATGCGACGCCTCTATCTTTTAATAGCTAGCTCTAAGGGGCCCTGTATGTATTGTAGAGCTCTGACATCCTTTTTATACCATTTTTGCGTTGGAGTAGCATGCGCTACAAAGGGCTTAGCCCTTCCTCTATTGTACGGCTTGAGAACATTGACGGAGAACTCAATACGTTTATTTATGACCATGACGAAACGGCGCAGCAAGTTCCGTTCTGTTGCCTGTTTTCCTCCTCGAGTCAACGCCGTGGCTATCATAAAATCTCAAGTTTTGAAGCGAAACACACTCGGTCCCTGTCGTACTTGTTTATCGCGAAAAGTTTCCGAGTGCAGGCAATTTGTCAAGATCCTTGAAGACATCCCAAGACGTGAAAGACCCTGACGACAACCATGGAACAGCTTGCATCGTCATGGGACGCCATTTATTATAAAGCGATAAAATTGAACTCGCCGTTTTTTGTACGTGCCTTTTAAGGAACCCTTGTTCAACACGAACTCTCCTTGAATGTTCCCTTTGTTTACTTCCTGGCGGTAACATAAACTATAGTTTGTTATAGGCGGTTTGCTACATTCATTCCAGTCGGCAGGGCGATACAGGAGGCAGCTGGTGATACAGTACACTCTAGTGATCTCCGCATGTCTGTTGGAACGTAGCCCCATCCATGTTGTTCGAGAGTTTGATACGTATATGCTGTGCAACATTGCGACAGACGGCAATATCGACTGCACCAGCTGCGCAGTTATATCTGCCTGAAATAAACTCTTTTGATGGCACGTTTAGATGGCAACAGCATTTGGTGGACAATTCTTTATGCTTCTTCTTTAGGCATAAGGTTCCGAATTGCACCGACGAGAAAGTTTTTTTGGTTTAGACTTTAAATAAGGGAAGTTAAGAACAGCGCAATTTCAAGGCCTTGCCCCTAGGTATGGAAAACATTTGCTGGAGTTTCCTATAGAAGAGGCACTTGCTATTAAAGTGTTTTAGTCACATTAAAGATTCAGAACCTTAAACCTATCAGTGAGAGAAATTCCTGCGTGGTTGGTGGCCATGTTTAAAGTATTCAGTTAAACGTCCATTATAGCCTACAGTGAGTATGTCGAGCACCGCAAAGATAAAAGACGTGCAGCACTAGCCCTCCGTTTTCATTTCTTTTGTAGATAGCTGTAACGTCAAACTTTAATGAATATTTCATATTGGCTGCTTTCAATTCATACTCTGATGCCTATATTATCTATCAAAATTAGGTAAATATTTTTGCATCTACTTCGCAGTCACGCACTTGACGTGCGCCTTGCTAAAATACTCTATCGGGACTGTTAGCATAAACAAACCGCAGAAATTCTTTCTGGTTAATAAAGATATGCATTTTTTTTTTCATCCAGGATGTGCCACTTCTCTAAACAAATGAAGTTGTTTTTTTTTATTGTCGATGTTGTCCGTGCTGCACAACCCTATAAGCACCGTCAATTTACTTGTTACGATTGAACGGTGTTGCTGCTCTTCGCCTGCAACAATGGTAACTGAATGCGTCACAGGTTAGGCTTGCCTGAAGCTTCATCGAAATTACGTGCTACCGCGCCACTAATGTCATCGGCCTGTATGCCAGCAGCATGCACGTGCTGTCGGGTGGTTGGTGCAATGTTCTTTGCTGATCTTGCCGTTCGAGCACCTACACCAGTCTATGTGGCAAGTAAAATGACGCCGCGACATTATCGACCTGGAGAACGTATACCTATAGTTATCATTTCTTAATAGTTCTTTTCACCTAGCTACATTTGGTGCGACTTGGAGTGCGAATTTCTTCTCTCAGCTATGCAAGCTTGAAACGCAAAATGACAGAAAACATGATCGTCTTTAGTTTCCATCACTGCCATCTCTCGCTTTGAACATTTTATAATTGCTGCTGTGGCCAAATAGAATGACATTACACGCAGCAGGGTTCAGTTTCCCTGCATAATGGGAAGAATGCGTACAGTTTCAAAGCAGCCCTGGCGTTTTCTGTGCGTCAGTGAAACAAGCCTCTTTTCTCACTCTTTTTAATACGCTGAGACAAGCGGTAAATATCAGCTGTGGCCCTGCAAACCGTTGCTACTGTGACTTTTTTATATATTTCCTCACGATCGCGAAACTGGCCGAACAAAAGAAAAAAAATAATTACCTCTACAATAGCTGCCATACATCTTCAGAACGTAATTATTTCTAGTGACATGGTTATTTCTATAGTCGCGGACAATTTTTCTTGGCAATGAAGGGAAAGCTACGGGGGCGGAGCTACTGCACATGTACTCCTCCGCGATGTAGTCCGGTTCGGCGCGCGTTTCAAATTTAGTTTCGGTTGTGAACCTTCCGTATCTCCTGTGACGGCCGTTCGATTATTCGAGCGGGTCTGCTTGTCTGCTTCGACAGCCATTTGTTCGTCAAATTCGTCACAAGCCCCTGCGGTGACTTGTCGGAAAAGCTGGAGGGAGACGAGCGCGCACCTGATAGTGGGGAGGCCATTTTGACAGTGAGGACTGTGACCTGCACGTAAAATGTGCGACGTTCTCGCACGTGCAAAAACGCGAAAAGGCACTGCGTAAAGTAAAAAAAATTATAAATATCTCCTTAATGCGAGCAGTGCCTCTTTTCAAAGAGCGTCCTGTAGAAAATAACTCAATGTTGTTTTCTTAATTCTCACGCGGAAAACATCGACGAAATTGTGGGACTATATTCTTAAGTGGTAGCACACGCGTAGTTTGGCTGTGTAGCCTTCCCTCCATTGCCAAGAAAAGTTGTCCGCGACTATAGCGAAACAATCTTGTCAAAAAATAATTGGCTCTAGAGCGCTTGCCATACATCTTGAGAACGTAATTATTTCTACCGACAACATGGGGTCACCAATCTTCAGTTTTAATTTTTCTCTAATATTTCCCTGCAAGTATTGCAAAGCATTTATTTTCGAGGAGGAATATTAATTAAAATGGTTGCTTCATAGGAAATAAAAAATAAATTTCGTTGGTAAAACATCGCCCCTTACTCTTTTATTTACTTCTGCTTGCATTACACCGTTCCGTACCTATCCTTAAGAAAGCATTGGTTCAACATTCGTTCAGCTACCGTAAGACTTGTAGTGCCCGTGTTCTGCTTGTACAATCCAGAGAGCGGGAAGCATACGCACCAGACTGCACGTGAAGAAGGTAAGAATAAACGAGGGCTGAGATAGTTTACCACGTCGAGTAAGGCACGTTCTGCGCTCCAGTTTGCACCGTGGTAACCACGCTTCAGGAAGGGGCAACGAAACATTTGGCCATAAATCAAAGTTAGAAAACAGGCGAAGGAAAGAAAAATTTAAGCATCATTTGTCGGCCCGGCGCATTTCTTCTTTTTTTTTTTTTTTGACCCGCAGTGTTGCTTAAATGGCAACAGAAGCCGGAAGGGAGAAGCGTGCGCCAGAGTTATGGAAATCGCGCACGTGCTTCCATAAATAATAAGGACGCGCTGCCTCGGGGTCTCGTAATGTGTTTCTAGTGTTGTTTCTCTTACTATCACTATCTACAACTCTAGTTTTCCTCCGCAATCAACGCCACCGAATCTCCCATACAGGGCCGCACCGATTCCTCGTTAGGCTAACGCTCGGAAACTTGCTTTTCCTTCGGCGCATCCAGTCCCATTTCTCGCCAGACGCCAAACGTAATGCGAGATGATACACATGTGCGATGGGATGGAATGCCGGGAAAACTTAAGGACATGTGCACTGAACCAGACTGGCGACGGAGACAGCCAACGTGAAAAGTATGTTCTAGAACAACAAAAAAAAAATACAACAGAGTTTAATGTAAAGGAGGTTACTTCTACCGAGATGATTTGCCAAAATCGCTACTCTTTGGAGTTAATTTGTTACTCAATTTACTCTGTTGACCTCAGTGTTACTTAATACGTTGCTCAAGTGCCACTCCGTGCACGAGGTTAATGTGTGATCTGCTTGCCGGGACCAATGTTCTTCGCGACAATATTTCTTGCTCGGCATCCCCGAACAACCTGCGGGAGGGGTAGGTGCGCGCGGCAATTTCTATGCGAGTCAGGATTATTCAGGTATGGGCCACAGGTAAGAAAGAAACAAAGAATGAACGAGCGAGCGAAAAAAGGAAATAAATAAATAAATAAATAAATAAATAAATAAATAAATAAATAAATAAATAAATAAATAAATAACGTGTGGCTCATCCCCTCATTGGATAGAAGGGTCTGTGACCATCCACCCCTTGGGAAGTGTTTGTGCTGTGCGCCATATATAGCATTTGGTGCAAGAAATGTGCGTCCCAATTCCACATAAACTGAACTCCACAAAGTCCCCCTAACTCTACGTACTAGTGACAGTACCAGTGACTTTAGTTAACAAGTTCGCCTTTCATTTTTCATCAGTTCGCCTTTAACAGTATACGCCTTTCATTTCGTCCAAGTCTTTAGATATAGGTTATGATGTGTTAGCGTTGGTCTCTTGGACAAATCCTTCAGCCTTGGAGAGTCAATCGTCTGCCTGGTAGTTCTGCTTCAACGGAGTGGTTCGAAAGGTTAACTTACCCAAAATGCAAGAGTATCGCACGCTGATAGTCATTTTTGTACATTGCAGGTAACGCTGCAATGATCATACTGCCTTTCATCTTCGAGTTCTTTCACTTTACTACAATAAATACAGTTTGTAAAATTACTGCATAATGAATACAAATACATCGCTGCATACGTTGTTGAACACTTTTCACCATGATTCTCACTCTGAACTCCGCAAAAAAAGGCATTGTGCGCCACATAAAACTGAAGTCGGGCCCTACTGGTGCTGTGTATACCAACTGGATAGAATATCTGCGCTCCTCATTTTCGATGGAAGAGCGCACACTCGCGAAACATGCAGATCTGCACACGAGGCGCACGTGCAACGTGCGAGCCTGGTTATGTCAAGGCGTACTTTGGGCGTGTGCGACAAGCAGCTGGTATTATCGAGAAGGACGCGCGATGCCGAAGCGTACAGTGACGACAGCTGCAGCTCTGGCGAAACAAGTTTCATTATTGCTTGGTGTCATGACGCAATACAAAGCTATAGGAAAACACATGAAAACAAACGAGAACAAAATTGTGGAATCGTTGTCGTGGCACCACCTGGGTTGCTCGTCATATATCTCAATATGTCGTAAGGTGCTTCCTTGCAGAAAAGTTTATTGTGTTATAAGGAAGATGCATTTTCGATGTGTGTCTTTCTTTTTTCGGGTGTAACATGTCCGTTTCTTTTTCGTTCAGTGTTTGTTCAGTTCAGCATCTGTGTTTGGCTATTTACCGACATTTATTGACTACAACTTTAGCTGAGTCTTGTTCAATAAACATATATAGAGCAAATCAGACAACCGAATACATGATCCTTGTTTGTATGCTGTAGAGCCTTCTCTCTTTTACTCGGCTGCTCTTATTTTAAAAAAGACCGAATGCTGAAACATAATTATTTATTTCTTTCTTTCTCGTCTAGTGCCTCCGCAGCATGCCTCTCGTGTTTCGAACAGGTAATCACTTGTAATGAGCACCAAAGTCTGAATGACACCATTGCACCTAAGTAGGTTTACTATAGTTACTCTCCATGGTTCATTCAGGTTCACGAAAGGTTACAACAGAAGGAGTCACAATTGTGACGCGTAGTAGAACAACTGTGTTGCAAGGTATGCCGTATCACAGCCCTGCGATCATAACGGTACCCAGTGTTTAACTTTCGATGTTCCACTTCACTTTGAAAGAACGTAGTTGATATCACGCAAAAAAAAACAAAAGAAATAAATCGTTTTCCTGTTTGAATATCTGGTCTAAATAGTAGAACGGAACTGTGCCAATTTCAGTCTTGGCCAACATTTCTGCCTGCCATGTGTACCAAGTAAATGCAGCAGCCGTCGGAACACGCTGCCTTATCTTCTTGGGTAGATGCCATCGAAAAGAAGCTGGCGCTTGCATTTGACAGGTTCTCTCGCGCTAACGCTACCTCCTTTCGTTGTTCTAAAGGTGACACGTTTGCTTTGTCGTCAGTTCACGTCCTGATCGAACAAGCTTGCGATTGCTTTGCTTGTTTTAGTGCAAAGTGTCCCAGTCTGTTGAACGTGCTGTACGCGTTCTCCTTCCCATCATTCACCTCTGCGACCTGCATGGATGCCAACGAAAGCCAACGTTTGCGTAATCGTTTATTGCATTTACCTAAGAGGGTGAACTACAAAAAAGAACAAACGAGTGAACGTAAAGCGCGTCTCTTGCCAGTCCCGTAGCTTGTAGATTCACAAATGATTTTCTCCCGGGAACCTTGTTTAAGGCTACGTAAAGATTTCGAGGGACTGGCGGGATATATCAGGCCCCTGTAGAGCACGCCGGATAAATTTACTAGCTAGGACATTAGGAGGCAATTTGCGTGGAGACACGTTCCTACGTCGCCTCCTGTTACTGCCAGTGACAAAAGTAATTGCCTCTAGTTCTTTAAGGAAGCTGACTTCCTTTGACTTCACGAAAATTGATTATGTTGCTTCTTCTTGTGCGTATAATGCATGTTTCTTCACCATCGGCCCATGCAGACGCAGAGATAGAGGATGCTGAACTTCGTGCCATTCTTCCATCTTTGCGGTGGCAGTTCTTAGTGCGTGTATTTTGGAAAAATAAAACGCTATGGGTTGCTGTGAGTTTTGGGCAAGTTTGTGCAGCCTCAACATCTCTGGAGGGCAGAATATCCCCTCACGTAGAGAGAAGGCAGTACAACTAGAAAATGAAACGTCGTGTTTCATGAGTTTTTTTTTTTTTTGTTGTTGTTCTCTCAGTATAAGTTATATGTCGGTGTCCGGCGTCACCCCTGTTTTCGATACCTCATTTTGATACCTCATCCGCAATCAGGTTTTGCACCATGGTGTTGACCACAATTCACAATAAATGTGCACGCGCTGGTTGGTTATCAAGCACTGAAATACTAGCTGCTGTACTTTCCGGAGTGACGAGAATCAGTAATCAAAAACAAAGCAATGCTTCTAGTCTGAGTGCGAAAGATAAATAGAATAAACATCTTAGGAAGATCAATAAGCATTGAATTGAGTTGAATTGAATTGAATTGAAACGCATTGTAGTGGGCCGTAGACGTTCTTGTCCGGGCGTCGTAGTCCACTCAGTTCCCCGTCAACACTTAAGCCTTATCGCTTCTCACAAGCAAAATTTACGTTCTCTGCGTTTTTTCACATTAGTCGCCACTACTTATTGTTCGTATTCTCGACCTATCAATGTGATTCGTTGAAGATGAATTCAGTTTTCGCTATAGGGGGTCCTTCAGCCTTCGGAGGCACTTACGTAAAGATTGTGCAATATCTATTGTTCGGCCATACTCTACCATAGGATTACTGGCCTAATCTTGCGTGCGTGCCCGAGAGCACCAGTAACGAGATTTCGGTAAGGCTTTCGCAGCGTGCATTTGTACGTAAGACAGGAGGCGCCGGCTTATAGTAAAACAGCCGGAACACCGCTGCATAAGTGGCGAGGCCTTCCCGTATGCGCATAAAGGTCCTGAGTGGTCTTCCAACCCTCTTACCGTCATCCAACCAGCTTTATTACAGTAGATGTACAGATATTACTGACGAAAGGCATCACTCCCAATCGGAGACACCTTGGTCCATAGGGAATGACGTGGCTACCCCTTGTAAGCCTCCGAGCAGAACGCAAATGGCTCGCTGCAGCCAAGCAAGCTCGTCTACATCTTCGTCGCCATTGTTGACTTCGTTTGTTCGTTTGTTGTTGTTGTTGTTGTTGTTGTTGTTGTTGTTGTTGTTGTTGTTGTGGTTGCTCTTCCGAGTAAAAAAGGAAAGATCATGGCGATGGCATCAGCGTATGGGAGCATGTATTTCTCGTCAAGAAACAGACGTCTGTGCCCTAAAGAGTCTGCCTATGTTACATCGTACCATGAGATATACACTGTAATCACCATAGCGCTGCCGACGTGCCTGGTAAGCCCACATTGCGCACACCGCTGCTAAACTTGCACAGACGTTGACCTCTCTCGTCAGACACGTAGAAGTACTCGCTGATGGGCTAGTTAGTGCGCCATCTGTATAAGTAGAGACTTGGCGTCGAAGGAAAAACACACACAAGGCATGGCTGAACGCCAAAAATTTTACATGCATAATTTCCCCGCTGACTGCTTCGCATTATACTAATTTCCACATTATTTGGGTTCTGTCCGATTTATTATTGATAGCATATCAGGTGGACGGGTAGATAAGGACGGATACGGTGACATTGCTTAAGCGAAATGTTGAGGCCCGTGTGCTGTGCGATGTCAGTGCACGTTAAAGAACCTCAGGTGGTCAAAATTTCCGGAGCCCTCCACTACGGCGTCTCTCATAATCAGAGATGGTTTTTAGACGTTAACCCCACATAACAACAATATTGCTTAAGCGTGAGCTGCTTTGATGGCGAGCCCCCTGCATGCAAAATTACCCAAATTCGATTGTCGTAAGGGCCTTTAGAAAGAATTTTTTTTTTTTACGTAGGCAAGATCCGACGACCACACGTAGGTTTGTATTAATGTATAAAGTGCTAGCACCGCGCTCGACAGACGGAGGCACGTTTGTACACAACCTAGCCATATACAGGTCAGTTAAATGCATTCACACCTTTGGTTCATTTAAGGCATCTTTGAATCACTTCCAGTAACATTTTCTTCGCTTAGTTCCCACTTTCCAACATGAAGCCAGTTTTACTCCACCTAATGCGGCTTTGATTCGCACACAACAATTCTCACTTATTTCGCTTCATTCACAGTTTGTCTTACGTGTATGAACCACTTCGCCACGCCTTGTATTTTCCACGCCATCGGCTGACCGGCGTAAAATTGTTCTTCAACACGTCGCTTTGTGCGCGGACACGATCCGACAGAACCGGGCGTTATACAACTTCGCTGTTAAAATGCAAAAAGAAAATTATCTGGAAGCTGCCGTTAGGTGCAGCCTGCAAACGTGCTCGACATGTATCATGAGCCATTGCTACAAAGGAACGCGGCTGCGCACATGGCCGAATATTGCGCGGGTTTACGAGAGAAAGGGAGAGAGAGAGAGAGAGAGAGAGAGAGAGAGAGAGATGTCCCACTTTCGTTCTTTGCACACTCTCCGCTAGACGGCGTTTTGTAAGCCCCGCCGTGCCTCGAATTTCCGTTTAGGACAAGAAAGAGGATTTCGTTGCGCAGCAGCTCTGAACGCTTTGTTTAGCTATTTTTATTCGCAGGCACCATTCAACTCAGTCCGCGAAATGCGCACCCATCTTTTTTTTTCTTTGTTGTTGTTGTTTTCTTTAGCCAGCTGCGTTGCCATCCTGCGTTGTCGAAAAACGTGCATCACTGTTCGGTAGCGCTTTCTCCGTTTCCTCGAAGGTCGTGTATTCATTTTTCCATTGATCTTTGTTTATGTCCACCGGAAAACAATAACGCGGTTACCCTTAAGTGTCGCTAAGGTGAAAAAAGAATGGTGCACGACGGTCTTGTCATTTGGTTCTTCGTCTTCTTTCGCATTTTTTATTCTTTCATGACCCGCTTCAGTCGTACGGGCAGGTCCCGGTTGCCACAATGTTTCTTTCTCCTGGCTGTCGCTTGGTTATAATAGGACGATTTATATAAATACTGGCCTATAGAAGGGAAAGAAAGACTTGTCTTTCTATAGCAGCATGCACATGCTTTATTCACGTGGTTGTTGAAAGGCTGTGTGAGAAGCATAGCACAATTTTCTAGTCGCTGTGCAGGAAATTCAGGAAGTAGGGAACGTGTTTTACTTCCGATCTTTCTTCTTCTTTCCTTCTTTTACAGTCCTTTACCTTTATGTCGCAGCGCTACAAATTGCGTCTTACTTCGCTATAGTCGTCCCCCTTCTTTGCGTGGACTCTGCTGTTACGTAATAACAGAGGCACAGAAGACGGCGAAATAAATCCTGACAGAAAGATGTACACGCACACGCGTACGCGGACACAAAGGTTCTAGAGACACGAGAAGCAAGAATATTTTAGAAATGATGCTAGAGTAAGCATAAATGCGAACTCAGAGTACTACGTGCGTATTGAGAGACCTGCACGAGGTCGAAGACAATGACGTTATCAGTGTAGCGTTGAAGCTAATTATAACGGCCACAGCAACAACAACGACGACGACGACGACGACGACGACGACGACGACAACGACGACAGCTATTAGTCACGTTCGTGGGGAACACATTGCGCCTTGTTAATCCATAGTCAGTGAAATTAGGCCACCCTCTCGGAAGCAGGGGTAAGCTACAGCTGGAATGTTTAAAGTTTTGGCATATGGTAGTTTCAAATCGTCCCTCGGCCCGTGTACTGAGCGTTTCCAGGGCAAAGAGCCCCAGGTGATCGCATTTTTCGGAGCTCTTTACTACGGTATGCCTCATGATCATTTCTTAGCGACGGCACGTAAAACCGCATCGATTAGTATTAAAATCGTCACTATTCGCAATTTGTATGCATCTACTTTAGCTGTTATATGCATTAAAAATGTTTTTTCTAGTATATATATAGCTTGCGTGTAAAAAATGCCAAAAAGCAGGAACCCGAACAAATGCGATTTTTCTAAATACCAAGAGCTGCGTCAAGAGTCGTTTCGAACACATTAGGAACACACGTCGTTGCCGCAAGAATGTGAAAATTGAAATTATGCTTATTGTTTCTATATTTAGTTTTCTAGAAATGAAACATTCTTTTTGAAGGAAATTTGACGAGGTCCGTAAGATAAGAAAAGCGCTAAAATAATAAGTGATTTCTATTTTTTTTCTTGTTTGCTATTAAATAACGTCAATTAAGTTGCTTTGTGTGTACGTATTGTTTTCATATATGCTTTAGTGATTCCATAATGCAGTTACTTAAGTTTCTAATATTAAATAAGTTCTAATTTCACCCCCCTACTGAATGTTAGGTTTCTACATTCCTTAAGCTGCCCTTTGCAGGTTTTATGTACACATATACATTTGTGCTGTGAGATGGGAAAATAAATATTGAATTGAATTGAATGGAAAGCACAATGATAATCCCCCATCAAAGTTTCAAAATTTTGACGCCGAAATTCTCGTAAGGTTACTTGTGAGAGGTCAATCAGGTAAATATGTTTAAAGGACATCAGCGGTCAATAATAATTGGAAACAATGTTAAAGTAGCTTTGTTTTCTCGAAGTTTAGAGCATCCGGGCTATTAAAAAATAAACATACCGAGGAGCTTCAGAGTGCACAATCTAAGAAAGAGGACAAAGTGCTAAATTTCCGTGCTAGCTGAGGCGGAAAGAATCCCCGGGAGAAAAAGAAAGGAACCGCAGATTGCCGAGTCATTAATCCAGGACCTTGCCGATGCTGCCGAAGACAGGAACCACAATGGCGCACGCTACGCCCCGACCGCGCAGATGGCAGCAGGCAATGACCTTCTCCCGGGCTGCCTCCCTTCTTTCCAACGCAAGCGATGCCCATTGCCGTTCGGCCATCGCGCCGCCTCCATGCCCGCATTTCGACCTTCTGAAAAATGACCAGTGGTCGCCAGAAACCGCGAGCCTGGAACCCGCCAAGGACAGGCACGTATAATGTTACAGAAGGGAGATGCCGTGGTTCGAAAAAAAAATAACACGTAATGATAAGAGAAGAAAAGCTATCAATCTTCGAATCACTGCGATATACATTGTCTTTCGTTGTGACTTCGGAAAAGAGAAAAGAAATGGAAAGCCAGATAAATTTGATTTACTCGAATGTTCCTATACCCGAACTTCTGGCAGCACGTATTGCTGCACAGCGCCAACACTGAATAATTCCCCCGGCATGAGGATGACAGGAGAAATTATATTGGTTAAATATCGTTGCGATATGACGCGACATAGTAAATCAGTTTCTCCTCATTTTCTTCGTTCCAGATCTCTCACTGCTCATGACAAGCCGACGCTGGTGATGACGGAAGTGAGGCGTCGTTCGGACCACCAACTAAAAGCAAAAATGAAAGGAGCTCGGATTAAATGGTCCCTTTACAACTGCTGTATCACATTTTCTTCGCCTCTCTATCTGTGTCCTTTTTTTTTTCTTTTGACTATGCTCATGTCGCCTCACTGACGGCGTGCTGTTCACCGAAAGCTGCTGTTAACCGACAGCGTACTGTTCACCGAAAGAGGCAGGTAACAGTTACGTTCGACGAGGGTGTGACGTGCAACCGTTACAACAGCGCATTTCACGCAGTGGTAACGTTTGTTACTTATGCCTTGTTTCATTTATCTACCTCGATCAGTGAAACAAGCTTCGGGTCATATGAAGCCTAATGCTACATCAGCTTTGCGTGTACGCTCGCACATCATGATCATTTGGCTAAACCAGTCATGAAACTAATGTGTAGTTGTATAATAACGTGACTAGCTCAACGAGGCACAGAAAAACAGTGAGTACGCAGCCATTGCTTGCCGCAACAAGTACCCATGTCATGCAGTCGGAGCAAGAAAAAAGAAAACCAGTACAGTTGCCAAGGCGAATAACCTACCCTTATGTCACATCAGCTGTCATAAACTGAATGTAGGGCTCTCAGGCGTTAAGATGTACAACTCCAGTCTCTAATGATTGCAAGTACGCCTTGCAAGGTCTGTAACAGCTACCACAAGGCCGAACATGGCATAGTTCGTTTACATTTTTTTTTTCGTCTCGAGGACGTCGAGCGCAATTAGTGGGCTAGGACCCTTTAAGAATGCATTCTTCACTAGGTACTTCCAGTCTAGCAAGCATTATTCCTTGCTCGTTGTGCCTAATTAGGAAAGGATTCGAGTGACAATAAATAGAACGAGTCCCAAGTTTAGGCGGCTGCTTGGTTCTCTCTTTCATGGCGTGTGCTCCACTCAAGACAAGTTTAAAGCTTTCCTATACATGTCCCCGAAGCCTGAAGGAGCCTCGCATGCGTACGGCAAAGCGACGCGTCTCATTAGCGATGAATGTGGTCGGTCGGCCACTGGCACGCTTCCGTCCCGTAAACACCATCTAATGAGGCGCACAGACGTGCGCCTTTGTTTCAGGTTCATCCTTAGGCGTCCCATCGAAGCTCCTCGAACGCACCTGTGTTCTTCTACAAGATGCTTTTTCTGTTGTTCATTCGCGGGGTTCGATTTTCCGGACTTACCTGTTCTTTTCACCCTATCCTCGTCTCGTTACGGTACTGCCATTATAATTAGCGCGGGAACCTCAACGACATTTTCAAAGGCTCGCTAATAAGGGATTCAGTGTCTCCGCTGTAATGAAGGAATCAAGCATGATGAAGCCGCTGATTGTAAACTTCATTTCAAGCGAGCTGTCGTCGTGAATCGTACTGAATCGTGGCAGCGCCGCCGCCGTGTTGAGCCTTCCAAATGGACTGCCTGCTTTGCTCCATCGAGGACACGCATAGCTGAAAGCGTGCAGAGATAAGCAAAGCTACGAAATAAAGATATCACTCTATAAATTAAAATAAATAAAGAACACTGCAAGTTATGGCGACAGGCAGAGACGAAAGGGGAAACCGCGATAACAAATGACGTTTTCGAACAGCACATCATAATTTGGTCACGTGGACTGCCTCATACTTCAGGGGCATGTTTCGCATAATTGAAAGTGCAACACATTCGGGGGCGTGGCGGGCAAAATCGCTTCTGCGTGTCTGATGTAGCACTACTGCAGGAGAGACCAACCACCGCGTCAGCGGTGTCCGGCTGAAGCTGACAGCGTAACACTGGTTACAGGAGGCAAAAATCAGTAAAATTACTTGGTGAAAACCCCTAGGGGGATCACTGAAAGCCCTGTTTTAAAATACACTGAAGGCACCTTCACTCTCAGGGTTCGTTTAGCGCTGTTATGAACCATGGTGTTCATAGAATTTTCGGCTGACACTGTGATTACCTGAACATCAGTTGTCTACACACACTAAAATGTTTTCCTATGGTCGTAAGAATTAAAGGCATCTAAACATTCCGTGCAGTTGCGACTCCGTTTCTTCTTCAGTTCTACTTAGGCATGCGACATCTTACTCGCAGCTGAAATCTAAGCCTGCAGTACGTCATAGCATAGAGAAAAAGAGGGCCTCGAGAATTGCAGCTCCTTCCCTGAAGGATTTCATAATGAACTAGCTTATTAGCGATGCACTCCTTTGTTTGCAGTTGATGAAATCGCAAACGCGTTACGCCAGAACCATAACTAGAAATAATCCAGCATTTTAGCTCTTACTTTCGCGACGGTGCTTCAAGTTTGAACCACAAAGACACGCTTATCCGAAAAAGAGGGTGCTAGGTAAAATATCAGAAGCCAAGGACTGCGCTGAAGCAGACGCACGCAATCGACTCCCGACGTCGACGGACCTCTGCTAATTGGCTTTGCTACGTGGTCTCGCCAATCACACTGCCACTGCGCGTTAGTGACCCCTCGTACGACCCCATCCCGGCTGTCAACCGTGTGGACCGGTGCTGTCGCTTCCCCTTCACAAACGCGCAGATTACATAGCGCTAATGGGGTAGTGGGCCCCGGGAAACTGAGGAACCTCAGCTGAGAGCTCTGACCTCTCTTTGCTTGCTACCAGACAGCAGGCATGCATTGGGGAGAGCCATTTGTCACTTCTTAATGGGTTATTCCTCACAGGATCAAGTCTCGCGTTTACTCGCAGCTAGAAATGTGCGGAATTCTCCGCAGCCGCTTATTTCCATCACTGTGCACATCGTGCTCCGGCAAAGAGTGGGCGGACGTGAGCCTTAATCATTAAGAGCAGCAATTATTCACTTTCTTCTCTGCAGGAGCAGCGCACGCATAAGACGATCACGGTATAGAAGTACTCTCCAGACAATACACACGAATACATGTGTCCGTAGCAATACGCACACTCGTGTCTTTGTGGATGAACACTCGCGGCTTTGTTCGTGTTTGGTGTCCCTTCCGCGCTTCCGTTTCCATAGAAACATGTGCCGGCTGTGTCCATGAAGAAATCCACAGCTTTAAGCTTTGCATACATTGTTTGTACAAGGACATAGACCACGAGGTTCTTTCACCTTGTATGCGTCGCTTAAGTGCGGTGAATATGTGCCTGTCCAAAATAATAATGATATTAATATTACTGATAGTGCAGTTTCGAATGTCTGGCCTGAAGCTATTCACCAAACTATTCTTCGACCGCTCACGTACACCGATGCATGCGCGAACAAATCAATAGTGGCTGGTAGAAGATGGAAATATGGCAGGGAAATGTCGTCGTCTAGGCAGAGTATTACCTCGCATCCATTTTAAACGTTCAGGTCACGTGAATATTGCAGTTATCTGTGACGGTTCAAAGGCGCGTCGTCTTGGTGATTTCACAATGTGAAATGAAAGGCCTGTACAATGGGATGCACCTGGCGCTTAGTGAGACACAATTATCCTGCAATGCTCGAGAGACGACGTTACCTGGGGGCGATGCTGAGAACGGGCGAAGGCAGGGACTCTTCACAGGTTTAGGCTGTTGATTTTCCGATTTCCAAATCTAGCTAACTCCTTGTTTCTGTCTTTCGTAAGCCTATATCGCCACCGTCAAAGCACTGCTCTTACAGTACACGCATTGTACACATGCCGTGACTGTAAAAAAAAAAAAAATGACACGTTCGCTAAGCGATTCACTTTGGCAGTCTTCTCTCGTTCGAGTTCCTTGAATTGTTTTTCCTAGAACGTTGTCGACACTTTATACCAATGAGCGAAGGCACCGCTCATTGGTCACAGCAACTAAGACGTCTTAGTAGCTGTTACCATCCGCAAGTTAAGGTGTGTTTCCATGCGCCGAACTTTACCTCGAGGCCTTTTGGCAAAAATAAAGAAAAAAAAACATGAAAGTCTGCTTAAGTGACACAGTTTCGAACTCCAGAAGAGAGTCACTGAAAGCGGACGGATTAATTCAACCAATTAGAAATCTTCAACCAGTTAGAATTCAACCAATTAGACTTTATAAGCTATACTAGCCATGCTAAATACTAATATAGCTAGTGTATATCACCACGGCTTTTTATTCAGACCTAACATCAGCGACTATTACGAACGAATAATAAACGTAAAGTTAGTTTTCTGCAAAACCGCCCCTGCAGTGCTAAGGCCAGACCACTTTCTCTTCCGACGAGACAGCTTCAGCACACAAAATTATCATTGTCCGAAATTTTTAATTCTGCACAGGATTGGCTTTGGTATAATCGGATCCTTTGTTGACGCGTAGGGCATGTAATTCAGTGCTTCACGCTGATTTCCTTCTTTTTTTAAAAAAAAAATTTCATTTCCTGCCACGAAATAAAACAAGTTCAAACGTTTTATGGTTGTTGCTGCCAGGGTACGAAGACGCGCATTGTTTATAATTTTTTAGCCCTGAGCAAGTGTATAGCACTGAATTGCTGTACCCATGAGCAAGTTTATTGAGTTTAAAAAAAACACAGGCAGCAAAGGATCTGTGCCATTCGCACAGAACCATCTCACGGCGCTGAAGTCCGTCAGAGAAAATTACAGCGAAGCTCGACCCTGCAGTATCATAATCGAGACCGTTCAGACAGTGGCAAGAAGCACTTGCGAGTGAACACCTCGGTGAATTAGGTCAGAGAATACGCCACAGGGCTAATGCATGTCACAAAACAGGATGAAATAATAGGTGATGTAGAAGCAAGAGCGAAGATGGAAGAAGTCTACTTGCCGCATGACGTTCTACACAGTACTCGAATCGATAGCATGAAGAAAGCCCCACTGTAAACACAAGCGGAACTGTTGTGTCACAGAGGCAGGCGGACACCACCGGGCATTACGGCATTCATCTATTCTCTTCTTCGAGAGACATCCTGTTCTGTGAAACGCGGATTGGATGACCACCGTGAGAAGGACTGCACTTCGGGCACACAGCGCCGTACAAGAAAGATATGAGGCGAAGAGAGTGTCCAGGCGCCATCACTTCGGCCCCCGTTCGATCCCTCGGAAAATGGGAAATAATAAGCAGGGTTGAAAGAATAGAAGACACGTGGAACAGTGATTCTGTCGCTGCTTTCTAAGCACCGATGAAGGAGAACACGCTTTCTTGTCCTAGCTTTTATACGGCCCAATTTCTGCTATTGCTGCTGCTCACACGGCGCTCCTTACGTCGCCCCTGTATAAGCGGTGCCTGCTGGCCGTAAAATTTCGTGCTCCGAAAGAGTCATAAAAATGCGCGCTCTGCCACCATCACAGCGTCTTGAATACGGGACCAGACAAGTGGCTGAAGCAGATACGTGGTAGCAGTGAACGTACTCGCTCAGAAATAACGTTTTCTTCGCTTCGAACGATAGCCGAGTCTGTGTATAACGAACCTGTATAGTACTCTTACTGGAGATGAGAAAATAAGAAACGAAAGAAATAGGAACTGAGGATACTTTAATGGTACTGAGGAGAAAATAGTGGCAAAAAGTAAGTCGGCGGTTTCTCTACAAACTGACTTAATGTAATAACGTTAGAATGGCTAAACAAGAACCCTTACAGAACATTAATTTGACGGTTTGGAAAACAACCCCTTAGATGTCTAATAGCAAGAATGGGGAAGAGCTGCCGTGAACATAGAGAGAGTACCTGTTGAACATAGTTCCAGCACACTCCGTGGAAAGGTTAATAAATATGTACAAATAATCTTGTATGCATACATATTTCTTTGTTATCAAACCAATTTAATAAATAATCCATGCGGAGACTTTCAAATTATCAGCGCATACTAATTAACAAAACATTCGCCCTTCTTTATTTCGATGTGAAAAAAGTGTGTGACGCATGCTGTAATTCCTGACTTGTTCTTCGAGACTTCTCGTACCTTCCCCAAACGGTAAGGCGCGGTATGCACAAGTTCATTGCGCCGAGGTGGTCCCGCCTACATGACATGCGGCGTCTTCATCGCTGCGCTCTGACTCCGCGATGTCAACCACGACAGCTCGCAGATGCCAGGACACTAGCGGCGATGACGGCCGCGTGACTGCCGCGACCCAATGACAGACTCATATAAAGCCAAGAAATAATAAAGGCATATGCGATCGGAGCCCAATAACGCGGCAGCGAGCGACCACAGCCGGCGTGGTTCACTCTCTCTCTCTCTCTCTCTCTCTCTCTCTCTCCGAGTGCAATCAGCCTGGCACGGGAGGCGCCAGGGCCCGTCTATCGGAGTGACAGGCCATGCATTCCTTTCCTCACTTCCTCTCCCAATACCGTCAACATCGAGCCTGTACCATAGTATAGTCCTTGCTATGTAGGGCGTGAGACCAATATGCGATGCATCACCAGTGGGGCGAGTGGGAATATCTTGGCGTTTAGCCGAGTGTCCTTGGTTGGGCCCAATCGAAAAAGGAGTACGGCCCGCTTGTGCTGCTGACCGAAGATCCCCCTTTCCTTTTTTTTTTTTTTCTTGCGGGGTCTTGCTACTTTGCGTGGCGATATCGAGGAGGGTTTCTCCTCTGCGGCGTGACCCCGAGACGTACAGTGTTCCTAAGTTTGCCCAGCACACTTGCTTTCCGCCCTTTAGCGCATATATCGGAGGTTACCCCTGACACTAGCTGGTTTCGAGGCTTTACAATTCGCTATTATATATGGCCAAATATTAAGGATATGCTGGGTGAAAAGATGCAAAACGGGGATCGTCGCCATTGGTAAGCCTTGTCTGTAGTTGTACCGGAATAACCCGCTTCGAATCTATTTTGCTATTTTGTTTTTGCGCGATCTCGCATTATGGTGCCAGGTTTGTCTACGATACACGGCCTCTTTCTCAAGTTTCAAGTTTAAAGCTTGTTTTCCACGCCATGAATACAAACTGTGTGCAGGCGCTGTTTGCGGGGCAGAATATAACCATTCGGCAGATAATACTTACAAAGCAAAGTATAGTTCGGGCATATAGAAGGGAGGTCAGACCATATGAACATTTCGTAACGATGTTTCACTGATTCAAACATTTGCGGATCCTCTAAAGCTTCCCACCACGAAAAGTGTCTTATCCATTGCGATAGTTGTCACCACAGCTAGCACCATCTCTATTCTTTGAAAACGTAGTCAAGTGGCGCACGTTTCCGCATAAATGTGGGTGGAATACTGCATGCTCATCGATACAAAGTGAGTAAGCTTGTATGAATTGCGCTTGTACTTTTCTTTATGGATGAGGGACACACAGGCACTTTGCCCGCATGCATTCCGTAACGCAGCCACAGCAGCTACTTTATCGCTGTCCTGAATTTCATTTGTCTTGAGCAAAAGTGCCACGGTGCATAGCGATGACTTACCTGGCGAAACTTCCAATCGGACGAATACATTGAACCGCACCGGGAATAGCGTGAGTCTTTCGGGGATTGCCATCGGTTTGTCGCAGTCTATGCGATCGTTTCGAAATGTTTGTATATCTTGACCGGAGATGCCCTTTCAGCCTGCCCGCCTGCGATGCATTCGCCTGGGCCTCAAAGACCGGGCGACGCTTTGATTCATATGCGCATATGCTTAGGCACCAAATCGATGCCAGAAGCCAGCGTTCTGGCTCCCTTTGTCGTAATTTTATTTCGTGCAGTTTTGTTTTATCGTTCAGCGCCGTCGATGATGTTGACACTGTCGCATCTGTGCTATTTTTTCGTATACGTCAGCATTCCTAAACAGGCTCACGAATGCCTTTTCTGCAAACTGCTTATAGAACGTTCCTTCAGCCATTTTTATTTATTTATTTATTTATTTATTTATTTATTTATTTATTTATTTATTTATTTGACAGAGTGACTTCTTTAATGCGAGACGTCCTCTCATTACTGCTGCTATTAAAGTACCTGTGTATGGCTTCCTATTAGGCAGGGTTCTAAACGACGCATAGACGTATAGACATATTTTTATATTGATACCACGGGCTCTGCTTCCATCTGAATCTCAATTATTATCTGCGTTCGCCGCTACTTCCGAATGGAAAACACGCACACACACAAACACGCACGCGCACAGCCTCTGCCATTGTTCTTAGCACAACTTCCAGGATTGTATATATATCCTGTGCTGCGTTCTGTGGACGTTCCAACTTCTGAAGCCAGGACGATCCCTGGCAGAACTCTGTCTGCATAACCTGCATTCCCGCATCTCCGGCACGACATTTCTTTTTGCGGCCTACAAAGCAGCATTTCTTCTTTCGAATCAGCTGCATGGTCTGCACATGGTACAATTTTCTTGCCTTCATTTTTGAGCATCGTGCCAAAATTGTGACAAGCTAAACTTGGTCAAAAGTCACGAACAACATAGCATTCAATAGCTACGTGACTCCAACGCCGAGCAGCTACGTTGCTAATTTCGTAACGCGAAATTAGGTCACGAGGCAAGTCATTACCGATTATCGGGCGAACGATACGCAGGTACACTAAGCGCAGGTACTAGGACGGGCAAAGTAGCGGTAGAAGTCTTTGTGCTGCAGCTGGCGTGACCAGCTCATCGACGTCGTGATGTACACCGATGGCGGACACCACGTTTTGCCTGCTGTTTGCAGTACTGTCTCGGATTCTATTTCAGCCTCTCTCACAAAGCGCAGTGGAAGCTTCCGCAGGAGCCGCGCCTTGAGTAAACAACAACAATACCTAGGCACACAATGACGTGTCGATACACTATAGCAAGCCGTACGCGTAGGTTTATTTGCCGACAGGGCGTGGCATAGTTACAGCCTGGCACTTCCTAGTCCAGTACCAGTTAATGTTAGGAAGTGCAGTCATATTGCGTGACCTGCCAGAATTTTTCCATGCAGCTTTCATGCATGCATAAAGGAAAGAAAGAAAGAAAGAAAGAAAGAAAGAAAGAAAGAAAGAAAAAAGAAAGAAAGAAAGAAAGAAAGAAAGAAAGAAAGAAAGAAAGAAAGAAAGAAAGAAAGAAAGAAAGAAAGAAAGAAAGAAAGAAAGAAAGAAAGAAAGAAAGTGGAAGCCACAGTGCGTCTTTTGTAGCGATCGAATCAATGCAAACATCGAGAATTCGTGTACATCTTCAATAGCCACTCTGCGCACTTCTATAACAAGACGTAGCCTAGTTGGTGCATTTAAGCAATTTTTTTTTCGGAAATGTCCGTTGATGGCGAAAATTCCCAGACGTGATGAACATTACGCGTTCCTGTTCGGTACTTGAGCAGAAACATGATTTTTTCACTTTTGTGCGAGCAGTAGTCAACTCGGTCGTAAATGTTGCACCTTGCTCCTTATGGGTTAGCAACCGAGTGGAGTTATTGCTAATGACAATAAGAAATCATTGACAGTCATTGTGTTCTGAACATCATTAACCTCACAGGGTCGCGTGATGAACGACTGCCTGGGAACGTGATAACTGCAAGGAAATATCGATCATTCCGCCTTCTTTGAAGATACTTATTTAAAACAATCCGCTACGCGCGTAATGTTGATTGATTTGCGGGGGTTTACGTCCCAAAACCAGCTCTGATTATGAGAGACGCCGTAGTGGAAGTCTCCGGAAATTTCGACCACCTGGGTTCTTTAACGTGCACTGACGTCGCACAGCACACGGGCCTCAACATTTCGCCTCCATCGAAATGCAGCCGCCGCGGCCGGGATTCGATCCCGCGACACGCGTAATGTTACCCGAAATTTTCAACAATTCGCAAGGCGCCAGTTACGCCAATATGACTAATACGATAGTTTGAGACTTTAAACTTTGTTCTTCTTTTTCATGAGTGTTCATTTACTTTCGAAAGAAACTTTGGACACTAGTTCAAGAGGAAATCTTGTGAATCGCCTATATGAGTTTATACCGCAAAATAATAATAATAATAATAATAATAATAATAATAATAATAATAAGAAGAAGAAGAGGAAGAAGAAGAAGAAGAAGAAGAAGAAAGGGGAGGGGGAACATATCTTCCGTTGTTTTTCGTTTTCTTTCGTAGTACGCGACGTCTAACCTCACGCAATGTTCATATTGACACACCGCACAGCTCACAACGTCATGCATTGCTTGTATTCATTCATAACGCCGCAGAGAGGCCACGGAATAGTACAAGAAGCAGCCCGTGCGCATGCGCACGTCGAGGCGTTGACGGAGCGATCTACGAAATAAAAATGTAATGCCTGACTTTCACGGAGGGGAGAATTGAGAAGAGAGATGTGTACACAGATACCCTCTTGATCATTTTTTTATTATTTTCCGATACCCTGATGTACTATTTCGCTTGTCTTCTATGACGGTGCAGAAGAGGGAAAAAAACCACTCCGTTCAAACAGGCAGCGTTCGGCGTTTCCAGTGGCGTGTCCGGGCCGCTTGTCATGCGATATCGATCGCGGCAATCACGACAGGCAATGCGAGCACGCAACGCTTCGGTGAACCGAACCCCGCTCATCATCGATGACCCAAATTACCTGGGCCACGTCGCACGTCGTCAGCCATCGCTCGCCGACAACAAACATAGACGCCCTTCGTACCCCTGCGTTTGTTTGCGGGCGTGCCCCGCAAAAATACGCTCCATAAATCGATTCATCAAGTGCTTGCCGTCGGAACGTACCATATAAATGTGTAGATGGAGTAGATCTTTCACTCTAATGACATGATTTGTAAGGTTATTGGCTACAAGATAGGCTAAGCAGCGTGCTTAATCTATCATCACCCTACAAACTGGTTTTCTGTTGAAAAGATTGTCACGTGAGAGTTTTCTCGCCATGCCCAGTGACCTGTATTTTTCTGTATAATAGTCTTCCCAGCGACACTAATGGCGACACGAAAATACTTGTTTGTACACGAAGTTTCCTGCACAGGTACCGATACAATCTCGCTGTAAAAAATGTGTTTGATACCTCTGTCGTAGGAATCTGTATAACACGAAGGTGAAAGCTTCTTCACAAAGTTGTGGGAGGCATAAGCGGCAATCTGACGAATCGAGGGGCGGGAGATGGCTTGGGTACTGTGAACACGTGAACACGTTGAATCAAGACATGAGAGGCACCTCGACACGGCACAGGGATTCTCGACAGTTGTACACGACAGAAAGTTTTCGAGCGACTCACATTGCTCAGTAAACACTTAATTGCACGCGCCAGAGCCCTGCGCAAGCCTGCCATGAACGAGGATCTTCCGCAAATGATCACGCCTTGAAAGAGAAACTGAATGGGTTGTGAGCGGATCGTTTTGTGAAAACACAGCCCACTGCAACGAAAGGCCGATGATTTGCTTGTCTACGGCTGTCTTTGCAATCCTGGAGCAATGCGCGTCGCAACTAAACACACCTGACCACGCAAGACAAATTTTGCAGCGGCCCCATTAGTACTTTGCCCCTGGAATGCACCGTCACGACACCTCCACGCCCATAACTTCCTCGGCGGTCGAGGAGGTCGAGGCAGTCAAGGCGCGAACACTACCGAAGCGCTGACTGCCGGTGCGAATCAGTGCGACAATCTGCTTCGCTCTATCTATCGTTCCTAGATGGTGGTATCACCTGTAGCGAACCTAAGCGAATCAAGAGTGCAGTATAAGTGAGGTGATGTTAATTGAAGAGGAATTTTGCTTGTTAAACACCATATTTCACTGTAATTAAACGCCTTTGCTTTAACCGGACGACAATTAAATATAACTTCTAAAGGGCTATAGCGAACATATAAGGCCCATCTGTTCCTCGTATGACCGATGTTACGGTGGTGTATCGGTAGAACACCTAGCTCCTTTCGTGTAATCCCGGTTGAAGGTGGTTGCGAGTCCGTCTGGGTGGAACTTTTTCAGTATGAATGAAGTTCATTTTTTTCAAAAATCCACTTACGTCACTGATTTCTTGGTGGGCCTCAGCATAAAACACTTTCGTGTTAAAAAAGGCGAAGTTCGATCTCGAGCCAGACCAGGACAAACAATGAGTCCCAGCAGCACAAAATCTTTCTCCTTCGGTCATGTGGGACTTTCGCCTTCAACCACCATAAAGATGGACTCTGGAAAGGCTGTAGAGGTTCAGAGGTCTCGTTTTACTTCTTTAATGAGGAAGAGTGCTGGCTTGGCGGAATGCCATATCCAACCATTTGCTGTGGTTGTGTTATTTCTCTGCATTGCTCACCAATGAAAGCCGCTTGTAATTCACGCTCTTTTGCTTCACTGCATTGTTCGCGAACGAGAGGTAAAGGCAGCTTGCTGTGAGCGCCTTATTCTCGATTGCGCGGGCATTTCTTTCCAAAGCGCCGCTTGTTGCCCTACATACGCATCCCGTGACCTCAAGCATCGCATATATATAAATTATGCGAAACAATTATTCTGTTAATCTACAAATACAGTAAGGTTTGGAAGTCGAAGCGGACTTATATCGTCTTAAGCTGCCCCGTGTTAGGCCGCATAGGTTCACTCTGCTTACCAAGGTCAGAAGACATTCGTATGGCATACCAACCACTAATGGGATCAGGCACCAGAATGCTTCGTCGGTGTAATCTCTTGAGAGTGCCTCGAAACTTCTTCTTGCTTATTTTAACAACGATATTATAAAACAAAGTGGGAAATGTTGGAAGTGCACCGGCAAATACACCGTTGCTCAGCTCACGAGCAGATTGGGTAGAAGCATGAGACGACTGTGCCCTCCCATTCCCATGACGTCACAGTGGAGGCGAAGATTTTGCATGTTTGCAACTCTACATTAGAGGGTGGACGCACAGGAGCTGGAGTAGACCAATTACGTGGGCTCCCCCTATTTCGTAAGTCGTTGCCGAGTACAGAGAAAATGCGCTGGCCGAGAGGATTTGAAACCTAGAGCAGGACCACATAAAATCGCTTCCGAAAGTAGCTCTCCAATGCTTGCCTTTGGGCAGCTATAACCCATTTCCAATCCTCAAGACGGTGATTCATGCAGTATCGCTTAGCGTCAGCTGCTGATGACGCGCCTAAAGCGCCCGGAGGCGAAAAGAGAGGTCTACGATTTGAAGCGGCGATCAGGACTGCACGCGCCTACGGAGACTTCGCAAAGAAATATCCAATTACGGCACTTTTGAATGTCTGCATTTTAAACTTTCTCAGTAATCGTAAACGCCTCCAGTACTTTTGCCTCGGTGCCGTTTCAAGTATGTCGGGAACTTCCATGAAATGCTCGAGATTAAACGGCAGCATATGGAATTAGTTATAATTACGAGTAAATCCCCATTAAATATGGATCTTACCTGTGATACATTCGAGTGTAACAATACCGCAGAGCGTACCAAGTGTATTTTCCAAAACACTACGCATAAAATGAATAGATACCAGTCGGAGGCATAGAAAGGTAAACTTGAGATGAAGTCAGCGCTTCGTAAACGCTCATGTCCTGAACATTCCGTCTCAATTTCGGTGCAATAATTACATCGTATAAATCGCTGAATTGCTGCGAGCAGCGGCGATCGCGTGACTAGAATGATAGAGTTTAAAACGTGCGAACAATATTCAATAAAATAATCATAAACGTTTCATAGCATATACACGGACCGTTCGCCATTTCACGGCTGATGTACAGTCTAATTTTCTGGCACATGGGACATTCATTCATTCGTGCACGGCTAAATAAACGAGATCTTTCGTCCACGTTATCGCTGTCGCAGCCGAGCATTGATACCGACTGGTTAACAATGCGAAGAACCAGGACTTTCTGGACAAGCTGTCGTCCCAGACATACGTACATCCACATAAGAATAAATATGTGCAGAACAAGAACAATCAAAAGAGAAACATACGCTATGTGTAACAGCTGCCCCACGCACCCCCTTTTATTTTCTTTTTGTTTTGTTTTGTTGTTGAGTGAGCGACATATTGGCAGGGAGGAAACGGTGCGCCGTTCAACATCTGCACTTGTTCGAAGCTTAACCCTCATGCTGTCAGACTTGCGCAGTACAGAAATCACGAAAAAGAAGCGATGTTTATAAATGCATCTCGTTCCTCTTGAACAAGCCTGTTGTTGTCGTTGAACATTTCTTTAATGTAGTCTAGTCTGAGTTGAGACTTTTTCCGCAGCCTTTAATCGCTGGGCAAACATTTAGAAAGCACTTCGTACGCTACAGACACTCTGCAGGATCCGCACTATTAAAGCTATTGACAAGTGAGGTGAAAAAAAAAAAAGAACAACTGTAAGGGCACTTCACAAATGGCCACTTTCATTCGTTAATAGCATGTCCAACTTGATTACTGGGTTAATCAAATTCATATGAACTACGTTAGCGTCAGTCGCCTTTGTGAATACAGACCCAGACTCCTTTGTCGTTGTCCATGACAAAGCACTCTTTCAGAGGCTGTCTCCTAATTAGACATTGACGAAAAAGTGCCATCGCCGCTTTGCGGAACAACGGAGAACACTTCGTTACATCCAGTGCAGAGCAACTTCAAAATTTGTCACATTTGGCGAAAAAAAAAAATGGCTAGCATGACGTTCAACTATCGCTTCTATTATTAAAACTAGGGCATGTCGCTGACAGCATTCTAATTTGGATTCTGTGAGCGATCGAGCTGTAATAAATAGCGTCTTTATCGATAACTGGGTTTTGGGAACGGCTCTCTATTCTTTTTTGATTGACCCGATAACACGCCGCTTTTCTTTCCCAGGCACTCGATTGCCTCTTTATCTGAAGACGAGGAACACACTTCGCCTTTTTTTCCCACTCTATGCCACGACAAGCAGCAACTCAAACACACGTCGCGGTGGCGTAAGTACAACATGTGTGCTAGTAAACGCGGGTTCAAACCAGAACATAGTAGAGGCAGGCTATCTGTGCTCGAAGGCTGTCCTCTCACACACTCATGATAACGGTGTCGTGTCTGCTTCAGGAGAAGAGAGGGGTTCGTGCTCTGTATCTGGCGTTTGTCGACAGAGCCTGGAGGAACAGCAAGACGCCGGATTTCATTTCGCCAAAACAAGCACTGAACGGCCCCTGCACGGAACGTTCCGCAAACACTGGGCAGCGTGTAAACAGCTGCCCAACGTTGAGCACATAAGGGGGCTAATGTAAGCTTCTGATGCGAAGATGATAAACCAATATATCCGGAGCGAGGTTGACGATAGCAGGGCGCCGCAGGGTAGGAAGTAAAAAATAGTTAGTCGAATGTGTCCACCTGGTGTCCTGGTTTGCAGCTTTTATCCACGAGGGGAATTAATACGATATTGATGAGAACTGCGTGCCCCGAACGAAGTAGGCGCGTCTGTGCCTCTTTACGGGGAGCAACATCTTTCTTTTCTTTTGTTTGGACGAATAAATCGACCCCCCTTCACCCAAAGCGAAATTTCGTGAGTACAAGAACGATGTTAGCCTCCTTTCTGCTTATAAGCTCAGCGTGTACAGTGAACGCCATCTTGAAAGGCCCTCTTTTGGCAACGAAGCGGTGTGACATGTGTTGGATTTATCTGTATGCAATGCTGGCGCCTCTGTTCTTTTTATTATATTTCTTATTTGGCTTGGGATGAGGCTGACTTCATCAGCTCTCTTCATTCAGGCTTCTGTTGTGTTCGTTGCTTCGAATATTCTTTGAAAACAGCATCGTTGAAAGACTGCTGAATCGAAGGTAAGAAAGTTCCTGTGAATAGACAGAAAAGTGTTCTTGAGCAGTGTTGTTCGTACGTGCAGTCAGTGTTCAGTAAGAAAAGCAGATATCAGAAAACGAGGAGCTCGCGCACACGAAAATAAGACATTTGCATTTCTTTGCTTTTTACACCACCAGTTTTTCAAATGCAAAGGTGAGAAGCGATGATGTATGTGGGCCTTACATGGGCGCCTCGAAATGATGAAGTGGCCGGCATTTCATTATGAAAAAATAACGAAGTTCTCAAACATAAGTACGAGAGTAATCGTTATTTTTCCTTGGGGTCTCTTCAAGCCAGTTAAGCAATCCTAAGTGACGTGTTCGTGATGTTCTCTCGTTTCTTCATTTCTTTTTTTTTAAAGCAAATACGTAAACATAGTTCTCGCGAGAATCAACCCAGTTTCATCCTGGGCAAACCTGTTATGCTACAAGTATTTCACGTCTTTCTTTGCAATTTCTCAGGTCTTTCTTGCAAGGCTAGCGAAGCTGATAGGCACTTGCTGGTCTGGGTCATCATCATCATCATCATCATTATCATTATCATCAACTACTTCTTATTCATGATCATCATCTTCTTCTTCGTTTTGTTCTTTTTTTACTACTTGCTCAACTTCATCATATCCTTCTGGTCACGTATCGTTGTGACGTCATGCTACGTGATGTGGCATGATTTCGAGGCCATACAAGGTGATGCTAGTAGATGCAGCGTCGCTCGGTTGCTAGGCAAGGTCATTTGAAGCTAATATTTCGTGATAGGTCATTTGAAGGTCATTTGGAGCTAATGTTTCGTGAGCTTAAACAGCGAAGGCACGGGCAAACTGGCAACTGCCACCGAGACGGGCACAACACAGAGCTTAAAGTGATATCTGAGCCATACCACTACTTTTTACCGGTGGTACAAGAATACAAAAACAAAAACAAAAGAAGAACATAAGGCGTGGTGTATTGCTCAGTGACGGCGTGATAAAACGCCTCTCTAGGACAACGTATAAAGAAAACATCAAGCAGCATACAAATCAGGTAAATTTCGACTTCGCGAAATTTTGACAGACAACACACCACATACCTAGTGCATTTCGATGCCCGCGGGAGGCGCCTTTTGTTGTGCGTCTTCAACCATTTGCCGACAGGCAAAAATTCTCCGGAGAAGAAACCCTTCATCGCAATGCAGAATAAGCGCACGAAATGCAAATTCGTCACAATGATCTTCACAGGGAACAAGGAGTGCTCTATTCACATCAACATCACCCCATACGAGGACGAAAAAGCAGTTGCTTAACATGAAAAGCTTGCAAGCCACTTTGACAACTCCCACACCACATTTCTGCATGGGAATACGTTCATAGTATTCTTAAGCACCTCTCATCACAGCGCTATATTTGTAATCATATATACGCATCCATGTGTGAAGAACAAATTAAATTTTCACTGCACTTGTGGAGAATCCATTAGCAGCACAACACCCTTGTTAATAGGTACTACCAGATGACCGTAAAAGAACGCAAACGCAGGTCGCATTAGCGGTCCCCCGCACCACGAATGGACGGCTGACCGCTTTCGGGAAGCCGCGAATACGCACCGTGTGGAAACTATCTGAAACAGTTCAACACCGCTCGTGCCTTGACCAATCGTGCGTATGCGAGCGAAGCATCGCCCTCGGCGCTAATGAGCTGAGAAGCACGCCTGAGTGCGGCGCTGGTGGAAATGCGGTAATTCGGCAGCTCGTCGCCTATGCATATCTGACGGTATAGCCAGCCCAGAGAGACATTGATTACGCCCATGTCATAAAGAAAAAAAAGGAACGGCTCCTACAGGGGTTCGATGTCTATTGTAGTATGGATTTTGGATCGTTACATTACGAATACAGTGTTCTACGGTGTTCTACGCTGTTCTTCAATAGTGACACTTGCACTTCGTCCTTCCTTTTGTCCCCCAATAAAACGTGACGCGGAAAACGGAATACCATTGGGTCTATGACAACACATACGCTTATCGGTGGCACACACACACACACACACACACACACACACACACACACACACACACACACACACACACACACACACACACACATATATATATATATATATATATATATATATATATATATATAGAGAGAGGAGAGAGAGAGAGAGAGAGAGATAAGATTTCATAAGCGTCGCCCTTTTGCAAATATTACCGCGTATATATGGATTTCTTGTATAAGAATCTTCCCTTCTTCAATTTGATTTGGGCACCTAGCTGTATTGGTCCAAAAAATAATTAGCCTAAATTTGTCAATTACTGTTCAAACCTTTACTCCTGCACATCTTACAGCGTGTGCCACCATGACCGAAGCTCTTCCGCAAAATGTACACGGATATATACTTCTTGTGTATTTATAACAACCATGGACACATTTTCCGAAACACCCGGTGTATATATCGAGTGACCTGTATGATCAGTGTATAGGGGACTGCTATTGTTGCATATAAAGCAGCAAACGTAGGCAACAGCTAGGGCGCCCACTGCAGTGAAATTAACGAAACAAGCGCAATGGATCGAAAAGCCCGGCGCGCTACGTGGACGTTCTAACTAAAATGAATTCCTTTTCCTGTCATCTCATAAGGACTACACATCAAATAAAAAACTAGAAAAACGTCTCCTCTGCTTTTCTTAGCTTCATTGTCTGTTAGCACTACAAGGTGCACAGAAGGGCATACGGAACGTAATTAACTACACTTTGCGGCAATCTAAGAGACAAATACATTCAACAAAAGCGTGTTCGTAGAACTTATACAGGCTCTTGCGCCTCATACCTTACCAGTAAGTACCACAAGATTCCCAAGTACACATCGCAAATAGGCTGCGTTAAAATGTCGCCAAGAGCATATCCTCCGCAGGTTATTTCCTAATGCCTAAGGCATAATATTTTTTTTTATCAGCTAAAACTCATTAAGGGAGCGGTTTGCTTCTTCTCCTTTTCCACTTTGCAGAGGTAGTCGCGTACTTAATTGAATCGGCCCGGATTCTGCGCCTCTTTTCAACTCCGCAATGTCTGCACAAAACGGCCCATATGCTATTGCTTAACGTTCTATTTTTTCTTATTTCGAGCTACTTCTTGAGGTTACCGCCGTTTCGCTCTGAGGTTCGCTAATATCGGCTCTATTAAGGCCGACAGAGCAAAAGTGTTTCTGGTGGTGCACGGTTGACTTTTAAAGTGCTTTCAACTGCGCTTGATTGAAACGGTATTTCGCGTAGTAATGTATTTTTGTCTCACACTGGTAAAATAGGCACGTGTGCTTCGATCGAGAAACGCATTCATTAGTCTGCTTCATTCCTTTTTTATTTATTTTTTCCCTTGGCTTTTATCTTTGTGTCGGAACCTTAGGACAGAAATGAGACTTGGAGGCTGATTACGGATTGACAAGGTTTGTTGCGGAAGTATTGCACGCACGTAGATCACTGACGTATTTTAGTCCGAGTGATATAATGGATGTTAACTCAGAAGGGAGTGCGCCAAAGCATAGTCATACCAAGAAAGGAGGTAAGGACGACCTCACGTTCACAGCTGAGAGCAAACTCAGCAACACAAAGGGGTCCTGGAAAACCAAATTCCTTTGTGGTTTCCAGTTTATAACAAAAAAAAAAAAAGCTTACCTTCGGGCGCGGTAAATATTATACCACACGGAAAAGTATTGGAGAAAGGAGGGTTATTTCCTCGTGAAATGTATTTCAATTATCAGTATACGATGCTGTGATAATTTTTTCGCGCGTTAAGGCTCCTGACATCTTTTCTTTTTGGAGCTTTTTGACAATTGAAGATTGTGAATGTTTCAACTGCACTGACTCGCACCTTTTTCTCTTTCTTTTCCTCAAAAAATCGAATTCTGTCCTTAAGTACTTTTCGAAGTGTACTCATATTCGCAACATTTTCGAACTCGTACACCTACATGAAGATGCCGTGCGTTTATTTTTTTTTCTAACGCAAGGCACTCTGGCCTTTGTGGCACCGATATTGACCACTCCAGAGGCTAAAACCACTTTAACTGTTACGTCTCATCTTTGAGTTCCTTTTAGTAAGCTCTATGATATGAAAAACGCATCATATTTTAGGTCACCGGTTGCGCTAAAGCATCCCACGAAACCAGAAACGAACAAAGCATACACACTTTTGCTTCTGCGTAGGTAACTGCTAGAACTGCAAGCGGATATTTCTGCTGCGTGGCTCTTCCAGTTGCATTCAGAGCAGCCATCTGGCACCTTGTGCCACGAAAGCTGGCGGCCTTCGTATGGTCTTGATGGATAAATGAACGCGTCAGTGTCAGTACGGCTTCCGGTGGCGGATGTACATACACAGCACAGAGGATATGGGACCCCGTTCCATCAGTCTACATCAGAAGGCTCTATCCAATGTCACCGACGTGACCGCAACACCTAATATGACGCCGCGAAAAGGACTGAGGTGGCAGAAAGAAGCGAAAGTCCTCGGCCACCCGCCGTCGTGCCAGACGTTTATGCTGTTCTGGGCGGCGGAAACAGAGAATGATCTTCCTGTCCCACACCGTCAATCCGTTCGTTCTTGGGGAGGCGCTAATCTGAACGAGTGGCTTGGGACGCGTAATTATTTTCTCCGCGTTTTTACGTCACATCTTTTGGAGCTATATTCGCTCAAACAGCCGAAACCCAGCCACCGACATTAAAGAAAGTAAATGAAGTGTTTGGCAATAATGAGGTATTAAGCGCACCCGCTGAGTTTCAATTCAATGGTACCCTACTTTACGGTAATTAACTGGTGATATTTTTCATCCCCCGTTGCCTGAAATACACATGTAATAGCAAATAATCATGGAACGAAGAAGTATTCTTATACAGCAGATCTTAAAGCGAGGTATTTTATTGATCTGATTACCTGTTCGTTAACGGCACAACACATGACGTCCAGTAGACGGTATCTGCTGGAGTGAGCAGTCTTAAGCACTAATACAAGCATTCCTTTTACACAAGGTTAATCTGCCTTCAATGTTAAAGTCAAAATAGGCATGCTTGTTACCGTTATAATTTGAATTCCTTACTGTCTTTGACAACGTTTCGACCAACCATGGTATCTTCGGCCATCACCGCACATCCGAAGCCCAGAAGCAAAATGACGCCTGTCATGCAACAGAAGCAACATGGTGTGTACTCAATTTCGTGGTGTGAAACTCGCATCGCGACCGTTGTTAAAAGTGGTGTATATAGTGTCTTTACACAATTCATGGCACTACAAATACTTCAGTCATGTTGCACTTCGGCGGCCATGAGGTGGAGTACGCGTTTAGCAGTGAATGGTAGTTAGGCAAATGACATCAAGTTTATCAGTGTGGCTACGCGCAAATGACATTAAATGCTAAGTGAGGAGCCTAACACAATTTTCATTGCCTATGTCGCACTACCATAACGTGATAAACAGTACAGCATGAGAATATTATACCATGCTGGTTTGCCTTAAAAATTTTTTTGTGGATCTTGTCGCCAGTCCATTCGCATACATGTTTAATACATGCTTTCCATTCGCACTGTCATATTGTAAGTTGATATTGTGGAAGGGTGACTCGAAAAAGAAAGCAAGGAATACTGCTCGGATTAACGGGAAAAATTACTGCATTTACTGACCCTGCATGTGATTTCGAATTTCGTGCGACGGAAAAGTCTTTATTTTCTTTGTTGTCGTCATTTACGAAAAAGTTAATAAAGAACATGAACTTCTGGCTTAGGAGGTATCGGTCCAGAGAGCTCGCATTCCTCGCGCAATAGAGTGTACATATTGGAACAATGTAACTGACGTGTAACTGACGTGACCTGACGTGAAACTGACGTGAACTGACGTGTAACTGACGTGACGTGTAACTGACGTGAACAATGTAACTGACGTGTTGCGTGCGCAAAAGTTGCATTATGACGCTATAAAATTAGTTTCTCCAGTTTCGTTCGCATGTATTCATATGAGCGACGCACTTTATACTAGCCCATATTATGTCGTCACGATAGACAATGTACTAAACACTAGAATACGAAAAACACACCCAAAAATACTGAAACGAACTGCTTCTAGGCGTCCGACAGAACAAAAGAAACATTATACTTTTCGACATTAAATTGCGAATTTTTGACATTTTTGGAATGAGTCGAATGTGTTTCACAATAATCATTTTGATTAAAGCGGGTGTGAAGCAAATGTACACAAAGGCGTGTCTAGGTGGTTTTGGAAGAAAGCGGCATTGCTGGACGTTATTAGCGCATTTGGTGTTTTCATCTGCTCCGCCTTTTGTGATTTCTATGATTACTTAAGCAAGGTACTGTATTGTTATGTTATACAATGTCTAGTGATTCCTTCACATGACCACGTGCCTCTGACTGACTATGGACATTTTTGTGCCAGTGACATCCTTATTTATTTATTACAAACTTTTGCTCGAAAGTACTGCCATGTGTTTGAACTTATATCCGTATACTTTGTGAGTGTGTTTTTTTTTCGTTACTGTTCTGACGGAACCACTGTTATTGTGATTATGCCAGGATTGCTTCTCATACTGCTTCGTAACCATGCATGTTGAACGTTCACCACACGCAGGAGCCAAGGAGTAACCGGCGCCTTATTTGTGCGCCAACATCTCCTAATATCATATCAATAAAAAAAAGCGTGTCTTGAGGTGAATCAAAGTTAATGGAAGAAAAAATTTTAAAGCAGTAAGGACGAACTTTCTTCATTACTGTTCCCACGTTCAGGCAGAAGGTCGCAAGCGAACGACGGTGACTTTTGTATCTCTGTAACGCAGAACACTTTCTGTGTCTAGCGGAGAAATTCGAGAATAGACTTACGGTAAGACCAGTGCGTATTATACCGCACGCGAATATTTCTACTGCAAATGCTGCCGCATATGTCTTGCGTATTTCCTTGTAGCCTTATGCCACAAAACGGGTGGATGCTAATTTTCCTTTTCATAAACGTTACTCCATCTTGCGGGTTTCCGCACAACTCATTTACCGCATATATCTGTGCCGAAAAAAGAGACGAATAAAGAAGAAGATATAACCGTGACGAGGAAATGGGGATGCTTTCGTCTTTGGTTTCGAAGCCTTTCACAGCCGGCTTCGACATCCCTGGTCTTGCGGAAGTTGCGACTCGTCATATGACCGGTGCACGCTTTGATTAATTACGGAGACACGTCTGGATTCTTATAGAGGCTGGTATTTCCTTACCACTGTTTCCTTAAATCTGAAAAACGAAACTTCCCGATTATGCGGAAAGAAGGGTAGGGTGGGACTGCACGCTTGGCATTACTAAACCGTGGAATTTCTCCGGCTAAGCGGAGCAAGGAAAATAGGAAGTAGCAGTGATTAAAATGCACGTTAGGTTCGGGGCTTTTACTTCCGTATACCGCCTCATATTTCCGGATGTCGTAAGGAGACCTCGTCCAATAGTAGATGCTGGGAAAAAAAAATTTCGTTCGCATATGTAAGACAATATCTTGAACCATATAATTTATGAAAACGCTCCAGGGTGAAATTGAAGTTACCTAAGCGTGAGAAAGTTTAAACTATGAACAAAGCTGGGCTTTGCGCGGTGCAGTTCGTAACCACAATCGAAAAGCTGGAATACTTAACCGCCTTAAGTTTTTTATTGTCATGTGCGGAGTGACTTCAGAAGCATTGCGAAATAGAAGAGCGGCTCGCCTTACCGTCCCACAATATTTAGGGAAAGCGGCGTCACATTTCTGACCTCTTGAGACAGATTAATCTTCCGAGTGAACGGGAGTGACGTTGGGGGAGCTAAGCTGGAATAAGCATAATACGAGTCTTTAAATGTTCGGGAACCACGTAACGACTCGGTGGTTGTTTGAGGCGGTGAATGTGTCAAGTTACGCGTGATTTAAAACCGCCTCATTAGTATGGAAATGCGTCTTACCACTTGGTGCCTCTTTCTTTTCTTTTCCTTAATTTTTATCATTCCTGTGAACCTTGCAATTTGGTTATTTTGTTAATTAATGCTTTCCACATGTCTCTATCGTACATCCAGCAGAGCTAGCCCGTCGCAGAGGCCCGCGCGATAATCTTTTCTGGCGAAAGCTTTCACAGAGTATTTTTGAATTGTACCACAGGGCAAATTTTCCTTATTTCCAATGTTTCCGTTGTCCCATATAGGAGGTACATAGGAACACCGCAGCGGGTGGTAACCAAGAGGAAGCGGATAAGCTCTTTCGCACGATAACGTAGAAAAAAGAAAGAATTCAATTGCAGACTCGCTCGGGCAGCGATGAAAACGAGGAAATATTGCTGCCACTAAGACACTGGGGCTAGGGCACGTGTTGGATTTATGAAGGCGTGCGGCCGACAGCTTCCCAGCGTGAGTCCAAGGCAACGACAAGCGAGCTAAGCACGCCATGTGGCGACCAGTGCGGTTAACAAAGTAAAATAAAAGCGTTCGAAAAAACATCTAATATATCAATAAAAAAAAAAGAAAGAAGTGAAGACCGGGAAGTGAACAGGAAAACGCTGAAGAAGTGGTAAGGATAAGTGTTTTACGTGTGTACCGAAGTCGATAATTTTGATTATTTACTTTATCTACATTGTTTAGGCATTACATTGTACAATGCGGTCGTTTCGGTTCCATGTTTATTACTCTGATTTGTGTTCTCTCATTCCTTTCAGCGCATTTTTTTTTCTTGGTACATTCGTGCAGATTTGCGGTAGATATGTATTTATATTTCGTGCATGACAGTTTGTTACAGCAGGCGATGAATCGAAGGCGATCGGTTTTGGGTCAAATGGAACCAAATGTGGCCTTGTTGTGCTTATAGAAAAGGGAGTCTTCAAGCTCTCCCTAGAAGCATCCGCACTCATGCTTTGCTCCGCATTCTAAGTTAGAGACCACTTGCCGCAGAAGTCTCTGCACTATATGAAGTAAAAAATGTGGAGATTAAAGTGACGTGCCAACCAAATTATTTCGCTCGTAACTGCAAACTCCTCTGTTTGAATTGGGCCTTGTCGACTATGTTTCGTACGGTGGCTGCGCGTGAGTTAATGCTTTTACGTTCACTACTAGACGTTGAATCTACGACCTAAATCACGCGGTGTCCACAGTATATTTTTATAGACATATTTCTTTTCTTTTGAATAAACTTGTGCTCTTTTATTTCGCACCATCTGTGTCGTGTCGCACTCTCTGTGATTGTCATCTCCTGAACACAAATTCTAATCATCTCTTGTATTTCCTGCACTTCTAAACAAATTATAAATTATTTTGTTCTGTGAATGAATATAAGAGACGTGTTGATTATATATATATATATATATATATATACGTGTGTGTATGTGATTGCTGTAATCAAGTCCGTAATACCACAGAGCGAGACAAGACGTCTACGATTTCTTTCCCTAAATTTGCGAGCAAACGGTAGAAATAAACTCTCGTCCGTCGCTATGATTCCACTTGGCCTCGAAAAAGCGAGATGATAACACGTTGGCAGACCGTCGTACCACCCTGCATAAGAGTTTTTGGTACAAGCTTTGTCGCAGCGGACACCCTTTGCTAGATAAACCGGGTTTGCAGCGTGGTGTGGGAGTTTGAAGAAGTTTTTCGGGAAACTGAGCCATGCCGAGCACAAGTCTACACATTGTTTTTTCAATAGTTTCGTGCAGCACTGGGGAAGCTACAGGCCTTTTTGACACACCCGCAGGGAAAAGAAAAAAAGCATGTTAAATGTGTCCTTCCGCGCCATGTTGCCTTCTAGTTGAAGGAGCATCTCCGAACATTGACACTGCATTTCGCATCGCTAGAATCAGCGCTCCATGTTGACGTAGCCTTGGCTCTGCTGCACGGAACTAATGTAACATAGTGAAGTAGCCGTTGTCTTCTTAAGGTGCGCGTCTAGTTTGTTAAAATTGTTTCAGAAGCTTTATCGGTTTCGATCTTATTCGCAATAGTGGTGATCAATATCGGCCGTCCTTCGTAATGCAAAGTTCGTGACTGCCTTCTCCGGCGAGTTCTTTGATGGCTAAGATTGTGACACCTACCAAGGAGGTTACGAGTCTAGTCCCAATGACATACGTCAGGTCCTGCCTTACATGTACATTTTTCGTACGTCCATGGTCATTTTATGCGACAATAAAGTGCCACTGGAAATCATCCTCACCGTCGTCGTCAGCCTTCCTCATGTCCACTGATGGACGAGGGCCTCTATCAATGATCTCCACCTCGCACTGTCATGGGTGAGACTGCGGCTGATGTACAGACTAGATTGCACATTGTAGTTGGCGTCGAGATGCTTGGACACACATGACGTTGCACAGGTCATTTGGAATAAGAAAACGAGCTGAAGAGGGCCTCGATAAGTCATTAACTAAGAAAACGAACGAAAAACCACCTCCAGATACGTTCTCCGAGCTTACTGTCCTCTCTCAGGAAAACAAATGCTAGTTTACTTTCTCTTAGATTACACTGTTCCGCAGCAGGTATCATTCGTCTTGGCTGTAGCCCAATAAAAAGAAGCATTATTTTTTACCTCGTTCCATTTCGAAAAAAGTAATATGAAAAGCAGATGAGTTGTGGAGTCAGCTGAGCGAGTACGGGTCTAGCATATCCAGCATTGTAAACGTACACTTTTAAAGAAGTGAGGGAAGAAAATGGCCAACAAAATGAGAACTGTACAGCAGTAGTGTATGTTTTCGTAAGAGTGTCTCAACTCACGTGCGAGTGCAAGTGCGAAAAGCTGCTCTAGTTGAAAATGACTTCGCTCCTTTACTGCGCTGGGGTCAAGCGACGCCGACACATTGCACGTGTCAATTCTCCTCGTTAAGCTTTTCTGAGTGCGACAAGGAAAGGCCACCACGACAGGAGGGAGTCATTCTGCGTTTCCTCGGCGATTTAAACGAGTGCGCGGCATTTAAAGAAAATGCGACGGCTTCACGTCTAGCTATAGGCGAATGCATTTTAGATGCCACATCGCCATGGCAACGGAGGTGCACGACCGAACGTGGTGTGGGAGTTTGAAGAATTTTTTCAGGAAGCTGAGCCATGCCGTGTACTAGTGTACACATCGTTTTTTTTTTTTTCGGTAGTTTCGTGCAGCGTTGGGGAAGCTGCAGGCCTTATGACACACATGATACACCCGCAATGCAAAAACATGTTAAATGTGTCCTTCCGCGCCACGTTGCCTTCTAGTTGTGAGGGGTGCAGCGCAAGCGGCAGGAGCATCTCCGAACATTTTCACTGCGTTTTGCATTGCTACAATCAGCGCCCCATGTTGACGTAACCTTGGCTCTGCTGCATGGAACTAATGTGACAGAGTGCAGTCGCGGTTGATTTTTTAAGGTGCGCGTCTACCTTACTAAAATTCTTTCAGAAGCTTTATCGGTTTCGGTCTGATCGGCAATAGCAGTGATCAATATCGGTCGCCCTTCGCAATCTAAAGTTCGTGACTGCCTTCTCCGGCAAGTTATTTTAAGGCTGAGATTCTGATAACCTAGCAAGGAGGTTACGCGTCTAGTTCCAATGAGAAACGTCAGGTCCTGCCATGCATGTGCATTTTTCGTACGTCCATGGTCATTTTATGTGACAATAAAGTGCAACTGGAAATCATCCTCACCGTCGTCGTCAGCCTAACTCATGTCCACTGCTGGACGAGGGCCTCTGTCAATGATCTCCACCTCGCGCTGTCCTGGGTGAGACCGCGGTAGCTTCTCTACGAAAAGCTTCTATACTTGAAGATGAGTTCACTCCTTTACTGCACTCGGGAGTAACCGTCAGGCGACGCCGACACATTGCACGTGTCAAGTTCTCCTCGTTAAGCTTTTCTGAGTGCGACAACGAAGGGCCGCCACGACAGGAGGGAGTCATTCTGCGTTTCCTCGGCGATTTAAACGAGTGCGCGGCATTTAAAGAAAATGCGGTGGCCTCACGTCTAGCTACAGGCGAATGCATTTTAGATGCCACATCGACATGGCAACGGAGGTGCACGACCGAAGTAGAGCCTCAGGAACACGAATGGCAGAAGCGAGTAGGAGAGGGCGGCACGCGAAGCGATTGCGGAAAGACTCGAAGGAACATTGAAACGTGGTGGTCGTGAACCTGTGCGAGGTCGAGAAGCATCGCTCGTGTGGTTTCGAAAACATAGGTGTGATCTTATACGCAGCACCCATCCTCCCTTTCGTACCCTGATCCACCTTGCTTCACTTTTTTTTTTTTTTCGTTTTCTGCGTCCACGTACTTCCGCATTTACAGGGAGAACAGTCTCGCAGAAACAACGTGCCTTACGGTCGAAGGGCGTACTGCGAAGGACCTCTTTATTTCTCTCTGTACGTTTGCTGATCCTTACTCCAGAGTGCAACACGTGGTCTTTGCCCTTTCCTTCTTCGTAAACGTGCGAGCTTAACGAAAGCGTGCACGTCCAGCTCAGTGTTCTCGGCGAGCAAATATTACCGGAGATTTGTTTGTACAAGGGCCCATATTGGCGCAAAGGCCTTTGCTCGTGCTCATGTTTGTTCAGCGTCACATTGCGTCGATTTTCTTTCCCTTTATCGCTAGTGTGCTCTTGACGAGCAGAGCTTCCGGCATCCCATCATTCTTGGGTAACTGCCTGAAACACTCACTATATTCCGACAATGCAGACTTGTAAATAAACTCACGCCAATTCCCTCCAGAGGTTGATTGTCGGATAAGCTTAATATTGTCTACAACCGTTATAAAAGAGACTATGTACTTTGTTTCAGGAGAATATACTTTGTTTCAGTATTTCTGTGCGACGCTGTGGAAGCTAGAGGCCTATTCCATCAATCAGGAGAGCGAAGACAAATAAAGTGTGCCTTTCCGCGTCTTGTCTTCCGGTATCTGTGAGCACTACTGCCGAAGTGGCAGAAGAATTTTCGAACACTGGCATTACATCTCGCGTCATAAGGACCCGCACTTGATGATACCACTAACCTTGAATCTGTTGCACGGAACTATTATGGCGGAGTGCAGGAGGAAGTGCTAACTCTGGCTTTGTCTCAAAATAATCAGTGCACGTGATTCATTCCGCGTCGCCACAAAAACGGGATCGACAGCACGCACGTGTGCTTAAAGTTGATTGATAAGTGTCGTCGTTACCCAGGGAACAAGAAGTATGTATTTGCTAGTGCGGCCCTCAAACACAAAGGCACAAGCATTAGAACGTGTCGTCTCTTCCATCACTTTAATAATGGAAGTGATGAATCGTTGGCCAGCGCTGCGCGAGCATTTAATCGCTGTCACCGCTGCGTTGTATAGTCTTCGTTTCTCGGCCGGCGTCATGATAGTGCGCTGGCTTCTTCGCAGTGTTGCACCAACTAGCCGAAGTTTTATTAACTTTATTTATAGGGTTTTACATACCAAAACCACGATTTGGTTATGAGAGACACCGTAGTGGGGGGCATCGGAAATTTTGACCACCTGGGGTTCTTTAGCGTGCACTGACATCGGACAGTACACGGGTCCCACCATTTCGCGCCCATCGAAATGCAGCCACTAGGCTACGGCGGCTCCTCCCGCACGGTATTCATAGCAAATGAGCGTATCGCTCCAGAAGTTGTAATGATCGTGCTTTTGTAATGTGAACTGCGCTTCAAATGTGTCACAAGCGCTATCACAGCAACACATGTGTCGTGCTACCGTTCAGTATTCTTCCGTGAAACTTTGCTAGGTACCGTGGGAACACTTCAACGAACGACGCTTCTGACAGCCCATCAACGCACCGCATAGTGCATCTTTCTTCGACAAAACAGATGTCTGTGCTTTGAACTAACGTGAGTGCCAATGTTTCGTAGTACCATGAGCTACCATTCAGTCACCACGGTGCTGCCGACGTTCCTGGTTAGCCAAAGTGAAGCGTACTCATTATTTCGTGCTCATGCGCTTTGCACAAAGACTCTGATACTATACCTTAGCACTTGGCTGAGTGTTAAACGATTCTTCAGAGGCAATTTCCTCGCTGACTGCTTCGCATGAAATCAATTCCCTCAGTGCGTGGGATCTACAGGATTTTTTTTTTTCCTTAGCCCTTCAAACATTGTCGTGGCGGCCAGGATTAATCCCGTGACCTCAAGTCCTGTAGCGCGACCACAAACACCAAGCTACGTGACTACGTGACAAGTTTCGGCATTGATTTCGGTTGTGTTTCGGCTTTCCTATTCGTTTCCATTGCTTTATAAGCATTGTTGTGGGAATCAAAGCTTACTTCTCGTTTTTTTTTTTTTTTTCAGACCTGGCGCTATTCTATTTTCTTCCCAAAATGTGTTCAGCAAAAGAAAATGTAGATAGATGTCGACGAAATACCCGAGACAATGAATATACGAGTGTTATACTCAGATCAATGTTTAAAAGCGCATTTACATGGGTTTGCATGCCCTTATTTGGTGGTCCGAACCACAACTCCATAATTCACGCTGTTTCTTAGGCAACCTACCTATAGTGTTACCAGAGAAAGAAACGAAAGAACATACTTCTATAGTCATCACCAAAAGCTCCGACACATATAATCAATAGTCAGTTTCCCTCGCTGCAAGCAATTTTGATATGGAAAGTTCTAAGCTGATCGTAAAATGCAGCTGTGCACTTGCGAAAACGAATGCGGCTTGAACACGGCAACAACACTTCCCGGTAGTCCTCACTTACTTTGAAACATTTGTTTCTCTTCGGCGCCATCAAAGTGCCACGTTCGTTTAATGGCTTTTTCCTAAACTGAATCGAATGCATTAGAACGCGACTCCTCGCACCTTGCCCTCCAAGAAGCTCACGCAACCTGCCAATCAATATGCAGCATGAATCGTTCATGAGCTGAGCCCTGGCAAGTATTGACTTTCACGCATCAGCACCTGCAAGCGTCTAGTCGACCCATTAAAAGCACTGGGCCTGTTTATCACAAAAACAGCTTACGACAAAAAAGTTCGCAAGAGAATATGTCAGCCAATCCTGGAGCTGGACCTGTTTTTACAGAAGCCATCCGAACAATAGCAGAAAGCACCTACGAAAGAGACGTTTTGTGAATTCAGGCTCCGATGTCCAGACGCCATATCGTTCGCAACTTCTTCCCAAACTGATTGTTTATTAGTTGTCCAATCTTACCTTTGTAGCAAGACGACGGTTTTCTGCAGCATGTTGGAATTAATAGAAGTCGTAATTATGAAGAAAAGTGTTTTCTACCTTGGTGAGGGCAAGTCCCGTTGTCGAAACCTTGGTCCCTCTCTCAATACCTATTTGACTATTACACATTGCATGCGGGACGATAAGCGTTAAAAGTGACATGTAGTGATCTGTCTCATCATTCCGTCATTGTCGACAGCCTATTTTATCATGTTCACCTCAGAGCGAAGGGTTCCAAATGATCTTAAATTTAGCCTGTACTGCTCAAGCTAGTTGTACTCATGCCTGAAATTTCTTTATTTCATTACATCATCTTACCTTGTGTGACACCCGGCTACGTTTTCCTCCCTTGAATGCATCACATCCCAGCGGCTAGCCACCAGTTATCTCTCCTAGACGTAACGTGACCAGCTAATTTCTCTTAACAGTACCACGGAGGTAAGCTATAGCCATCTTTCTCCGAATCACTCTCCTGTCATCCTATTTCGTGTTACACCTATCATTTTCTTCTTCGTCACTGTCTGCGTAGTCCATATCTTCTCTTCGGGTTTCTTATTTACCCTCAGTGTTTCTGCCATTCGTGTTGGTAGTCGTAAAATACGGTGTCGCGTAAATATAGACGCTATACAAAGGCCTTTCATTAAAGGCTTTTGTACACGGTATATTTTCTGTCCGTTTAACTTGTTTTTGAACCTTACAACGTGCAGCGCTTAATAATGTTTGATAAATGACAACGGCAGGGGTTCCGCTTAACAAACCACTGAATGGAGGCATAAAATGGGTCCGACAACCTTTCCACATAAATTAAGTTAAAGAAGAAAGAGAAAGACTGCACGATTCTTTATTCATGGGACACCTGTAGAAAGGTGGTGATTGTCCGTTGGTTATTTATCCCGCGATCTGATGGTTATTAGTAGAATACAGAGCAAGCTTTTTACAGCACACTAGGTTCATTTAATGCCTGGTAATATTTTAGCCATACAACATCGCCCTCCGCCCGATTTATGGCTCGCAGTGTCGGTTATCGCTTTTGGTGCTATTGTAGCGAAAGCAGACTAAAACGCACCGGGTGGCATACACAGAATAGAAATTGCAAGAGACACGAAAATTTGTCCGTAAGTTTCAGTGCTCAACTGCAGAGTTAGGTACTTGGAAATCGCAAACGCAGTTAAACTAGCACGCTGATCCCATTAACAGCTACCTATTAGATAAAAAAGTAGAGGGATCTTGCGCAGACTGATAACGCCAGTATGCACATCTAGCAACCTCTCCGAGCAACACAAAAGTTTTCATCTTCGCGTAGCTTTTTGTCGTTGTCATGTTATTCAACTTGTTCTCTGTGCTTTTTATTCACCAAAAACACAGAAACAAATGGCTTTGTAAAATATGTTAGTAAATTTTATTTTCGTGTATGTACACATATACAAACTCACGATAACAGCCATGGTGATCGCGTACTTTTCCCATGCTTCACCGCAGGTGGTCGCCACATAGCGTAAATCTCCGGTACACAGTTCCGTAACCTCGCAGCACAGAAATAATGTGCACAGTTACTACGCATAAAAGTAGCACACCCGGCGCAGTGTGCGGTATTGGCTCCATTGCGAACAACATAAGGGCAACAGGAACCTTTATTTTTTGTCCATACTTTAGTCGCGTCATTCAGCCGTCGCTCTCTTAGGAATGTCTACCCGCTCCCTTTTAAAGTAAGGAAGCAATACTTGTAAGCAGATATCACAGTAAACCAGCAATCTTATGAGTTGATTTGCAAGTATGACGCACCGTTGTCACAGCAGCGGTGTGGCTCCTGGTGGTTAGCTGCTGCCATAAATTCATTTGCCTTTCTGGTACTACTGTTTTTTCAAAGAAACGTTGCATGAAAAAAAAGGGAGGCTGACAGACACGCTAAATAATTTTATCGTATGAATATAACGTGTACCTGAAATCGAAGACTATAATGTAAGTGACAGCGCAGGTGGCGCTGCCTACAGATCTTAATTTGCACAGCAGCACAAAAAGCATCATTGATATGCTGGACATCGTTCCACTTAGCTGATGGCGGCAAAGACGTCACCAATAATCGCCCATAAGTGCTCCCTTCGTTAAACGACAACTGAAAACGTTTCAAATATTTTGCACGAGAACAAAACCACTACAAGATATCCTCCCCTTCTCCGCGATCCATACTTCTCATGATCGCGGTTGTTTCTGAACCGCAAAACCCGTCCGCCCATCTACGCATTGCTCGATGCGTACATGTTCAGCCTTTCTGATATGAGCCTGGCTTTCTTGCCCCTGCTTTCAAGAACACCGTGAGTCCCATAACGGAGTACATGGTTATACGGTAGAAGATACCATCACTTGATGTGGTTTATAGTTTTTCGGAAAGATGAAAATCATCGACGGAAGGCGTCATATACACATCCAGGCCTCGGCAATTCCTTTTGGCAGTAGAATTCGAAACCGGTCCTCCGAGCTACCATGTCCAATAATCCTTGAGACTTCGTCCGGCGGTGCGTTGAGGCGTAACCGTACTGTTCGCTTCGTTCCGAACATATCCACCTGGGGAAGTAGAGAAGTCACCATTGTGAACCTATGCAGCATAAGAACTCAATGTGTTAGTTCAAAGATTTCAATATGCTCGAATGCAAAGCCTAACGACATGTGGGACAACTTGAGTACAAACGCTACATTATTTCAGCATCTAGCGCACAACACAATGCACTCAAAGAGGAATGTGAAAAGGAATAAGACAGGCGTTACATCTCTTTGGAAAATTATTTTCCTTCAGCAATTCAGAAATATGAATGTACATGCTTTCAATTCCCGCACGCTTCGTTGGTGTCAAATGTTGTATACGTGTGTTTCGCAACGTGGTCTTTGGCACATCATCGTCACACGAAGTGTTCCTTCGGAACCTTTGACAAGTGCTGCTATTCCATGCTGGAGTTGCCAGTAAACCAAAGAACTACGACAATAGGAGAGAAGAAAGCAAACAGTGCCCACGAAGCAGGGCCTTATATTCCACGATTCCGACTTCATCCGCTTTCTCATAAACTTGGTCTTCGTCAGTACCACATTTACCACGAGCCCTATTGTCCCTGATGAGTTACGTTAGTTAAACATGTTGCCATCTGCTGCAATGTGTAGCAGCCATTCACACAGAGTGAACGCAATGACTGGAGAATATTCGCAGTGGAGGCTAACGATGTTTTACCAGCTTCTGCACAAGTCAGTTCTTTGGTTTTCGTTTCATGGAAGGGTACATTGTAGAATCTACTTCTTAGGCTTCTGCGTGACGTACTGCGATTTCACGATCTTTGTAGTAGCCTACTATCGCGTTGCTCTCGCTGTGGGTCTCTGCAACCTAAACAACTCATTTTACTGTTTCTTACTGTGTCTTTAGAAAGACGAGTAGTGTTTTCAAGGCGGAATTTCTTAGTGAACCTGGATGAAAAAAATAAGAGAAAGCTTATTAAAAAGTGATAGCAAAAGTAGACAACTAGAAAATTTTAGGCCGACATTTTAGTTGCCTACGCAGTGGAGATAATTGTGCTTTCGCGTTAACAGCAAAGGTTACGAAGCAGCTGTTACGTAAAATCTGCAAACCAAAATTAAGACGCGTCAGTTGTAGTGGCACTTACTCGTTCAGCAGACAAGTGGTTATCAACCTCCGGCAAGACTGGTCGCATTATGCCATCCAGTACAATAATATCACGGCAGCCTGTAAGGTTATTCGTATTTGTTAGTATGAAGATTCGTTTAAAAAGCAAGTGCACTCGTTTTTAACTTACCACGCGTCATAACCTGTGCATTTCGTCCTCGTCGAACACTTTCGATTTGCTAGACACGTAGAAGAGCTGGGAACCGTCTCGACTCCTGAAATGCATGAAATAGGATACAATTCAACCAAAATGTACGGGTCTTTGCACAATTTATTGTCATTGAATATGAAGAGTAATTTTTGTGTCCCATGCTACCACCTTTATGACTGATTAGAATAGAGCTTACTACGCCCGAAATGTGAGTATACTCACAGACCCGTTGAACTCTGCGACTTCCTGGACTGAATGGCTATCTGTTCCACTGGAAGATAAAAAATAAAAGCGCTAAAAAGTAGTCACAATAACTGATAGTTCATTAACTTTTATGGTGTATGAATAGTGTGTTTTAAGAAAATGGCATTGCAAATTATGGCTTTTGTTCCTAAACACTGCTCGTAGACGCCCAATAACAAGCACTTTTGACCACACGAACTTGAAGAAGAAAAGAGTCTTCGAAAACACATAGTGCGAACTTGTAGCATTACGAGTAAATGTTCAAGCTCTTAAATAAAACCCATCACAAGAAGCGGCCATTCTCCAAAGCACCAAAGCCCGGTCGATTTGGAAGTCATGTCACCATACAACAAACATCAGTTCAGTCTACACAATGCCAGTTCGTAATTAATGGATAGAGTTATTTCACTCTAGATAACTACTTCCGGACTACTCTGCCCATCCATAAGCTTTCAAGATTTTCTCTTCTAGGGGCGAAGCTCCTCTTAGTGTAACCTTGTCCTGCGTCAGGCATAACCGCCAGTATCTCCCGGGAGGCACGCGCTCGCCCTCGGCGCGTGCCTCTCTCTCTCTCTCTCTCTCTCTCTCACTCTTCCATCAGCTGTCTTGTGAGAGAGAGAGACAGAGAGTGAAAGGCGCGCGTTGATGGAAACGCTCTTTCTTAGATGAACGCTCTACCAGCTCGCAAAGAAGGAGAACGCGCCCTCACCCGCGAGAGACAACGTTGGCGCAGGCAGCGTCTCCTAGCGAGTTTCTTGATTGAGAAATACTGACTGCTCGCGTTGGAGAACCGTTCACCGGCCACCCATATATATATATATATATATATATATATATATATATATATATATATATATATAGGCACTGGATCTTGACTTGCAATGAAGTGCCGGTGGGAGATTTCACTTGTGCATAGTTCAACCATAAGGATTCGCAGCGTGCGCGTTAACTAAATTAAACCGGAACTCGGAACGATCTACGATGAGCCTCCCGAGCTTCGCCCACTCATCATCATTCACTCCGTGGATATGCTGTATTCTGTGTTTGCTTGAGCACGCGATACCAAAGAAAGCTATAACTAATAACCAAACTGAGTGAGGTAAAAAGCATGCGTGAGATGTTTTTTAACTCACTCAGTTTGGTTGATGTAAGTCAGATGATGATGTAGGTAAACGATTATTTGCAACGTGTCAAACTTACCTGGTCTTTTCTGGGCATAAGGCACGTCGTAAACTCTGTGTGGCACCGCATAGGCTGACGACCCACGTGAAGAGCCCCCGCCGCAGTATGTAGGCTCAGCAGAGCTCAGCACTTCGCTCTTGTAACGCTCACCGCACACGCTACCTGCGAAGAATAGAAGAAATGATCATTACGAAATTCGCGCTCGTCGACAGTTTCTGATCATGCGTTGGGGGACAACGCCTCGAGAGCTCTGAAGCATGGGTACAGTATGTTCCTTCATTCACAAAGTCGCCATAAATACACTTTGGGCAAACACGGAAGCATGAAAAAAGAACACTTTAATACCTAAGTGCTTTTCATTTCTTTCACAAGATGGCCTCAGGCGCCGTTCATTTCAGCACACAAGTGTAGTTTTTCTCAGCGTTTAAAAGTGTATTGGAGCATTACCTATCTAGTCAGCGCTTGATACAAACAAGAGAGGTATAGAATAGTGGTGAAGAAAAATCAGGAACGATGTCGATGGCACGCAGAAGATTTCATTATAGAAACAACTAGCGCGCAAGAAAGAAAGATACAGTCAGCTAGCGTGTTAAACTGTAACTGAGTTTTCCACTATTGCAATGGAACGAGTAGGTGAATACTCGCCGCCAACCCCGTTTCAAATAACATACTAACAGATTGTCATTATCACCGTGTATTCCCATATGCTTCAAGAACTACAACCTCTGGCATCTCCCACGGAATCAAGCCATAGCTTACCCTGTGGAGTGCTTTGAGCGGCAGTGGCATCGTCCGAGTGCCGGCGCATCACGCACCAGAGCACCGCCAACACAACGACAAGCACCAGGACCGAGCTGCCGATGGGCAACGTCACGGTTAGGTGCCGGTAGAAGGACGCCATCTTGGCGTCCAGAAGGTGAGGCTTGTGGGAAGGCACGTCTGAAATATGATCAACATATGTAGGTTTCTTCTTAGTAACCTCGCTGGAAGAAAGAAGGAAGAAAATAGTAGAGAGGGAAAGGCAGGGAGGTTAACCAGTGTAGGACAACCGGTATGCTACCCTGCACGAGGGGAAGGGGATGGGGGAGATTGAAAGTTGGAAATTCCTAATGAGCGTTACGCCCTCGAGGTGACCCCGCACATCGTGATGCTTTAGAGCCTTGTCTTGAAGCGGAAGTATTAGCAATATAGAGCACACACTCATAGTCTAAATATATAAGTATGGTCGTACCTTAGCACATCAATGAAAATAAAATGAACTATACATTCATTTAACTCTTTGATACGAACATGACATGCTTTCGCGCTTATAAAGTAACACAAAGGGCCGAACGCCACATACCTCCATCAGGCGTAAGTGTGGCAAAGTTGACCTGAGCCGTGGTGCTGCCGGCATCGTTGTGGGCAACCATGAGCAGCACGTACCAGGATCCAGACTCTAGATCGGAGATGACCAGTGGTTCATCGTGCCTGTACGGCAGGTGGCTGGACACCAGAGTCCAGTCCGTCACGGTGCTGCGTCTGTAGTGGACGGTGAAGTGGCTAATGGGACATCCGCCGTGCCACCACGCTTCGGGGTGCAGCCAGGCGGCGCTGGAGTTGCTCGCCACCACGCGATCCGGCTGTTGGAGCACGGGGCCTGCCAGAGGCGACAGGCTTCAGAGACAAACTTGATTTGACTGCGCTTACATACGACGTCATCGTATAATACAACAACCTGTAACTTATCTAAAACTCTGTTGTCATATTTGCGACAGCAAGGCCTGAAAGTTTCTTAAGATGACATGTTCAGATATCTACAGTCCTCTTCCTGAAACATGGTACAACACTTTATCGGCGTTTGGCGCGTCTAACAGTACTAAGAACAACACAACTTTGTTCAGATAACGAAATGTTTCACCCTTCCCGACTTCTGAGTCTTTGCATTGTTACCTTCGAACTGAAAGCGGCTTAGAATATGGAACACCGGCCCTGCAAGATAACGCAAGACCGCCGCTAGCTACGCTTTGATCTTGACCAGCCTGTTTTAGATGTACATGAAGTACATGAACGCTCATGTATTTAGCTTTTATGAAGATGAGGCCTCCGCCTCCGCCACTGAGATCAAACTTGAAGTCTCAATTAAAACCGAGAAGTATCACTGCCGCTAAGCTATCTCGATGGGTACAAGCCGCACGAAAAAGATACGGTCCCATTTAGCATTTTCCTTACGCAGGCACCACAAGACCAGTTCAGCCAACAAGCCTGTCGTGACAGCACTCGTACATAAAAACTTACGGTTCCCTTCAGTGGAGGCGGTAACGACATTGCCTTCGGGTCCCCGTCCAACGTCGCTGGCTGAGCGCATGCGTAGTTGGTGCCTCGTTCCACACGCGAGACCAGACAGCGCAAAGCTGGTGCGGTCACCGCCCACCGACTGCTCCCGCCAAGAGTGCTCGTCACCTTCCTGTCTCCATGATACATAATACGCTGCGCAAGAGAAGGGCGAACAATAAAGAAAGGGCGAGGAGGTCACCTTGAACTAAAACCAGGTTAATGTATGGGCGCTGGTACGCGGGAAGTGGGCCTTGACCAATGAACAACAAGTAGGGAAGAGAGAGAAGCAGAGATCAAGCAAGCGGAACTGTAATCCTGACTGAACGATAGCTACAAATACATCTTTAAATGTTTTGCGGTTTCCTAGTGAGGAAACATTTAAGTTCTGTAGCATAAAACGCACAAGGAAATATTTCGGGGCCTTGCGGTGACACCTGCATCCCAGGTGCAGCGTGCACAGAAATAAAGAATAAAGGCATTACACATTCCTCTTGCACATACAGATCGAACAACCCCATTGAGCCCAGTATTCTCAGAAGACTGCCGAAGATGGTTTGGGAATTTTTCGTAGCTTCCTTACGAAATATCTGCAAGCTTGAGAAACCAATCATTTTCGGAGCTATTTCATGTCTTCTCTCTCCTCCACTTCCTTAAACACGTACGGGATGCTAAGCGGCAGGCTCATTAGCACTTGTATCGTGGACGTCCTCGTTGTAGCATTCTCCTCTAAGAGGGCACCTCAAGGACTACTATTCATGCGATGATCTTCGCCGGTTCTTGGTACTTTAACGTCCTGAACACAGGGCGCAGGCGGGCAGGGGGGCGAACATTTGCCATCTTGCCATTCACCGAACGTACCATAAATATGCACGAGCTCTCCGAAACATTACGCACGATGTATGAACGTCCTCGTGACTGCAACGAATTCATATCAACTTCAGCTGAACTCGCAACACCGTTCCGCGTCTGGATTATTTCTTCCTAAATGAGATGGGAAAGCAGGTCTGTGGCCCCAGCAACGCAACGCATCATCACGGCGGCAAAGAAAGCTACTTTGTCAATAATGCAACGTGCAGGCTCACTTCTGATGGGGGGATCGTCGAACGGTATGACCGGCCTCTCCCAGGCCAGCGAAATGGTCCGAGCCGATGTGCCCACGACGCGGTACGTCGGTGGTGGAGGGGGATCTGCAACATCAGAGATGCACAATCTGCTGTGGCTTACATCCCTGGTCAATGAAGACGGCAGGCCCGTATCATTCGAAGGAATAACGTTGCCCTTGTTTTGTTATCCTTTAGCACCAGATCATTCCACCAAGGCATGCATTACGTATGACAATGTCATGTTACGTATCTACTTGCATAGCCTCACGTATCAACTTTCGTGAAATAGGTAAGTAGCGGAAACTCTTCTAGCCCGCTATGTGGTCTTTGTTACTCCCGCCCTGCATTAAAAAACCGACACTGGGCTTTGCATAAATCAAGACTCCATTGTGGTACAATGCAAGTATCATCACTGTTTCCATGACGACGCGACGAATTCTTACGAGAAACAATATTTTCCCAAAACTCTATTTATATTATACTTTAACGCGTACATGACCGCAGAAATATACCCACATCCGTTGAAGTCAGATATGTAGCTACGGATGAAAAAATAAAAAATAAAAAAAGTCAATGTTGCAACCGGAGTGCAAATTCTTATGGATGAGTTATTGAACAACCTCGACAAAACATTAAAAAAAAGATGTCTTTCGAATGTGTGCTGTGATTAAATGGCAGTCATCTACGTTTTGTTACGTTTTGATTTCCTTCGACACCAACTGTTTACCTAATAACGCTTTATCTAATTTAAACTTATATTATCGAATGCAAAAGCCTCTTACATACTGAGAAACAGCCGGTACAGTTAAAGCCACGAGCAGCGCGTACAGTATCTCCGGTAAAGGTCAGCTCTCACGGAATTTGATCATTGTGATACAATTCAAGTAAAGAAGATGAGGTTGCGATACAAATGTTCGGCGGTGAAATGACGTACCAATTTCGCACAATGCTCCTCCCTTCTCGTCTCTGATCTGGGTGTTCGTTGGCTATATTGGCTCTATGGGATAGGTTTGTCGTGAACAGTGGACGAGAAGAATCGAATAAAATCGACCACAACACTGAAGCTGCCCTGTCTGCACAACTATGTCATTCAGATCGAAGATGGCATAGCTAAATATTGTAGCGAAACGTCGGGGCCGTTAATTTTAGACGCATCGGAAGGTCAGGAAGACGAAGAGGCGTGGGAGCCACTCCGCGCAGGCAAGCGATGAGTCGACACAGTGAATTGGGAGAGCACTCATTGGGGGGTTTATTTAGCTAAGACATCTTGAAGTTGGAAAACACACAGGGCAAAAATTATACAACATAGAAAATGGTATCATACCCCGTCGGCCTGCCGAAGTGGTCCCCGGTGGTTTCGAGAGTCATGGTCCCCTAGTCCGCTCTCTCAAAAAAAGGCCAGTGTCGCCGCTTAAATAGCACTTTTCAGCCTCCACGGCAACACGAACGTCTCAGAACACCACTGCCTCTCACCAATAGGAAAACGGCTTACACGGGCCAGTCAGGCAGGTCGAAGGTAACGATGCTCTACGAGCTTTTATGATCACGTGCATCCGGCTTTGCTACAAAACTAATACAAACAACACATTCCAGAAACTGGCCGCGACGCACACACGTGGTCGTCATTTTCGGTGCCCCGTCCCTGGAAGACTCCCTGCGGCGAGCGGGCTCGTTTACTCGAGCACCCGCCTACAAAAGCAGTCGGAAAAGAAAAAAGAACAAGAAAACATTCTACGCGACGTGGTCTTCGCGACAATATAAACGGTGTCCTTTTACTTAATCTCAATACTCCTTTCTGGGCTGTACTTTTCCTGCTGCCTTAAAGAGCAATAGAAAATTAGGCGAGGTACTGGCGGCGTGGCACACGTCATTTGTTCCTACTGGCAATTGAACGTGCCAAGGAAGATTCAGCTTTATTACCTACATACATAAAAAAATTTCATACGCGCTTTTTCCACAGATAACGTTCATCGAAGGCCCCAGAGCAGTTGACTGGAAGAACACACGACGTCCACTGATATAGCAGCGCGGCAGGCTTACGCAGATATTGGGTACGATGCTCAAGAACAGTAAAAGAGACGCGCATGAGGAGAAATTGCCAGCCCGGACTCCTAAGCGGACACTCTGGGGAAAGCACTTAAAGCGAGCATAGGAGCAGCCAACCGACAAACTACTAAACGCTATCCACAATCCTGAAAGAGTTCATACTTCCGTAGGCTACGCATCGCGCAAGTACACCAGCGTGCCTGAAAGCACACCAAAAACTTCTCACCGGCCGCCAGGGTGCGCACTACGTGGGTTCCTGATGGCGGTCCCGGTCCCTTGGCGTTGTAGGCCTGCACGAGAACCTCGTAGCGGGTGTCCTTGTCCAAGCCGGAGAGGACGCCCTCTCGCTCGTGCAGTGTCTGGTAGCGCAGGGGCTCTGGCGTGCCCTGCCTACGGTAGGCCACATAGTAACCGTCCACTCGTCCATCAGCGCTCCTGCTGCCGTCCGATGGGCTGGGAGAGGATGGGTGCTGGTTGCGGGGAGGGAGAGATATACGCTTTTTCGACTCCACGTGCAGCATTTCGAGAAAAAAAAAATGTCAGATGAGATACTTTGAAGCAACAAGCACTCCTTCTTAAAGGTTATTTCGTGTCGGAAAGAAAGAGCGAAAGGGCGATAACCCAGCGCAAATCGTCACGAAACACAGCGACATATCAAACCACAGAACTGATATATGAAAGAAAAAAAAAATTGTCAATCCACCCGCTTGTAGCAGGAAGCGTCAAGGAAAGCCGAAGAGATTATAGTCAAATTATAGTCAGACATCTCGGAGAAATCCGCACTGATTTTGTTCGTAGATTTGTGTTACAAAACAATTGATGACGATGGTTTTTCATTCATGCACTCTTCTCTACGTTATGAGTGGCAGCACTGTAAAGTACAGTCTAAACTGATGCATCGGCGTTCCACTTCACATTTTCCAATAGTTCTTTAAGAATACTGTCACAAGAAGGAAAACAAGTGTTTCGAATGTCAGGGCATACATCTGCACCTAAAAGGCTACGCCTAATAGGCTTCATTACGTTGTCGTATACAAGGCCTAAAAGGCGAACAAAGCAAGTAGCCACAGCGAAGTCAGCAACAGGTCCGCAGACCAACCCGTACAATTACAAGACGCCTCCGTGCTAGTACTCTGATCGGAGGTGATTGATAGCTGCGAGTATAAGGAAAACGTACCAGATCCTGCAATAATGTGTCCTTTACACACATAACTTGCTGCACTTGAAAACTATTCGTTACGTATGTTTTATTGCGGTTACTGCAACTGCCGAGAAGCTAACTTTAAAGACACGACTATTACACCACACATACATAACTAGTAGCCGGATCGGTATGCTACCATATTTAGCACAATAAAACAGCATGTACTCACTTCAAATTTTACTGCTATGCTTCTGGAGTCGATAGGCGTAAGATGGATGTTGGTCGGTGCATTGCGAGGGGCTGTAAAGATAGCGCAGTTAAACAAACCGTAACCAAGTATTCACAGAGCAAGCGACAGGAGGGGACAGAACAGAGTACAAAAAGTCAGGAACTTCTAACAGTTTATTGCTTTGGAAAGGCTTCACTTAATATACAGCAACACACTGCACACCAGCCATGCGCCACACACAATCAAATGACAGATGAACACGTGAATAACAATAATTATGCCTGTTCTTTAGCGGTGAGCGCAACAGAAGGCATACAGACACATCTATCTTTCAAAGAAAGAACTATTTCTATCCAAAAATCAAATGGCACAGCCAGTTCAACAGCAGCAACGATGACGAAGACAACAACAGCAGCAACAACAACAACAACAACAACAACAACAACAATAATAATAATAATAATAATAATAATAATAATAATAATAATAATAATAATAAAAAAAATAATAATAATAATAATAATAATAATAATAATAATAATAATAATAATAATAATAATAATAATAATAATAATAATAATACAGCTCGCACCCGGAATGCTGGATGTTCAGCACCAGTTTACAAGTAGGCTTCTTCGGCCCCTGACTTCTCTCAATACAAATGAGTCTTTACAGCAAAGTTACGTGTAGACGTCAGCACGTATAGGCACGAACACACACACACGCACGCACCCACTCACGCGCAGACATACGCGCGAGCTCACTCGTTTGCACGCATCATCAGCTCGGGAAAGCATACAATGTCGCGCATAAGCGTTTCTAGAAAATAAAAGGAACATAGCAGCTCAAAAGTAAATAAACATGAAATGTCTCGCCATATTACGTAAACGTAGAGCCATGGAAAATCGAAATATGAACGTGTTAGTACCAATTGAAACACGTTCTATCGCATCTGTTTTCGCCAGTACGCTTAAGGGCCGCATGACTTTCCTTTGCACATTTATAGTGGTGCCAAAAAATAAAAAAAATGAAAGCGATAAGGATCCTCTCCAAACATGAAGGTTTAAAAGAATTGAGTGGCGCTTTTGTGCGAAAGGTGAGGACGACGGGCACCATCTTACCACGAATCGATTAACAGCATTGAGGTATCACAAAACGAGGCACGTTTTCCTCGCGCTTCTAACATTTAACGCGGCAAGCTTTTCTATATACTATATCAATAGTTCTCCAGGCTCCAATGCTCCAATAGCGTCTTGTTTGCGGTACTAACTTTTGGATGATACTTTAACTTCGCGGTAATTTGTATTCGTTCAATGAAACCTGAAAAGGTCAGAAGCCCTCACCCCTCTCCCCCCTTCTTTTTCCCAGGTGTCACGTTAGTAGAATAGCGCAATTCGCACGTCTTCATCGCAGTAGGCAGCGGCTTTTTTTTTTAACCTCCTTCTCTATAACCGCGTAAGTACGGAGAAAAATGGTGCTTTGAATTTATCGCTTCGTGTGGGCTGCTCCACTTCATAATTTCTTGCTCGCGTTTCGTTAGTCTAAGACTATTTATACACACAAGAGACTAGCAAACAACTCTCCCTTTCCCGAATGATACCACAACCTTACAAAGTTGGCCAATAACAAAAGGAATTTCACGCGTATACAGAACTTGACAAATGTGTTTTGACTATCACTCCAGAATCGATATGTCTTTCTTTAATGTATTCAAAGAGCGGTTGCTACTTATGTGTGGTTCCAGCTACTCCACTCTCAACAAGACAGTGGGCCTCCGAAAGTTGTCAACAGTCATAAAACTAGACCAATAACGGCACGAACAAGCATGCACATACTTCTATCATTTCTAGCTTCCTAATCATATACGAGTCGTGGATAAACGAGCATCAGGTACCACCAAAAGCCGCATCACCTCTCATATATCAAAACAATAAATAAAAGGCAGAGAATAAGAAAGTCGGCGAGTAAGGTTTCCTGGAGTTGCCGGTGCGTGGAGAGTTCTATCCCACTAATATATTGTCCGGTGTCGTCTGGCACCACTTTGAATGAACAATATGCTTGAGTCATAGATCTATCTTCTTGTGCAACTCTCTGACGGGCGACTTACGTTCGTCATCGGTATGCACCTCCAGCGGCGCAGTGTAAGCGCCAGGCCCTAAGGCGTTCTCTGCTCTGACGGTGAACAGGTACGATGAAGCAGGCTCTAGTCCCCGCACGGTCACCTTGGTCTCGGTGCCGGACACCGTGACGCTGTCTTCCCACGTCCCTGTGAACAGCGGAAGTGCGTGTCAGCCCAGCAGGACGCGTTCTTTTCCCATTACTACAGGCTCGCCCCGTTCATTTCAAAATCAGAGTACCTTGCTCAGAACAACGATAAATTGAACAAATTGGGGCGCATTCATATTTTACTGCGTTATACCCTTACAAAAATTTTTAATGCGTTTTTTTAGAAAGCCTTTTGAATTTGCTCGATAGAATCCTATGGTGTTTATTTTGACGCCCTATAGAATCTTTCTATCGAGTTCCAAAAGTGATTTGGCCACCGCATTCTTATAGAAACTTTATAGATGTTTTTCTATTGAGCATGTCTATCGAGTTTCTTTTAAGATCGTGCAGAAACATTTCAATAGAGAATTTCTACCGAGTTCTTTTTGAGACTGTAAAGACAAATTTCTATAGAGATGTTCCATGGTGTTTCTTTAGGATGGCAATAGAAATCTTTCGCAATAATTTTTCGAAAAAAAAACGCTTTTTATGCCACTTGCTCGCCACATTGGGGGATGTCCTCTCGAGAGGGTACTGTACTCAACAGAAGGCGAGGTCGGGCGCTCTGCTTTTCTTAAGAAAAACCGATGGTCCTAGGTCCGGCAGTGGGATTCGAACTTGGTACCTCTCGCACTGGACGCCGATACTCTACCACTGCGCCACCGCCGCTTTTTTTTTTCTTTATTACATGGAAATGACAACTGAAGTTAAAGACCAGGATGAGAACGACTCCACACTCAAAAATCAGGCAAACACACACATGCGTCTAACAAGTGCATCCATTCAGGCGGCGACTCCTGAGCCGCATACACACTTCTTACGTAGGCTACAGTTTCTCGGTAGAATGATCTTGTCGAACGTGGGCTTTCCGCATGGCGATCACACAGTCTTGATCTCCATAGGCTGTATAAACCGAGCACTATGAACATGTCATAGGGAGGACCGGTAATCGTTTTGAACGGTAGAAACCGAATTGAGTAAGGAGTGATGTCCATGTCCTTTTTAAGAGTTCGCTGGAGAATGTCCCAAAAAAATATTGCATCCGTACAGTCAATAAAACAGTGATCAATTGTTTCTGCGCTTGGACAGAGTCGACAATTCAAGGACCACGGCACGAAGCAGCCCTTCGCGTTCAACCAGGTTTTAACGGGAAGTGTTCCCGAATGCAGTTTAAAGAAAAATGTTTTGACACCGGGAGGTATACACATTTTCGAAACCCTTCTAAGTACATTTTGATAAGGCCGACCTAAATAATGTGTCCGATACAAAGGATCTGGGAAAATTGAGTCCACCAGTGCAACAGAAATCGCTTTTCGGCTCGCGGTGAAAATATACTCTAGGCTAAATCTAACTTTCAAGAAAAGGAATGAGTCTACAACTTCCTTGAGGAAGCCCCAAGGAGCCTGTGAAGTACTTACAACATGTGATGAAACTACTATATTAGGAAGGTGCTGAACCTATCGGACCTGTAGCATTTCGCGTAAAAATGGATGATCACATTCACGAAAGAAAAAAAGTCGAGAAACAATTTGCCTAACAAAGAGATGGACTAATCCGAGGCCACCCCGTTCAAGTGGGACGAACAAATTGTCGCGCCTCATGGATTCATAACTGGAGCTCCAAATAAATGTTGCAAATACACGATGCAGTGCCTGAATGCGGAGTCGTGAGCAGTGCAGTACTTGGAGCACATACATGAGACGTGAAACTAAAAACACATTGCAAACTTCAGCACGACTAAACATTGACAAATTGCGCGCTTGCCATGAGTTTGCTTTGCTTTGTAGCCTCTTAACTTGTCCCGACCAGTGATTGTTGCTGTTTCTGTACTGTGAGAGAGGGACACCTAAATAGCGTATGTCTTTTTTCCACTCAATTCCTGCATAGTGTGACGGCATTGTGGCCCATAGTCCACACCAAAAGCCTGAACTTTTTTCAAAGTTAACACTGGCTCCAGAAGCCGCACAGAAATCTTCTGTAATTGCAAGAGCAGTTCTTACACTCATTTTATCACGACAGAAAAAGGCCACGTCATCTGCGTACGCAAGAACCCGAATCTCATATGACGGCAATTTAAACCCCTGAAAATTTTGTTCTTTGAGAATGCTCATACAAAGTGGTTCTAAATATAGGCAAAACAAAAGAGGTGACAAAGGACATCCTTGTCTCACTGAAGACAGGAGCCTAATCGGATCAGAGAGTGAACCATTCACTATTAGCCTCGTTGAGCCATTAGCATAACATAATTTGATGCCTTTCAGTAGCTGGGATCCGATATTTATATGGCTTAGTATACTAAACAGGAACGAGCAAACGCGCCACCGCCGCGTTTGCTTTCCCATGCGCAAATTTTAGTCATATGCTAGTCGATGTCAAGGTCATGAAATTAGCATATGGGAAGGAAGTGTAGTGCGAAGGGAAGGTAACCAATGGTCATTAATGGCGACAGATTGGATTCCAAGGGAAGGAAAGCGGCGCGGGAGGCGGCAGGACGCTAGCTGGTCGGATTGGATTAAAATGTTTGTGACGATAACATAGCCGCAGTTGCGACATGACCTTGTTAATTGGAGAAAAATATGGAAGACATTTTTGCCCTGCAGTGGGCGTAAATAGGTCCCTGATGAAACATCTTTTGATAAGATTGTTATATGTATTAATACGCCGTCTATAGATCCCTTATAGAGGACGTATAGAAATGCAGTCTATAGACAGGTAGCGTTAAGACTTCTAAAGGTACTCTATAAAGGTTACTTTATAGAATTTAGTAGATACATCCCTTATAGAGCGCATATGGTGAAGCAGTCTATAGAAAGAAAGCGTTAAATGTTTTAAAGACGCTCTATAAAAGTTACTTTATAGAATTCAGTACATATGACGTCAATACGCTTTCTATTGTGCGTGAAAGGACGTGTTTCTATAGAAGGTATTTTTAGACTTTCTATAGTCGTCCTATGGAAAACATTCTATAGATGGCGAGTTCCTTTTGAGTTCCTTTAGACCCTATAGGAACTCATTAGGAGTTCTAAAGGAACTCTAAATCGATTTTCGTAAGGGTAATGCTATCTAGAAAGGTTTACCCACACCCAAAAACCCGCAAGAGCAGAGACGTTGTTCTTCCGGAACCTCCAGACCGACCCATTCCTTCACGGAACACTGTTGCACTCCAGGTATCCCGGCAAGCTACCGAGGTAACTGTGCTTTCTGCTGTTAACCAATACCCTTTACCACATTGTATGACAGTGGGCGCGCAATGTAAGCACCAATCACGATACCGAACGCCGAGCAGGGAAAAGCCCCGTTGACGGGCTCAAGCTCTGAAGATCGGCAACGACTGGGAAACAGGGCCCAGCTGTCGGCATAAGCTCACAGCATCCTGAACTAGTGCCCCCCCCTCCCTCATACTTTCTTAGACGTTTGTGCCATCGGCTCTTTCACATAAATAAAGCTTATTCCTTCCTGTATATATACTGCAACACACTAACGGGAACAAAAAAGATATACTTATTACGACTCACACAGCTTGTCACACTGCGTGTTAAGGTGTTCGTGTCCATCGAGCAAGAAAATATGAACGTTTGTTCATGGAAACTGCAGAAGTCAATGCATATGCATTGAATCACTCATTTTGAGAAGAAAAACAATATTAAGTATCGATACTGACCTTCCTTATTTACCCATCGCAGAAAATACTGGGTAATGGGCATGTTTCCGTTGAAAGGCTCTGTCCAGGCGAGCCGAACGAACCTGCTGGACGCCTCGCTAACTTGTAAGCTGTCAGGTATTCCGGGCACGTCTGTAAACGATAAAGTACTAATGAGAAGCGCCATTATTGTGAAACGCGGATACAACGTTTCTTTCTGGATTAACATTTAGAAAACTTTGCTGACAGCGGGACATATCCTCATTAGTGTGTAGGTTCAGGTGCTCTTCAATAATAAGAGGTACCATCGTAAAGAAGACGTATCACCTTAGTGATGCGCTGCCATTCTGTAAAGTACAATTACGCAAACGCTGTGCAGAATTTTCATTCGTTACGTTGCTACCACGCCGATCGCTCTCATTACTGGCGTATGCTCGAGCAATAATATCGAGCAAATGATCTTCCAGAACGAAACCTCTTACGATCCCATTGCAAGTTAAGGTTCAGGAGAACGATCGCACAATTACCAAGTTAATTAGATAATGGGACTTCGTATCTGTTGAAATTACATTGACCTTGCTCGTTCGCGCCCTAATGGAAAGCCATTGTCTAGGCGTTTTGAGAGGCGGCTTACCTTGCACAATCAGGTTTATGTTGGTCGTGTCTTCCCCATAGTCGTTCGATGCGTGGCAGGTGAACAGGGCATTGTCCGACTTTTGGGTGTCCGTGATAGTGAGTGTTGATCTTGCACTACTGGCCTCAGCGTGCTCGAGCTGAGAGTATCTGCAAGTTGAATAGTTTGCTTCCTGCTCAAGAAAGCTTATGCCGCTTCACACGTTGCTTCAGAAGAGAAACTCTTGGTTGATGGCCGCTAGCCGTTAGCTTACAGCTTTGAGCAACAGCAGTGTTACTCTCTTACTTGCTTGGAAGCTTGCTAACATGATTTGTCGCTTGTATTTAAAAAAACACACACTTTTTATATTGGTATGTTATGTACAATGTACGTTAATCAACTAGATAGCGTATAGCGGATTGTCTATGGGAGAAGCAAAAGAATTCTCTAAATCAAAACAGTCGCGAGCGAACCCCCTTTCTACGTTGCCATCGCAAACTCTGGGTAAGCGAAAAAAGGCATATGACTGTCAACTTCAGCAATTTGTTCGTATCTTTTTTCCAGAACCATAAAAGAAAAGAAACTATGGTGTATGAACATTTATTAGGCCGCCAATAATGCATAGAATACCGAAATAGTCTCATTGTAAGGTTTGCAACGCGCGGCGTCACCACACGGAAAATCCTAGGATATACACTTTCAGCATAGGGGCACTAGATATTTTTCAGAAATAAGAATTTCACCCGGTTAGAAAAATTTTAGGGAAGCCACTGTTTTCAGGGAGGGGCGTAGTTCAGCAACACCTCTAAAGAAAGATCAATGTGCTGATGCAACAAGATGATGAGCATGTTGCATTTCTGCTACGTATGGCCACTCTTTCATCCCCTCTTGACAGTTCTGGGGGTAAGCGACGTCCTCACGTCACGTGCAATTATGCAGCATATGGTTACGGGCTGATGTCGCACAATAGATTCATTAGCTCGTCCGCTTCCTCCTTGTCTGTAGAATGAGTGGCCCATAGTAATGTTTACCCTTTACAACTTTATATTCGCAAGTAGCATTTTCCCAGCGTGTCCTTGGGAGTGTAAGTCCACGTGTAATAAACGCCACGTCTCTCCTCTTATTACTACCTGTGATCACCAATGGCCGCGATCGGTACGCCATCTTTGAGCCACCAGAAGCGCATGGGAGTGTCGCCAGTCGGCTCACACTGGAGGTGTACCGTGCTTGACCGCTTGGCCGATGTTGTAGACTCCTTGGGTGAAAGCCGGGGGCTGCCTGCGTTCCGACGGCGACAAAGAAAAAAGAAGCAATGAGCGGCGCTATAAATGCAGAGTAGCCTGAGCTCATAAAAACTCACGAATAATGCAATCTTTCTCTTTTTCCAGCATTCATACAATCGTAAGAATTTGAAACCATGAAAGTCACAGCATTCGTGGAGACCTTGCGTGACTTGCCGTTTGATTTTGACCCAAAATGGCCAGAAATAGGGACAATAATATGACTATATGGGTGATGATTTTCGGATAATCAGGCATTTAGCTGACATTCTTTCCGAAGTAAATCAAACCTTAGAGGGCTTCGTATCGGCTACTATTTCCACGCCAGCGGAATTTACAGCGCTCAGAACGCCTCTTAGTTTTGTGTACTTTAGTGCACTTTTGTATATTCTTTTTATTTTCGTGAGGATTCCTCTGCGTTCAAATGCCGCCATTACAGGTATTACGGTGCAGGACGGGTTACAAGAGAGATCTCCAAAGACGTGTACCTGCGATCAAATACAGCCATGTCCGCTTCTAGGAGTATATTTTGTGCCGGTGCGTATCCCGCCCAACAGACAGATGTGCACCCAATGTGCTCGTGTTCGCCCTTATTCTTGGTTACTGCTTGCTTATTACTGATCTTGCGCTCTAGTTCCCACACTAAGTTCCCTCCCAGATACGAATGCGCAGGGAAAGATAAGCCCGACGAACGGGCAATAGATAAGGACAATTAATGTGTACAGTTCCTTGTCGACGCCCTCGCGTAAACCACAATCGAAGGGTACAGGCATGACGCACATTGAGGAGAAAGTTTAGGCTAAAGCCACTTCTACAGTAAGGACTCGCATCGACCGATAGTGAAAATGGATATGGCCTTAATAAAGGCCATCGCCAAATGACAAGTGGTCCATAAGTACGAAAAACTTTGAGAGTATTTCCGCCCCGAAAGTGCAAGAAAAAGCGACACATAACGCGTTTCTCTCACTCACTGCGCACGGTGAGGCGAACCACCTTGGACAGCTCGGCGCCCACGCCGTTGGAGGCCTCGCACAGGTACAGGCCAGCGTCGTCCGTCTCCAGACTGCGCACGCTCAGAGATCCGTTGACTAGCACGTGCACTCGGGAGGTGCTGACCAGTGCGCGATAAGGGCCGCTATCCCTTCCTGCGATCGCAGATTGCACAGATGCTCAGCGCGGCTTACCCTTAAATCAAAGGTGGATGCATAGAGCACGTGCACAATTATCGTCTCGGCAAGCGTACTTACAATCTCGCCGAAGTGCACCAGATCAATTGCGTTTGGTAGCGCCGGCACATTTCTACGCAGCTGCTTAGTACCTTTAGCCAGTGCTCACAGCTAAAGCCCCAACCAAAATAAGAGCCGCCCAGTTGAGTGTTTTCTTTAATTGTCGATCGCACTTGTGTACACGCATCGTGTGATTGCCGGAAAGCAGCCTATAGGAAACAGGTATGTGGTGCTTCGTAAATTCAACTGAAGTAAATGTCAACTGAGCCCTCGATAGTTTTGGCTAACTAGGTCGAAAATAACGACTGCCAAAAACGCTAACGCACTTTTGCCTGCATGTTCGTCTTCTTTCTTTGGCGCAAGTCCATAACTAAAGATCACTTGGTTAGTGACATAGTGCGGCCCTGAAACACACAAACACTGGAAAAACGCATTGAAGACGGGACGGATGCTTTTTTCTTTCTTTTTTTTCGCTTTGTGTGTTTTTCTATAGTCCGCGTGTGCTTCCGAGCTGCAGTATGTTGCTCAGAAGATACAAACTTGGCCAGCAGCACGCCACATACCTGTTAGGTCTCGCCCAAGCGAGAGCAGAAAGAAAAACGACAGCTCTCTTTGAGGTTCAGAATGAGACTAATTTTATTGAAAATCCCTTCCATGCGTGAGGCAGCGCACGGCCGTGGCGCGCGTGGTAGAAGGCCGTGGAGAGTGTGAACAGCCAGCCCTATCTTCTCCCTCGACAGAGGGGGCCGAGTGTTACACCGGTAACCGAAGTACAAAGGAACACGTGTGGGGGCCGTAAAGTGCTGTGCTTTCATACCTCTTGGAACAAAAGCTCCGGTGTCGGCGACCTTCACATATCCCTCTTGTCACTCACTAGCCTTTGTGAGAACATTTCCGTATAAGATAAGGCTCCATCTTAATCTTCCTGTCAAAGACTACGCCTCTGTTTGGTCACTTTTAGGCGTCTTCACTTAATGGAAAATCTTGTGAAGTCGCGTCTAATATACACGTTTTCTGTGATGTACACTTGACCTTGGGTCTACACAAAGCCTAAAGAGCGCCTACCGGCAAAACCCGTTACAAGCCTCTTTTTTTAAAGCAGGAGTAGCCGGGCACAGGCATAAATAAAACAAGGACGCCTCCTCCACCCCTTCCTCCTACAAGACGTCGACAAAAAGCAGCTCTCATTGCATATGACCATCGATCACTTAGGTTAAGGAAACTCCTAGGCCCATGGCCGACGAGACCCTTGCAAAAATACGCTTTAAAAGCACTCACAACCTCTCTTGAAGACGGTGGCTTTGCTGACCATTACTAAGGCATCTATTTTTGTTTTTATTTTGCCTTGCTATCGGTATGCACACGTGACGTTTGATTAGGTTGCGTGGATTGATATACCGATATCCTGTGGGTCACCCGCATGACGCGCGTGCCAACCACTGACTGTGGACGCTCTCGCGCGCGCCTACATTGCTAGTCCTCATTAGTCCCTTTCCTCAAGAGTGTCGCTATGTCCGTGAATTATTGTACCGTCTGTCTTTATGTACATGTGTGTGTATGTGTGAGTGGTGTATTTTTGTATGTGCATGTATATGTACGTAGGTCTGTTGTCATTGTCGTTGTCGTCGTTGTTCTTGTGGAGCTACTATCATAGTGACAATGCTGGGTACCTTCTCATACTGAACCGTGCATATCGAACGAACATTCCACACAAGAATCAAGGAGTAGCCGGCGCCCTCTTTGTGCGTCAGCAAACACATATGCAACACGTTAACCAGCTTCACTGTGGCGAGTTGCACGTGCTTTTATTTATTTATGTCCGTGTTCTGTTCTCTCATTTTCATTCATTCTTACAAATTTTCTTCAAGCTCCAAGTGCAACCTGGTAAAGCCTATTACATCCATTAATGCTTCTTTCCCGATTTAGAGACGTCAATATGCGGTAAAACATGTCGGCCGTACTATGGCGAGCTTTCGAAATTAAAACATGCACGGATAAATAAAAACAACACCCCACGCACACTCTATACTGCCAATTTAAAAGAAAGTTGTTTGGGTTTCCGAGTTTGATATGTAGTCCATTATCTCGGATAATTGTACCGAGTGATGCCACGACTGGTAAGGCTGCTGCGGCGCTCATAATATATCACTCGCCAGAACAAAAAAGAAGAAAGACACAATTTCAACATTAGCAAAAAAAAAAAAAGACAAAGCAAAACTGTGTAAATGCCGCTAAGGAAATTGCAGCCATCCGTCTTGCTAAGGCCTCATGGGGGCGACAGGCAGCTGCGAACGATGGCTTCTAACACAAGCAGCACGCTACCATACCTGTACGGTCTCGCCCCAGCGCGAGCAGGAAAAAAAAAAAAAAACGACAGCTCTCTTTGAGGTTCAGAATTGAGACTAGTTTTATTGAAATGCCATGCATGTGAGTCGGCGGCGCACGGCCGTGGCGCGTGGGTAGAAGGCCGTGGAGAGCGTGAACAGCCGTCCTTTCTATCTATCCTCGACAGAGGGGCCGAGTGTTGCACCGGTAACCGAAGTACAAAGGAACACGCGTGGGGGCCGTAGAGTGCTGTGCTTTCATACCTCTTGGAACAAAGGCTTCGGCGTCGGCGACCTCCACAAAATCCTTCTTGTCACTCACTAGCCTTTGTGAGAACATTTCCGTATAAGATAAGGCTACATCTTTATCTTCCTGTCAAGGACTACGCCTCTATTTGGTCACTCTTAGGCGTCTTCACTTAATGGAAAATCTTGTGAAGTCGCATCTAATATACGTGTTTTCTGAAATGTACATTTGACCTCGGGTCTATACAAAGCCCAAAGAGCGCCTACCGGCACCATCCGTTACAAGTCTACTTCTTCAAAATAGACGTAGCTGGGCACAGGCATAAATAAAACAGAGACGCCTACCCCGCCCCTTCCTCCTACAAGACGTCGACAAAAAGCAGTTCTCATTGCATTTGACCATCGATCACTTAGGTTAAGGAAACTCCTAGGCTTATGGCCGACGAGACCCTTGCAAAAATACGCTTTGACAGCACTAAAAACCTTTCTTGAAGACAGTGGCTTTGCTGAGCATTACTAACGCATTTATTTTTGTTTTTATTTTGTCTTGCTATCGGTATGCACAGGTTACTTTTGATCAGGTTGCGTGGATTGATATACTTACATCCTGCGGGTCACCTGCATGACGTACGTGCCAACCACTGACTGTGGGCGTTCTCGTACGCCTACATTGCTAGCTCCTCATTCGTCCCTTTCCTCAAGAGTCTCGCTATGTCTGTGAATTTGTATAACTGTACCATCTGTCTGTATGTGTATGAGCGTGCGTGTATGTGCGCGTGTTTGTGTATGTGTGTGTGGGGGGGGGGGCGTTTGTGTATGTGCATGTATGTGTACGTATGCGTGCTGTCGTTGTCGTCGTTGTTGTTGTGGAACTACTATTATTGTGACAACGCTGGATACCTTCTCATACTGAACCGCGCATAACGAACGTTCATCCCACACATGAATCAAGGAGTAGCCGGCGCCCTCTTTGTGCGTCAACAAACACATATGCAACACATTAACCACCGTCACTCTGGCGAGTTGACGTGCTTTATTTATTTATGTCCGTGTTCTGTTCTCTCATTTTCATTCACTCTTACAAATTTTCTTCAAGCTCCAAGTGCAACCCGGCAAAGCCTATTACATCCATTAATGCTTCTTTCACGATTTAAAGACGTCAATATGCGGTAAAACATGTCGGCCGTACTATGGCGAGCTTTCGAAAATAAAACATGCACGGATAAATAAAAACAACACCCCACGCACACTCTATACTGCCAATTTAAAAGAAAGTTTGTTTGGGTTTTCCGAGTTTGATATGTAGTCCATTATCTCGGATAATTGTACCGAGTGATGCCACGACTGGTAAGGCTGCTGCGGCGCTCATAATATATCACTCGCCAGAACAAAAAAGAAGAAAGACACAATTTCAACATTAGCAAAAAAAAAAAGACAAAGCAAAACTGTATAAATGCCGCTACGGAAATTGCAGCCATCCGTCTTGCTAAGCCTCAATGGGGGCGACATGCAGCTGCGAACGATGGCTTCTAACAACAGGGAGGCGGGAAGCCATTAAAATGCGCTACGCGAAAAAGAACGAAAACTAATCTAAACTCAAGGAAAAGAGCGAAATGCGTCCTTATTATTCGGCAGGTAGTTTGCGTGTCGAACGCAGACACGGTGCGTGAAGCATTCGTGAGTCTATAGTGCTCCTATACACACCATGCAAATAGATATAAAGGCCAGTTTATTAAAGTAAAAAAAAAATGAAGGAAGAAGGGCGGAACAGGTAGGCTGCAACGCTTGTGCGTTGAAGCTAATGACAAAGCTTCGGTTGTTTTTTATAGTATTCTCCTTCCGTAAAGGATGTTTTGCATTGGTCTCATGCATGGTAACAGCTAAAGATCCTTATTAAGAAACTCGGCAACGTCGCCCGCCATTTGTCGTAGTGTGATGGTGTTTTTTTTTTCTTGCTTTTGTGATTCACTTTTTTTTTCCCTTACAACACTAAAAGCGAGGCTACGCTCCCGAGAGACGCCGGCAAACACACTATACGTTCGTCGTCTTTGTAAACACGCTTCCGCCTAAGCTTCCCCTGTGTGCCGCCTTATATTCCCTGCTATCCTTTTCCTCTTTTCTTCTTACTTCCGTGAAACGCACGCCTATTCTTCATGCTTCACCTTCCGTTATTCATTTCTCGAATTCAATTTTATCAGCGTTGCGCGTCGTCTTCCGAAATCAAATTCGGGCGGCCCGCGTGCGCTGCGTGGGAGATGCAGAATTTATGTCGGCATATGTCCTTAAGAGCAAATCGATGCGCGGGAGTGTAACAGCTGTGACTCGGGGGGGCAGCCATTCCTCCCACGTTTTATTCCCGCACCGTCACGGCCACGTCCCTCCTCCATCTTTTCTTTCCCTCGTCTGCTGCTTTTTCGTCTGCTCGCTTTCGTCTGCTATATATATACATTTTTTTTTTGTCTGCCGCGATTGTGCGCCCCTAGCTTCTGTGTTTACCGAGCGTTGAAATTCCACTGTCGTCCCGTCCGACCTGTACCCTTCTTCCCCCCTTTTCTTTTCTCCCTTTTCTTTTCTCCGAGTTTCAATCTATTTTTTTTCTTTTTGTACTTTTCTCGTCCCACTTGCGTACCTTGCCGTGGTTGTTCCTAGGTTCCGGACTTCCGATTCTCGTAATGGCGCCTGATCTTTTTTTTTCTCTCTCTTTCTCCTGGTTTTACTAGTCACGTCGACACGCCTGACTTCTCCCAGATTTCGTCGATTACACACATTTGTCCGCACTCTTCTCTTCTTTCCTCTCTCTCTCTCTCTAGTCCGATCTTCGCAAATCGCGTACGCTCCCGTGTTTTCCTTTTGCTTTAGTGTCATTGTTTTAAAGCGGAGCCTGTGCCCGTTGTTTCCACGCTAACGCTGTCTGATCAGGCACGCACAAGATTCTTTTGTTTTGTCGTCAAAGTGAAAAAGAAAAGAAAAAAGGGGTGCAGGTAGGGGAGGGGCAGCATCAGGACATGTTCCCACTGACGTGTCAGAGACGACGCACAAATTGTGCAGTACAGCAGTCGAATATAAGGGCGCCCTGTCTTATTCTTGGTGTGCTCTGATTTTTTTTCTATGTGAACGAGTGACAGTGGTGTAACTATGTACCCCTCAAAGAGCGTTGCTTGAAAAGAATATTTAAAAAAACATAGAAATGATGACTTAGAAATCCGAACGTGGAAAAAGTGCGCGCGGAACCTGAACGATGTCTATTTGCGAGGACCGTTGCAGTTAAGTAGAAAAGTGAGAAAAACATGCAAGACAAAAAAAGAAAAACGTGAGATTTTTCCCAAACCAACGTGTTTGCTTACTCCTCCACGCGTATTTTGAATAATAAGCACCCTGTGAGCAGGTGGTCCTCATGTTTTGACGGGCAGGGTGGATTCCCGAAAAAAAAATATGGCTTTCTATAGACGTAGGTGGCTCGTTCACGTTGAAATGGCCTCCGATCCACGTTTGCATAGGCTATACCTTCTACCTTATTTCTTTTTTTTTTAACGAAGAAGCAGGAGAAGATAGCACACACATTCTGTGCTTGAGGACGACCATGATTGCAGGGCACTTTCAGTCCAGTTTTTCTGTGGCTTATGTCGCGCCCATCGCCTGTCAGTGCAAGACAGCAATTCCACCGCGTGTATGCTTGCGTTATATATATTGTAGTCTTGTGTAGTACTTTTTTTCTTTTCTTTGTGCGCGCTATGTTTCCTTGAAGTGGTCTTGTGGAGCACGTTTCCATTCATTGGCGACGGAGGATGGGGAGGAAGGGAGACTGGATGACATCGTGGCATGAGTGAAATTTCAAGAAAAGTTATTTGCCAGTACAAGTGTTATTAAAAGAAGGTGTTGCCACACTGAAACATGTGACTTTTTTTGTGTGTGTTATAACGGGTCAGAACGACTTTTTTTCACACCAATTTCTTTTATCTTATGACCAAACCTGTTTCTCACGTGCGTCTTTTGCTTAGTATTTATTTCTTTTTTCACTCTTAAACAAGTACAGTGTGACAAGCGTACTTATATCAGTTCGAAATTTCCAATATATACTTAAACTGCACAAGAATGAACCATGCCGAAAATGGAATGGTGTTCTTTGTATTCACTTCTGTGCATTCTACAAAGGATGCTAATGGCCGCGTTATATTAAGCAGCGGTTGCTCTTAGCGTGTACGAAGCAAATATATGAATCACGTGCCGGTATTTCTTGTTACTGATATAAGAGGTCTCGTTAAACACTTGGGGACTCTCCGCTTCCGAAAACAAGGCGAATTTGGGTCGTATAGTGGGCAGGAATGCGAAGAGTGTGCTGCTCTGGTTGTGTCATTTGTGTTCCTTTTTCTTTTCTTATCTGTTTCAACAACGGAGCTGTTTAAGCTTGCGGTAGGGCCGTAGGTCGTAGACAAGTTTGGTTGGCGGAACCAAGCGCGCGCGCCCGCCATATATACCTGGGAGAGCTCGCTGCCACTTAGCCCGAAGAAGAATTTTGAGTTTTCTTTTTCACCGTGATGCAGTATACGTAAAATACCACCTAAAACTAAGATTCTCTGGTATAGGCCAATCCCCCGATGTGGGTATGTGCCCTTTATGATTGATTTGTGGGATTTAAGGTCCCGAAACAAGCTGTGATTATGAGAGACGCCGTAGTGGAGGTCTCCGGAAATTTCGACCGCCTGGGGTTCTTTAACGTGCACTGACATCGCACAGCACACGGGCCTCAACATTTCGCCTCCATCGAAATGCAGCCGCCGCGGCCGGAATTCGATCCCGCGACCCTCGGATCTGCAGCCGAGTAGCATAGCCACTAGACCACCGTGGCGGGGAGTGCGCCAATTATGAATTCCCGTCATCATCATCACGGTCAGCTAGAGAGGTGGCCGCACATCGCCTTGCTACGCGACAATGAAGAGAATCAGACTCGGGCCTGCGAGTGCTGGAACGCTTTCGAAGACGGGACAAGAAGGCCGCAGCTGAAGCCGACGACAGGCGTTTGACCCGTGAGTGCTTAGAAGTAGAGTTTGGCCGTACTTGTGAGTACGGCCAAACTCTACTTCTAAGAACTCACGGGTGTGTGATCGCTTACGGTTGAACTCGAACTTTACTACGATCACTAGCGCAAAAGGTGACGATAGGCGCGAATTGGCCTGCGCCGTATTGGACGACGCATTTCCCGCTGGAGCTAGCGTACACGACGTAAAGCTAGGCAAGGCGTGTAGATGTCTAATGAGTGGAAAGATAGCGCAGATAGCGAATACGTGAACCCATCGAAGTCGCCACCTTTAACAAGGTTGAACGACATTGCAGAACGGATGATTGCCGCATGTTTACCCGTCATGATTATACGAAGACTTGTGCACGCGTCAGCGGCACGGCAGCCAAGATATGCATGGAAACTCGAGTTAAGCTTACAGAAGTAATGTATGCCTTGAGAATCAAGTTAAGTATAGAGAAGAGAACATAAGCCATGAAAGTAAAGTTAAGACTAGAAAATGCCATGAGAGTCAAGTTAATCCTAGAGGAGGCAGATTAAGCCTAGATAAAACCACCGCTAAGGAACGCCGCCCAGGTCCGCTGTTTCTTGAGGCTTGGCACCACTAGTGCGGAGCTGGCGGAATTTTGTTCTTTCTCTCTCACGTCTGGTCGATGTTACAATAGCTATTTATGAACAAAAAAACAAAAAAAACTGGCCGAGTTTCACACGCATCCCAAAGGTATTTTTGTCATCCTCTAACCTCTATCGCAAACTATATGCGGAGCACCGGGATTGGTTGAAACATTTTTACGAACAGTTATACCATAAGAGTTATCACTCCTGTTGTCGCACTTACAAATAACCATTTTTATTAAATATGTGCGGATGGTCTTTTTTGATTCTTTGTTCTGTCTCAGTTTAATGACTGACAACGCGAAAACTGAGGAGATAAGCACTTTCGTCGTTGCCCGTCGGCTTCCGCAGGCATCCCTTACCAATGAGCTCATCTTTCTGTCGTTCTTCCTTCAAACATCGCTACCGGTTGTCTTAGATTGTAATGAACCAAAGACGATAAACTTGTCAAATTGTTTCTTAAAGTACATTTAAGGACTCTGTACAAGAGCAGAGAAATGTGTTACGGCACGTAGCTTACTACAAGTCCGTATAATAGCTTCTCTAAATTTACATTTATCAGAGGGAGATGTCAAACATGTCGAAAAGCCACACCTACTTACCCGATGCCTTCTTCCAGCGTATGTGCGGTGGTGGTTCCCCGTCAGCCTGACAGTCGACGACCACCGAGTGACCAGTGACTGCCACTACGTCCCTGGGCTCGGACCGCCAGCTAGGGGCAACTGCACGACAGTATCGCCATTGTTGCGTTAGGCATTGCTATCGATTTGATTGATTTATTTATTGATCGATTGCACTGTGTTAGTGCCATTGAGTTTGAGCACTATAGCTTCGGTTTTCTCTACTGATAGACATTAAAAATTACCTTTCGACGGAAATGTTCTACCGCTGTATGTGTAATTTGTAATAGCTTGCTCTTCTTTTCTTGACAGACGCATACAGGGTGACACTAGAGGAGAGTTAGTGAACTGCAAATTGCCATGCCTGGCGGGAAGTTATTTAAGTTATATATTCAGTCTCATACACTAACAAATTCTTGCCCTAGTCCAGCTAAATCATTCTCACAAACATTTTGCATCGCACAAAAACAGGCTGTGATAAGGAATATCTCGCCAGAACCTATTACCTCGATGTTAGTTCTGTATATAAAACGAGTTCAAGGACGTGATACGACGATGCGCTTTGGTTCAAGAGAGAGGTTCCAAGTGCCCACCTTTGACCCTGAGCACGGCGCTGTAAGTTGCCGTCGCCCAGGCATTGGAGGCGCGACACGTGTAGTTGCCGTTGTCCTGCGAAGACAGGGATTCCAGCGATAGCGTGGACACGAACCCGTCCTGGCGAACGGGTCGCAGAAGAGGCGCTCCATCCTTCAGCCACTCGATGACGATGGGTTTCTCGCCGGCATGCACGAAGCAGCTCAGACCAGCGCGCATCCCTTCCTGAACGTCGTCGAGCCAACGGAACGGCGTGATCTGAGGACCAGCTGCGCCAGAACACCAAAAGGTGGAAGAGAATTGGAAGACACTTGAGTTTCACATTTATTTATTTATTTATTTATTTATTTATTTATTTATTTATTTATTTATTTATTTATTTGATACTGTGAACCTAATAACAGGCCCATACAGGAGTGAACAGTCAATGCACAGATCAATTTCACAACGTAAAAAGAGAACAATAGTTATCTCGCTACTTCAACACAGTTTTACGCGACAATGCTATCTACACAACTCAAAGGGAACAGCATATAATTTCAATTTTACATGGCACAGTGTTACATTTACACGAATTCCAGAATGACATTTAAAAAGAATGTCGACTATTGCAATGTCAAGGGTTACAAAAAGAAATTGCTCGATTTTAGCGGTAAACGCCTCCATGATTCAGCATTCATGCAAGCGTGTGGCAGAATGTTCCATTTTTCTATGGTAGACGGGAAGAAAGAATACTTGTATGCGCAGCGTGTTATATATGGCCTGATACACTTTCTATGATTAAGCCCTAGAGAACATAGATAGGGTCCTTTGAGGTAATCGTTCTTATTAACAGCAAGATCATCGTGATATAACAAGTGCAACGTGATAGCGCGAGCGCGCTACGTTTTTATTTATTCACAAAATACATAGACCCCCCCCCCCCCCCCTGTAACCTAGCGATTGTCATCTGACCCTTTGTTTACTGTATAAGGCGTCGGGTTGGAATGGCGCAGCTAGGCGAAAAGTTCAAATATCGCTTTTCTATGTTTTTTGCATCGCTGCACGTGCAAGAATATTTTTTTCTTCAGAAGCAGGCATTCGCGTTACCGCAGAGCAGACTTATATAAAATCTACCGATTAAAAATGCCTTTGCTGTTCGTTGACCGTAATGATACCAATATGAATCAACTTCTATACACGCAACTATTTTGATGCCGTTCGCTAGACGAGAGAGATTTCAGAGGCTGTTGCAACCACTTCAGTCTGCTCGCGGCCGCCATTATTCGAGCAATAATCTGCCGTGCTAACCGCTTGGCCGGGCTAGTGTGTAAAAAAAAAAAGAGAGCGATAGCGCTGCGGTCGATCAGAAGCTACAGCAAAAATTGGGTGAGTTAGTGTTGTTCTTTTTTTTTTTAATATTTCAAGTAGCGCGAAAAAAAAAGAAATAAGGAGAGAGAAAAGGGCGACCTTCCAGTATATTTCTTCTCCCCCCCCCCCTTTTTTTTTTATCGTATCGATTATTTCTTTTCAAGTAGGAGTCGAGCAACTAAAGTTACCAAAACTGGTTCTCAAAGCTTACTTCTGACATTGACTCGAATTTGTTGCTGAACTGCGGTCCCGTCCACGTTCTCCACGATGCAGGTGTACTCTCCTTGTTCCTTGGCCTTTGTGAGAGTCTCCAGCAGCAGCGTCCCGTTGGAAAATACAGTCTGCCTCTGGTTTACCGGCAGCTCACTTCCATCTGCGAAGCCAATAAGGAATTCAACCGGTGATAATCGATAATTAGAACACAACGCGAGCTGTGCTACGCGAGGGCCGGCTGTCTCCCCATGTTCTTGGGTATTTTTTATGTGTGACCCTGGGTAATGATGATGGCCAGTGCCAGTAACAGCCATGGCGGAAAATGCCGCTCATTAGTTTTTCGCACGTGGTAAATGCGAGGTGGCAGCTGACGAATGAACTCACGCATAAAAAAAGGCATCAAACCTGCCAGGGTCGAGAATCTCGCTATGCAATGAACAAAAGGAGAAATACCTATCGATGTGGCCTGTTTTTGTTACACACAAACATATAAAGCCAACTTGATATGCTAATTCATTAATTATCAAATGTCGACAGCGCCTTCATAGGCAGCAGTCAGATTTTTATACCCACAAGTGGTTACACAAACAAAAAACAAACAAACAACACGCGATCTATGTGTCAATGTGAATAAAGATTAGTGTGTTCGTGAGAATGTTCGCTTTGTGTTCGTGTCTTTCCTTCCGTGTTTCGTCTTAATGTTGTGGCGCCGTTTCACAATAATGAATGCGTGTCAACCTGACCAATTATCGATGCTGCTTAGCAGATGATCAAATTTCATTTCTTCCTATTAAATCCGATTTTTTTTAAAGTGCTTATCCGGTTACCACATGGTTCCCACCACTTTATAGCAGCGAGCATAAGGAAACGACAGTTTGCTGTGAAATTCATAATACAGTCTGTTCCGCCAATACAGCGGTAAACAAAGCTCAGGGAAAAGGATCACTGCGTATAAGCTTGCGCAGTCGCTGAAAACAAGAAAGCAAACCTTAAAAAAAAAATTCACAGCATATCCACGGGGTGAATGATGATGAGTGGGCGAAGCTCCGGAGTGAATCACCGGTAAACCGTTAATCTTCCGTGTAATTCGCCCAGTCGATCATCATGTAAAGACGTGAGAAACACTCTATTCGAACGCTGGGATCTCGCGTTTAAGGGGACGCTAGCACAAACGCGTTAGAAACATGCAGTACACTCTAGTAAGGGGGGAGAGGCCACAGCGTCTTACGCAGCCCCTTACACAGGCCGGAACGCGCACCGCGTTTGCCGACGCCATCACATGACTGCTGAAAGAGTATAAGGCGGAGAGGCCACAGCGTCTTACACCAGCTTCTTACACGCGCCGTAACGCGCTAGCACAAACCCATCATCATCGTTAGAAACGGACAGTCTTTCGCTCTCTCTCTCTCTCTCTTTCTGTCTCTCTCACACAAGACAGCAGATGGAAGAGTGAGAGAGCTCGCGCGCCGGGAGGAACGCGCCGAGGGGAGGGGGGGGGGGGGGGGGGTTCGTTAGGAAGGAAGAGACGCTAATTTCTGTCTCCCATACTGGGCTCGTTTGCTTTCCTCGTGAAACATTACGTATATACGTAGATGTTTCAAACATGTTTACACTATGCTTCCGCTACTCCTGCAGCAATATTGCTACGAAGCGACCATAAGCCTTGGGTATGGCACATACCAAGGCTGATGGGCCTTGGTATGGCCTTGGTATGTGCCACCTTGGTATGTGCCTTGGTATGTGCCAGAGGGAACTGGCTGATGGGCGGACAGTCCGCCCACCAGCCAGTCCCGTCTTCGTCTTATTCTCCATACATGGTAAGTGCCATACCCAAGGACTATGGCCGCTTCGTAGCAATATTATGCGTACCTTTGAACCAGCTGATCTTGTCGTACGGGTATCCACCAAACGGGCACTGCAGCGCCACGGAGTGGCCTTCCAGCGCCGTGGCATTGTACGCCGGCCGAGTGAATAGCGGACCGCGCACGTTCAGCCGAAACACGTGTGCAGCACGTCCCGCAACGTTACTCGCCACACACTCGTAGTGTCCCGGAGTCGGACGTCTCCACCGACGTCCAGTTGAGGAAGCTCAAAGCGTCGCCCGTGGCCGAGTCGCTAGTCGACCACAGGCGCAACCGCGGGCCGCCTCTAGACACGGGCCACGCACCGTCCAGCGTCCAAGTGATGGAGGGCGCCGGGTCACCCGACGCCCTGCACCCTAGGCTAGCGGGAGACTTGGGGCTCAGGATTCCCGAAGTGCCGTAGGTTCGTTCCATGCGTGGAGCCCTCTCTGAAAGGGTGCGTGTTCGACAATCCGTTATTCGCGAAGCCGCACCAGGTGTACTTGCAAACATGCACTGTTTCGGGAATGATTTGCCGTTTTGAGAGTCGCCTATGCAAATCTCGTTTACGCCTGCGTATGCTATGCATAGCGGTCGAAATATGTACGCGGAAGATAAATATGACGCCAACTGTTTTTTTACTTAAGTTAAACGCTTCTTCGTTTACGTACACTCAGGCATGCTCAGTTGGTATGACAGTCTTGGAAGTAAAACGAACACTTAAAAGCAAACACTTCGAAGAAAGAAAGAAAGAAAGAAAGAAAGAAAGAAAGAAAGAAAGAAAGAAAGAAAGAAAGAAAGAAAGAAAGAAAGAAAGAAAGAAAGAAAGAAAGAAAGAAAGAAAGAAATGCTGGGAGGTTAACCAGAGAAGTGCCCGGTTGCACCAATGTACGTAGAGTTCAAGTAACGATAAAATGAGTTCCCCCGAGCGAAGGTAAAAGGAAACAGTCGCCCCCATGATCTAACCATCCACCGCCGCATACCGAAAGCGATGCTCACCCCCTACGACGAGCTCCGCCGTGGCCTGCGCAGCCCTGCGTCCGTCCCTGGAAGCAGCGAAACACTGCAGCATGCCGCCCTGGTGCCGGCCCACAGATTCTACTCGCACGAACCCTCGCTCGAGCCGCTGGAATCCCAGTGGAAGCGGGGACCCGTTCAGGCGCCACTCGAGCGACGCTTCTTCGTTGCTTGCGTTGCACTGGAAGGACACCGAATCCCCGGCCTCGGCACGAACCAGCCGCGGACGGATGCTGAGGGTCAGCTCGCCTGCGGAAGAACATGGTAGTTGCCACTTCTGACAAGAATTACCGGTCGATAGGTGATTTCCCTACAAGGGGTCTTTTCTTGAAGTCACCGTGCGCTTAGCACGGGTGCGCTTGTGTTAAGTTATTCCCTCTGCTAAACGTTCGGAAAATATATGGCATTAGCTACAGGAGACGTATTGCCAAAGGTATTTGTTGTCGCTTGCTGGTTAATGTGCGATGTTAGTTAATGATTATTTTATCATCTATTAATGCGCATTCTTGTTCCTAAGTTTATGCAATCACCATAATCTAAGATGGTAGCACCGTAATTAGGTGCGGTTAGGCCTTGCGAACAATAGTAGCGCCAAATCTCCCTATAAGCACGGGCCGGTGGTGCAGCACACCAAGAATTACGGCAGCAGTAGCCGTGAGCTGACCAAAAAGGCCATTATTTTACTTTCTTTTAACAGCGTAGCTGTTCTTGCCGACCGTAATCATTGGGTCGTGGGCAAAAAACCCTCCGGAGCGTCACCTCGTGTTGCCTAGCAACCGCCGGCGTACATCAGGGAACGTTCCCACTGCAGAGAAAGAAGCCGCTTACCTAAGAATCGCGGCGCTCTCCTAAGCGAAACTGCCAGTATCGACGCTGATTGGACCGAGCACGAATAGCCGAAGAAGCCGCTGTAAAACAATGACAGCGAGCCGGAGACACCGAGTACGTCCAGCTAGAAAATGCTGGTGAACGGGAGAGAAAGTGTGGGCTCCTAGAAGGTCGCAACGTGAGAGAAGCCGTGAAAGAACGTTACCGGGTCCGTAAGCCCAAGGTGTGGGTGACACCTGCGTGTGATTACGCTTCTAGGCCGATCCAGTCGCATACGGCAATCATGGAACACTTAGTGCACGTCTACGGCAGTGCCACGCATTGTCCAGATAATTTGCATCACTTCGTATATCCAGGACCAGCTATAGGAACCTATCAGCTCTTCCGTGTCTTTAGCCTTGCGTCGCTCGTGCAAGCTACGCTCATTTGCTTAGTTTTTTTACGTGGCTTGCAATTGCCACTTCCTCACTAACTGAGCCCGAAATATTATAGTTGGTCGCGGCCTTTTGCGTAGGCGTTACCACTATCGCTCCGATTTGTCTTTCCGCTACCTTTCGTATCTCACTAGCGACTTTGCCACTGCTTTCTATTTTCGCGCTGCTAACTGAAAGTTCGTGCCAGATGTGGCTACAATTGGTTAACGAATAAAAATGAATCAAATGTTCACTTTCTCTACACTTCTGCTGGGGCTTTGCTTGTCGGGTTCATGTTGCCGTAACTAGTAGTAACTGGCAAACAAATAAGCCTGTCGCACCGTGGTACACAGACAAAGCATTGACAAAGAATCGCGGGTAATAGCTATATGGTGGTAACGCTATCATACTTTCTTGTGGCGCTAACCAAATCCGGCACTGCGCCTTCATATATCATCTCGTGCGGCATCGTGCACGCCAGAGCGTTAAGGTAAGACGAATGCAACGCCCCTGGCTGTGCTGCTCATTAAGCAGGCGTTCCCAGGTGCTATCAAACCAACGCTAACTAAACCTCTAAACCTTGCTATCGCCTCCGGGCGAAAGTGCCATTCTTTTCCGTTTGCCTTTCACTGTTATCTGTACTTGTTTGTCGTTTTTTTTCTTTTCTTTTAGCACAAGCACGAGAAAGCACGTGCATTGCTTCCACAAGGCGCGACCTAGGCTTGGGAAACATCGAAAGCGTGTAGTTCTTCGAAGCGAGAACAGAATGTTTAATGAGCAGTCGGCAAACGCATTCTATTCACTACCGCGACAGGTGGCTTTCATTCTCGAATGTCTGTTCCTTCGTCGGGCGAACGAACCATCGAGTTTGAGGCGTTGTACCGTCTACGGTTCCGAAACTAGCCCATTGCTCACTGCTGTCATGCGAAGAGGCCACGTACAACAGTTTGCTTTGCTTAATCCAGAAAAGCAAAACGAAAGAAAAACACCGAATGCTTAGTTCGGATGTTTCTTTGGAGGCTCCAATTGACAGGAACGCCTAAAGGATTCGGATATATTGTTGCCAGCACAATGGGGTTGGTATAGAAAGCGCTCCGCACATGCTGTGCTCTTTCTTTCTTTCCTTCTTTCTTTCTTCTTTCTTTCTTCTTTCTTTCTTTCTTCCTTCTTTCTTTTTTTGCGTGTTCAAATATTTATATTCGCTCACAAAGGATGTGATGACAGAACTAACTTCGACTCCACGGCGATGATTACATTTTGATGCGGTTGCCGGAGGGGGAAATAGTGGAGCAGATAAAGCAACACTCTCCCTTAACAAAGATTACTGTGTCGTAACCCTAACACGGAGACAAAGAAAGTTACTGACGATGTGAGCGCTGACGTAGCGCTCGGGGCGTAAATTTCTCCCTTTGTCCACGCGTTAGCGCTGAGTTAAACGCTTTGCCATAAATTGTATCTGACTAGTACAATTGCAGCCCCAATACATCGAGACGTCTTGTTTGCGCACGTTCCTCGAAACCATTCTTACAGTTCACTTGTGTGATATGCATGCATGCATTCCTAAAGATGGCTGAACAGACCCTGCAATAGAATGTTCTTACACGTGCTTTTCGTATTAGCAAACGAATAATTCCTGGAAGAAATGCTCCTGTCTGTTTTTCTATGTACGAAGTGTTGTTTCGGTGTTGCTACTTGTGTGTGTGATGCGCGGATCTCATATGTTCCGTTAACTTGGTACCCATTAAATTAGAAGTGGAGTGGAAGATAGCTTCTTCTTATGAAAATCAAACTGAAAGTTCGGCTTGAAACCGAGTTCTGATCAGCTGTTAAGCGACGAAGAGGGCGACAGGGACGAACAGAAGAAAAAAGAGATCAAAGACGATGAGAACGATATTATCAGTTTTAGTGAACATGAGCAACGATATTCATCGCAGTCTCACCACGCGCGGGCAGCTGATTAAACCATGAAAATGGTTTGGTGCATGGAGGAGCGCCTACACCGCTTTTGTGCAGAAGCATAGCCATCATCTTAACTTCACTTATGTGTCTGAAAACACGAGACGTCCGATGCTGCTTAGGTTAGGCTTGTAGAGTAAGCTGCCTCACCATGCTACGCCGGTCCAGACGAAAAAGGTTTTATACATACAAAGGCTTTATTGGCTCTTGAACATCCATTATTTTTAACCAATACTAATGATTACTGTGGAACATTCACAAGAGGCATTAGGGAAATCGATGAGCACGCTATAGATGCGCACAATAACGAGAAGAGCAAACATCTAAAAGTCAAACGAAAGAGGGGAAGAAGGAAGTAAGAGTCCGCGACTTGTTCGCAGGTTAGTGTCGGGCCACCTCTCTTTGGTTATCGTAGTTCAAGCCTATAGCAGAAACACGAAGCAAAGACAATGCGAGCAGTTCCTTCTGTTCGATGCCTCGCCTTTCGCCTCAGTGCCGAAGTGCCTCAGGCGTCATGGAAAAAGACGAACGCTTTCTCTACCACGTACATCGTGCCCCGCAGCCAAAAAGACATCTGAGCGAAGGAAATTCGCGCTTGCTTGATTTCCTCGGAGGCGGTCGATAGTCACGCCATCCGTTGCAGAGAGTCCGCCCCGGTTTAGTGAAACACTGTACGAGTGCAGGTTGTTAAGCCTAACTGTCTCTCTCAGGCGTCGCTGCGGCACTTGTTTGACGACTCTTGCTTCGCGTTTTCACTGTCCGTTACGAGGCCACTCAGGCACCGGCAACATATTACCGCGGTAATGGTAGTGAGGTTAAGAACGCACATTAAATTCGTCCACGAGTGTACAAGCAAACACTGCATTACCTTATTCGTTCAAAGAGACGCCCTACTTAAGTGCTTCAAAAGTGTCTGTAGGTACAGCTGTCTTACTGTTATTCAGGTGACGTCATCTACCGCTCCACTCCCGAGCGTTTTTTTTTTTTTTTGTGGGTTTGGGGAGAATTGTAAAATGCGCCGACATTTATGGTGCTGCACCTTTAAGCAAATGTGCGAGCTTTTTATTGCTAACCCGAAAGCAGGCACATTCAATTCACAGGGAAGTAGAAAAAGCACAGGCACTAACTAAAGCTTTGGGATGGTGCCAAGTATATACATCTGTCGAGCAGAACAGAAAAGTAAAGCCAGTTCCATGTCTGTAAAGTCTCTTTAAAGCAGCTGAGCAAGGGTGTCACGGGTGTCAAGCAGCATGTAACAGTGTGGGTAGTGAGTGAGTCATGCGCATGAGTTTCTCCCATCTGCGTTACAGCTACACTGTTAACTGCGAACGACGCTCCACAGAAGCCTACCTTAAACAGCTCAGCTGTTAAAGATGTACACAGAGACCTATCATAATGACTCTGACTATCTCCCACACCGGAGCCATTGCCCGCTGTCCTTGTGGGAAGAAAGTCAATTACGGCAAAGCTACCAAATCGTTGCCCGCCCCTATAACACGTGAGCCGCGGGCCTCGCAATTCTCGAAGCATACGCTCTCTCAAACATCGAGACGGTAAAACAGGCAAGACAAAAAAAAAAAGAACTATGAAAAGCGGAGGCAGTATGAATCAGTCGGCTGACAGAAGAAACAGAAATGGTCCAGTAAACGAACACTGATGACATCGCTTCCAGTACTCGTCGCGTATCAACGTACTGACCGATCACTGACCGATCAGCTCGTACTGACCGATCACTGACAGCTGAAGCGTTGCCTTGGCATCCCCCATGGTGTTCGTCGCCACGCACACGTACTGCCCGTCGTGCTCGGGCTGCACGCCACCGCTCCAGTGAAGCACACCGTCGAGCGCTGTCGGTGTTGTCGAAGGTGGCAACGGCACCAGCCTCTGGCCCTGCTTCCGGTACCACCTGAAACAACGCGGCCATAACAGGGATCTTACCCTACAGACAGCGCATTCCAATATCTCTGCATAGAGATGTCAGTTGTTGGGAGCCAAGACGGTGGTTCCGCTCGCTCATCATCCCTAACGTTGGTCCCTGTAATGATTATTTTCTTTTCCTCCATAAATTTGAAGGTACCTCAACTTTCAAATTAAATGTTCGAGATTAGACTCGAAGCTGACGAATGAGCTGATATCCTGTAAATATTAATCATGGGGTTTTAAGTATAAGTGCGGAATGATTACAAGGCATGCGATGCTGGAGGACCCCTGATTAATTACGATCACATGGGGACCTGCCCCCATGAACATAAAGTACAAGTTATTTCGGCTCCAGAAATAAAATACGCTACCTCGTGAATGAATAATTATAACAAATCCCGAATAATTCGCGAGTCTCACTTGTACTTAGGTGGTGGCCAGCCTTGGGCCAGGCAGACCAGGTCAGTGGGACGACCTTGTTCAACAGTCACGTGGCCCGAGTGAAACGTGATGGAAGGTATCTCACTTCCTGCTGGCTCTGCATGAATAATGGGAGATAAGAGGGACGCTATTGATGACGACACGTATCTTGGATAACGCAGTAAGAAACAAGGACACAGAAGGAACGAGACAGGCGCCTACTTTCAAGAGCAATGCTCAGTTAGCAGAATAACGCACCGGAATGAAAACAGTCGAATCACAAACGAGTGCTGCCGCAATTATTAGGAGAAGCTGTGTATATACCTTCTTTATTTAACTTGATTGGGATTTTTAATTATCATGAAGCCATCATCACTCCTAAGCAAATTTATGACAAAGGCAGTCAATTAGCGCATGCCATTAGCAAGAAACTTCAAGAACTTCCAATTATAAAATGCAAGATGAAAGAGTTACGGACTTGGAACAAAACAAAAACATAAATAGCGCTTCACCTCAGTCACCTCGAGTGAATCTAACACTCAATTTTACGGTCATAACATCATAAAAAAATAAGGAAACTCGAAGTCAGGCTGTAAGCATTTGGTGAGGAAGCATCACAACAAAAAATAATGTTCTGAACAATTCTCGATAAAGGCGCAAATTATTACTGCAGAAATCGTAATGCCCGATGTTTACAAAACATATTACAATTACAGGAAACGTTACGAGTGCAGTAATTGTGAGCGCTACAAGGATGAGAGCGTGCATTACGGAATCTAAACTGCATTGATGGTATGCAAACTAAGAGAAAAAAATAGTTCATAATTCTGTCGTTTCAAGTTCCAGGAGAAGATTCTGTATGGATCTGCTAAAACCAATGCGAAGCATTTATCGATACGGCAGACTGGGCACAATGATGTTGCTTCTGGTTGAGAAGCATTTACGCTCCGAGAAACGTTGATTAGTGTAGAGAGCCCCATCCATCACGCCAACTGCTTCTTTCCCCATTCTCCTATCCCTTTTGTTATCGCATTTTGCCGCGCTTCCCTGGCGCCTCCTTTTATCAACAATGTAACAATCCTAGAACCCGTTACTATGTACAAAAGTTATGTTTCTCTTTGTCCCCCGTAAGCACGACGGTGCGTCCACTTATTTCATGAAAAGTGACTTTTTTTGAAGCGGAATCTTAAAAGGTTGTCTTCGCTTTTACTACTAGCAGCTTATAGGTTAGAAATAGGAACAGGACTACTTAACTCAGAATAAGAATAAGAAATAAATAAGAATAGGAACTTAAAGGGACATTAAAGGGAAACAATGAATGGGTTTAGGCCGATAGATTACCACTTGAGAACGCTATTGTCATTGACTTTGCCACCATAAGTTCAGTATTAGAAGAGAAAACGAAGCTTAATGTTTCATTTTCTTTAATTTAGTGCCCAAACGTTGACGCTTGAATGTAAGCGTGACGTCACGGATTTACAAGTATTTCCTTCCTCTTTTGGCCACATTGGCACACTGAAATTTGGTGAAACTTGCTACATTAAGTCTGCGGCCCCCCTACAACACAATGTGATTCATCTTTAGCGGAAAATCATTTTTGTGCTTCATAGCAGGCCCTTTCAATATCTATTACGTCAAAGCGAGTTGGTGGGGGGAACGTGAAAGGGACGTCGCAACATGCAGTTTCTTTTTGTCTTGACACTTGACGACAGCAGTTCTACGTGTGAAAATGGGACACGCGTATAAAAAATATTTTTTTCATAGCATTTAGACCAATTTCTCAATTTCTAACGTTACTCTTGACCTAATTTTCGTAAAACGCGTTGCTTAGCTAGTCTACACAATGAACTAACGTGGAAGCCTTGAGTACGTCGGCAGAAAGAAATTCAAAACGAGAAGTAAGCTTAAAGGCGAGAGTGAATGCCGGAAGTGCATTTGAACACATCTACCATGGATGCTGGCGACCTGAGCCAATCTTTTACTGATGTCATTTTCGTCGCGGTAATGGAGCCCTTCAAGCATTTCATCAACACTTCAGTGACGTCATTTCCGTGACGGAGATGACGTCGGCGAAGTCTTGGTGAGGCCGGGAAAATAGGCTTTCGTACTGACAATGACAAAAGCTGAGAAGAGGCTGTCCAGGCTGGTGGCGCTGGCCAGTGAGGCATCTTAGTGCCGGAAGTATCCGAGCGCTCCTCACCCGTGGCATGGTAGTGTGCGTAGTTCGCACTCGTTCTGTTGCGACGGGTGAGCACGTCATCAGTGTGGCAGCGAAAGCGCGCAGCCTGGTTCAAGCTGCGCACGTAGAGGTCACCCGATGCCGTCATCACGTACCGATCTGTGAGAAAGCGGGGGAAAAAAAGCAGTCGCATACGTGGAGATAAAGGGTATTAGGAAGTTCAAAACATTTTCTGTTAAGCATTTTCAATGTTGGTGGAGCAATTAGAACAATTGTCTACTTATTTTAGGCTAAGTGATTAGGTTATCATTCATTTGGGCAATTACAGTTACTGTATAACTATTTGAGATTGATTGATTGATTGATTGATTGATTGATTGATTGATTGATTGATTGATTGATTGATTGATTGATTGATTGATTTCACACATGTGCCGCACGTACGCAACATGTTTTGCGTGACGAAGACAGACAGTTTCACCTGTCGAAAGTTCGAAGTTTAGCTTTAAAAACTAGATCAAGGCAGTGCGGTATAATTCTTTCACATGATGCAATGTTATTTCGAGTTGATCAAAAATTCAAGCCAGTCCCACGACGTGATAACCATCGAAAGAGCGAAGGTGTTCTTTCATCGTTAATCGTGAGGTAACTGGCAAGGATGTCATGCTATTCGTCTCGTGACGTATGAGTTGTGTTAGTCATACCACCCCTTATGATTATCTACTGACCCGACGTGATTGTTCATCATACGCACACGTGCACTTATTTATTTATTTATTTATTTATTTATTTATTTATTTATTTATTTATTTATTTATTTATTTCTCTGCATTTTGTCCTATGGAAATGCAGCCGCGGGTGTGGGATTCGAACCCGTCCCTGTGTGCAGATCATTTCTACACTTTATCATCACAAGTTCGACTTCGCGTAGTCACTGTAATGTAGCAGTGTGTATACAAAGCAAGAACAACGTCGCTTTTCGCTCCCAGGGTGACAATGAGACGCAATGCATAGCCTCGACTTTGAACAGCTTCACTGTTTCAATACTTACTCGCATTCGTCATGTATGGCGACTGACTTCACTAATAATGAGGCCGCCATGCTATAGATAACGGAAAAGACGATAGCTACTAAATCAATTTAAAGGGAGAAACTGCTCTTGTACACTTGCCAATGAGTTCATTACACAACTTACACACTCTAACTATGCCAGTATTGCGTCTTTTATTCTTCTGGCCCTCTTTACTTTTAGTTTTTAATTGGAAGACAACCGCGACGCTACCCGCGGGAAGAGCACAAGTCCACCTAAATTTCCCATTTTTGCTTGTGCATTTACATTTTTTTTTTTGCTCTTAACTTTGCTGAGCCAGTCCGTCTTCGTGCAACAGCGGTTCACTTTCACTCTAAATGGTGAATAATATGCTGATGATGACGACACCATGACATGTTGCTTTGGTGGGAGCAAAATTATGGACACTCGCTCTCTGTTCGGATTGCGTTCGGGACAAATAACGACCGTTGCGTGTTGCACTGCAATAGTTCTGATCGCAGCGAGGCGCTCCTAGATCCATCCACACATGCGGCATCACGGGCCTAACGAGTCCCCAAAATGTCGGCACCTTTGATTCCGCTGCATGACGCTTCCGCCTGGTAGCGCATCCTCGTTAGCCTGTCTGAGCCATAGCCAAAGTCAGTGACCAATAAGTAAAGCTTTTTAGTTGTTCCCTCTTTCTTTCTTTCTTCTTTATTTAAATGTGGGGACAGGGGAATGTAGGCTACGTGATAGCCGGCTACCCCAACATCACAATATTGAAGCTGAGAAGAACAATAAATACACATACGAAAAAAAGAAACGCTACAAGGAAGGACAAAAGTACAAGAGAAGAAATAAAAAGAGCATGTCATTTAAGTAACGTTTTTATGATTGTGGGATAGCCGGATGCGACGTGACCTATATTTCCTGATGCTTTGGCATCTAATAAGTGCGTGTACAGGAATTGCCTTGCTACAGCACAGCACCTGTTAGGAGCCATACCTTGGACTTGCTGCTTGCTTACTGTGATTCTACTTTCAGTATCAGGAGAAGTATATATGACGCAGTCGTACGCACACGTTAACACCGCCTGGTCTTCATTTCCCCTAATTGTGGCTGCACTGACCGGATGCTGGTCGTCACAGAGAGGAGTCGACATAAAAAGGCGAACGTATTCCGAGAAATTTATTCCACGATGGTATGGTGCGTTACCATTCCCTCCTTTATAAAGCTATCGGTCGCGCGCCAAATACATTTGGATTGCACACCATATAAATTGCACACCATATAAATTGCACACCATATATGGGATTGCACACCACATAAATACATTTGGATTGCACACCATATATTTTCTCGGAGGAATATTTTACGGGCGAAGCCCCTAAAATATTCCTCCAAGAAAATCGTGCGCTGTTCTGCGCCCTAGTACAAGAGCTTCTTCTTCTGGACTACTGATGCTGAGTGGATCTAGGATGTGTACCACTTCTGGGGAGCATCGTAGACAGTGCACGTTGACAGCTCAGAAGACAGTTTCGTGCCATTGCCGTCCCAGTAATGGAACGCGTCTGGCTGATGTCTGCACGACGCGACGTCACCTTGCGTCCGCGAAAGGCAGCTAAGGAATTGCTTTTTTTTTCTTTTTTTTTCTTTTTGTCATCCTGGCGATATCTGAGCAATCTGTTTAGCCGCCATCTTGTTTGGGTAGCAAAAAAACCTACGTTGTTTTTTTTTTTTACTTCAGCTGCTGTCTTCCCGTAGCAGTCTATTTTCCCATCTATGTGAGAATTGTAATGAGACTTAAGAAGACCGCTGTCCACGTAGATCTCTATTTAGCACTCTACCATGAGTATTATAACCCACGCCTATATGTAATTATCGGCCTGTTATTCTAAATGCATCTGTAAAACATAACTCTGGATGATAATCACACACCCACCTAGCCAACTTCATGCGTGTGTGTTTCGATGCGTGTTAGGTTTCATACAGGCGTACCTTGATATAGGAGAGGGAAAAAAACGGAGCTGGAAGTAACCATTGCTTATTATAAGTAAAATAAAACGCCAACCCACTTGTCTTCCCGCATTTTGTGCGACAGATTCTAGCGTGCAGAACAAATTGGTTCTCACTATCTCACACCCAGTACAGTTCCCTTGTCGTGTAATGTGCTTTGTTAATTGTGAGTCACACCAAAACAAGGGCACGAAGGCAGATGGAGAAAATGAGCGTTGTTTTCATCAGGATTCGGGCAGAGCTGGTGCTACAACAATGTGCCTATTTACGGGCCCATGTTAGGTGATCATTACGCCCAATTTTTTTCCGAACAAGTCTGTCATTAAGTCGATGATCAGTGCACCGCTTCGATAAATGAGCAGTATAGTGTACGCAGAGTTCGTGTACGCGAAGAACATCGTCAGCAGTTGTTTCGCTTCCGCTTTCAAAAGTTAGCCCGTAGTGAAAGTGGTAAACTAAAAAAAAAAAAAAGATACTGAGACTGCGGAATATTGCGTTCTTTGACCTATACGTTTACTTATTCAGGACTATCCATGTGGAAGCGCTGCTATGGGACGCCAATGGCGTATGATAAGCAGAGCTTTTCACAAGTCTCGAAAAGCCCGATGCAAAAGCAAAGTTCAGAGATAACACAGAGATAAAGGCGTGAAGCCCTTATTACGGACACTTTTCATAATCTTTGAGGAGAGCGGAAAAAGATGGCGCGCCCAGAGTGTTGCAAGATCGCATTTCTGATAAAGGTACTAAGACAATCAACTTGGTTCTCTAAATGTCATTCCTTTGCTATGTATAAACATTATAAAACGAGAGTAATGGCATTCATTTTTCTTATATGAAACATCTCTAAGCAAGTGTGCAGTTATAACACCAGCGAGATCAGCTGCTATATGACACAATGCTTTTTTCTAAGATAAGGAAGTGTAATACGTTTTTCTAGAGACGAAGCTAAAACTGAAATTTCAGTGGTTTTCTTATTATAACAAAAAAAAAAGCAAGCAGGAATCTATCACGTCCCGCAATGGCCGTCATTGTTGCCAAACCACGAAGTCGTATGACTTCATTCCTCTACAGACGTCAACAAATTTCGAGTTCAGGAACGTCACTATAGAACCCTTTACATTCCCGCCTACTGAACCATGTCTCCTGAATTATTCCACTTCTTTATCGGCGCCTTAAATTGCAGTTTGTACAAGCTCGCCTGCCAGAAAGATTCCAACGCGAAGTCCCAGATTTATGGGGGTGTAAAGCACTAGCAGCGAAGCGCAAGCCTCTCTGCGACACCTCATATCTCTGCCACCCTCGCCTACAATTCATTCGCCTCAACGGTGAATAAGGCAAACCCATGTTCCTCCATACCCATACATTTGTGCGTTTTCTTTTCAGCTGCAGATCTGCTGCGATTGCAATGTTTGGGCTTTTCAAGTACCCTCTTTCATTCGGAAAAGTCACTTCGTCTGGTGCGCTTACAGAACGTTGTTGCCGTTCCACAATTTTTGTTTTGGTATCTTTTTCTTCCCTTCGAGTACTTGCAGTGAACACGTCCTTTAAAAAAAATAAACGAAAAAAATGAAGACTCCGAAGGGAAGAGTTGCGGTTCTACACCGTCGAAGCAGAAAACGTGCCCGGGCTTGCATTGAGGAAGAGCGCAGCGTTCGACGTAAAGAAAGAATCCAAGCGTATATGTCTCGCAGTTTGTCGTAGCACTCACCTAGAGTATTGCTTCCATCTTATTTACCGCTGCGGTGCCGGCATCGTACTGCCCCTGAAGTGTATAAGAAGTTGTGAGAACTATAGCACTAGTTTCGGTTCCCTCCCGGAAATAGATCGCGTTACCGCTGTCTCTCGTTGCTGCGTTATTCAAAGGAAGTCCTGAAAGTCTTGTTTCCGTCTTTTGCCCGTCTTTCTCCGCTTCCGCTTTTATTGTTGCTGCTGCTGTTGTCGGAGAACCAAGTACGAGCATATAAACAGCCCCGCTGGCTCCTCGCGTTCTTCACAAGTTCTCGAATTGCGTTACCACCGTGTCTTTTATACTCCTGTAACATGCTCTACCAGGTTCTCTTGAATGCAGACCCTGGAAATTCGATATTTATTTTATTATGTTTGCGTTTCTCTTCCATTGTCTCTTTTTTGCTGTCCTAGCTTACTGTTCGATGCTGGACACAAAAGTCTGCAAGATACGGCCTTTCGCATTCGATCCTCCCTCCCGAGAAGCGTGAAGAAAAACTGGAAAGGTGGATGCAACGCTGAGCGTGGTTTCACTTCCGCTTGGTATGGCTGATATTGCATACACTGTCTCAACTTCGCTTGTTCCATAGGATTGCTGCTGAATTCGGTTCTGCGTTGTATGCCTTTAAGTCATCCATATTGCCACTTTTTCTGACGCAATATGGTACGAGGCAAGTGTTGCTGGTGATTTAAAAAGTTAAAAAAAAGGCTATTCAAGGCTATGTATTTTCTTGGCTGTCTGCATGAAACCAAAAGAAAAAATTACTATCTTTTTTTTCTTTTTTTGCGATACCTTGTGAGATAGGGCTATGCGTATGAGCAGGGAAAAAAATAAGCAATGCGGAGCAAGCCATAAGAAATAAAACATTGGATGTCATTTCGTAAAAAAAAATAAGCAAACTAATTACAATATTAAACCAACATGAGCCGCATTTTAACCGTTATCTAGCAGAGGTAATCGGGGCGCATCAACGTCATGTCAAGCAATGATATCTGTGAGACTTCATTCACAACAAATTACGCAGACCTACGAGGGATCACAAATTTCGAATGCACCGCAAGTTCAGGTTACAGGAAACGATCCAATAGGGGTGTCTCGGAGAAGCCGCGTTTATAAAACAATTGTCTAGCAGTTCGAAATCTCGCTGAATAAAGAGGTTCTTATTACCAACATATAGGACGATGACGATAATTGCGATAGCCGTTACGACGCGGTGGCAAGGTGGTGCAAATTATATCCCCTCTCACCCCTTCCACAATAAACACCTGCTTCCGCACGAGCACGCGCATAGATTCGTATTACTCCTCTAATTTGCATTAATTCAGTCTCTCTCTCTCTCTTTCTACCATTTAGAGTGTCCAAGGCATATACTTGCACTACGCTCGATACATAATCTCTCCGAGAACATCAGCGGTGCACAAGAGGCCAGTATTTTGCATGAGAATCAGGCCTCTCGCATTTCTGAGAGCGCCGCCGTCTTGCGTAAGCGTGCTCCTCGAATTAATTAGCATCGTCACGGAAAGGCGATCCGCGATGAATTGGCGGCGACGCTGTAACGTTAGCAGGTTGAGTGCTCCTTGGGGCGTCGGTGAACGGAGATTAGGAGGCGGTTGAATTATCGCTGAGATGCAACGACGCTCCCTTAAATAGGGAATACGTAAGAGGGCAGTCGAGACACAGCAAACACTACTGAGTCTAATGCAACCAGAGCTGCGCGCACTATAGCGCGCGAAAGCATGCATATTGCAACGAGACATGCAGAAGAACAAGTATAGGTGGATTATGCCGAAGCTAACGACGACGAAGTGGTTCTTGTTTCACACCATTTTCGCTGCTATTTTATGCCCTTGCGAGGCTGTCTCTCACGGCGTAAACATTTATAGATAAACGTGTCTGTCCAGGAAAAGTAAGCCTATACTTCGGGCCGTATAATGTTCTTTGCCGTCTTAGCGACGTCAGCTACGAGGCTGCTTACGCTGTTCCTCTCAATCAGCGCGTGTTTTCTTAACCTAACTGCCTTTCCTCGTCATTTCTATCTATCTATCTATCTATCTATCTATCTATCTATCTATCTATCTATCTATCTATCTATCTATCTATCTATCTATCTATCTATCTATCTATCTATCTATCTATCTATCTATCTATCTCACTCGCTGAAAGGGCATTCCTCATCATTCTGAGAAAACACAGTGAGTACACAGGAACCCCCATCTTACTGAGTGACCGGGCAACGTCTCACTAGCTGCGTATTTGTGATTTCTACACTTTGTGATTTCGATGACTTCTCTTGGGGCACTGGTTGTCGGGGTGTTCTCCCGGCCGACGTGACCAGTGGCTCAGCCTGTCATTCCTCGAGGCAAGCGGTTCTCCCGTTCGTTCCCTTGCACCGCAGTATGCGCCCGGTACCGGGCAACGCCGTGTTTCAGTTTGAGCCCAGCCTTCAGTGTGCGCAAGGTGCAGCCCAGTAAGGCACCTCTAACTGTGGGGCGGAGGGCAACCTGCGAATCGACACGTGGCCTGTTGACTCTTGCCCTTTGTTGTGGCTCCAGAGCTGTAGCCGTGGCAACGCGCATTACAACCGGTCTCCTGCGAACGGACGCTACTGTGCCTGCTCGTCCTTGGATAGTCACAACATTTTCTGAAGGCCGCGCCCGTGCTCCGATGGTAGGAACTCGCATCTTTAACGTAGGTGTCAGCATGACACCCGGGAAGTGCCCGCCAGGGTGCGCCTACATGCCACGTGATTGATAGCTTGCTTGTGACGGGGGATTGCGGCTGCATGGATCCTCTATAGGATTTTAAATGGCCATAATCAGATCTTGCCTACGTATAATCACGACGTGGGTTGGTATTGTAATCTCGGTAAGACCGAGTAACCCTGGTCTGTCGAAATGAGCCTTTCACGCAGAGCTACTAGCCTGACCGCTGCATATTCCTCGTAACCGTTCGTCATTTCCGATTCGTGCAGTATAATTCAGGGTTTAGTACGCACTAGACCCAAAATTTTCTAACCTTATATTTATATATTTTCGCACATTGCTTCAGCGTACAAATACGAGTTCGTATTTTCTGAGCTACGCTCTCTGCCTAACCCATGACCCGCTGTCTTTTCCTGTCGGACACATTTACATGCATACGTAAGAACCGGCATAGAAAAAAAATGTAACTCTCTTAATTTTGCTGCTGTGCATAAATTGAGCAGCAATCTTTCAATATTGCCTACTTGACCGAAAACGAAAATAAATTATCGTGCGACGTCTTAGCGAACTTAATTGTCGATGGCAATCACATTCCTCTCCTCTTCAGGCACATCTTTCAGAAGAAAACAAGGGCTATGAACAAGAACAAAAAAAAAAGTACAGGAAAGAACAAGACGACACGAACTGGTCCCGCTACAATAGCTGAACCTTCAGAATTTGTGGAACAAAGAAATCTCCACAGGCTCCTTTGGACCTATGAAAAAAGGCGGCCAGCGAAAAAAGAAAAAAAAGACCGGTGAAGCAAGATTGAAGGCGGCAGTGCTGACGAATACAAGGGAGAATTCAGTTAAGGTCGATGTGACATTCATGGGAGCGAACGGGAGTGGCACCGCCACATAACGAGTTTCGCCGATAAAAAATTGCACACTCGGCGAAGCGGGGCTCTTGGTGACAGCGAAACAGAATAACATAAAATCATCAGACAGGCCCTGCGGTTAGAGGAAACTGCTTAGGTGAAGTGGACATTCTGCGGTCTTTTCTGCTTCTGCTTTTGTTTCCCTCTCCCCTACTCGTGCGCCGTCGAAGGGCTCTTGTTCGCCATTTATAAGTATAAAGGTGCGTTCCCCTTCGTCATGTAAGATTTCTTTGTTTCCTCTGGAGATAGCGAAGTCCATTGGTTGATGAGAAAAGGCGATTTTCGACGTTGTAATCTTTATTTTCCCAACCCACCAACGTTCGCGTAATCACATTGCTGACAGCTGAATGAACATTGCTCGTACCTTTAGACTCTTAGAGCTCTTCTTTACCTGTTCTTGCCAAAATGTTCTTAAAAAACACGTTTAGAAGTTTCATAACGCAAAAGATGTCTGCTGTATATAAAGCTTGTCATTCACTGTTCTTAATCCGCTTTCCACCGTTGGTGAAATCGCGTCTGTAAAGGCCGTGGTAATGTAGTTACCTTGACGAAATTTATCGTCGAAAAATCTTGTGGACCTTGAGCAACCGTAGTTTCAACAACGTTCACTCTGTTCAATGAAGTCTACGAAGAAATCAGCGTTTAGACAGCGTGGATCTTGAGCGAACCCAATTCCTTGAAGAGGCCTGTTAGGTAGCAGACATAAGAAGTTGGGATGCTGGATCGTGGCGACCGTGCATCTCGTCGACACACAGTGCAGGTAAAGCGACGTCGGAAACGATGCAACGTATTAAAAGAAGTAACTTGTTCGGGTAATTAGATGACAAGGAGTTATCGTAAATTTAAATTTCTTTTTTTAGCTTCTGGAGAGAGCAGCACACCGAGACATCTACTGGGACGCGCTTGAAAGTCAGTTTTTTTTTTTAATTTTCATCAATTTCTTTCACGAAGAGCTTTGAAGAACAGGGGCTTTAACTCGCATTAATTCCGTCCTGTTCAAATCTGAATACATTGAGTTCTTCTTTAAAATTCAGCAGCCGGAATAAAGCCAGTCAAAATGCCTTTTCTCTTCTGAGACAGAAGTTTTATTTTCTTGTGCTTTCCCGACCTATTATCCCATTCTTTTTTTCTTCACATCGTTACTTCACCGCGCTACGGTGGTCTAGTGGCTACGGCACTCGGCTGCTGATCCGAGGGTCGCTGGATGGAATCCCGGTCGTGGCGGCTGCATTTCGACGGAGGCGAAATGTTGAAGCCCTGAAGCCCGTGTACTGCACGATGCCAGTGCAGGTTAAAGAAGCCCATGTGGTTGAAATTTACGGAGACCTCCACTACGGCGTCTCGCATAATCATAGCTCGTTTTGGTACGTTAAACTCCACAAATCAATCAATCGCATCGATACTTCCCGTTGTAAGGTCTAGATAGATTTCTGGGGTCTTACGTCCCAAAACCAGCTCTGATTATGAGAGACGCCGTAGTGGAGGGCTCCGGAAAGTTCGATCACCTGGAGTTATTTAACGTGCACTGGCATCGCACAGCACACGGGCCTCAGCATTGCGCCTCCGTCGAAATGCCGCCGCCGCGACCGGGATTCGATCCCGCGACCCTCCGATCAGCAGCCAAGCGCCATAGCCACAAGACCACCGTGGCTGGGCTCGTCCAAGCTTTGCGCTGTACAATTACAGTAGCATAGACAAGGTGAACCTTTTTTTCCTTCTCATTTATCCATATGCCTTCCACCAAACGAGCTGCAGCAAGAAACTCACCTGTCGACGATCGCGGCGTAATGAGTACAGGGTTGTGGTGCTCCTCCTCCCAGGCGGTGACGATCACGTGATGGCTCACATGACTCGGCACAGGGCAACGCACAAGCAGGGCACTGCCGCGTGGAACCGAGCCCGGAGCCGACCACATGCGCAGCTCCCAATCCTGGGCTACCACTGCACGACAAAAACAAAGCGACAAGCAGCTAGGCTATAGCATGTCAAAGGAATCAGCATCCTCGCTGTAACAGACTAATTATCCTCTGCTTACCTGCACAGGCGTCGAGAAAGCGTGCGTATAGTCGGTGACACGATCGCTGCAATGTCTCTGCTTGTAAGTCAAATGAAATTTGATACGCGACTACAATAAAGTGTGAGCAAAGTGGCGTATGCCAACGAAAAGTCCAGTGAAAACAAAGCTCCGTATACATGCTGGTCCCAGCTGTGCCTGCCCTGAGTCGGCGTGATTGATGGGGCGTGCGGGGGCCTTGAGTCTTGCGCCTTCTCACGAATTTGCATTCGAGCTCTCCATGAACACGTTTTGTATCTGCCATGCACGGTGAATCTCATTTCGGCTTTTTATCAGACTTAATCAGTGTTGCATGGCAGGCGTGTAACCAGGCATACCACTACAGTCATCATTAAAAGAAAATCGTTTCTCTCTCTCTCTCTCTCTCTCTCGCTGTTTGCTGAAGTACAGAATAAAAATTTAAGCTAGGTCTCGTTTACAGAAATCCATAAGGTTATAGCCTAGGTTATCCACCAAAGGAAAATATGAGTGAACAGGTGACCTGGGGTTTCGCTGCGTTTCCTTTAAGTTTAACATGTGTTTATTTGCCCCTCTCCTGTGATTGTCTGTTCTAACAAGTAGTAGTAGGCTGAGGGAAAGGGTGTGGGTAGTGGGGCGAGGGCAGCAGCGGTTCTGCTTTTCCCTCTGGCGTGACAGCTAATGGACATCGGGGATAGACATACAGGGCCCCCTAAACAGCCCCGCTGTTTTTTTTTCTTTGAATTTATCATCAGCACACTTGCTGACACGAGGAGGAGCCGCCCAGCCAATAGGTCCACACGGCCAATATTTCTTCTTTTGTTTCATTTTAGATGCGGAGCATCTCTTGCTCGCGGGTATGTCACGCGTCCGGCGTCCGCACTCACACTACGCATGCGCGACTCTCCTCTCCCCTCTCCAACAGCTCCTGCAATAAATAAAGCGGGTAGAGAGCGCGCGTGCGCTTCGCTTCAGTTGTATCTCCTTCTCCGATCAGAGAAGTTGGTGGTGTTGTGTGATGGAAGCAACAGTTCCGTCAGCGAGTGGGTTGACGCAAGTACGCATCAGCATCAACCCACACTCTGACAACGGTCGCGGGATGCGTGGTAAAGAACCAAGTTAACAACGTAACAACACGCAAGGTTCACCGCAAAGGTAACACAGAAAACACTGCAAACTTGTTAACACCGCCGTTAAATGCACCGCCGTTAAATGCACGTGACGCTCCGCATCACCCCATGGTCCCCTTCGGGGAGATGGTGTAATTTCTTTTATTACTTACCCTCTCTCCCGCAGTAGGGTAGCAAACTGGACACGCATCTCGTTGACCTCTATGCCTTTCTTTTCTCTCCTCGTAGCATCAGTAATTGAAAAAGGAACATTCATAACAGATATGCGACTCAATGTACAACCTCAATGTACAAACCGAACACAGTAAGGTTGTTTCGGATTTTCGCAGAAGCAATACTGCGTTACCAACTCATCTGCGTTCCCGATGAAAAAGAATTGACATGTTCAACTTTTCGGAAAGATACTTTGTAAACAAAAAAAAGAAAGGAGTGATTATTATATTGCTGTAAGAAACAACCTCTAGAAGGCAGAAGCGCTGAGGATAATTAGTGACAGCGCAACAACTAGTAATTAAGGCTGTCTCTCTAAACGCTGCTGTGTAGAACTTTGCGGAAAACTACGGCCGTACTTCGCAACTGAAAGAAAGAAATTTAGCTGCAAAGGACATTTGCGCCGGTCGCTCCGAACGATTAGAAAGGGCCGACATTGAGGGGAGCAATTTGACGGCAAACAAAGGGATTACCCAAGTCCCGTAAACACTGCCATTTTCCCTTCGGGCTTAAAGCTTAGCGTCATGACAATGAGCACCATTGGATGATTTCCGACTCGAAGCTCGAGTTCGCTTTGTGCAACATTATCGCTTGTCTGCTGTCGCGTTTGCCTTCGTTGCTTTTCTAAACAAAGCGCGTTCAGTGGGTAAAACATTCTTTTTTTTTCCTTCGGACAGCAACTAAATTGAAATTCCGCAGCTCACTGAAAGTTTGCGAGTTCAACATGCAGATCGTGTATTGATTTAAAGCTGCGATTAGTACGTACTATATACAGTTATATTGCAGTTCCTTAAGATTATCAAAAAAAAAAAAAAGAAATAGGACTGCACAATCTAAGATATAGCTGCCTGCGTTTAAAGAGGCCTTGAACCCAAATTTTACTCACCGAGCTTTATTTTCGTTCTTGTTTTTTTTTTATTTAAACGGGTTCTTTGTATTGTCCTCAGATAAATGGAAGAATAATTTTCAAAGGCTGACACGGGCGAACAGAACTTATTCAACTTGCTAATTGAAAATAAAGGCGGACGACACATAATTGCATCCCCTTTCGCATTTCACTCACCGAGAGACGTGTTATGTTGACTGTGATGCCCTTTGTGACCATCATGTACACCAAGCAGTCACCGCGCTTTTTAACGGCGTCGTTGCCATGGGCTACAGCAGCTATACGTGGACCATACAGCGCTGCTTTGTCAGCGCTGTGTGGCCATCAGGGCACACACTGATGTCTTTCAGTAGCTTTAGCAGGCACAAAACGTGCTTTTTATTTGTAAGTTCCTCATATTCAGTACAGATTGTAATCATGTGCGGCACATATTTTTATTCCCGACCCAGCCAATCAGAATCACAAGCGCAAATAAAATAACAACGTCACATCCGCTCTAAGAAACTGTTGCTCCACGACGCCGCAGTCGGCGCGAAAGCCGAATTCAGACATCAAGTCCTTGATTTAGCTACTTTCGCGGTGCAATATCAACCAAACGTACAATAAAAGCAACGGGCGTAATGTTCGCTCTCATCGAAGGTATCGAAACCGTTTCGAAAAACGAAACTGGTGAAACCGAAGGGCAGCTCTTTGGTGTTCCTGAACTCTCGTTACATTTGATGTACGCGCTATGGTAACGTGGCGACTACGGTGTTGGCTTGCGAAGCTCAAGGTCGTGGGATCGAATCCCGGGCATGGCGGTCGCATTTCGATGGGAGCGAAATGCAAAGCACGCGCGTGTACATAGAATAATAATAATAATTTCTGGGCTTTTTACGTCTCAAAACAACGATATGGTTATAAGAAACACCGTAGTGAACGGCTCCGGAAATTCTGACCACTTGGGGTTCTTTAGCGTGGACTGGTATCGCACAGTAAGCGGCCTTCAACATTTCGTCTCCATCTAAATGCAGCAGCCGCGGCCGGGATTCGATCCTGCGACCTTCGTCGGATCAGCGTCGAATGCCATAGCCACTAGACCACCGTGGCGGTCCACGTACTTAATTGAGGCGCACGTTAAAGAGCCCCGGGTGGTCAAAATTGCATCGGAGCTCTCCTCTACGGGGCACGCCCCATGATCATATTGCGGTTTTGGGACGTAAAACCTTAGCAATTAGCATTACGACATTTGATATAATTATGACACACTAAAGCTCACAATGCTCGTAACTGACTTAGCAATCATTATGCGTATGTTTACAACAGGAAACTCTCTACAAGCAACTTATTTCGCCATCGCTTCATCGCTTTACGAGCCTTGTCAACAGAAACTCATGCGGTGACCACTGTTAGGGAACGCTTGAAGATGGGATAAGGCAAACATACACCCAGAACTGGCTCTAACGACATCGTCATATTCGAGACGCAAATCAGAGGATTCATCTGTAAGCTCCTTAAACAAATTGTGACCTATTTTGTCGTTGTCAAAGATAAACACAACTTTGCCACAGACGCACATCGCTACAAACTTATCGAGGTCGACGAAAATATTGCCTCTGACTGTGCGCTTTGTTGTGAGTAGAAAACTCATTATTGTCAGCTTCTCTTATTAACTATCCCTCAGCTTGCTAACAAACGGCCGTAGGAAATGCGCACTTTTAGACAGACATTTTTGCTGTTCTCGTACAGATAGATTGCATCGCCTGCACATGGTCGTTAAACTGTCAGTTCGGCAGCATAGGGACTGTACTCGACATGACGGGCAAATCCCGCAACCGGCATCAGTTCATGTCACGGGCTGCTTTGTTCGATCGAACGTCTCGAACAACAAGGCTCTTTTTCTGTACGTTCGGCGCGTGGCACTACCCGACGGCCAAACACACAGACGCACTTTTGACCGATCAAAAGTTATCTTCGCCTTACGCAAATTGACTCACGACAGCGATCTTAATCAAGGTTTCTCGTTATTCCCAAACACCGCTTCGAGCATTTCCGAAATATACGTGCCTCTAATTTCTTCCCCCCCCCCCCCCCCCTAATGCCTCTGCGCACCAAAAAGTTTGTCCCCCCACTGGCGTATTACATCAAGGTCTAATGGACAGTCGTGCTGGTCGTATTATGACCCTGTTGGCGGAGACCCGCGAGTCCCGGCGCATTGAGGGGCGTGTTTCCAGACTCTCCACGTGCCCGATGGCGTACCGCAATCGCGATGAGCAATGCGAGCTCGACACGCCGTCGTGGACTCAATAACGGTCATCATCGAAAACCCGAATCACCTGCTCTCCGTGTCGCGTGCGCTGTCAGAACGGTCGATTGGATAATTACGGGTTTCCAGAGAAGCGCCATGGGCGTACGCCCGTTTCTGTCTCCATGCGCGTGTGTCAAAACATTTTCCTCCACGGAGACCATCGCGCGGCTCCGCCCCAGAATAGGGACACGGCACAAAGGACCGAGTGAGGTATATAAAATTCAAGGCGTTTCAACATTACTCGCGCAAGGCCACGGCGGAAATCTGGGGCAATTGATGAAAAATTTTCATTTCATTGTGGAGCCCTCGCGTGCTTCAGGATTGCGAAAGTGTAGCAGTAGTCACGTATGTAAGGAATCGGCATTTTGATGGCTGCCCACTCGTGTTGGCACAAGCTCTCGCTTCCTCTTCTTTTACCCCGTTGTTGCTCCAACGTAGAGAAATGAAATCATTTCGTTCTCAACGAGGCAATTTTTCCAGTTATGGCTGGCCGACTGAGATACGTACATTTTTTCCCTAATCGGCTCTCTGTCACATCCAGTTAACCATGAAATAGAAGGACGCAAGTGAAGCTGGACGTCACTGGTGACGGAGGGTGTTGCTTGCGTATGGGGTAATGGCCGGCGTCATATTGCAGCACTTGTGGAGACACCAGTTAAATTAGTGCGGTTTTTTTTTCTTCGAATTTCCGAGCTCCACCACGTTGTGCGAGCCTAACGAAGCACGTAGCTCAGATAAGTTAAGCAAAGCGTAGGAGATAGAGACAAAAAAAAAAGTGTGTGACCTTTAAGCTTGGCCTTAAGAGTTCGCGATGTCGATGCTTGCTCCCGTTCTCATCGCGCTCTATTCCGTTTGCCACGCTCTTCAGTCACTTAGCTACGTAATCGTCACGACACCACTTGGAAGAAAGTGCGAGTTACTCGCGTTACTACATGGCCTCCCTCGTCGTCTTGCGCCATTTGATATAGATGCGCCAGCAAACCTCGCCGATGAAGATGGCATCATTATAATTGGGACACGAGCAAGTTGATCATGGTTCATCCTGAGGTGAGTGCAGCGCTACACGAAACACGGACAAAGAAGAAGACGCACAGGTCCTGTGCGTCTTCTTCTTTGTCCGTATTTCGTGTAGCTCTTCATCTACCTCAAGATGAAGAAAGCAGGAGGAGATATGCGGGGTGGCCGAGCGCGTAGTTTACCTCGCTCAGGAGCAAGGCGTCTCCCCGGTCGCCGAGGGTTTATCTTATTTCTTTACTTGCATCTACCTCAAATTTTCGCTCACGGACAAAGCTGAATTTTTCCTTACAATACAACTAACGATGCCGACACCGGAATTTCTGCGAAACGAGTTCTTTAACGCTATCGCGTTAATAACGGAGGACAGGAAGGCTAACGAAAAGCACATCACTTTCAGCTCGACACTCTGATATGGAAGGCGATGATAAAGAAATAACAGGAAGTGAAAAAAGTAACGTAACCACCAATGCGTTTTTTTCTAACACGAAAGTGTTGTATGCCGTGGTCCACCAAGAAATCCGTGATGTACTTCCGTAACGGAAGCAGATGTCTGAAAAATAAACGCGCATTTGAGATTGAAAAAGTAGCACCCGCTGGGATTCGAACTTACAACCGCCCATGGTTCTGCAGTAAGAGCTGGAAGCGCTACCGGCCATTCCACTGACAAACTTGCGATACGGCGGAAAAGACGGGCCTTATATATTTACTACACCGCTTTACAATTCGCATCTAATTGATGTCCGGTTAAAGCAACCGCATTTAGCACGCAAAATCTCTCTTGAATTAACATCCCCTCCCTTTCACTGCACTCTTGGTTCTCAGCGGTGGCACCACCACCTAGAAACGAGGGAGCGAGGTCTTAAATTGTATTAATATGCGCTCCGGCAGTTAGCGCTTCAATAGTTGCGGCGCCTCTATCGCCGCCCAGGCTTCAGCGTCCTGCCATCGTGTTGCTTCAGCCATGGCCGCTACATAATTTGTCTTGTGTGACGTACAGGATAGCCAGTTGCGTTGTGACGCGCTTTACTCAAGGAACGCAAAGACAGCCGTCGACAAGCAAATGATGCGCCTTTCGCACAGCGAACTGTGCGCTCACAAAACGACCTGCTGACAAACAATTCGCTTTTGCTTGCAAGGTTTCACCGTTTGCGGACGCTCCTGGTTTATGACAGGTTTGCGCAGGGCGCTGGTGCGTTCAGTGCATTGTCTCCGGAGAAATGTGTCGTTCGAGAGCTTTCGCGCAACTGTCGAAGGTTCCCTGTACAGTGTCGAGGTGCCTCCGATGTGTACATGCAAGGGGTTCACATGTCCAGAGTATCCAACTCCTTTCCTGCCCCTCGATTCGCTAAATTCCCGCTCGTGTGTGCAGACAGGTTTCCTTTCGTGTTATACCGGTTGCTAAGACAGAGGGATCAACCAATTTTTTTTTTTAATTTTCGGAAGCTTTCCATTAGGCATAACGAAGTAAGCGTCCGCAGTACACAAATAAATTTGATTCTTGAGTGAAATCAAGGGTGGAGCTATTAAATATTTCATCTGTCCAGCGATCGACGAGGTCTGAGACTTCTTGCGCAGAAATGGGGACGCCGGCTTAAACGTAGACCCTGAAGTGCGCGCAGCAAGTGCCTCGCTGTTGTCGTTGCGAGTTGCGGCGTTACAAAATAAGCAAAGTGCAACAGATGGACCGCAATACTGACCATGAACACAAGAGGATGTGTGCATGGTGTGCGTAAATCCCGTCACATGCTCTCGAGTTTCGGAACTATAGCTATGCCTTCATTTTTTTCGCCAGCGATGTACAAGGTCACATGCCAAGAATTATCTACCCAGAAAACGAAGTTTCGGAGATAGCATATGCTTTCAGAATCTTATCACCGACGTGAACATTGTTACTTGATGTAGGAGCTTGAGTTTATTCCTCAGATATCGTGCGCATATAAAAGGCCCGATAAAGTTAAAAAGAAAAACTTCGTTAAGATATGCTTTGGCTGGCCACACTAATCCCAAAAATAAAATAAACAGACAACAGACGATTCCAGTAGACGCACCGATTCATACTAGGGCACCAGTCTAATTGTGATTTCCTGCTCTCTGGTGTATGCGTTTTGCTGGACCGGTGTAATCCGGCAAGTGATATCAGCGCGGCTATAAGACATGCGTCACGTTACAGACGCCGCCGTCACGACAATTTAAGCATTTCTGCTTGTGATAATTGCGGGAAAGGACCCCCCCCCCCTCAAAAAAAAAAAAAATAGAAGACACGTCAGCACTGCTTATATGTTTCTCAGTTGGAACCCAGTTGGAACCCAGTTGGAACCCAGTTGGAAATATAGTTCAAAGTTCAGGTTCAAAGATATGTTGATGATCAAGACAACGGTGAGAGCGTTGTGCTAGATGAGTGGAGCCAATCCACTGTAGGTGGCAGGCCATGGGTGGCTCGTAGTGCACGTACGTACAAGATCGACAAATTAAACTACAAATCAATGCAGTCAACTGCACTGCGGAGAGATGTTTAATGTATAAATGAAACTTTGTGGGGTAAGAGAACATATGTATGAAATCATCCTTATCTTCCTCATCCAAAAGCTGCCACCGGGTCCGGAACTGGAAGTCACGGCAGCCACTATACAGCTCATAATCAAATGAACACAAGTACTAGAATGAATAAAAATACTACTCGAATCTCAAACAGGACGGCTTCGTTATCTATCTTCGTAGAAATATAGTTTCAAGAAAGGAAAGTAAATTTTCGAGGATTGTAGAGCCCGTACGCCGTATCAGGTGAATCCATCCAACTAGAAAGGATTTTTAATTTCAAGCCTTCTCTCCTTTCGTTAGCTAGATAAGTTTGCAAAAGCACATTTCCTGTTTTTTTATGTGCTCCCGTCTCCGAACAGCTTTATCTTTTCAGAAGAATGAAAAACCACTTCAACCAATTCACAGAAGTACGTCATGAAAAAAAATTATTAAGCGAGGGGATATTGATACCAGAGATCACCTGCGGTTTTTCTTTCCCGCCACGATCGTCTTGATTGGGGCTTCATCCGCTCAACGCTGCGGTCTGTACCTGTCCAGCAAGGGAGCAAAGACATGGCGAGCTCCAAGGTACAAAGGAAGGCCGATGACGATAGAAGACGTCCTCCTTCGTGACTGAAGGGGAAAAGAAGAGCCCCTTTCAACTGATTCCATTACTTTTCTATAAAGGAAGTCTCTCCAGTCAAGAGGAAAACACCCGAACGGTTGAAGATCGCTGAAGGGGATGCCGGGGCTTCTATTTGTTAAATAAGGCCGGTCTCTGGTGTAATTACAAGCCACATGGCAAAGCGACAGAAATGCACTGCAGATTTCTGTCTCAAACAAACGAAGTATGAGAAGCGCGTGAGCTTTCAACAGAGTTCCTATCTCTTCTTCAGTTCTTTGGCGTCAAGCTACTTCTGTAAAGGAGAAGTCAACTTGCTTCAGAAAAGAAAACAAAAATGAATGCGATTGTGTTATAGTTCACCGCTTTTTTGGTACCTTTTGTTTGTTCCTGCTCCTGCTTTTGTCATGCTATCACTGTAATCACGATGGCATTTGTAGCTACCTTTGGGATGCGCTTGCAACATTCAGACTGTTCTTACATAAAGGGCCAGTAACCTCGCATGCGTAGGTTGTTAGAGTGGTTTCAGCACTCAGTTGCTGACCAGAAAGACGCGGCTTCGATTCCGGTCGCCGTGGGGACGTTGCGATGGAGTCGGAACTCTGTACTTAAATTTAGGCGTACGATATAGAACCCTAGGTGAACGACATTTCTGCAGCACTAAGGCGTGCCTCACGTTTGTAACGTGGTTTTGGAGCATGTAACCTTCGGGTGTGATGATTATTATTTGCATTTATAGAACGGCATCATCGTGAAAGAATGTGCTCGACAGATACAGTATTTTCAGAATTTGTTACGGTTGGCGAAGCCTTTTTGCTGCGGTTAGCATTTGGTTACTCGCATTTGGTTCTGAAGATGATGTCGGAATATGGTTATAGTCGCGTAAGCATTTTCTGACGTCATCATCACAAGCCACCGCAGGACATCCACCGCAGGACGAAGGCCCTTCGGATAAATCAAGTCACGCTGTCCTTAACGATCCGATTCTATTTTATGCCGGCGAACATTTTTTTTTCAGCCTCGGCTGCGTTGCGGATCTCTTGTTTTCTGTTTTTTGTGTGTATGTGTGTGTGTGTGTGTGTGCGCGCGCGCGTGTTTGTGTGTGTTTGTGTGTTTGTCTGTGCGTCGTCGCTTTGACTGCCCACCAGTTATTTTTACGTTGACTCACATGTTTCACGCGAAGAAGACCTCGAAAAATAGTGGCCGAGAAATATGGTGCAAAAATAGCATACAAATTCTGAGGGAGGTCCCGTCTCGTTCACTTGATATATACCAAAATTGGAATGGAACGGTACGAATGTATTGCTCGCATAGGTGATTCATGACATAAATAACATTACATTTCCGACAGTTAGGTCACGATTAACAATAATGAGGTCATGTGTGACTCATATACCCATTGGACATGCCCGTAGGAGCCAGGGAAACGCGGTTACGAGCTATGACTGTTTGAATGTTAAAACTTACAGCCTAGCCATATTAGAACATCGTGGTGTTAGACTGCCAAAGCTTATTTGTTTGCACCCCTACGTCCCGTACTTGACTACCAAATGTATTGGCTGTCGCCTTTACGCTTCCTCGGTGACAGGTGGCACAATTAGGGATTTGACAACGCATATTGTGACCAGACCAGGTCCATTCGTTTTACAGCGTAAGCTGTTATGAGATCACAACAACGGCGCCGTAGTTGTCCGCCGCCGCCGCCGCCCGTGTCCGCCCGTGTCCGTAACCACTATCGCTCCTCGTGAAGAACAGGACAACTGCTGCCATCTATTGGCGCTGATTTCCTCCGCATAGCCTTCGAAATGTGTTTTTGCGCAGCCCCGGCAGCAACCTGACTTGGCTCTTCGATATACCTGATGGCGCCTCCTCGCAAGATGCGGACCGCTGCTGAAGAAGTGATTCGCAGAGTTACGCGCGTGGCTGCAGCAGGGCAACGTCGGGCACAGCAGACAGCTGTGCAGAGAGAAGCCCAAACCGCAGAGTTATGGCGCAGGGGATACCCACCACCTGTACTTGCACTAGTTTCCCCAAGCGTTTACAATGGCCTCTAGGAAGGTCGCTCCTTCAGCTTACGCTGTCACTGTCCTGCGATTCCGCGCAGGCCTGGCTCTCTCTCTCTTTCACTCTCTTAAGATTTACGAGGATGTTACCCACTCTTTTTCATTCTCTGTTCAACATCGCTAATTTATTTTTTATGTTTTAGTGCAGCGCTTTCTTTTTCCCCATGGCACGCTCTGTGCTTCTCCCCTTGTTACCAAATTTCTTTCGTTACCCTCCGTGTTTAGTATTAGCACAATGAAGTGGTTGTGTACCTTACACTTTAGGGACAGCTGATGATAAGCAGCCCATTGTCATATACAGTTTGCTATGTTAACGGCATGTCTTTTCGCGGAGCTCAGCCAACAACAGCCCATTGCTTGCGCTGGCCTACTGTTAGTAGGTTGGGCGATGCTTCCTGCGATGCTTCCTGAAAAGAAAGAAAGAAAGAAAGAAAGAAAGAAAGAAAGAAAGAAAGAAAGAAAGAAAGAAAGAAAGAAAGAAAGAAAGAAAGAAAGAAAGAAAGAAAGAAAGAAGTCTACTCCCCACTGTTGCACGTTGTCGCGCGTCCCCACTCAAATAACATTTAAGAAAATTCAGTGTTCGTGCAGCTTTTGTTATTCCTTTTATTTTTTACACTCCGGAAAATACAAACCAACAAACTTCGTCGACAGTCGAAGCATCCGAAACATCTAAGCGTAGAAGCGATTACGCGTCAAGGAATGTTCGATCTCGTCGAAAACGAATGCCAGACAGCAGACTATTACCGAGTGAGCCATCAGCCCCGCCGTAAACAGAACACCTTTAGCGAGCGAAAAAGCCCTCGCGCGTGCAAACATCGTCCGCCGATGGCTGCCTCAAAAACAGAACAAAACCCAACGAGAGCGCCTTCTCTAGACCAACATTTTCATTGGCGCTGCAGGTAGTCATATAGAAGCTTTTTTTCTTTTTTCTTTTCTGTTGACTCGCACAATCCCGAAGCTCCAGCCGAAGTGGTGCTCACAGGCAAACACAAGGGAACTACTCCTTCAAAAGCGAGATCAGCTAAACCCGCCCGTTAGGTGCAAGGTACTGGTACAGGACGCTTCGCCAACGGTGTACTCGTGAGAGTACTGTGCCGAAGATAGACCAGTGCCTTATTCTCAGATAACGAGTTCGCCCCCAACTCCAGCCCTGATCCTCATGGCTCCCCACTCTACTGCTGTTGATTCTTCTGTGCCCGTGTTTATCCCTATACACAGGAGAAACTCTCCCCTTGTCAAAAGAGGCACGAACCCTGAAGGTCCCATAGGGAACGAGAAGTGATCCCCACCTTTCATAGACTACAGGCTCTCGTATACGTGGTGCCTCAACTGCCAAAGGGCTTTCCCGTCCCCGGTGAGCTCGGCACTCGATATCCGAAAACCCGTTCGGCGGCAGGCAGTGCAGGAAAGCGAGCCTCCTTGTGACCTTCCGCTCTGTTTTCTCGTCCTGCGGCCCCATAGGGACAAAAGTTTTGGGCGGTGAAGCTGCGATAACGCGCCGCGGCGGAAAATGGGCCTGACAAAGTAGAAAGCTGGAGGAAAGCCTTCGGATCTTGCATATTTTACCGACATCCTATATATATTCCATCACCATTTCAGCACTAGCGTGTTATGGCATAAGTGTGATATCACGCTGCGCTCAATCATAGCTCGCATACCTTGCCCTCAAATCGTGCATCCCACAGCGCCCGTCATTCGTCAAACGTCGAAGTGAGGAAAATACTGCGGGACTGAAACAAGGACAGCAGGAACAAACACGACAGCACGAGCGTTGTTCCTGTTGTCCTAGTTCCGGTTGCATTGTTTTATTTTTTCATCCTCAGATTAAACCTCCTAGCCCTCATCAAGTTGTCTTTAAACGCAACCCGTCTCCGAGTATGCACTTTCACACTCAGAATACATTTCTTGTTCGCACAGCCAAAAACTACGCTTACGAAATCCCAGCCAGCACAACCTCATCTGCCTTCAGAAGCAATTATACATGTTGTCGTGCACTGTAATAACGTGCACTCTTCTTTTTTTAGGGATTTCCATTTATTAAAGAATTTTAGAACAGGGTATCCAAACCTTTACGCACGCTATCGTTTGCGTATACTGTCACTGCGCATGCGCTGTACTCTAAACGCTGTTCATGCTAGCTTTCAGAGCCCACTTTTTCAGAAATAGCGCGCGTTCCTAAACCGTAGGCAAAGCTCCTGCGCGTTGATCCCGTGATGATTTGAACGCGAATCCTTGAGTTAGCGTTCGCGGAAAGAAACATTATTGCAAACCACCTATGGCACCTTTATGCAAACCCATCGAACCCAACGAACGCAAACTGTGCGTACGCTATTCTAAAACTGCGTATTATAATCTTCGCTCCATTACTGGAAATTCACCAGAAGTGTACATAAAAGGTAGTGTAGACACCAAATGCAGAGAGTAATTTTACTACAGCAGAAGCTTAGCGTGCTTACAAGGAAAGCAGTGATGAAGTTTGACAGGAAACAGCCGCCTTCAAGTTTGTTTACTTCAATTCTTTGCCTCCGGCAACGAAGTGTGGCTCCTTTTGCCAGAATTTTCGCTGGGGCCGTTAGCAAACACATCTTTCGTATTGACCATAAAGCGTGACTTTGTAAATGTTCATGCCAGATAATTAACGACGTATATTTTCTCGCGCGCAGAGATAAGTTCGCTGTCTAATTCGTCGGACGAGAAACCCGGCAGTTAGCGGTGCAAAGTCGCTTCGAAGCCCGTATACGCAACTACGTGTTTCGGTGGTACTGAAGCCGAAAAATGCTCGTGCACGGTGAAACGCCACAGATATTTAGTGTCACTACTGATCATGTACTCCAAGTGACGTTTCCGGCACGTGAGAGTTTTCCGTTTCGTCACTCCTACGTTTTCGTGGGATATTTGCGTGAACTGCACCATGTGAATACTGCAACGTTAAACTACTGGTGACGAAATCGCACCCATTCCAGTCGTAACCCATGGTCGCCAGTACACTCCCTTCGACACGAGGTGATAGGACTAGACATTTATCTATCGTCACCACCTTTAGGTAATGAAGCGAACGTAATAATAAGATCAACTGTTAGAATGTACGTTTTTGTTCACTGAGACCAGTGCATGTTCACATTCATTTAAGTTAGGTACTACACTATATTACTTTTTCTGGGAAAGAAATGAAGTGCCTGAAACGTGACAATTCGAATAGATCTATAAACATTCAACACAATGTGCGATATACGAGGCTAACAGACCGCGACGACAGCTCAAAATTGCGCATCTATTTCCATATTTTTTCCCTCGTTTCTCTTTTTCATACTGTCCTGCGGAAGCGCAAGCTTTTAATTTTAAAAATAACGCTCTTCGCACTCTCGACAAGAAAGCTGTGATCTCGCAGTACTTAAGCAACTTCTGTTAGTACTGCAGTACTTCAGTAGGTGTCGCGCTGTTTATATTCTTTCGAGATTAGTGTACGTTCCCGGCCATTTCCTTAAACATTCGCATCAACCTATCTCCGACATTGTCTTCCACCTAGGCACTGTCGGTTCGGATCCACAGTGCCTTGTACACTGTGGCGCGATTTTGCTTTTACAAAAAAAGAAAAAAGGAACATTCCCTCCCACATCAAGATGGAGGATAGCGCGGCGCGTGATCATTGCGCCTACCAGGAAACCATCCATCATGATCTTCGCCGCCTTCCACACCACAGTGCACACAGGAAGTACCATATTCGCCCCGTACAGATGAGAGACCACTTTCCGAACAGAAAACACTCGAAATCTGACCTAACCAGCCGTAGAACTAGAAGTTTACCAACACACTGTCGAAAAGTGAGGCGCCCGTGTTGTCGTGTTTCTTCTTTCGCCTCGTCCTGTTCGTGCAGTCTTACTGTCATGGCCCTGTTGAAGTTTGCATACCTGAAAGTATTATCCCATTCTTACCTGCTTCGTTTTATTTTTCATACGTGCTTAAATACTGAGCTATTTGTTCCTGCTGTCCATCATCCATCCTCCTTTCATACCTGCAAGTATAGCGCAGCAATTATAAGTTTCTCTGTCGGCTAAATTTCCTGCCTCTTCGCCATTTGTCTCTCTCTTTTTTTTTTTTGTCTCTTTCTTATCTTGGTGGTTATCTGCAGTGCTTGCGGATTCCGGGTAAGCTTAGATGATGAATGGCGTGATGCACGCAGCCTTTTTCGCGAGCTCAGAGTTCGCGTTTGCGTAGTGTCGAGTTTCGAAGAAGCGCCGAAAGCGAGAAAGACAGCGTGGGACATTCGCTGACATGTGGCTGCTATATTCATAACGCAGGCGTTGCGATACTGAGTGTTCTGTGCCAACAACAACAACAACAACAACAACAACAAAAAAGAGAGATACGTACATGTTTGACTCGACCCAACGCGATATCCCGTTCGGGATTTACTAAGAAAATGCCTGCTTCAGCAGGCGCCAACTACAAAAACTACGAGCCTCACTTCGTTCTCTAAGACACTGCTGGCAAAGGTTCGCCTGTCAAAATTTCGGACTTTTCTTCAGCACACTTTGACAGCGCTTTAACGCTAAAAAGGAGACGTCTACAGTGTGCAAGGGAGCAAGGAGCGTTGTTGTGTAGGAGGAGGGTGAAAGAGATAAGAGAGCGGAAAGGAGTACTCACTTTCTTGAGCATGAGTATTCACACCATCGAGCACCAGACCTCCCTTCCCTTGGAAAAATGTCATATGTGGGGATACCAGGAATTGCGCATATCTGGCCATATATGGCACGCGTCAGTATGCGGACGTACATGGCCGCATTTGCCCAAATCGCGATAGAGGCACATGTGGCAATAGAAGACCTATACGAAGAATGTCATGAATGACCGTGACAAGTATAGGGTAAATACGCCACATATGGACATGCGCCACGAGTAGCCAGATATGCATATCTGACCATATACGCAAATCTGACTATATATGGCACGTGTACACATGTGGTCGTATCTGCCCCATACGTGTCACCGCAATTCATCGCATTTTTCGTATAGGTCTTTTATTACCACATGTGCCTCTATCGCCCACATATTGACGCGTGCCATATATAGCCAGATATGCGCAATTCCTGATGTCGCCATATGTGGCATATTTGTAAGGGTTCCAACATTAGGAAATAAACCAGTTTGTGCCTTCGGGCGTTGGGTGTCAAAGCCAGTACCTCCCGCAGTGGAAGTGGCCGTTTAAACCACTCGACCACGGTTTCATTTAACGCAGGCTAACATTCTCACTCCGCTGTCCTCACCCCATCTCCCTTTCCCTCTTTTCCCACCCCACTTTTCACCTCGCCGTAGGAACATCAGGCCGAGTGCAGCGTGACTGCGAACCGAACGATTGCGCAAAGGCGCATTCGCTTCGATTCATACATCGGCGTTCCGTTACCGATTACGACAGCCGGACGCCGCGTGTATGGAGTGCTGGGCAACATCTGCGCTTCCGTTTGCAGCAGGCCTGCGCCTGGCACCAAGGAAGTGTGCCTTTGCCTAAAGCGCGCCTAGGCAACTGTACAAAAAAGGAATTGACGTATGCAGCTAACAAAAAAGAAGAAGAAGCACAAAAGAAGCTCCTTGTTTGCCAAGCCGGGCGTGCCTTCAATTTAATTTCCCCCGAGTGGACGAGTGGCAGATCCGCACCTACATCGTCGACCCATTTACCTTATCGCGTTTCCATCGTCCCTCTAGGCAGTTGCTTGTGCGGTGCATAAAACGAACAAACGGGCAGAAACGCTGCCAGGCACAACCGTATATTCGGCGTCCACCTCGCCCTAGCGGCAGCTCACGGGCGCGTTGCAGAGGCGCGGGCCAGGTTGCGCGAGGGCTCCCTACACGAAAGCAGAACCTTGATCGACAAAACCATATTGCTCTATAGGCCGCTCCGAGTGGGAGACAATTGTTGTACCGTATGCGGGATTCTACACAGCGCGCGGAAGGAACGACGGAGAGACACGTAAGAAACAGAACAAAAAAACGGGAGGCGCGAAGCACGCCCTCTCCTGGTAACAGCATTTATTCTCGCCACAACCCCCGTATATACACCGCGGGGCGGCAACTCGTGCGAAAGATTTACGCAAACAAGATGCGGCAACGGGAACGGAGCTGGCGGAATTCGTTGCGCCCGAAACAAAACGTAATCAAATAAAGAAAAATCAAGTTTTTTCCTTTTTTTTTTTTTTGTCGGCAAAAAACACTCGAGCATTGCCGAGAGCAGGAAATGCCAGGAGGGAAGCTGGGCGATGCGCTTAAAAGGCCTCCGCTCGGCGACCAAATTTTCGGCGCTCAGATAATTAATAGGAAATTGCCCGCTCGCGCCGTCCCGTATGCATAGAGGCGGCGTTGTGCGGCGTGCGCTGTTGGAGAGCCACAGCGCACGCTGTTGGAGGGCCCATCAGTGTCGGCGCGAGCCTTTGCTCCTGCGGCACGCGGCCGCTTTTGTTTGAAATGGACGAGTCTTTCGTTCCCCCTGAAAGCGGCGCGGTTCTTCGCTCGCACGCACCGCGTAGGGAGAGAGAAGCGCCACGGCGGCGCTTAGGGGTTTAGTAAGTGTAATGAGGATTCCCGAGGAAAGCTCGCTTTATACCGGAGGCTGTTGCTGCTGCGGCTGCTGAGGGAAGCCCGATGGTAAAGCCTCGCTTCCGAAGAGGGTGGTTTTAGCCGAGTTTAGGGCATTAGTGTTAGTAGGAGGGGCCCCAGTTCGATGCGTTAGATGGGCACAGACAGGCAACGTCCCTCGGGTGCGCGTCCCTGTCGGATGTTTACGGGCGGGGCACGAACCTGACGGTGCCTAGCACATGTTGGTAGCCTCGCTGAAAGAGCCGTGAACTATTATGAGACGTCTAATGCTATAGCGATGTGTTAGCCTGACGTCAACTTAACGGGGTTTGTTGTCTTCCCTGTACGTAAGGAAATAAAAAAGACGTGTTAAACACGCCTAGACGAGTGAAAGCAGGTTTAATTACGTGTAAGTACGAAGGAAGCGGTGCACAGGTATAATTTAGATCACCGCGCTTATTCAGTCCTTCTCTATGTCCTTTGTCTGAGCACATAGGAGCAGCCGAGAAGATGCTCACCCCACGCACACCACCTCGTCTGAACTGTTTTTCGGTGTATGTTAATTATGTTATTACGATGGCAATGTCCGCAGCCAGTAATGCGCAGTTAATACAGGTACTCTTGGGTCGTCAATCAACCGGGGTAACTGCAATTTATGAAAGTGCGCTATTATAAATTGCATTGTCCGTAGCCCTTGTTCCAGTCGGCGTTTAATGCGTCTTACGAAAAAAAAACAGCGCCGCTTTGTAATTTGCCACTGATTTTCAAGTCGTGTCCGGCTAGGCAGCCACAGCTTTGTCATAGGAAAGAACAATACAAGACAGTTGTTGCAGTGCACGCAACGAATGTTTCGCGTGCAGTAACAAAAAGAAAAGCCGACAGGCACGAGGAAACCGTTTCCTGCCGTTATCCGGCCCGTTTGCGGGTAACAAGAAGGCTTAAAGAATGAAGTTTTCAGCGCTGCACGCGAGATAATTCACAGAAATATTCCCGCCTTAAATATATGAGGACGCCCTGAATGTTGAACACAGAGGTATTATTTCTTTGAGTAATTAGCTAATGATATGGCTAGCATCCACTAAGAGCTAAATACTAGGTGTAAGAGATAAGCTTTTGACAGCGCGAGCTGTAAGGAGCTGTACAGGAGGAACACAGATGATGATTTCTGGTGTTTTACGTCCCCAAAACCACGATATGATCATGAGAGACGCCGCAGTGGAGGGCCGCAGAAATTTCGACCACCTGCGAGACGTCAATGCACGAGACGTGCGTTGAAGTCTCGCAGTACACGGGCCTCAACATTTTTCCTCCATCGGAATACAGCCGCCACGGCTGGGATTTGATCCCGCGGCCTTCGGATCTGCAGCTGAGTGCAATAGCCGTTAAAACCGTGGCGGGGCCGGCGGAACGCAGAGTATGGCATCTTGTGGATTTTAAGTCAAATTGTGTCCATCCACGTACGTTAAAAAATGGTTATACAGGGAATATGATGGCGGAGTTAAGCATCCACTAGTGCGAAACATCATGTACAGTTTTTTTTTTTTTTTATTCAGTCATTCCTGTGCAATTGGAACTGATGATTCTGGGCACTTTTTCTTTTATTCGTTCAAAAGCGGTAATGAATATAACTATTCAAATGGATCTCTAAACATCGGCTGTCTAGAACGCATGGCATGCACGTTGCCTATAAACTTTGCCTAAATGGACCTATAACGCGCCTGTCAGCATTTCTCGTAGTTGTTTGTAAACAACTACGGGCAAACGATGACATGCCTTAGAAGCCTGTTTTTGTCTTTTTTTTTTTTTTCAGGCGGAAAGGAAAAGCGAGGTGTAATGCTTGGCCCTTCTGTCTGGAATGCATAGAACTGTACACCTTCCACTCTTCCCCCCCCCCTCCCCGGCCCCCTCCCACGCCAGTCGTTCTAGTCTCTACCTTCCCTTGTCCCGCCTCGATCGTGGAAAGACGCTTATAAGTTGTACCTGGGCAGGTCTGTCTTCAATACCCCTCTGAAAAAAAAAAAAAAGGGGGGGGGGGGGGGAACGATTTCGTTTCGAGACGGTGCGAGAATCTTCGTCATACATAAGAGCAGTGTCATCATCCTGTTCGTTGCTCATCACGCCGCAGTCGCTTGAGAGCCCCTGAAACGTGACATCGTGTCCTTGTTGAACGAGGTGATGAGATAGCTCTTTAATCTCTATGACTAATCATTCGTAAGGCGTAAGGCGCACGGTAGAATGATACATTCACTGAACAATGAAGTACTTGGAGCCACCAAAACCCTTCCATATCCTATTTGTTCATCACGAATTGAACGAAGAGCACTACGAACCGCAGCAAGCTCCGCCGATGTTGATGTCGTCAGGTGAGATAGCTTAATCGACATTGCGGGGATTTTATTGGGAAAGGCAACTGACCCTGTACACACGCCTACAGTGTCTAAAGCATCGGTTGTAGATGAATACGCTGTTTGCACGTCTCGTACAGAAAAAGCAGAAAACGAATTCTCATTCCGCGTACATCATTACATTCACTCGCCGTTCTAGCATCCGTCAGCGTCACAGTAAGTCGGCCATCTTACTCTTAACCTATCAAAGCCGATACATTACGTTGCGTCTAACAAAGAAACGGGGAGCGGGATTCACCCCACCCCCCAAATTTTGTTAAGCCTACTCCTAGTAACGTCGAACTGATTCTCATTCTCAATACTTATTCTCATTCTCAACTGATTACTCATTCTCAACAATACTCATTCTCAACAATACTCAACAATACTCATTCTCAACAATACTCATTCTCAACAATACTCATTCTCAACAATACTCATTCTCAACAATACTCATTCTCAACAATACTCATTCTCAACAATACTCATTCTCAACAATACTCATTCTCAACAATACTCATTCTCAACAATACTCATTCTCAACAATACTCATTCTCAACAATACTCATTCTCAACAATACTCATTCTCAACAATACTCATTCTCAACAATACTCATTCTCAACAATACTCATTCTCAACAATACTCATTCTCAACAATACTCATTCTCAACAATACTCATTCTCAACAATACTCATTCTCAACAATACTCATTCTCAACAATACTCATTCTCAACAATACTCATTCTCAACAATACTCATTCTCAACAATACTCATTCTCAACAATACTCATTCTCAACAATACTCATTCTCAACAATACTCATTCTCAACAATACTCATTCTCAACAATACTCATTCTCAACAATACTCATTCTCAACAATACTCATTCTCAACAATACTCATTCTCAACAATACTCATTCTCAACAATACTCATTCTCAACAATACTCATTCTCAACAATACTCATTCTCAACAATACTCATTCTCACTAGTGCGAAACATCATGTACAGTTTTTTTTCTTTTTAATTCAGTCATTCCTGTGCAATTGGAACTGATGACTGTGGGCACTTTTTCTTTTATTCGTTCAAAAGCGGTAATGAATATAACTATTCAAATGGATCTCTAAACATCGGCTGTCTAGAACGCATGGCATGCACGTTGCCTATAAACTTTGCCTAAATGGACCTATAACGCGCCTGTCAGCATTTCTCGTAGTTGTTTGTAAACAACTACGGGCAAACGATGACATGCCTTAGAAGCCTGTTTTTGTCTTTTTTTTTTTTTTCAGGCGGAAAGGAAAAGCGAGGTGTAATGCTTGGCCCTTCTGTCTGGAATGCATAGAACTGTACACCTTCCACTCTTCCCCCCCCCCTCCCCGGCCCCCTCCCATTGCGAAAGATGTTCAGCGCCAGTCGTTCTCTCTCCCTTCCCTTGCCCCGCCTCGATCTTGTAAAGACGCTCATAAGTTGTACCTGGGCAGGTCTGTCTTCAATACCCCTCTGAAAAAAAAAAAAAAGGGGGGGGGGGGGGACGATTTCAGTTCCGAGACGGTGCGAGAATCTTCGTCATACATAAGGAAAGTTAGAGCAGTGTCATCATCCTGTTCGTTGCTCATCACGCCGCAGTCGCTTGAGAGCCCCTGAAACGTGACATCGTGTCCTTGTTGAACGAGGTGATGATATAGCTCTTTAATTTCTATGACTAATCATTCGTAAGGCGTAAGGCGCACGGTAGAATGATACATTCACTGAACAATGAAGTACTTGGAGCCACCAAAACCCTTCCATATCCTATTTGTTCATCACGAATTGAACGAAGAGCACTACGAACCGCAGCAAGCTCCGCCGATGTTGATGTCGTCAGGTGAGATAGCTTAATCTACATTGCGGGGATTTTATTGGGAAAGGCAACTGACCCTGTACACACGCCTACAGTGTCTAAAGCATCGGTTGTAGATGAATACGCTGTTTGCACGTCTCGTACAGAAAAAGCAGAAAACGAATTCTCATTCCGCGTACATCATTACATTCACTCGCCGTTCTAGCTTCCGTCAGCGTCATAGTAAGTCGGCCATCCTACTCTTAGCCTATCAAAGCCACACATCACCTTGCGTCTAACAAAGAAACGGGGCACCGGGATTCCCCCCACCCCCCAAATTTTGTTAAGCCTACTCCTAGTAACTTCGAACTGATTTCCGTTCATGTGATTCCTATTTTCCTCTCAATATTCATTCGAGGCCTGTTTTCCATTGATAAATAAATGTGCTGCACTCTAGAAGACAAGAAACAAAGGATTAGTGAAAGAGAATTAAGAAGAAGGCAAAAAGTGGTATGCTACCCTACATTGGCGGACAAGTCAGGCGCGTAACCTGCAGAAGAAGGCAAGGACAAGGAGAGTTCCGGGCGTATCTATGTTGTGCTCGAATGTTTTATGAGAGATAGGCACTTCGTTCTCCTACACCGAGATGCGGAGCCAGTTGCCACTCTTGATTGACTGACACTGCAGCGCGCAGCTTTGACTTCGCTGCACAGAGCTGGTGTGTGAGAGGGCATCGGAAACTTATACTGAAGGCGGTCGATACACATTCTCGAAATGCACCTTGATGCGCTGCCCCAATACGCGAGTGCCTCTGTTGCGGAGATCGAAAGAGGGCGCATCGCGAAGAGTCGGGCACCGTCCGGAGCTGGCCTCTGTTCCACGTTGAAGAGGGTAAAACAAAAAAATCGCTGCGTGACCAGCCTGCCTCGAACGGGCTATTTCGCCTTCGTCATGCGGCAGGTGCCTTCACCTCGAGTAACAAGCCATGACGAGAACCTAACTTCTTGCTCGAGCGCTGGATGTCCCGTTGTTGTGGTCACGAAAAGGTCAGTCGTTTCGGCCATGAATAAGAGAAAGCCAACGTAAAAAAAATGAGAGCAAGAAACTTATTTTCTGGTTTCTCTTTGTTTTCAAACTTCGAGAATAGAGGACTCTCGAAAAAGCTACATGTGCTGCGGCAGCGAACACTCCCTAATCTTTGCCGGAGGGTGGATCTGCAAGAAAATGTTGGTTCGAGAAACAAGATCAGGGACCAATCGCCTGAGGCCACGGCTCTTCGGCTGTCCGGCCAAAGTTGGCGAAGCCTCGGCTCTTTTTCTTGCCATGTTTATTTTTTCTACTTTTATTTGCTCAACTACGCGCATCCTTCGTCTTTCCTCAAACTTTCTCGTTCACACTTGGTGAGCCCGGGTTCTCAAAGTTGGGAAACGAACTCACTCTGGTTCTTCGTAGTTTCAGTAACCTGACTCCTGAGCGCTTACTCAAGTGCAAAAGTGAGTTTGTATGTGCGTGTTCATTGTATCTCTTGTTTATGTATGTTTGCAGCCTCACTGCGTGCGTGTGGTTCATGCTGTCGTAAGTTTGCTATTTTGCACGATTATACTAGGACCCACGCGGAGATAGTAACCTCGCCTTTTCTTACATTTATGCCTGTTTATTTGTGTTATGCTATAACTATGTTTCTCTTGCATATCCTCATCATAAACGTTTTGTTTATCTCATCTTCGTTATTTATAAATTGTGATTTCACTTCATGCTTGTGAAGGGAAATTGCCACCGACCCATTTGTAGCGAAACACAACAGGGAACGCCATAAGGATTTCTCATAAATGAAAGCTTCTTAGTCGAAAAATTCGTCCTGGTCCGGGTTTGAACCCAGGACTAACGCCTGTCCGAATCGCTCGCTCTGCCAATTGAGCTAACCACAAGGCTAGTAATTTACAGCGTGAGGGCTAATTGATGGACAATGCGAAACACATGGGCATGAATAGGCCAAATCTAGGCCCTTAAGGCTGCATTTACATGGAGGCGAAATGCTTAGGCCTGTGTACTGTGAGATGTTAGTACACCTTAAAGAACCACAGGTGGTCAGAATTTACAGAACCCTTCACTACGACGTCTTTCGTAATCATATCGTGGTCTGGGGACGTAAAACCCCAGAAATAAATCAATCAATTATTCAATCAACATGGATAATGAGTTCTACGCGAACCCGCAAGGTAGAGGAACGATTATGAAGAGAAAATTCGCGTCCATCCATATGTAGCACAAGGCTACAAAAAAAGGAACAACCAATAGTATTTCTTGTAGCTTTGTGCTACAAGCGGGCGGATGCTACTGCACCTTGCGGGTTTCCGCAGAACTCATCTTACAGCTTGCAATTGTAGGGACTGGGTCACATGGCCCTTATCATATCGTTAGCAGTTAAATAAAACAATGAGAATTGTTGAAGCCACAGTGCAAATATTAACATTCTTTTAGATATTTATTTGAATGCCAGCAGCATCGTGTGTACAATGTTATCCTCAAGTTCATATGCGAGCTTCGCGAGAGGCTTAAATGTGACCGTCCAAAAAATGTTAGTAGGACCGCATGCGCGGTGTTCCAAGAAAGCGCGATGTGAGGTAAGTGAACTTTATTAAAAAAAAAACAGATGGCTGACTTCACTTTTGAAGGAATCATAACAGAACGAAAAAAAAAAAACGTTTCTTCACACAAGTAACCGCAGTTTTGTCGTGCGTTAAAAATGCATGCACGTAAGTTTGACCGTGGGGTATCGCAAAGCGATGTCAGCAGATCCAGCGCGTTCACGTGGAATTTACATAACAGCGAAGACGCAAATAACCTCCACTTTTCAACTAACGATCCATTCGCACGGAAAACGCATCATCCCGGGCACCTTACAGCCGCTTTCTGTAACATAGTGTGACGCCCACGATGTCCTCGTCCAGTTGTGGTAGAACTTGTTCGACATGCGTAACTCGGCCACGTAGGAAAGCGAAGCGAAATGAGAACCAAGTGACCGGAAGTTGACATAAGGAGGTGGCCAGGAAACTTCGCTTAGCAGAACACGTTGCGGAGATAGTTGGTCTCACGTGTTTTAACAGCGAAACCGTTCGGGAGGCCGCCACATATGTTCCCGATGTCCATTGTCGCGTAAGGGAAAAGCGGATCTGCACTTGCCCTAGACCCAACACCCATACTCTTGGTGGCCCAAGCCCACTGCTGCATGATAGCAGGGTACCCCTATTGAGGGATCCTGATGACAGTGATAATGATAGTGTCACATGATAGTGATAGCGAACTTGACACCCTGGCTCCAGCTCCGCTGTTTACGCAGATTTCGCGGGCGTGCAAGTGGGTTTAGTTTTTTCTTCTCTTCGAAAGCAATGAGTGATGATTTTTTTTTCGAGACGAATACAGAAAGACTGTCAAGAACGGGTGCTGCTCTCGTGGAGTAACACAGTTATTCCAATAGCCTTGTTACCACGTGCACAGGTTTCAGGCGTCGCTACTCTAACTCCAAGCAATGCTCTTTCTTTCATCACAAATCTCTTTTCTAACAGCACCTGCGCACTACACAGCACTAAAGCATTGATAGCGTTTCTACGGGCAACATGCCTCAAGGAAACGCTGTAAACTGCGTATAGTGTGTATATCTATATATATATGAGTGTGTAAGTGTGACTGTATGTACGTGTTGTGTTACACGTGATCATTGTAAATATCAGAATCACCGCTGAACATCTGGAGTAGCAAGCCAGGCCACTAACCAGGCTAACATCTCCGGAGTTATTAATAAAATGCTCTCTCTCTCTCTTCTAACAGATAGTGCCATTCGTCTAGTGTTTCCGTGTCCATGTTGAAAGAATAAGAGCGCTGGTTACTTTCGAAAAGAAGACAATCACAAAATCGAAAGCGGAAAACTAAACCAGAAACCTTAAGTTAGAAGAGCTATCGCGCAGATGCTAACACACTTCGAGGGCCTTTCAAAAGCGAGAATTTGAATATGATTTTCGTGAAGGGACTGACGCCACTGAATTTTTTAGATGGGCGCGGCATAAAACTTGTGTTAAGATAGAACCTTGAGGAAAATAAACAGTATGGCCTATAGTGAGACTAACGTCGCCCTAACCAGGGCGCATCATAGTAAGTCTAGTTGTAGTAACCAAGCTACTCCCCGATAATTAAGGACTCGCCTTTAATCTTCACCTGACATGCTAACTTAGGAACATGATTTCCGTACATGCATTTACAGTTCATCGAGAGCTCGGCACAATTGTAATTACAACTAAAAGGTACCTTTTCGGTGATCTGCGCTTCAACACATCTATCAATATCGAAATGACGAGACTTTAAAACATGAGAAACATGTTTTTGAAGTGCAAGTTCATTTTTTCCCGCATGATGGATGGGAATGCTTGGTGGTCTACTAGAACAAAGCAAGGTTCACTTTAATCATATGAGATCTAATCGATCACGTGTCAAGCTGGTCCACGGATAAACACGGCCGCTGGAAAGAGACACGTTGCTTTCAACTCGATTAAACCTCGTAGGAGAGGCACAATGCACTGGGAACAGTAACGCAGAGACTTTACAGAAAAAAAAAATGTAGCATGACTAGGCAAGCACGTGATGAATGTAGCATAGCCATTCCTGCACTCCAGCCTTAACCGGGCAAGTACTCGTTCAAACGAACACACTAATGTAATTCGTGTTTTCAGTAAGACTGCTGGTTAACGTGTCATAATGAAATGGCAGAATAAGTCAGGTTGACTTAGCACTGTTCGGTCAAGTTGCTCTGTTTTCCGTTCCTTGTTTTTTTTTCTTTTGCAGCCTAGCGTACCATAATTTATTTCAACGCGACATCCTTGCAGTTACATTGCTTCATTTTTTGTTCTTTCCTTTACGAAAGTGTTGCCCGTGCATACTCAACTATAGTTGGCGGGTATTGGGAATGGTTGTGGACACGACGCGTCCTTTCTTATTGAACACTTCAAACTTGCGAGGCCACGCTCTTTCACTCCACGTAGCTTCTTAAACTCTACACCCCACGGAACGAATTACAATGCAGCACTGCATTTATTTAAACGAATAAGCTCTTGCAAGAACCTTGCCTCGGTCAAACCCTAAAGAGTACGCACTGTGCGTTTTGTTCTTTCTTTTTCGAAAATTGAACTGTAACTGCACTAACCAAGCGTACTAGTCGAGCAACAGACTCAACAGCCAAGTCGAGTAAACAGGTTAAGCTGCAGAAGGTCTCCTGCGAGCTACAGACAATCGTCGCGGTTTGAAAGTTTACTCGGAAGCGCTACCTTTTCTTCTTCTACATTTTGTCACCTTCGACCAGAAAGAGAATATAATTAACTTTTCAATACAGATTCCGAATCCAATCACGACCACGTCGCTTTATCGCCAATCCACGGTATTGTCAGTGCTCTGACTCGCACTGTCAGGTGCGAGGGAGGAGAGCAGGAAGGGGAAAGGTACTCGGTTATATTATGAGAGCTCTCTGTGTATCTAGGCAGGCGTGGCTGGAATGCCAAAGCAGAAGGGCGTCTCGGTGTGTGTATGCCTGCAGCTACAGAGGAAATATGGATTCCACCACATTGCTATGCCCGAACACGAAACGTGTGTGGCGTGAAATGAATCCGTCCGACAACGCGCTTTTCTTGTTTTTGTTTTGCCTGTTCACTCTTAATGCGCTTCACGAATTCGTGGCTTCGCCTAGCAAACCGTGGTGTGTGTGTGTGTGTGTGTGTGTGTGTGTGTGTGTGTGTGTGTGTGTGTGTGTGTGTGTGTGTGTGTGTGTGTGTGTGTGTGTGTGTGTGTGTGTGTGTGTGTGTGTGTGTGTGTGCAGTTTGGACGAACCGTGCACTTTAAAATCCAGCTACAACGAGTGGCTCAAAAGGGCACTTTCGGTCGAGCTCGTTCTGTCTGTTTGTCCGACTCTGCTCAAAGAGGGACCTCCTAAAAGAAAGAAAGAAAGAAAGAAAGAAAGAAAGAAAGAAAGAAAGAAAGAAAGAAAGAAAGAAAGAAAGAAAGAAAGAAAGAAAAAAAACCAGAGCAGAGACGCAGCTGGCTTCCTAAAATGCGGTGTTGTAAGTTGAACGCAAAATTGCATTGCTAGCATATGCCTGCTTAAGTTGTGCTACTTCTTTACTATCATTTTTTTCGGTAGTTCCGGTAGAGTCAAGCCGTAAAGGTCACTAATAGTAGACGGCATTGTGAAGTGAAGACCACCGTGTCGTCAGCTATCTTCATTACGTCACTAGTTGTTCATAGTCCTCCTTTGAACACTGGTCGTATTTTCTTATCGAAGAAATCGGTGGTTCTAATCTTACTATATTCAAGTACAACATCCTTGTGTGTAGCAATGCTTAATTTCGCATCAAACCACATTATTCGAAAACATGCGTAGCGTTGTAAGAAATCACCAGCACTTCTCATGCCGAGAAAGTGGCGGGAAGAGAACTTTGCCTTGCGGGTGCCCGGCCCGCTACACTAATGGAGCAAGCCCTTCACCGTATGGTGCACCTCGGGTTGATGTTGAGTTGTGGTGTACTAACGTGCGCTTTAATCAAACCACATATGTCCGTTATTAGATGCGGAGCATCTCTTGCTCACGGGTATGTCACGCGTCCGGCGTCCGCACTCACACTACGCATGCGCGACTCTCCTCTCCCTTCCCTCTCTCCAACAGCTGCCGCAATAAATCAAGCGGGTAGAGAGCGCGCGCGCGCTTCGCTTCAGTAGTATCTCCTCCTTCTCCGATGAAAGAAGTTGGTGGTGTTGTGTGATGAAAGCAACAGTTCCGTCAGCGAGTGGGTTGACGCGAGTACGCATCAGCATCAACCCACATTCTGACAACGGTCACGCGATGCGTGGTAACGAACCAAGTTAACAACGTAATAACACGCAAGGCTCACCGCAAAGGTAACACCGAAAACACTGCAAACCTGTAAACACCGCCGTTAAATGTACCGTTGAAACTCCCAGCGATGCTCCGCATCAACCCATGGTCCCCTTCGGGAAGATGGTGTAATTTTTTTCTTATGTTACTGATAACAACCAGCATGCGTAAAGCACTTGCGATGTTCGCACATGGATCGCAATGTTTCACGTTGGGCGGCTCACGAACATTAAGCGTATATATGGGGCATTTGGAACCAAAGAATGCCGTGACGTCGTTCAAACCTCGCTGTACAAGTTATCACCATCGCAGGGACGCACACGCCCAATTAGCGACAATGAAATGCTCTCTGACGTATATTCCTCCGACAAGGGTGCCTTTGTGTACAGCCACCACTGTCGGGTATGGAACGCACGTCCTTTTCCTCAGCTACTGCGATAGTGGCTTACATACGCTCTGACCATATATGTGGCCACACAACTACTTCACTTACTAGCTGTTTATGCCACCTGCGAATATAATGCGCTTTGATGTGGCGTTGCTGCAACGCGTGTACCTTGCAAAATCTTGCACATTGCTGTGCGAATGGACTAGTTGAACAGCACATTGCCTACAGAGACTTATTGAAATAGGCGCTTTTTTTTCTAGAACTACCAGAAAGTTCAAACTTGGCTATGAGAAAGCGTGTAGTCGAACACTACGCGGTAAACTTAGACATTATGTATGTGGGATTTATTAACGATGGACAAATCAGAGGTGGTAAGCACAAATACGCATTTGTTTCACCGTAGCTCGAAAAACAACGAGAGGGCGACGGTTGCGGTGACATGAACGTGGAACTGACTTTGTTGATCGATTCTTCAAATACTGCGCACGAAAATTCTTTCTCTCTTTCTTTCTTTCTTTCTTTCTTTCTTTCTTTCATTCTTTCTTTCTTTCTTTCTTTCTTTCTTTCTTTCTTTCTTTCTTTCTTTCTTTCTTTCTTTCTACGCATTACGCGCTATCGAAACGGAGCAGCGCCTTCGGGAATTGAATTCGCAACTTCCCGGTAGACGGTAGGCTTCGTATAATCACCACCACGTGGTACTGTGCTGAACGCAAGGGCGGATCCACTTTTCTCCCTTGCGTGATGTCATCTCTGCCGACGTACCCAGGCCACACATACCAAGCTTCACTTGAAAACGATCAGAAAGGTACGACAGGACCGAAACGTCTTACATATATCGCTCATATTGCAGTCTATAAACTGCTCTGTTGGCATTTAATTAGGGCTACATTCGATCTCTGCCTGGAGTACGTGCAACAATGGGCTGCGCAACAGGGAGACCTCATTAATTAGATTTCCACGTTGTGAGTCCCTATAATGAGCTGGTTGCGAGTCGTGTTGCGCATACTGTTTCTACTCTTTGTTCCCGGAACATATGCATCGTTGCTTTCCAGTCTGTGCGCTCGTCACGTCTCGGTGAATGAAAGGAACTAGCAGCAACGCTTCGTTTCAAGTCTATAACCTCCTGAGCAATGCACCATAGAATTCCCCACGCGCAAATCTTGGCCAACTGTAATTAAACAAGTAGTTCTCACTTCACGGTGCACATTTTCGTAGTATTTGTGTAGTATTTTCTTTATTTTATTATCTTTTTTCTTGAATTTAACCTGAGATTTTAAGGCTGCATTGCCTCTGTGCACTTATGTGAAAAACTTTTAAAAGGAAATGTGACCGTGCCTACCACGTGATCCCCATTATTTTTTAAGATGAAGGAAGCAATGCGGTCCGTGTGGATTTACTCCATTATCAGCGCCAATGACGTCGGCAGGGTCAGTCTATAAAACCTGGCTACTGATGAAATTCTCGGAAAAGGAACCGGAATGGTATTAACGGAGCCACAGGGACACCCAAGTTGGAAATAGAAGTGTTGCAATATTATTTGTGGTCTAAACCCCTGCAATAAGCTAGCCCAGTGCCTCCTAATATTGGATTGAATGTTATGACATTATCAAAATTACAACTTCTGTTTCCAAGGTACGTTTTTTTTTTTTTTTTCATACCGAAAGCGTACAATCACGCAAGAAGTGCGAGCACTGGAAGGCTACTTTCACTTCATCATTAATTATTAAAGCGAAAACATTAATTTTCCCATGGGACGAAAAACAACGTGTCGTCCGCGGGGAATAGTTCCCAAGTCACGTGACCAAAAATTACCGAAGTTTCACGAGTTTACTATGACGTCATAACCTAAGTACACGTGATAACGCCATCGCAGAAGTCGTGGAACGACACTCTGTGCTAATGTTACGTGCTAGTACTGTATCCCATCCTCGTAGCCAACATGTTGGAGGTAGACAGGGCTGCTGCGCGTCCAGCCAGCTCCGGCGCGGCCCTGTAGTGAAAAAGGCAAACAGCGACTCCCAGCGTCTGCTCCACCATGTGCTGCTTACTCTTTGCAGCATAGTTCTTTTATTCTTAGCCATGACGTCACTACGCTAGGTTCCTGACGTAATGACGGCCCCGAAAATGAAACTGACACCAACTACACATACACTACTCAACAAGTACCGAATCACCAAATCATCAAACCGAAGTTGTGGCAGCGAAACGCAAGAAAAAAAATATACATGGACGAAAACGCGCTATTCCTATAGAAAATTGTTTTACGAATTATGTTTCATGCCGAGGAAATAGCAGCGCAAACTCGAATCGAAGCGAGGAAACGTGAAGTACATAAAGAACAACAGTCTCCTGTCGAAACTTAGCTGATGGAAACCAAAACTAATCGACAAGGTAATGGCTGCCGACAGTGTGCGTTTATTTTAAGAACGACGGCTATAAATCCCGCATTGCCCGGCGTTACCATGGGCGACGAAGAGCAATCTGTTACGAAGAGAGTTCGGCGGGAAAAAAGCAGCGTAATTTCTCGTCATGTCGAGATTCTCGGGCGAGAATTTCAATAGAAGGCAGTCTAACGGAAAGGGTCGTCACCAGGGAGCCCAGGCAGCTTTTTTGTTCTTACTTTTTTGTTATTTCGTAGAATGCATTTTCTCATCAACGGCAAAACGCGAACAAGCGAATAACATATGTTTGGCTCCCGTTCCTCCATTTCTTTGCATTGACATGCGGGTATAAAATATTTAAAAACAAAACATGTCATGCTGGTCTATATGTTCGTTGGCCTCTTACTCAACAATTTTCCAGAATTGAAACGTACAGGTACTGACTTATTGGCTTTCTTAATGAACCATGGTGTTTCGTTTTACTTTTATTTTTGTTTTTTGTTTTTGTTTTGTTTTCGCACACTCCACTAGGCCAATTAAAAACGTAGCAATAATCATTTTTCTTATCAGCACATTGAGAAACATTGCATAAATGCTTGAAAATATGCATATTTTGATATCTGTCACTGTCAGCCGCTTATTGCGTCTTTGCATCGGCAAAAGAATGTTTCGATGGGCGAAGCAGGGCCAAAATATGCTCAGGTACTGAACGATTACAATAAAGATATCAAAATCCTCTCCACCTTCAATCTTTAAGAGCTTTATATGAATATTTTGTTTTTGAAACTTTGGCGTTTGTCTGCCGGCGCTAGAATTTCGCTAATTTTGGAGTGAACATAGCGGTAGTGGTGGCGGCTGGTGTACAGTACAGGCGGTTCTAGCCTGGCACCCACAGCTGCCACTTGTTCAGCCCGAGCTTCTTGTGAGTTTATAAGGGATATTTAAAGAGGAAATCAATCAACCTAGTGTCTCGAAGGAAGTCGACCGGCAGTCGTTGCGCCCTCTTTCTTACTGTCTACAACATTTGTATGATGCGCTCCCTGAATTCGTGTGCGATGGATATATTATATGTTGCTGGATAAATAGAATTACGCGACGATAACGACGATTGTTGCCTTGCCACCTGTAGGAGAAGAACAAACTGAAAAGTCGGTAACAAGAAAGGAATGCTCCAAGTCACAAATAAGATGTATTCGATGCGGGATGTGATCGACACTGGAGGTGGCTCACTCGCCACTAGTTCACGGACCTTCGGCTGAGCGTCGCAAAAAAATATACATGTCCCGCTTACGCCCCAACACTGTGACAACTGCACCTCTGGTTTATACCAGAAGCGCGTATAAGAAAGCCGGCGCTCGCTACATTTTAAACGGCACGTTGATAAGGGGCAGGAAATGCAAGAAAAACAGTACAAACCAGCTTAAACGGTGCAAAAAATATGGCTGCGCAAGGAATCCCTTGCAGCATACCGCAGCTTCGGAAGCGCCCACTGGCATAGAGCTAGCATGTCGAAACAATAAAAATTCATTTTTACACTTCATAATTTGAAAGGCAATGCGTGTTGCAAAAGATTCATGATCATTTGAGAAAGATAAGCCTTCCGCCCTCTCTCTTTCTCCTACTTTAATATTCAGCTATCAACGAAAGACAACATTTTCGGCCTTAATATGCGAAACACCAATGTTCCAAAAATGGCAGATCTAAAAATCCATGCTCAGTCATTGTAAACGATGGTGTGCTATGACAAAAATTTAGAAGGCCAATGTGAAACCTCAACGTGTATTTGGTGTTTCTGATCACCATTCCATATTTTGGAGTATAGAAAAGTTGAACAAGCCTAAGGAAACTGTCCGGGCATGCGGCCGAATGTTCAAAAAGGGCCATATCTCTCAGGTGCAACAAAAATAATTATAATTGAAGGTTCATTGGCTATGTCCACAAGAAAATACAAAGATATTTCTTTTGAAAAATTGTTTTGGATCCCTTTTTATAGCTACTGATGCTAAACCTGGCCTCCAGCTTCTTGGGTTGTGGAGTACTTGTGTTCGCGTGTTTTTTTTTTTAATGATTAAATTTAAGCTATTGGAATAATTAGCAAGCAAAAAAAGAAAACACGCGTAGCTTGTTACATGTTGTCCAAAATACCCATTCTTGCCAAGAGTCACAGAAAAATCTTCAAAAGAAGTGCGGGCGTGCTTCGAATTGGATAATCTGCTCCCTATACAACATCGTTTTCTTTTTCTTTTTTTTTCACAGCATAACGTAATATGAGGCAATAGCTGTCACCGAGATGGGCTGCTAGCGCCACACCTTCTACGGATTCCCCGCAGCAGGCGTCGCAAGACTGCATTTGCGGCAAGACTAAGTCAATGTACCTAAGGGTTCTAGCACACGCGTTTGAATCAAAGATACGTTTTCGCAAATGCAGTTATACTTTGTATAATTCGGATTATAAGTGAGAAAAGGATTTCGCGCTCACCGGCGTTGACGTGCACGACGGTGCTGAGCACGGTGCCTCTGGCGTTGCGCGCCCGGCAACGAAAGATCCGCGATGCACCTCGGCTCGAAACTGGTGCTCGCGGAACGGCAGGAACGTCAGCGTGCCCTCGTGCACGGTGAGCAGCTGCGGTCGGGGAAGTCGCGGCCGACAGGGCGCTCACGTTCAGTCCGTCGACCGCGCTCACCCACCACACGTCGGGGCGCGGCTCACCCTCGGCCGAGCATCGCAACGTGGCGCCCGTCCAGTTGGAGAACAGGAGCCGCGGTGGAGGCTCGCTCAACCAGCGAGGACCCGACGACGCCTTCACGACGTCCGCAAGGTTAACCAAGAAGCACAGAGTGGCTGCAAGAAGGAAAGGAAAGAAGCGAGACATGATCAGATCGAGTAAAAATAAGGCAGCGAAGCGACATTATTGGCATCATTTCCGGAAAAGAGGTGTAATTCTTTCATGGTAAGGGGCTGGGAACGAGATGAGGTGTGACATTCTGTCAAGTGTTGGCCCTTCACAAGGCAGTAAGCGAGCCACCGCGGTGACACACTGGTTACGGTTCTCGACTGCTGACCGGAAAGGCGGTGGTTTGATCTCGGCCACAGAAGTCGATTTTTGATGGAGGTGAAATGCTCGAAGCCCGTGTACTTAAACTTAAGTGTACGTTGAGGAACCACGGTCATATTTTGGTTTTGTCGCGTTAAACCTTAAATGCTATTATTTAAGAAAAATATAAAGTGTGGCAGTCTGACCCCTGCTGACTCTTGGGAAATGTGCGCATGCGCGGCGGCTGCACGTGCTTTTGTGGGGTATATGCGTGCTTTGTGACGCAATAATGCCTTCTTTTGATGGTGAGTGCTGGTGTCGTTCCCCTTTCAAGTCTGTACCTTCGTTTGTGCTTAAAATTTTCAGTGAGGAAGCGAAACGAATCGTTAACTGCGGGTGCGATGGGACTTTCGGCAGCTGAATTACCCGGTGTCCCACAATAGCAGATGAACGCACACTAAACCAAAATACGACAGATAATAAGGGATAAATATAAGCAGACAGTTTCCCCATGCGTTGTGCACTAACGAGAAAGGGACAGAGGCGTGATGACGATAGATGATGTGCAAAATCACAAAGGGTTGCTTTGTATCCCGCCATCTTTCACACAAGAACTGGTTATTGGTTAGGTCGAGAGAATGTAAAAGCTGGGAAGGGCCGCCAAAAGCCCCAAGAAAACTGAGGTAACCAACAGTAGTTGCGCAAAGCAAGCGAGCGGAATACTACAAGCTCCTGGTACCAAACATCGTCTTCTCGTACACATAATCTCCTCATAGGTGGTTTTCTGAAGTAACGTTGCGGTCTATTACCACTGGAAAAAATAGCCCACTATTCTCCTCAGCACTGTGTCAAACGACGATAAAACAGCGGGCCATTGGCAGCGAACACTTATGCATCGCTTAGATAACTACTAGTGGAGACTACGCATAGGATTCTTTTTTGGGTTTACGCTTTGAGAAGAGCCCCAAATAATACTAACAAAATTTAGTTACGTCATCAAAAAGAAAATGTGGCACCATCTAACCAAGTTAGTGTTACAGGTGTCGAATGAACAGCGATGCGTACTGAGCAATCCACCTTTCTACAACTATCGCTTACGCTCTCAGTCCTATAAGCACATCAGCCACAGGTAATAACCACTAGGCCATCGACCAGCCAGCGGTGTGCATTGGCTCGAAAATTGCCGAAAGTATTGGCCAATGTGCATAGAATATTCCAAGAACACTGATCACACTAAGAGATTGCTTCACTGCAGTAACACAAGGTAAGAGGAGAAGCCATGAGTCAAGGTATGGTTACGCCATAGTCGCGCTACAAGAAGCATCGTTGATTGTAATGGCTCTGACGTAATTCCATTTTAGCTGCTTGCTTTCTCGCACTTCGTCAGTGGTCCGCGTTCACCATTGTTACTTTCACGTCTGGTGAGTGTGATTGGTTTCTGGGGTTTTATGTTACAAGACAACGATATTTTTGTGAGAAACGCCGTAGCGGAGGGCTCCGGAAATTTCGACCGCCTGGGCACTGACATCGCAGAGCACATGGGCATCGGCATTTCGCCTCCATCAAAATGCAGCCGTCGCGGCGGGGATTCGTTCCCGCGACCTTAGGGACAGCAGCTGAGTACCATAGCCACTAGACCACTGCGTCGCGGCGGGTCTGGTTAGTGTAAATGGTCTATAAAGAGAACTCAGCTGAACCGCAAAAAATATAATATAATAAATCGCTACTTCATACCGACCCTGCAGGACTTGCGTGCCGCATTTAAACAGAGGCCGGTTAGAATTACATAATCTATACTATTTTCATGAAGGAACATTATGCAGGTTCCATAAGTGAAGCACCGAGACTGCTCTAAATGATGGCGCCTGACTACATTGTGGAAGTACGCGTGATCCACATTCATTGCAAACGTTTCCTTCTTCTTACAAGAAGCAACCTCGCAATATTCTTTCATGCAGCCACCTTCTTTTGCTTTTCAAGGTTTTGATATGGCGGTGACGGGAAAGTAGCGGAAATCGATGTCCTACACGAATGCGTGCGTCGTGATCGACTTCCGGCGACCCGCTCCCACTCATGCATTAGGGAAATCTTATGCGTCGATTCCCTCGGGGAGGGATAAGCCTCGCTGAATGACTCGCTTTAATGGAGCACGGTTTCGCTTCGTTTCGGCATCGACGGCATCTAGTCGGTTGCGCAGTCTTTAAGCAGGCATTCGTGATGGAGAATACGAAACCGCCGAACAGAATGCTAGTGTGCACTTCGCTGTAGTTGCACGCGGTGTAGTTTAGTGATTTTACGTAAAGGTGCTTTAGTTCTTGCAAATGCGTAAACCTTAATATGACCCGCCGTGGTCGATTAGTTGCTGTGGAGTTAACCTGGTGATCACAATGTCCCGCGATCAAGCTCCGGCCGACCACATTTCGGTTGGGGACGAAACGCGACAATGCCCGTGTACATAGATTCAGACGCATGTTAAAAAAAACCTCAGGTGGTCAAAATTTCCGGTAACAGTGAGTGACGAAACATGGTGTCCTCTCTCTCTCTCTCTCTCTCTCTCTCTCTCTCTCTCTCTCTCTCTCACACACACACACACACCATGCACATACTACCCTGCACAAACATTAATTACTGAACAACTGCCCCGTGTATTATTGAAAACTTATCTAAAGACGGCGATGAGGAGGCAATACAACAATGTGTTCACATTTTCTGCAATGTGAAGCATGCCACTAGGTAGAGCTTGAAATTATAGCGAGCTTCATGATATCATCATCACCGTAATCATCACTCTTTATATGACTTTCAGAAGACTGTGAAATGATGAGCTAATCAAAACGCATGTAAAAATGCAAAGGCACTACACAAAGATGGTCTGTAGAAAACGCCAAGAAAGTTTTCCTTGTCTGCACACGATGCGGCATGATCCACGTGGAAAATGTTGAACATCCTTCGCTCGGTACAGGGTAGCTATGCGGTCCCGCCACTGTGGTTTAGTGGTGTGGCATTTGGCTGCTCACACGAAGGTCGCGCGATCGAATGCCGGCCTCGGCGGCAGCAGTATGATATAGGCGGAGTGCTGAGGCTCGTGTACTGTGCGATGTCAGTGCACATTAAAGAACCGCAGGTGGTCCAAATTTCCGGAGCCCTCCACTACGTCGTCTCTCATAATCATATCGTGGTTCTGGTACGTTAAACACGAGAAATCAATGACAGTATTTGCGCGATTTGTCTGTGCTCCAGTGCGTGTTTAAGTTGGATGGTGCTGTTTCTCCATCTTGAACTGGCCCACAATGGACTGGTTAACATCTACAGCTTTTCATCTGATCTTGCAACCGCTCTTATTCTGGAAGAGCAAAGATACTGCACCACTCGAGGAATATAAAAGTTCCTTCACGAATGCGTAAAAATATTACTTTTCTCGGAGTGGCAATAGATAGCGCACAAGGATCCGCAGCATTCCGTCGTTTGCCACTGTCATGCCGGACGTAATACTTGCGGAGGCGACTGACGCTCGATAAACACGGACTTTTAAGGCTCCTTTCACAATGATGTGCCAATGCGAAACGCTTTCTCTCCTGTCTCTATGGGCAGTCGTATGACTATTACTGGTCTGAAAACTTTTAGTTGACAGTTTATTTAATTAAAGTAAACTGGTGCAAACCGCTTCTTCAAGTGCTTTCAGGCGCTGCAGGAACACTCTGATTTTTTACGACCCAAGGTACCGAGTGTTGACAGAAGTAGTAAGCCCGTTGTCGCCAATAGCGGCCAGCTAATTAAATTTGAGAGCGCGCAGAGGGTGCCCATATCGATCGGTTCGAACATCATTTACATAAACTAAGATTACTTCTTTGGTGAACACTTAAAGAAAAAGAAGAAGACAGACATGTTAGAGACGTTGCTTAACAGGCATAATCGGAAAGAATGAAATGAAGTTTAAAAACGATGTTCTTCCCACGTCAGTGTTGCGCGAATACAAAGTAAAATTAACTTTCACTGGGAAGCGACCTGGAAACTATAAAGGGCTAACTACACTAACCAATTCCTTCGACACATGCGTGAACTTTTTTTTTAGCTCGGGTATGGCTCTACTCTTAAGCTTCTGTTTTCTTTTTACTCCATCATTTATAAAATGTAAGCTCCCGTTCCTCCGCTTTATTTCAGTTATTTTTTTTAGTTATCCGCTCTATGATTTAGATAACCTGTGGTATGCGTTGTGGTAAGGCTGACTCAATATACTAAATTTTCGAGAGCTCTAATAACCCGCGACAAATGAGGTTATTTCCTGCTGAAGCAAGAAAAAACTAACAACTTCAATTTACAAGCTTATACAATGGCAGGTTTATCAGCAGATTGTTTTTCTTACTTCTACCGAATATGGTGATTATTAACGACAACGCGTGAATGCGCCGTAACACGAAATTGAGTTCTGGAAGAACGTCACGCGCTAATGGCTATAACTGCAGCGTTTACTAACCACCTTGTCCAGCTGTAATTTAGAGCTTTCGAACGTTCGTTGTAATATAATTGGGCCGAGTGGCCCCCCCAACACCACCAAACTACGCTAAGGAAAAATACTACTTAGAATCCCATACGAACAGCTTACATTGCCCGCTACTCATCAGATACTAAACACGATTGAAAGATAAAAACTATTGTTCAGCGGCCAAAGCGAGTGCTACTCTACGTTACCGACGAGAATCGCTGTTGTGCAACATCATGTTCATGAATCGTGTATTTATATGGTGATCGGTGGACAACGTAATAAACGGCGTCACGCAGTGCGTACAATACAATAAACTCTGTCCTTGAGGACGTGGTCATTCATATGCAGCGTTCGGGTGTGGTTATGAGCAGCCGTCCCTGAATAACTAACTCGGGTGTGAAATTCGTAGAAGTGACCAAGCTGTCTTTGCAAATGTGAACACAGCCCGCATGCGCTGTCTGCGAACGCAATAAGGCGAACTCCTTCAGAAACCTTGATGTTGACTAAGCCATCTTGCTGTCGGAAAAGCGCGTATTGTTCTCCGGTAGACACCTCGTCTATGCGAAATTTTCAGCAACCATAGGCTTGCTGATCAAAGTGCCCGATCAACCCGCAATAACGCGTACTCCACGCTCTTGCCATCATTAAAACGCGCGCAGCTTTAAGAATTTAACCTAGTGGTTGTCACGCTGGCTCCTTGAAGATCTGTTACTTGCGTTACTCAATGCTTTACCTGTCGCTGTGATGGCGTTAACCATTAGGCCTAAAGTAAAGCGACAACGCACATATGCATCTCCTACAAATTTATGAAGCCTTCATATATTTTCACTTTCTTTACGTGGAACTGGGTGCCTCCTCTTCATGTGGACACTGCAAGAGCAAGGAGACCATTCAGGGTCTCCTCTGCCACTGCACCCGCATCGGCATTTAACGCAAACCTCTTCCTTAAACCTTCCGCGAAAAGTACGGTCGAGCCATTACAAAAGCAAAGATACTTTAAAGTTGTTCTAACCTATCACCAATCTATAAACCAAAGTTAGCGACGACAGCTTTCCATAACTCAATGTAGCTACAAGGAATTCATAGGAGCATTGTGCCTGCTACAGTGAACGTGAACGTTTTGCTACTGTTGTCTTCTCCTTCGTTTCGATCTCCTATTTCCTATTACACTTGCGGGGTAGTGAAAAGGACGTTTGTCATTTTAGCTTGCCTGCCTTTTCTTGTAAATGCTCTTTCTCTCTCTCTCTCTCTCTCCTCTCTCTCTCTCTCTCTCTCTGTTTGTATGTCTACAGAAATTGTTGATTTTGGCCGATGAGGAAGTCCAGAATGGAACAGCCAAGGAACGGCAGCTCCTCGGAACAATATATTTAAAAAAAAGTTGAGTCTCAATTTATTGCTTCTTATGTGCCAGCTAACGACCAGTGATTAAGGACATAGGAACAGAATTCATGGCAATGGCGTATGCGATATTTCGGTTCGCAGAATGAGGACGACATCTTACAGCAGGACGTTCACAAATCGCGACTGGAGATTGTTAAACAGCGCGTGAACGCCCAGGAATCCGATAGCTAATGTAGCGCGTCTGCTCTTGCACTTGAAACAATGAACAACGGATCACGGCAACAAGCAATATTTTTCTCAAGATCCCGGCCGCAGCATGAAAAAAAAAAGGAAGAATGTAAGAGACTCCTTGAAAGTAACGAACGATTTATGAGTGATGCACACAAGGACAGACTTACGTGACACCATCGACTCCTGCCAGCGGGTGTCCACTGTAGATTATAAACAGCCGAACGTGATTGTAGGCACCGGCCCATAACGTAAGTGGCCAGAACGTGAAGGCCTCCCTACTGAGCGAAATTCGTGACAAATTTTCACTGCAGAGAAGCAGCAACTAAAGCTTCGCATGTCAAGCTAAGGAGGAGAACCGAAGCTGTAAGGAACAAATTACTGGAACAAAAAAAAAAGGGGGGGGGGGGGGGGGTTCCTCAGTGATGTCCAGATCACGGGTCGTAATGCGTCGGCAGCTCCATACCAGCAAAAAGAAAAAAAATTACCGCAGTCGGGTATTTTTCGCCAGAAATGCGCAGAAGGCTGGTGTTTCTAGTGTTGTAGTGGTCCTGGTGGCGGTAATGGTAGTAGTGGGTCAGTATACCGATAGCTACAATAGCTCCTCGGCTTCTGCGAAGCCTCGCACGTATAGGTACCACGCTTCTGTTCGTTCCTTCACCGGAAGACAAATGGGAGCGGGTCCCGACAACACCACAGCAAATGCTTCCCGAATGTGTTCAACATCTCTCATCCGTCGTGTTTCTTTCCTTTCCGTTGGCTACCGCGCTAGCGGGTTTGCGCCGCCGGCACAACGCCGCTACCGAGCCACTGGGACGCCTCGGAACGTGGTTCTCTTTACTCTTCGCGTGGCCGTTGCCTCGCCAACGTCTGTCGACCCCGTTCGCGAAGCCGTGCTCAGAATTTGTTCTCTTTTCCGAAGTCAACACGGACGGATTCCGTTTCTTCGTCGCCCCCGGGACACGACGCACTCCTGGCGATATTTCATTGCGGCCACTTTTTTTTTTTTAGGTTTCCTTTCATCTACCTTCCTGGATGCTCTTCTTTTCTCCAGGTTCCTAGGTTATCCCCTTTTTGTAGACGCCTAGCTCTTGCGATGTAGTAAAGAAGTGTGGCCTTTTCATCGCTTTTCTCTAATTTTCCTCTCCGAAGACAGGTCACCTTTTGATTGTGGCGCCCTTACACGCTCCAACTAGTGCTCAACAAAAAGGGAGAGAAAAACAATGCGTCATTGTTCTTTCTCTCCTTTTCTTTCTAAATTTCTGCCTTTCATGGTATGTCCAATAAGGAGTAAAGCGGACAAGGTCGAGTGAAGGCTATTCTCGGTAGGGCCGGCCCAGCCGTACACTCGGGTCGTTTGTTGGACCACCGCGTTCCTGCGCGGCTGGCTTTTGCAGTTAGCTTGTCATCGTCTCAGGAACATAGTGCACCCTTGACACTTCCAGCGGTGCGCCTTCTGTTCGGCTATACTTGTAATGAAACAAAACATGCCTCCGCTGGTCCTTTGTCGTTGTCATTACGCTCCTCCTCGACCTTTTAATTTGGACCCTCTTACGTCACTTTTTTTTTCTGTTTAAGCCACGTCTCCAGCCACTTGCTCGCTCTCTTTCAACGAACCTGCTGTAATCCGCAAAAACAGGCTTCCGCTCTCCTGTCTTTTTGTTTCTTTCGTATGCTGCGGTTCCGTCTTCCTTTCTTTGCTTTTTTTCTTCCTCCGGCTTCGGGTTTCTTTTCGCACGCTTACATTCTTTCACTTACCTATTTCACATTCTCTCTGTGTGTGCGCGTACTTCTTAATACCTCTTTTGCACCTATCATGTCACACTGCAACATTGTTCCAGTTACTACGCACTCTGTGAGGCATGGCGTTGACAGGGCACTGTCTTGTTTCTGTTTCTCGTTTGGCTGAAGTTGAAATCGCGCGAACCTCGCCTTCTTGTGCTATCGTCCTTTATCGCAGTGATTTGTCGTTCCGTTTTATCTTGTCAGTTTCTTCTCTTTTTCATTGTTTTATATCGCGAGTGTCGTTTTGTCCAAAAAACGAAACGCTCATGAGTGCAGAGTGTCCGGAATTAAAGAGAGAGAGAGATAGTGTGTGTGTCGTTCAGTTGCCCTGTGTCGCTTTACTTATACGAAGGGCTCGTATTGATATTGAGAAAAAGCCTGATCGACTCACGGGATACTCGATTCTGTACAGAACGACATTGCAACTTAGAGATGATGGAGGTACAAAACAGAGACGTTACAAGCATTACCCACATACGTGGAATATGTGAGTTAGAATCGGTCTATTTTATATATATTTGCGATGTGAGTATGCGGAAAAGTAGGCTTGCGGTGCTATAGCGATTGGCTTATAATAAACCTTATTGTCGAGATACGAAAAAAAAAACACACATTGTGTTGCTCATGCACCATTACGTTCTGAGCACGCTTCCGAGAGGAGCAACCAGTAAGCTTTTCTGAAAGCGTGCGTGCTTTTCTTTATCGCTACCGCGGCCTCTCCAAACACGTGGCTTGTTTTCACGACAAGGAAGTGGAACATTGCCATGAAAAATTCAGAGCTTGCTATGTCGGCGCGTGGGTGCTATAGCCCGAGCATGTTCCTCATTGTCAATATTTCATCTGTCACGTCCTTCGCATTTACCATTTCCTTCGAATTACTCTGCTGGCAGAAATGCTGCGTGACCTCTTCGGCACAGCTCGAAATTGATTCTTTTCTTTTATTCAGCATTATTATTCTCCTCGTAAGTACACTCCTACGAACCTTTCGGGGAACAGCAAATCCTTCCAATTTCGAAGAATTTCGAAACTGCCGTAGTGTTGTTTGTGCTATTCAGAAGATGGCGTTGTTGTCGTCGTCGTCGTCGTCGTCGTTGTTGTTGTTGTTGTTGTTGTTGTTGTTGTTGTTGTTGTTGTTGTTGTTGTTGTTGTTGTGTAAGCTTTATGTGCTGCTACTACTACTACGACTCTGCGCGCCCCCGTACTAGAATGCTCTTCCTAATAGCCTAGAAATCATCCACTATCTTTCGCTTTTTAAAACAGCCATTGAAGGAGCACTCTCACCTGCATTGTGGAAATAAGTTATATAGATACCGGCATTTTTTATGCCCCCCCCCCCCCCCCCCGCTTTCGCCAAGCGTGCAACGAACAGATTATTGTATATTCGGAAGGTGCACGGACGGTTCGGAAGGAGGTGTCGGCCTTGGTTGTAACATTTCTGAAAGAGACAGGATTGAGTGACACGTGGTGGAACATATGACATGGACAGAGACGCTCGGGCGGAGCAATTGCCAGCCAGGTCTGCCAGGCTAACACCCCCTGTAGCCACAACATCACCTTCGCCATCATCACCACCATCATTCGTACACAACACTCAATGGCCGATCCCTCGAGGTGAGTCAATCCCCCAAAGCAGGAGTAAACAACAACAACAACAACAACAACAACAACTACGACGACGACAAAACCAACAAGTTATGTCGCCGGAGTTTCTGCGAAGAGAAACGGATGTTCAAGGTAGGTATAGACAGATTCGCTGCAAAATTTGGTGGGTTGTTCGCTCATACTTTAGCGCGTTCAGTAGAAACGACAATAAATGAGAAGCTCGCCAGATATCAAGAGTATGGCGCTTCCCTCGCGTGTCCTCCAATGGTTGTCAGCTGTGGGGTGCATTACAGGACGAGCCGTAGGATTTGTTTGGGTTATAGCTTCGCCTTCTTATCACAATGCCTTTCGCATAGAAAAAAAAGAAATTATCGTCGCTTCTTTTGATACGCAAAGTAGAGAAAAAAATTATCCTTCGAAAGCATTCTGCCATTCGAAAGAATTTACCTTGTCCTTCGAAAAAAATTGAAAGGCCACACGATCACGGCGGGTTACTGAAGCCGTGTTCTAGCCTTGACGTCGAATATGTAAAACTGCAACAAGTACACTAATAAAGTGGTATTTAGCGTTATGTATTTAAATGGTGGGCAGCAAAGCGCATTTCAGCCATGACACGCGTAGTGATGAAAAACCTTCATTCTATGAATACTGCAAATGTCTCACGTGCCTCGTAGAGTAGCCCCATTTTGAACCAGCAGCAAAAAGCAACAGAGACATGTCCCTGAATTCTAAGTTTCACGTGTTGATATCGTGAATACCATCGCACATGAGACGGGGATAAACGAAATACTTTGACTATATATGCGATATTGCCAAACCTCCGTGCTCTTGCTGCATCTGTCTCACAGTTCCGAAATATAGTGGAGAGTGTGCAAGCACGTTGGAAGTGTTTCCAACCTGCAGTACGCATGAGCTCACGGGAGAAAGTACGCAGAGGATCAATGGCCCCGCCATGGTGGTCTAGTGATAGTGGCACTCGGCTGCTGATCCGATGGTCGCGCAATCGAATCCCGGCCGCGGCGGCTGCATTTCGATGGAGGCGAACCGTTGAGGCCCGTGTGCTGTGCGATGTCAGTGCACGTTAAGGAACCCCAGGTGGCCGAAATTTCCGTAGACCTCCACCACGGCGTCTCTCATAATCAGAGCTGGTTAGGGGACGTTAAACCCCACAAGTCAATCGATCAATCAATCAATCGATCAATCAATCAATCAATCAATCAATCAGAGTATCAATGAATACTGTTCTCACTGAGACTCAAATCGATGCCTTCACGTTCACCCATTACACCGCGGATGCAGTTAGCGATGTAACACATTTCCTTCGATTGACTCGTGCCATCAAGGCACGAGTCAATTTAAGTATTGCATCTAGCAGTGACGCAAGCGACCGAGTGTAGAAGAAATCACTGAATGGTAGCTTGAAACGGACACAGGCCCTTTGCAAAATGTAAAGAACTCGTGTTGGCTGTGAGCTGTCCGTTCTTCTCTGTTCTGTCCTTGTCAGAACGTAGCACTTGGATATCTTAAAAAAAGTAAGAATGTAAGTATAACCCACATGCCCCGCAGCATGTTTGGTTAAGGGTGCCTCAAGTTTGTAGAGTTCTGCTTAAGCTGGACTGAGCAACTGCCCTACATAAACACCCCGATCCATGGCGGTGGAATCCGGATCACTTTCTTCCCATTTTACTCTCTCTCTCTCTCTCCCTTTCTACGCCTTTTTCTTTCCGTGTACTGGGTTAACCCTCGCCGCGCAACGTCTTTCCCAAGCGCCCCGAGTTCACGGATTACGGTGAAATGGCCTCTTCAGCGCCCGCTTCATTGCCCGTGAGATTCCGCGCTTGGTCGACCTGTGAGTGCATGTACGGAGGGTTGCCTCGGTGTTAGCGAGCCACCACGGCTGCGAACTGCTGCGGTACCGCAATTACCCCCTTCCCACCCTTCGCGCCACCTCTTTTCCCTGCCTGCTGCATCCACGCTTCTGTACGTTATGGCGCATGGTTGTGAGCTTCTCCTTCGTTGAACGGTTCCTTGCCCGTCGATGCGAGGTGCTTATAGCGGGCTGTTATTCCGGCCACTTCACGATTACTGGGAGTAAGTGCTTCTCGCCTCCTCAGGCCCTTGGCCACGTCCGGTGCTATACCACTTTCTATTGGCTTTAATGGGAAGGCTAAAAGAGCGTGTACATGCGCGTTTTCTGGCTGTATTGCTTTGGCCAGAGCAGCCACACCCAGCAAGCATCTTACGTACACCTCATTCTAGGCTGAAGCGGAGATGTTCCAGTACGATCAATACTCTTACAACATCTGTAGTTTTCCAAGATAGCGTCTCCGTCCCCCTATACCGTCTCTCCATTACTGCAATCCTGGCTGTCATTGAAGTCAGTGGTGCACCACTGCAACTTTAGTACTCGAACTTATCACGAGGCAGCAAGGCGTGCTCTGCTTAAAAAGAAAACAAAACTTGAAGGGAAAGAAAGATAGGAAAAGAGAAAGGGGCAAATGCTGTACGAAGGACAAGGATAATCAAAGAGAAAATCCAACATACATACATACATACATACATACATACATACATACATACATACATACATACATACATACATACATACATACATACATACATACATACATACATACATACATACATACATACATACATACATACATACATATATACATACATACATACATACATACATACAATAGACGTGCACGCACACACACAGACAGAGAGAGAGAGAGAGAGGAAAGAAAGGTGATTACCATATCATTCGTATTCAAAAAAGAAATACTTATGTAGTGCGTATTCTGGAGCCGGCACACATTACCATCACTTAAGTCGAAACCGATGGCAATATTTCACCGAGTAGGCAACCGTAATGAGGAGCTGTTCTAAAGGTACAGGAAATAGTACAGCGCACGTACGTCTCGCTTTCAGGCGCAAGCATACAGCGCTTGTGCAACAGAGGGGGCCGCAAGGAACCGAAACGTGGAGCGCACCGCTCACCCGCTCTTTCCCACGTATAACACTCGCAGACACTTCAGCCGAGAGACCGTGGGAGCTGCACCGGTAGCTTTGCGCCCTCCCTTTCTTCATCCCCCAGCCCACCTTTTATCATGCCAGCGCACCTTCTACCTGAATCGATTGGCTAATCGACCTGCCCCATTATACAGCGCCGCCGAAATCGATTGGAAACTGCGCTTCCTGCAGCCATCGTTTTCCGCTTTCGCCCTCTCCAGCACTCGCTTGCCTCCGAAAAACTCGACTCGCCAAAGACGGCTTCACGCGCGAGCCTGCGCGTTGCCCCTTCGTAAAATATTGTCGGCTTTTTTGTAACCTGTTCGTCCTATTCGAAACTTATTTTGTAACGCCACTCCCCCCCTCCAACCCCCCCGTTCCTGACATCCCCGTTTATTCACTGTCTTCGGGGAATAAAGTAGGCGGCTTTTGTGCCACGCCCTCGTAGAAGCTATAAAAATACAGGCACCCCAGTTTGAAGAAAGAGGGCACTAGGGGAAGGTACCGTCACGCCGAAATGTAAGTCATCGATTCTGAGGAAAAACAAAAAGCTTGAAAGATTCTTTCTTTTGATCTATAATGCTGCTTTTCTTGCGTTGCAAATAGTCTTTCACCAACATGTGCACGGGAAGCAATCCATAAGCCTCTGTAGTGCTACCTTCTGTGGCTCTAATTTATTGAATTAAAGAATTACATCAAAGGCCGTCTTGCAATTATTTTTGCAGGCAACGCGTACAATATCCCCTTTTATCACAAGTTCTAAATACTTATCGACACTCATGTTCTACTGAAAGTGGTCCCCTGGGCACTTTCAGCGCTGCGAAAACGCGCCGACTCTCTCAAGGTGCCGGCTTGCACAACTGAATTTTTAAATGAAACCATCAACCTTCTAAAGAACGCGGGAAGCGTCTGTGAGGTATTCCGCATGATGAGGTGTTCCGCATGATGAGAAGCGCGCCTGTGGCGTAGTGCAGAAGAGCATTGCAATTCGGTGCCAGTCGCCAAATGAAGTTCCACCATCTGTGGTTTTAACATTCTCAGTGACGCTCCTTAGGGGTTCGTAAGTGCTGCGCTGGCATCACATACACACGTGTGTGTGTGTGTGTGTGTGTGTGTGTGTGTGTGTGTGTGTGTGTGTGTGTGTGTGTGTGTGTGTGTGTGTGTGTGTGTGTGTGTGTGTGTGTGTGTGTGTGTGTGTGTGTGTGTGTGTGTGTGTGTGTGTGTGTGTGTGTGTGTGTGTGTGTGTGTGTGTGACTTTTTCTTCGTCACTGGCTTTTTACGAACCCAATGAGTGAGTCCAAATGGCTGGGAAGTAGCTAATGGAGAAACGTTCTAAGCAGGTAAAATACTTCCAGCAAGTACTTCAACAATTATTAGGTGCGAAGAACCTTATGCACTCAATCTCTCGGCATCTCCTGTCGTCGTCGTCGTCACCCGTCACGTTGAAGGAAGTTGTCAATCTATAGGTCAAAAACAAGCGTATAATCGGGCAAAACCGGTTCACATTAAACTAACATAATTCATAATAAGTTAATACAGATATACCAATACTCCAAACCCGTTAATTAAACAGAAATTTATTAAAATCGATTCTGACACAATAACGTACACTGTCTGACTGCACGGCTTCCAGAATCGGCCCGCACTTTCTGCCAACAGAGCAAGACAAGTGCGTAATCGATCAAAGCCGGTACGGAGCAGTGATTGATGTGTTCCTGCGAGAAACACTGGAGCTTCGCACTTCCACTGGTTTCACGTCAGTGGGGCAGCATCATTTTTTTTTCTTTTTTTTAATGACGGCGTTCAAGAAGGCATTGGTAGGACTGCTTGTGAGTCAGAGTGAGAAATAGCCATCACACAAGGCATACTTAAAATCAGCAACATGGTAGGAAGAGCTCTACCATTTCTCGCATTAAGACGCAGTGACGCACTACTGACAAACTTTGTCTACAAAGGGCTATTACACGCGCTCTTAAATATAGGCCCACTTGAGTCCTGGTATATCAACCTCCTCTATCAATGCGGCCTCCGTGGCGGAGAATCGCGCCCACGTGCTCGAGGTTAGAAGCACTACACCTCACCAGCCAGCAACCGTAAGTTATTGGCTAACAGCAGTTTGGGTAATGACCGTGAGAATCGGTAATGGCTGACAATACCTTTGCTGAAGCGTGTATTTCAACACGATTCCAGGTCAAGTAATTTGCCAAAATGTTCTGAACGTCATCTACAGGGAGGCATTTTCAAACAAAACGCGCTTGTCTGCACGTTCCAGTATTTTCCAAGAAACTAGACGAGGCGTCGGAAGTTGTCGCCAACACTGTTTCTAATCACCTTGCTCTTGTTGTGTTTAGCCTTTCTGCAGCTTTAAACGGCTCACATGCCCGGCCACTGGTAAACAATGTCCATTCCGTGCGATGCCGTCGCTCTCACGTGTAGGGCAAAAGAGTAAGCATGACTCCGCTGACTGGGAATCGATCACTTGTAACAGATCAGTGAACCATACCTCTTTTTCCAACTTACATGGAAGAGCTTGTTCATAATTTGGCGCATTCTCCATTCTTTACAGTTGCGAGTCCTGCCTTGTATTATGCCACGAAAATGGTAGGATTTTTCAAATATCCCTATGGAGAAACCCACGCATGCCTGTGCTCAGTCGTGATTATGGAACCCTGAAACCGAATTTCTAATTACTTTTATTATACGCGCTGAAATATTTTGCGAAAGGATATTTTAATTAGTCAAAAAACGCGCTGCTCAGATGTGTTCGCGGAATCCTGAAACCAAATTTCTAATTACTTTTATTATATGCGCTGAATTATTTGGCGAGCGAAGATTTTGATTAGTAAAAAAAATTGCACTACTTTCTGCTTCAGTGGATCCGCCATGGCGCATAAAGGCATCCTCCTCAGCGGCCCTTACAACCACCTCCTTCCGATAGCGAGGCAAAATTTCTGTCCCGGATCGTGAAATTCAAGGCACGCATGCTCGAAGAGGCTTGTCCGGCCGCTATTACCTTGTCAGTATTTGCCGTGAACCATTCCGTCCTCGAAACGGGCTTACTTTCTTTTCTTCCTAGCCGCTGCGTACGTGCTTCGATCGCATTTCCGGGTATACATCTCGAGAACTTCGCTCTCTTTCCTTTTGTTGGCTTTCGTCCGTTTCCTTCCTAATCCTCGCCGCCGAATGCGCCGCCGATAAATATGGGCCTCGTTTCGCGCTCCCGTACGCATGCGCAGTCATGTGCGAAAGCCCCCGTCCGGAGCGTGCGAGAGCTTAAAGGTTGAATGCGTCGCAGGTCACTGTTCGAAGCGCACTCTATATTTTATTATTTATTCCTTCTAATAACCGTATTGTTGCCGTTGCAAGTTTTGTATGGATCGGCTACCGAAGAAAGAAAGAAAGAAAGAAAGAAAGAAAGAAAGAAAGAAAGAAAGAAAGAAAGAAAGAAAGAAAGAAAGAAAGAAAGAAAGAAAGAAAGAAAGAAAGAAAGAAAGAAAGAAAGAAAGCGTGCAAGGCATCTAGTACAAGAATGATTCAGTAACATTGCGCCTCAGAATGTTGCCAAAAAATAATGACCACATGAAATAGGCGTTCAACAACAACGAAAAATTGCCAAAGGAAAAGCGCCACTTAAATATATGCGGAGGAGAATGAATAAAAGGGGCAATTTTGAACAAATAAACCTTCGAACCTACGGGAATGATATGCAGCTCGGAAAACTAAGTGGTGCACACTCTTATATTTGCTTTCCGCGGCGAAAGAAGGTCTGGAGAAAAATCTGTTCGAACTGACGCAGCCGCTGTCGCCATTCATCGCCTCTGCAAGCATGCCACTGTTGTTCGCTTCGCCGTGTGCCGTTCTCTTCTTTTTCTTGAATATGTAAGGAGGGTCTTTATTTTCTCAATTATGCAAGGAGTTCGTTTGAGTTTTCCCCGACTTTCGTCGACGGCACAGAAATGTGCGCGCACTTATGAACTCCTGTTGAGACGTCTTTAATGCGCCGAGCAAACAATAAACAATGTGCGCACATTTATAACGGGAGACGGTGTGAAAATTAAAAAGACGAAAAATATTCTAGAAAGCAACACTGACGAAATTTTCGGGTGCGAGTTTCTCGAAAGTAAGTTGTACTTTTCATAGTCGAAAGCGAGGCCGCGCGCGTGGGGGGCATATTAAAAATGGAAATTACAGGGACAGCGTTTTGAGGATCTCTGAAACATGCGCATTTAAAAGGTACACAGAATGCTTTCTGAACCGTTCTGCATCCCATTACGGCGCGTGTTTGTTTGAACTCCTTTTCTTCAACTCCCTGCCACGACCGTCGCACAGTTTGTTTTGCCGCCTGAATATCCGGCGGTGTCTCAACACGTTGACTGCCGGGACATGTCGCATTTCTGAGTGAGGCAAACTCAGCTGGCATCTTGAGACCTGCCGGAAACACTTTAAGTGCCAGAGTGCCCTAGCTAGTAAACGTGCCAGAGGAACGCTACATTTGTTGTACGTTCTTTTCTTTTCCATCTCGCGTGGTTAATACTTAAAACCACAACACGTCCCCATACCGGCCAAATTCTTCGAAAGTGCTGTCGGTGTAGCTATAGCACATACACAGCTCGCGTTGGGAAAGCCTTTTGTTTAGACGTGGGATTGAGGTATCGCCCGGAATACCTCTGAGAAAGGCATTAAAAGAGGGCGCTCAAAAACGGAGTGCTTCTAGCAATAAGTTCTACATTTTACAGCGTGCAAAACAGTCATATCGTTTCAGCTCACGGTTTCATCCGCTTCGCAAGGAAATGCCGAGAATCGCATCGCGTAGCACATTTCAGGGCAAGTATAACCCTAAGCAGGAACACAATCGCATGCTCACGCACATGAGCAAATACGAATACCCCGCGTTCGGGCAGCTGCTTCGCAACGCACACGGACGTGTACACAATAGCACCCGAGACACACATACGCCCCAAAAGGCACACGCGAATCTGATTCTGTGCCTGCTGGATCCTCTCTTTTGACTGAACAGAGGCGCAGCAATTCAAGCGCCGTTCCCTGGATGGTATAGAAACGGTGTGCTGAGAAATATGTTTTGCCGATGCTTTTGAAACAGGCGCGGAGGTTTTACAGAGAAGCATGCCGAGGTACTGTCTTTCTTTTCGCCTAAGTATTTTTCCCGTAGTGCTGCTTGAACGAAATCCACGGCCCGAGGTTTTATTGGCCAGTTCGGCTTTTCGTGCTGCAGCGTTAAGGTTTCCACCTGTGCGGATATAGCCGTAGAGTGTCCTACCTTTAGGAAACTCGATGGTTATGGTAGCATTTCGTCGGCTTTGCTCGGAATTGTCCGGCGCTATATTTTTCTCTCCAATTATTGTTTATAGAAAGGAATAAAAAGGGCTTTGTAGATCTGCAGATTCAATCTTTGAAACAATGTTTTGAAGATTAAACTTTGTCTTTTCTTTCAATGGCGACTGATGTTTTTCTATTGAGAAGAGTTCTGAGATAAAAAATAGTTCTTTCTACCTCAGTGGAATGTGCACACGCCGTTGGTATTGCTGCTCTTGCCGCTGGGCAGGCAGACGACTGCTGTGACCGATAGAAAGGTTCAACGGACGCAAAAAAAAACAAAAAAAACGCAGATGGGTTTAGGTTCTCTGTTCCATCCGTAACCGGTTCGTTCTATTGTCTGACAGTATAGCTACGTGGCAATAAGAGGATATAAGCCCGTGACTTCCTGGAACGATAACTTTGTGCAAGAGGAGTGTTCTCTTGTTCGGTGCAGCAGTGGCAGACGTTGGTTTGGTTGGTTGGTTTATGGGGTTTTACGCCCCAAAACCACGATATGATTATTATAGACGCCGTATTGGAGGGCTCCGGAAATTTCGACCACCTGGGGTTCTTTAACGTGCACAGGCATCGCACAGTAAACGGACCTCAACACTTCGCCTCCATCTAAATGCAGCCGCCGCGACTGTCATTCGATCTCGCGACCTTCGGATCAGCAGCCGGGTGCCATAACCGCTAGACCACCGTGGCGAGGCGTGCAGCAGACGTTGCGTTGGCTCAAGAGTCACCAGTTTACGGTATTCATGGAACGAAACACGACACGTAAACGCTAAATTAAATCAGCAAAATGCGCAATTTCTGAAAATAAAAACAGCATGTTGCTACGAATCTGACCACTAACAGTGGTGTTGGTCCTGGTACACGTATACGAGTTGCAGGCGGCACTAACTGAAGGAGCACGAACAAAAGTACATGCATTACTTAGTCCTGAATTGTTGGGTTTCAGTCCGTGAGTACCGTACATCGCTTTCGAAGTGAGCATTAAAGGCCCAAAGCAGAACATAACGGCGTAACAAATAGAAAGAAACCGTTCTCTCCAAGTGATTACGTCTTAAATAAAAGCATGGAAGCGCAGTAGTTTTAAGAAGTTTAGCAGTACAGGACCCATGAAACGCAAAACACGAGGGAAGGGGGGATATAATTCCGCTAAGCTGGCGCAACCGTGCATGTTTCGTGTGCGCCAAATTTTATATTTATTCTGGGCAGTTTTCTTTTGCTCAATTACCGCCGTTCCTGCTCTAAAGTTGCACTCACTTAAAACACGCAAGAGAAAAAGAGCAACGCGGACGCAAGAACAGCGCGCTACCACACAACGAAAACAAAAAAATAGCGTGGCCATGATCATTACGTCTTTGTGCACGCTGGAGCCGGCACAACATGAACGGGCAAAGCACTGAGCGAGCACCTGAGCTGCAGCAAAACACCGAACTTACACTACATGTGAACCATTACAGAGGCACACAAATTCCCTCGCGCTGCATTAAAGCGCAAAAGTTGCGCGATCGAATAGGATACAAAAGGCGCCGCTACAACATCGCGAGCGTAGCTTTCACAGCGACAGCGGCTACGTGCTCGAAACTGCGTCTGTCCATATCTAATTCATATTGCACGCTCGTTATCTCAGGCAGCGTGCTATAGTACTCACTGTAACAGGCCGTCGTCCGAAAATGAACTTGCTCTGTACGAAAGCTTCAGAACTGTTGTTTTTTTATAGTTTGCACCTTTGTATAGAACACAGTAGCATGTCTCATCAAAGTAGTATCGCGAAAGCTATCGCTTGTTATTTCTTCAAGTATTACATGATATGGATCATGCCAGGTGGCAGGCAAAGTATCAGTCATGCTGATCAACCATGCACACATGGTACTTTTTTTTTAATCCACGTATAAGCACGTCTGGTTGTACGAGATTGTGGTTAGCGCCAGTAATGCATTCCTGAATAGCCAGAGTTGACAATAAGCATCACTCCTCGGCTCTCTCGCCACTACACTGGGACATAATCTCAGAATACAAGCACACACCTTTCAAGTGTGCCTCTTGTGTAGAAACGTAGCCAATGTTTGCGCCAGCACATTTGGTCGGCATTCATGGTCGCCATACATGGAACGCAGATACCTAAAGTTTGCTTATGACGGTGTAATAATTTCAACGTCTGGCGGCACTCGTAGCGTCACTGTTTAAACTAACCGACGGTATGACGCAGAGTTTTACGAAGTTGTTTACTGAATCAAGCGAAAGCCAGTGTTTTGTTCTCAAATCGCCGCGCAAATTGGCGCGCGGAAAACGACGGTTGTTCCACAAGGAAACTAGGCTACTTTAGTTAGGTTAGCTCGCTTCCCTCTACATCCGAATGCGTCGAACAGCGAATGCTACCACAAACGCTCAAAATATAACGCAGCTCAAAATTCAAGCTTTGCGCTTTGTGGATGTAGGAGGCTAGCGCAAGCTCCAGAAGCCCGAATAATGGGATTCAGTAAGGAAGTCATGAAGCAGTCTTTCTTCAATTATGAGATTTTCTTTATATGAGTTGAACATTCAAAGTGCGGTTAATAAACACCATGCTACGTTTCATCGACTCTTATAATGACGTCCAAGTGTTAGTTTTAGCATTACTGAAACAACACACTATATAGGCCCACCGCGTTTTCCTTCCTTCTATACCCAGTTTTATCACGGCGCACGCATTCGAAACGCTGCAATGAGTTGCTGCCACGCGATCAAACCAGCAATCATCAACTTCCGCTTTCCAGCAGCACGTCGTTTAGGTTCTAAATCAACCAGCACTGCTTAGAACTCGGGCTTTTATCTCGCGCGATGATTATTACGTTTCGCGTTCTTCGGGCCCCAAAAGAAGCGGGGAAGGGGGGGGGGGAGGCAAGAGGGGGGTGGCGGCGATCTGCTGAAAGAAAGGGCCTGAAAGTCAAGAGAAAAGATGGCGGCAAGGAACGCTGGAACCTGGTAGCTTTTATCGCCGGCACAAAAGGGTTTCGGAGAGCGGAGCAGCGCAGATTGCAGGTTCATTTATCGAGGCCGGCTTGACCGACGCTGGGACGGACGTCTACCACAATGCAGCCGGCATTGCTCGGAGCGGGCCCAGATGGTGGCACGGGCCTCCTCCAAGCCAAGCCCCTACCCTCTTCTAGCCTTTCCTCTCTCACCAACACCAGCCTGCACCAGGACGTCTACATGATTTCTTCCGGGGGGGCCTTCCCTTTTCGATCCCCTAAAAAATGGCCGTCCGATGTCAGAAACCGCAAACCCGTGAGACGCCGCTGTCCGAGACAGGCGCGTACTGTTGGGAGGGGCGGGAACGTGGGTGAGGGAGAGAGGGGAGGGAGGAGAGCGCGAGTTAACGACGAAGAAAGAGCAATCAATCCCCGAACGACGATTCTACGTCTTCGTTTGGCTGCGGCTTGGCAAAAAAATGTAAATAAATAAATGAAGTTCGGAAAGCTAGTCGAAGTGCTTCGACGAAGGCACGAGGAAGTCCAGTGCGTGCGGCGGTTGTGCCGTTTCAGAATCGGCACGACAAAAACGCAGCGCGCTGATCAATCAATCGCTAAACACTGGTTCTCTGCTTCCGTTTCCAACTGCGGCGCTTAGGGTGGAGGGAAAATGTGCGCTGTCTATTGCACGCTTCCCTCGTGAAATGATTATTTTCGCATGTTTCCGGCAGTGCTGCAGTCAAGTGTTTCATTTTCACAAAGTGTTATACAACTACTGCAACCTACTACTGGTATCGTCGTCGTGATTACTATTAGCTTATGCTGTGCTCCCTCCAGTGAGGAAGCTTCTTCCACCAATCTCCAATTTTCCCTGCAAGTACGCTTGTCAGCACACACGCTTTGTTTTGTATTTGTTAGAAAATGTAAGCGCTGTCGCGATGGTTTGATTATCGAAGAACTACCGGTGGTGTGTCCGCATTACCTTATTAAAATTACTTTTTTGATTTGTTGCTACGTCATGGGATTACGTGTGTCCAAACGCTCTGGCTGCGGTCTCAGTAACATGCGAAAATACACTTAAAATCGCGTTGCAAGAAACACATTCCACAATATTCCACAAGCTGCTTCTCATATGATTTCCATCTGACGATTACGATGATTTATTTGTGTGCATAGGACACCCTGTTCACCAAATGTATTATTTTTCTTAAGGTACTCGGAACATTAAACTGGAAACTTATTGCTGCACTCAATGATGCAGTATGGTTACCGGGATGATTAATTTTATTAGTAGTCCTAATATATTGCACATAACATTTAGCAAGTAATTAACAAAAATGTGTACGTCGATCGTTCTCCGAAGCATATTTATACTCGCTGGACACAGTCAATCCACAGACCAGCAGAAGAATCAACCTGCTCAAGTTAACAGAACAATCCCCGCATGCAGTAATATGTAAGGCCGGAGTTTGTCGCCAGAATCGATTATGTAAACAATGTAAATATTGGAACTTGGGACTTCACTGCATGACCGACGGGGAAATGAAACAAGTCCACAAATAAATAATTCTCCTTTATGTTTCTTTAGCACATTTTCTCGCAGTCAACTCACTGGTTCTAGCTTCCTTCATTATTTATAAATGCCCATTGAAACATAGCGACTGAACACTCTTCCGCAGGTAGCGACAAAGAAATATTTACGTTATCCCTATCTTTCGTTTTTTTTTTCATTAAGTCAGAAGATAGTTGCACGGAAGAACATATTTTTTGTGCGGCCGACAGCTTCGAGCTTCACGCAAAGTTGGGCAAAATTCGTTCAGCCAAACAGTTTTATGGCATTTGCATTTGTATTATGGCATTTCCAACCATGGTTGGAACCGCCTCTCAAGGTGCAAATCGTCATTTTATTTTATAATTATTTATTGTTGTAGCATATTTCTAAACAACATGACGAGTTCAGGTTAAAGTAAGATGTGGTAGGAAACTTGGCGGAAAAAGTGCCAATAAAACGTTTTCAGGCAAATTCTCGAACTTTAGTAAGGGCGGCTTTGTGGCATGCTAACTATGCAAGTAACAAAGCACGCTTTACAGGACGTTCAAGTACGAAGAGGACACCGATTCGTTCACGCATTTTGCCAATGTTGTGTACCACGCAACAGACTCAGAACATTTTAAAGCGCAAATATCATCTCCAAATAACCAAGGACTTGCTTCTTCTTAGCTGAAGCAAGCGGAGGTTATGTTGTCGCCAAGTAAATGATCCTAGCTACGTTTGAAGAAACGTTCCCCAAAATTTGTCCATGCTCAAAATATATCGAAACAGCTGCAATGCACTAACACTTGGTATTTTAATGGCTTCACTTAATCACTGCCACAAAATTGTCGAAAAGTATACTAAACTTTTGTCGACTAAGCAACTTTCATTAAGTTATAGTTGTTACTGCGAGTTGTTACTGCGAATTACTGCGTCAAGAGGTTCGTATTTTATGCGTTCAGAGCGCTTTATCGCAGCTGACTATTCCTCCCATCTGCTTCTCAGTTCGAATTTTCTTTATTTCATCGCAAATACCGAAAATCATAGTCGCATATACGCCGAAGGCTCGCAAGTACTGTTAGCGTTTCTGTAAGTTTCACATTTTTGAGAATCGGGTGTGTGTTAATTTCTTACTCCTAATGAGAAATAGAATTCGAATGTGATAGCGGCTGATAAGTTCAGCCGGGCATTAAATGGCAGCTTAAGTGATGCACCCGAACCAGCGGCTTTCTCATTCTACCGGTTATTCTGGCTCACATTACCTTGGTTCAAAGCGACAAGTGAAGAGGCAGAGCGTTTTGCAGTTTTGCGTAATAGCGTGCTAAGTCGTTTTCACAGCTCTTGTGCAGGCGAACATTTAAAAAAAAGAGAGAGGAGACTACGTTGACCGCTCAGATGGCAACTGTTCTTGAACTGCTCAAAATGGCGACGAAAGGGCATGCAATATGCCAAAAAAAAAAAAGTACGAACACCTGCACTCTTCCCGGCATTTAACAAACAACGCACCAAAAACCAGCGCACCTTAGGCACCTCTAATCGTGTTTCCTGTCGCCTCTTTTCTAGCGCGCTTCTCCCTAGAGTGCCATGATTTACGAAAAAAACAAGTCAAAGATGACACCTAGCAATGAAAGAAGAGCGAAGTGGTAGTCGCAGCAGCTGTAGGAGAGAAGCTGTCTTATGATATTTTGCCTGATACTCGTATAGGAGCCTCATTTTTGCGTGTTTTTAAAAGCTCTGGGAAGCAAGCGCAGACAATGAATCAAGTTGGCCAGTTGACGGCACTGGCTGCCGCGGGAAGTAAAAGTCGACGACGTAGAGGAAGCCGGTGTGCGCTCCTAGTTCTCCCACGAACGCTATTCTTTCCCAAACCACTCTATAGCTCTTTCTCTTTCTTTTTTCTATACACGGCGTAGTAATAAGAGTACCGATGGTGCCGGTGCAGTAGCATCGCCACCGTAATCAAGCGTATATTTATCTCGCACTTCTGGGAGTCGAGCACGTTTCTGAGAACGAGAAGCTGTTCACGCGTAACCAGCTGTTTCGCTCCAGAGGTGCGCGCTTCGCAGACGGGAAAGAAGGGGGCCGCACTTTTCTTGGTCGTTAAGACGGCCGAGACAGTGGCGCCCTTCCTCTCAGTCTGCGACCAACTACACGCATGGCGCTTTATTTCCCCGAGATCGTTGTACTTTTTGTATTTTTTTTCGCCGCTTCTAGTTCGTTTGCGCTCGCGTTTGCGAGACAGTATAACTGTTCGCGCCGAAGTAACGTGCCAGGTGGCGAGGGTCATTTATACGACGGCCGTACGCGATTAGTCGGGGCACCCCTTTCGCGGTTTGCGTCGCTTTGTTATCGCCCACCGAGCCCTCCTTAATGCGTCGCCTATATACCGCACACGGTGTTCCGGAAGTGCGCGGTCTACTGACTGTCTCGCCGTTTCAGCTCGACTAACTTTTTCGTCTATATTTCTTGTCTTTTCTTTCGTTTGCGGGCTTTCGGGTTGCTCGGCAGCTCGACAATAAATTAATGAGCGCGATGAATGAAACACCGACGCTCGCGTAACATCTCGTTAGACAAAGCGGGGAATAATTCGAGCATCTCTCGGATTTGTGGTAGATACCGACGAGTCAGACGTTAACAACTGAACGCTCGGCGATATCGATTAGCCACGCTCCTTGTTCAGGTTTGCTCCTATACTGTGCTATCATTTCTCTCGCAGTAATAGGTGAAGTTTTCACAATCTGTCACTGATATCGTGATTTCTCTATTGACTTTGGTCTCTCTGCACCAGCCCTTCTTCGGCAGGTTCCATGCTAGTTTATTGCATAAATGCTATGTGCACGTTCAAGCAGTAGCACGTTGCGGTGGAGTGCTACTAGTTATTAGTGGACCGTTTTGTTAAAAGTAGCCAGCTTGGTTTAAGTAGAAAGATAACTATGCTTTGCTAGAATCTCACTAATGAAAAATGATAGAAGTATTCATTGGTTTCTGGGATTTAACGCCCCAAAGCCACTATATGATTATGAGAGACGCCGTAGTTGAGGGCTCCGGAAATTTCGACCACCTCGTGCGCTGACATCGCATGGTAGAAGGGCGTCAACATTTTGCCTGCACCGAAACGCAGCAGCCGAAGGCCGGGATTCGACCCCGCGAGCCTCCGATCTGCAGCCGAGTGCCATAGCCACTAGACCACCATGGCGGAGCGAGCTAGAAGTGTAACTGAAAGGCAGAAAGATTAACCAGGACTATTTGCCTAAGCGCCTTCACGTGGAGATGTGTAAGTAAAAGACTGTAAAAATAGATGTACAGAAAGTCAGTACCTTATATGCCGCGCTAGAGCCGACACAAAATTCTGAATACCATTTCGTAGGCTTCCGTTTCATAGCTTTCAAAAATCGCAGCAGTGTCTTTGCGGGTTTTTTCAGCAGTAATATTCAAAAGCTCCCATCACCAAGATTTGGTTAATTTGGAAATGCCCTCACTCTCACAGGATTCGAGTGGCGAGCACGCAAAGCTATTATCTTTCGAGGACAGGAAGCAACCCAGGAGGTGTTTCTGTTATCTGACGTCGTCGTCTGGGAGACTAAGACAACCATTGTACTCAAATGACCGCTTGAGCTGAATATAACAATCACTTCGCAAACAACTTGTTAAACATGGGATTGAAACAAATGGTGTCTCCGTCGCGTTATCATGTGCATCACTGATATTGTATGAGTTGCGTCAATGAAGAATGAAGGCCTGGACACGTCGGTAATTCGTGTTCTATTAGGACAAACGTCACAAGTCTACTGCGGAGTTATATTTCTTAAGTAGACTACTTCTTTCGGAAAGAAAAGTTAGATTATCTTGAAACTTTCAACAAGTTCACGTAGACTATTTTTCCTTCTTGTTTATTTTTTTATCTGGTGTGTGAGCACAAGCGCGCACTTCGCCTTCCTTACGTCTATGTGCTCTTCATCACCACTTGAGGATGAGGAAGTTTGTGGCATGCTGGCTGAAATTAAAGCAGATATGTGAACTAGCCATTTATCGTGCAAGCGAAATCCACAATTTCAGTCGACGCCATTCTGGAATGCTGATTACACATGTAATCGAAACCGAAGTCGACAAAGGCAGTGCTGAACTTCTTAAAAACAAGAGATTTACATAGGCGGCTGTAACAGTGATGTTCCGTACAGTACAAGAGCGACTGAGTGTGAAAATGAGCTAAGCGCAGCCTCTTTTTTCTCTCTAACATTCCCCCATTCCTTTTCCATTGTGCAGGGTAGCACACCGGCTGTCCTGCACTGTTTACCCTTCGTGCCTTCCCCTCTCCGCTATTTTCTTCTCCCCGAAATCGCTGCTTCCGCGTGTTCACACATACGCTAAGTTTGTGCAGGGCTGCAGCAGTAACAGGTTTTATTTGCCCAGCAAAAGAGAGGACGCATCTCAGCAGTTTTGAAAAGCTAAGTCTGTCACAAAATAGTGCCCATTTCGAAATAAAAACCCGGCGCCCAAAAGCCGAAACAACAACAAGAAAAACGGCGCGCGGAAGAGGCACCGAAAGACGCGCCGCGCCTACAAAAAGCCAGAATGTTGTAGAAGCTTTCTTATCGCGGCGAGCGCGCGCGCGGGGCAGACGTAAGGAGAGAGAGAAGGCGGAGAGTACACACCGACGCTCCCCGCGCAGTGAGAGAGAGAGAGAGGCGCCGCCCCAACCAAGAAGGTTCGAGAGTGGGCGAGAAGGTTCCCAATTGTATGTGTGCTCTGGGTCACGTGGCCCTACGGAACCTTCTAGTACCCTTTCCCAGGACTATATAAGCGGTCGGACACGGCCCGCGCAAGGAGGGGCGAAGAAGAGACGAAGAGAGAGTTGAAGAGTTGCAAGTAAAAAGAAGAAGCAAGAAGTCGTGACTCAGACGCCGAGCCAGCTGACAGGCCACCTGCAAGAAGACGCCGAGTGTCTTGGTGAATAGGACTCTTTGTGTTTTGTTCATTGTTGCAGTGCATGAACTTGTTCGTGTTGGTTGGCCTTGTATAACTTTGCGACCCATCTGTGTTTTGAGTTGTGAAAGCCGTGTTGTGTACGTTTGTGTGCCTGCCTATTTGATGAAAATATATTTGTTTTGTTTGACCACCCTTGGCTCTGACTCGGTCTCTGAACCACTGCTGGCGTTTTGCTAGTGTGCTAAAGGGGACCAAAAATCTTATTGTCCAAGCTTTCGTGGGATCTTTTTCGGGGAACCAAGACGTTGGTTCTTGGAATTATTTCCGGCGATCGCGCCCCGTACATCATTGCACGGGTTTGGTGACAATATTTCTGGCGTCCGCGACTAGGACTTCTTTGGCGCTTAAGTGTGTTCAAAGTACGGAGGACGAGCCTTGGGTTGTGTACGTGTTGGCGTATACGATATTGTGTGTTGCACCACGTTCTCGCTAACCTGTGTGGAGAGAATACTTTGAGAGTTGAGGTATAGGCAGATATTTGTTTGTGCACGCGGCTAGATTTTGTGGAAGAGCACCATGGATCTTGAGAAATTGATTGCCCTTGGTGAAAAGATGGGTTTGGCCGGAGCTGAGTTACGGAAATGGGTGAACCAAGAGAAAAAAGAAGCTGCAGAAAGAGAGAGACTGGCTGCTGAAAGAGAGAAAGAAGCCAGAGAAGCGAAGGAACGAGAGATACAAGCAGAAATTGAGAAGCAACGGCTAGCAGCTGAAAGAGCGAAAGAAGAGAGGGAAGCGATGGAGAGACAAATGAAAGAAGAAAGAGAGGCGAAAGAACGAGAAAGGGAAGCGATGGAGAGACAAATGAAAGAAGAAAGAGAGGCGAAAGATCGAGAAAGGGAAGCGATGGAGAGACAAATGAAGGAAGAAAGAGAAAGAATGGAACAGCAACTGAAAGCGGAGATCGAGAAGGAGAGGATAGCCGCTGAAAGGGCGAAAGAAGAGAGAGAAGCAGAGATGGCTGAGAGAGAAAGGCAAAGGCAGCATGAGTTGGAGCTGGAACGTCTCCGATTGCAACAGCGCGTTGACACGCCTGTTCGAGTCGACAGCACGGAAAGAGAAGAGTGCTCGTTCCGATTGAATCCAAGCAAGCTGCTTGTGGCGTTCGATGAGAGAAAAGATGATTTAGACGCCTACTTGCACAGATTCGAAACCGTTGCTAGAAGTCAGAATTGGCCGGAAGAGCAATGGGCAACGGCATTGAGTACTTGTTTGAGTGGCGAAGCACTCAGTGTGTATGGCAGGTTGACGCCTGCGGATGCCTCGAACTATGCAAGAGTTAAAGCCGCTCTGCTGAAACGATTCAGATTTACTGTAGAAGGCTTCCGAGACAAGTTCAGGACGGGAAAGCCCGCCGATGGAGAGACTGCTACGCAGTATGCTGCGCGACTCAGCCACTATTTTGATCGGTGGACTGAACTTTCGGGAATTGAACCGGAGTACGGTGCGCTTAGAGAGCTTCTCATTAAGGAGCAATTTCTCGTCAGTTGCCACCCGAGCCTGTCTCTTTATCTGAAAGAAAGGAAAGCCGAGTCTCTCAGTGACATGCTGGAATTAGCAGACCAATTCTTGGAAGCGCAAGGAGGCACCAATCTTGGCAAGATCAGAAGGGAGGGAATGGAAGATGTGAAACAATCGGCACCTGAGGAAAGAAAAATCCCTCCGAAACCTGTTACGAGGTGTTTCCTGTGTAATCGGCTGGGACATCGTGCTAGTGATTGCCGAACTAATTTTTCTCGCCCGAGTGCGAAGTGCTTTAAATGCGGGCAGACCGGTCACAAAGCTGACACGTGTCGGAATGAAGTGAAAGAAGTTCAGCAGGTATCCTGTGTATATGCCCCGCCGAAACAGGAAGAGGATGAGAAAGTTCAGGGCTTCTTGGAACTTAAGGATGGAAAGAAAGTTCCAATCGTCGGTGCCATAACGACTACACGCCCCGGAGCACTGGATAAGAATATGCCAGTACTTTTTGGAAAAGTAGCAGGAAAGCGTGTAAGCGTGTTACGGGATACTGGTAGCAGCACAGTGATTGTGCGAAGGAATTTGGTCCGGAACCACGAGCTCACAGGCGCGAAAGGTATCGTTTGCCTAATTGATGGTACAGCGAGGAGGCTCCCGGAAGCGAGGATCAAGGTGGAAACCCCCTACTACAGTGGGATGGTTACGGCTCTGTGTATGGAGAACCCACTTTATGATCTGATCGTGGGAAATATCAGAGGTGCACGAGGCCCTAACGATCCGAAGCCTCGATGTGAAGAGCCGAAGAATGAACCCCATCGGGAACCACCAGCAGCTGCAGCTCGAACTCGATTCGAAGAGAAGCCTGTTGAGCATTCTGTAATGCCGGACTCCGAGAAGAATTCAGCACAAGCTTCATTCGAAGCCAAGGAGCCTCGCGAACGGCGAGAGGTTGCTGTACCCGTGACACCGCGCATCGAAGTACAGTCTGCTGGGGTGTGCACTAACAGCGCAACTTTTGATGCAAGTGCGGAGAATGAGAATAAAACACCGAGCAAGGAGACGCCGAAGATCGACAGAGACGAGAAAGAATTGCAAATCGCATCGGAGCCAGCACAGCGTTGCGAAGAAGTGGATAAGGTGCGTTCACCACAACAGCTAACGCCAAGATTCACCCGGAAGAAAAAGAAAAAGAACAAACAGCGACGTAAGAGAAAGGCAGTCTCGAGATCCTGAATCTAGCTGTCCTTTCGAAGTGTGAAACTGCATGTGCTGTGATTGATTACAAGTGTTGGTGTTGAGTGAAACAATGTTCTCTTGTATCGATCTGTGTGTTGCATTTGTATGTTTGTAAACTTCTAGAAAATGCATGTATGCAGTGTATTGCATTACGCGTGTACGCGATGAGTGGTGATGCTTTCAAGCGATGTATTTTTATGTGACTTGTGTGTGCGCGATTCATTGTCAGAGTGTCGCGATGTTCCGAGTGTGGACTCATTGGTTTGAACTCTCAAGTGGACTTATGTGCTACTGATTGTGAGAACACTTGTGGAACTTTGTGTGGTTATATTTGTGTGTGCACTATTTTGTGTGTTTTTGAATATTATTTCATAATATTCTTAAAGTGGGGGGCAGTGTCACAAAATAGTGCCCATTTCGAAATAAAAACCCGGCGCCCAAAAGCCGAAACAACAACAAGAAAAACGGCGCGCGGAAGAGGCACCGAAAGACGCGCCGCGCCTACAAAAAGCCAGAATGTTGTAGAAGCTTTCTTATCGCGGCGAGCGCGCGCGCGGGGCAGACGTAAGGAGAGAGAGAAGGCGGAGAGTACACACCGACGCTCCCCGCGCAGTGAGAGAGAGAGAGAGGCGCCGCCCCAACCAAGAAGGTTCGAGAGTGGGCGAGAAGGTTCCCAATTGTATGTGTGCTCTGGGTCACGTGGCCCTACGGAACCTTCTAGTACCCTTTCCCAGGACTATATAAGCGGTCGGACACGGCCCGCGCAAGGAGGGGCGAAGAAGAGACGAAGAGAGTTGAAGAGTTGCAAGTAAAAAGAAGAAGCAAGAAGTCGTGACTCAGACGCCGAGCCAGCTGACAGGCCACCTGCAAGAAGACGCCGAGTGTCTTGGTGAATAGGACTCTTTGTGTTTTGTTCATTGTTGCAGTGCATGAACTTGTTCGTGTTGGTTGGCCTTGTATAACTTTGCGACCCATCTGTGTTTTGAGTTGTGAAAGCCGTGTTGTGTACGTTTGTGTGCCTGCCTATTTGATGAAAATATATTTGTTTTGTTTGACCACCCTTGGCTCTGACTCGGTCTCTGAACCACTGCTGGCGTTTTGCTAGTGTGCTAAAGGGGACCAAAAATCTTATTGTCCAAGCTTTCGTGGGATCTTGTTCGGGGAACCAAGACGTTGGTTCTTGGAATTATTTCCGGCGATCGCGCCCCGTACATCATTGCACGGGTTTGGTGACAAAGTCTTTGTGATTTTCTTTTCAACTTACACGCTTTTTTATTTTGTCGATTCGGGTCGTTTTCTTCTTACGGATGATGTCATCTTCAAGCATAATGATACAAAACTGAGTATAAGAATTACAAGAAGGCAAATGGAACGAGTTTGAGACAAAGACGAGTGGAACTATGGGACGGCGCTCTAATGCATCGGGATATTTGGGCAGGCATAATTCAGTCGAGGCGTACTTTTCCGTCCTTTTCTAGTGCACACATTAAAGAGAAAATGTTTCCGCTAATGACTGGGACCCACGGCAGAGGAGAGAAAGACGAACTTCTCCGACTTCCCCAGCGCCGACGTAAACAACAGCAACTTCTCCTTCAAAAGTGAGTTCGCATAGTGTCTCCGGCCATAGCCACAGGAACTGCAGTACACAAAGGCCAATAACGCTAGCAGGGAAGAAAAGACCTGAAATGGGGTTCTGAGAAGAATTCCAAGCCGTCGCGTTTCTCGGCGTCAACGTGCATTCTTCTCGCCTTTTGACATAATACGTCTCTCTTAGTTTCTGTTTACTTATTATTTTTTTCGGCTCTCGTCCAGTTTCACTCACGTGAGAGATACAAAGGGGTGCATAAATGCGAATGACTGGCTGGTGGAAACGAGACCCGCTCGGAGACAGCGGAGAAGAAAGACTGACGGAATTGGAAGAAAGGAACAAACGGCCTAAAATTGGAACCAAGACCCCCGGGATGTCGCCTGTAGGCTGGCTCAAGAGAAGCGGCGGCATGCAAGCAAAAAAATAAAAAAGTGCAGCACCGAGACAAGAAAAGAAAAAGAAAGAAGAAAACGCCACCCAGAGATTACTAGATAAACCGCGTTCCGCGTTTATAAAGCTTCCGTCGGACAGCTCCATTCGTCTTCCTAGCTACCTTCTATCGCGTGGCCCCGCCAGCGTTGCCTAGCTTATATCCTTCTTGGCCGCCGTGGTCAACTGCTGGGCCTCTAATCATTTCCGGAACACGCCATCCGGGCCCTTTCTTCGTTGCTCCTCCTCCCCCCATCTTCCTCCTTCTTTGCTGTCTCTTCTGCCTCGCTCACAACGCAGTCTTCATTTCTTCCGCCTCCTGCAGCCCCGCATTCCTTTGTGAGCGAGCTCGAAGCGGTTTTAAACCGAGTTACTCTTCTAAAGCCCCAAGACTGTTTCGTCTGGCGACGTCAACCGCCGCGGAGAGGCATTGCACCCATTTCCCAGTCTCGCCAAGCCAGCGATGAGCATGGAAAGTGGCATAATATGATGGCAAAATGACGTTGTTGTTTTTTTTCTTCCTCTCTCCCTCTCTCTCCCTTTTGCTATATGCGCTCTTTTGAGAAGCCGGTGAAAATAACGCTGATATTAGATGTATGAAAGTTGTTGCCATGAAAGTTCTTGAAGCGAGCACGACGGAGCTTCGAGAAAGTTAAAGAAAAACAAAGAAAGGAAGAAACGGAACGTCCACTTTCCACGTATTACTTCGCGTGACGTTGCACTGCGTTCATTTAAATCCGCTCATTGTTGAACGCGCGGCCATACCGTGGGCGAGGAATGTTTTCCACATATGGCCGGCGACGGGAATGAAAAACCCAAACCCTTCTCCAAATACTTTAAAGTCGCCTACGTCATAGAGCTTATACAGACAGCCACTACGTGGTGAAAAAGTTGAAAATTAAAGCGATAAATTAGTGTTAAACACGCATTTTATCTGTGTTGCGTGCTAGGTATCTTAGCGACCTTAGCGCAATGGAGTATCGTCCCTACGCTGAGTTGCAGCGTAGCTGCGCATGGAGAAAGGGCGCAGTGAACTTTCGCGGGGAATCCGTGTATTGTGCAAGTGTTGCAGTGCAAACATTGTGAAACATCGAAGGGCGCGACGAAGTGGGGAATTCGACTCATCTGCCCTACGATCTCGGCTAAAGTTACAGGAACAGCATTCAAGCAAAGTTTAGGCAAATATTTGTTAATTTCAAACTAGCATTAATTTTAATCTAGGCCTGAAGGTATTAAAAGCACGAGACACTATTCAAAAGAACTAGCTAGAGCTAAAATTACCTGCACGGGAACACAACAAGAAAGACACTAATTTATGAAATAACTATCTGTGAATTTTTACATTTTTGATGAGTAGCAATGTCAGCTTCCTCAAGAAGCATTTTTCGAGATGTTCTTACAACAGTTGGCATTTTGTTTTTAACCTTATTTTTCCCTTTCATCCCCGCACTTGCGCATTCTGGTGCAATGTTGACGTGCAACATAATAATGTTATATTAGTTTTGAACCATTCTACATGGAGGTGCCATCAACAAAAGATTCACTTCTTTAATGCGGAGAAGTAAACAGTAGCCGTGTGATATATATGTCCTATCGGAAGTTCTATTAAATCCTACGCACTGTGAATATATCTGCTCTATTAGCCTCTATCGCAGTTGCGGGACGTGTACTCCCTACGATTTCTTTCAAGCGCTCTCCAACCCTCCGCACCTCTCCTTCCTCCTTCCACTTTCCATCCCACCGGTAGACAGCCGGGGATCTTCTTTAGCTAGCCTCCCTCTCTTTCCAGTTCCCCCTGTCTCTCCATTTCGAAACCCTAGGCTTTATTATAATCCATTGTGCTGCGCACAATTAATGCGACACATCCAGCCGTGAAAAACAACCACACAATGGGAAATGCAGCGCTTGTGCAAACAGCGAGAGACCGCGCGTTTAATCGGCGGCCTCGCAGGCGCGCCACTTCAGGTTTTCAAGCCTGCAGGCAGGCGCTACCCCACAGCTCCGGCACGGCGCTCATCTCGGAAACCACACCTCCTCCCCCCCCCCTCCTTTCTCTCGCTTTCGTCTCACCTCCTCTAAAGATGCAGATGAGAACCACGCGACGCGACCGTCTAAGCGATAACGCTAGGCTCGACCAGTGTCGACGAACCGCGCCGTTGGATTTGCACAGAGTGGGGACGAGAACGATGGAGCAGGCAGCGGCGGGGGATCCGAATAATGCCGAGCTCATTACAGAAGCCCATTTAGGTCGCGCACTCGCCACACTCACACGACTGGCTACAGCCTCTCTCCACAGAGACGGAGTAAGAGGGAGCGGGAAACGCAAAGATCCCTCGGCTGCAGAGAAATGCATACATCCTGCCCGAGCTATTGCACGCAGAGCGGGTCGCTTCCCTTTTTTTTTTTTTTTTTTAACGCGGTAAGGTCGCGCGCCGTTCTCTGTATAACGAGACGCTTGAAACCCCGTTGAGCACACTCGAAGGAGGAAAAGACGACAGTGAACCCGGCACTTGATTTTTTTTTTTTTTTTTGCTTTCTTTACTGCGCTACCACTGTGGACCGAGAAGGTCGGCGACACTTCGTCTACGCATTTATGAGCTCAGTCCTGTTGCGGGCTGGTTGCCGGATAAGTTCACGGAGAGAAATCTATATATATATATACGAGAGAAACCGCGATTTCATCTCGCCTAGAGGGCGCGGAAGAGCTAGTAGCGGGGGCATTTTATTGGTGTGGTTGGTGGCTCAGATTTTCCTAGAGTATAGCGCGCTTATACTATCAGACCTGGGACGAAGGGACGTGCTGAGAATCAGCCATGGTTTTACTCGTCACTTCAGAGAATATTGCGGTGAACACGTATTTTACGAAGTTGCGCATTAACAATTTGAGCCAATTTTGAGCTAAGTACTCTGACCAATTACTAACACAAGAAGATAGCGCGTCTGTGAGTAAAAGTAGCCTGTGAAAACCTAAAGATAGATAGATAGATAGATAGATAGATAGATAGATAGATAGATAGATAGATAGATAGATAGATAGATAGATAGATAGATAGATAGATAGATAGATAGATAGATAGATAGATGTGCGAGACCTTAAAACTGCAGACTTTACAGTTCGTGCGAAAGGGCACCGCTCCATTTATCGTTGGACGGAAAGAAAGTCAAAGCTACCCCTCCTCCGAACGAAGCCGGTGGCATTCGTCTTTCAGAACGCGAAAATCCTGAAGTATTTAAAAGTACGCCGCATTGTGGTTACGCATATATTATTCATTCCTCTTAAATGGCGTCTTTGAGATCGTGCCTCATGAGGCGTATTAATAGGGTGCGCTCCGCGCATTTTACTTTGCCAAAAAGGAGTGAAAAATTGATACGGTTAAGTAAGCTCAATAAATGCCAGGATAAGAGCCGAGAAGCGAGCACAAACAAGGCGAGAGCTCAACGGAATACGTCATCGAAGGAACAAGAAAACATGTTAAAGGATATCACCGCAACTTAAGGTTAAACGGAATGCTTACTGCTTATATAAGTTCAGGTGCTAACGTAGCGTCACTAAGTCTAACAAACGTGAGAGCACCGGTAGCGTTTGAACTTTAGTTCTTTCGGCGTTTTTTCAGGCAGTGTAAGTTGGCGTTCCTATCATAAAAATTTCAGTTAAGCGCTTACACTGTTGAGTTCGCTTCTCGGTTGCTGTCTTCGTCTTTTTCGCGCTCCTTCAAGTCGCACTACCGGGAAGTGTTGATTTTTCTTACGCTACAGGCCGTTCGTTATCATCGGATGCCCGACCAGATCACCTTTACTGATGTGTTTAGGTTATCATAACCTATATACTCTATACCTCTGACATCTGCCACCAGAACCGAAGTACCTTTTACCAAACGTCTCCAGGAACTGCAAAGCTAGCCGTTACGTAGCAGGCAGCAGTCAACACAGTTAAGAACTAAAGAAATCGTGTCATAACTAGGGTTTTCGTTGACCAGAGCTTGCTATAGCCTGGGGCCGTGTCCCACACGGGCAATGTATTGACCGTTCCAACTAACATGCGCCACGGCAAAGCCAACTCTTCCCTCAGAACTTCATTTCCACACAGCCAGTGGTAAACTCGAATAAACGCAACAGCCTTAGCAAGGCTTTCGCAACACTCGCATCGACCGGCACACGGAGAGGCAGACATCGGAGTCCCCGAGAGACGATAAATTATCGTAATGCGTGGAACGTTCTTGCTCGAACATGGCGTACGCCGAGTAAATAAGTCCTCCACCCTAACGCTCGTCGACAACTTCGTCCGCATAGCCACGCTCCGAAGGTGAACCCGAAGGAATCCCGTAGCGTGGGGGGTTGTAGTATCGACTGTCATTCGAGACGGGCCCGGCGCGTTCCCACCGGGGCGATCTCGCGGTCACGTAGCGGTCAACATCTTCATCTACCGCCTGCGCCGCTGAGACACGCATTTGCAAGCAGCGCGGGGCTGCCGGAGACATCGCCGGTGACGGCGACAGGACGACAAGGCGCGGTGTCGTGCAACGACCGGCATCGCCTCCGGGGGATATAGAAATGCTGTCCGGCCTAAGCAAGACAGAACGGGAAAGACATGCAAGAACGGGTGCCGAGAGTCTGCCGCTGACATCGGCTGCAATCATCCTGATAGGAGCTGGACCGGCTCGGACTGGCTCTTCGGAGACAGGCAGCTTGCGAGTTCCCAATCTTTACTCTCCTTCCACTTTCATCGTTCTCTCTCTCTCTCATTCTGCTTACGATTGGGATTCGTGGAATGTTTGGCGGGAAACCAATATACGACTGGCTGTTGTGCAAGACGCCGGTATCGTGCCAGGAAAGCGCTGTTCCCTCCGATCGAACAAAGGCCGTCGATATGGATTTTTATAACGACTCGGTACACGTTTGCGTCGGTACAGACGTCAATGCCACTCCTTTCCGAGACAGCAGAGACCCGTATGCGAAGACGTTATAGGTCCCTGGCACTAATCTGTGCATCTTCGTTTCTACCTATGGCATGCTCCGAGGAGCTCGATTGCTTCGTCGCCAGTTAACGTTTCTGTCGTTGGTTAAGACAAGAGGTCGCGTGAATGGCAAACCGGTGAATCAAAGTGTGCGAAAAGCGAAGTAAAAATACACTTTCGCAAATTCCTAAGATACGCTGATCCAGACAAAACTAAAACCTCTTCAGAAGGAAACTCTTAGCTAAGGCCGACGTCAAGAAATCTCAAGGAAATGCTAATTAATTAGCTGCCTAATTACGATTTACTTATTAACTCCGTAATTAAGGACTTCGGGGGTTATTGTCAATGACAAGTATTTAGCCACGTAGGCTGACTATGTCACGATGACGATGATGGTGATGATGCTCTTTCTCATTTAGGCATCTACCGTTTGGGGGATTAGCAAAGACTCAGGCGGATTTGAGTTTAATTTTGAAAGTTATACTACCTGAAAGCTTTATTCGTCCTTTGATGTTAATTTGAATATTACAAACGTAATCTTTTGATACGAAATAACTTAATAAAAGAAAAATGATAATTAATCAAGGGCATACCAGCTTTCATGCCAAGGAAAAGCTCATTATCTAAACACCTACAGCGCGAGAAAACCTGGGCTTTATTTTTCTTTAATTTTATTTTCGTGCAAAAAAACGAAACAGCGCGTGAAGGGCGCCGGAAGTCACGTGCAAATGCAGCTTCCATCGGTGTAGTGCTCCAAAGATTTCGGTGGCCAATTAGAAATGTACGATGTGCCATATCTGCTATTTTTTTTTTTCTCTCGTGGATGCAAAGCCTCGGCGCTGTGCATAAGCAGAAGGCAGCGGTATTTTTTGCTCATTCGCTCGGTGCGATAAGCCCATTCATCATCTCAGGGCCGCCGCGACTTTTTGAAGGCCCGTACATTTCGAACTGACCGCCGCACGAATTGGAATATGTCACTAGCGAACGTTGCGTGCCCACGTGACTTCCGCCCCACCCCCCTCTCTCTCTCTCTCTCCTTTTTTTTTTTTTCTTCAGCGAGTCGCGGTTTCAAGAGGAAAACGCCAGGTTTTCGCGGGCCGCAGGGCTTCAGGTAACGGCCTGTTCTTTAAAAATTGATATAGCATCGTCGTCTTTGTGGCTATAAACAGCCATATAACCTCAAAATTAATTAGAATATGTTAGTTAAATGACCATGGAGGTTGTTGGTTAATCGCGATTACCGACTTCCACCAAACTGATAGGTCGTTCCGTAAAAAAAATACCTTTTCTTCTTTCTTCTCTCAAAAAGCCTACCCTCCGGTACTTTTGTGTGTTTAGAACAAATGTGTAAATGATTTAGGACAAAAATTAATGCACCCTACTTTGGGAGAGCCGTTGCAGCCGTCCCAGGTGAAAACTTATGATGAACATGAAATTGTTCGCTGAAACACCCAATGTATATGTTGCCGTGTATGTCCTTCTCCACTACGCTGGGTTTACTCGTATTTCCATTCACTCGGTGTACCACGTAAACGTAGGATCGTTTCAGTTTATTGTTTTCTCCGTGCGAACCGCGTTAGCAACAACTATATCGCTAAGAACGCGCATTTTTAAACAAATTGCGCCACTTTTATCCCGCTCTATACGTTTCTCGGTGTCCCAGGTGAGACACTAAGTTAAGCTGTAGTTCCCGCAACGCCGCTGTCTCCTTCACGTTCCTCGATTGCTGGAGACAGGGCTCATTTTTCAGTCTATATCCTTGCGGCAGTGTCAAAACACTTTCGAGAGTGAAGTTGCTGTGTATTAAGAACACACCTATTTACTTAAGCAAACAAGCTCGTCTCCCGCACGCTGCCGCCTTCAAGAATGGCGTCTCTACACCAACTTTACTCGAACAACAGGCTGCGAGATGCGACGAGTCTCATATTACGCCTGTCCTATACGTGCCTCACTTAGTGTGCTCTGCAATACCGTCAGAGCCTTGGCTGCGTGCACAGAAAAGCCCTTCCTCCCCCCCCCCCCTTCACACACACGCACGTTCTTTCTCTCTCTCTCCCTTCCTCGTCATCTTCCGTAGTAGGCGTCTATCTCCTGGCACCGGTATAACCCTGGCCTTGCCAGAACCGCTGTCCCAGCGGAGGAGAATCATGATTGATGTCAGGCGAGCATCCTACGCCGGCACCGCGATTCCCGGCAGTCATTTGTCTGCGCGACGTTTATGGGCATCTCCCCCACCTCGGCGGCCGCTGTTGTCTTCATACATCCCGTTCGCAGTAAGTGATTTATACCTGCGCGCTGCGCGTGTTTATCCACCGAATACGTGCCGATTTGCGACAGTCGGAGAAGAAGGAGTCTCGGGCTGTCTTTTGTTTGTTTGTTTGTTTTTCGGCGCGCATTTTCGGATTTCGCGCTACTGCCTCTTCGTACTTCGCTTTGATGTCAGTGGGCTGCGAGTCTCGAGAAAGATATTGTCTTTCGTGAGGCTCGGCGCAACGAGATTTCGGGTTTTGTGAGCAGTCATATTGTGTGGGCTCTCTCGCTGCGTCAACATTTATGTATCAGTACTGATACTCAGTATTTATTTAATCTTCGATGCGTTCCTTTGTTTATCCTCGTAGTTTTCGAAGACATTACGATAATAAGGGCAGCGAAGTGGACTGGTAAGTGTTCCATTTAGCCCTTAGTAGTGCAGCGAGTATCCCCAAATGCAGGTATTACATAACTTAGTTATTTAACGTAAACTTTGTCGAGCATTAAACACCCGGCTAAGTAAACGAGTAATTTCAGATTTCTTATGGCACTGCCGGAGTAGCAACGTGATACATATATTTCTATCTTATCGTCAGTGACATTCTTGGAGCTAAAAACAGCCACTACAGGGCAATTCTGAAATCATCCCAGGAAAACAGGTGGATAGCATCCTAACGCTGTCTAACAGTAACTCCACAAAGAGCGTGCATAGGCAAATTTTCCGTTCTCATGCACGTCGTCCGAAAAGCTAATAAACGCACTTTGCCACACACATTTATTTATGTCGCTTGAGAAAAACTGCTAAGTATGTGTGGCGGTATCTAAATATGGGTCATCCTTGTATACATGCATCTCATCAGAATAGCAACGGCATATGAGCGGTAATGACGATATTCTTCGCAGGCTTTTCTTTTCTATTTCCCGAAATGCATGCATGTAAAAGTGCGCATATTACAGGCCGCGAAGGAGATCACAAATCTGAAGTTAGTGCCTTTATAGTAAATGGAGGATATTCTAATCCCCTACAACAGGCGTTCTTTCTGTAAGACCAAGACGTATAACACTACGAACCGATTATATAATGTGCGAAAGCGAACAACTGAGAGAGGAGAGAAAGAAAAGTACAATAACATACGAGACGCATTTGTTTGTCAGACCAACTATGTTTACCCCACAGGACCGTTCTAGTCCGATGTATAATAGCACACGGAAAAAAAAAAAAACAACGGCACACCAAATGGGAAGCAAGGACTACCTCTGTATACCCAGCAATCCGCAGTTGTAATTGACAGGCACGTTGTAGTGATTGCGGGATGCTGAATGCTCGAGTGAAAGCCGGTTTCGAACACTGAGCAAACGACGAGAAAATGAGAAAAGCCGACGCTCTCGCGAAACGCGAGCTAGCGGAAGCCGTTCGCGTGTTCATCAGCGAGTTCCAATTTCCAAACGGGGCTCGGGCCTTTTACAGCAAGCACGGCGTTTCCATTCTCGTCACTAGCGACCACGATAAAGTAACACGTGACACCGCGGTAGGAGGAAAAGGAAGCCCCCCAAAAAGCCTTTCACTCCGGTTTCACATCGCGAAGCCTACGCCGTGAACAGTCAACATGCGCTATGGGTTTCCTTTTGAAACGCCGGTTCCTGTCGGTAGAGCAACACGCTGGCGGTTGTTTACTTAGCCGCGCGAGCACAATAGGGATTCGGTCCCGATGAATAAGTATCGTGTGACGTGTAACGGTTGCCCGGGCTTTTCTTCCTTTTCTTTATTTCGGGGTGCGCTTTCAGAGAGCAAATTGGACTGGGTGTACCGGATTCATGGCTACGAACAACAGTCAGCAGTGAAGAAATGAGAGTTCGCAGTCGTGTCGAGCACTTCATTTCTCGTGCCCCGTCCTCAAAGCTTTGAGTTCTTGCTCGATTCCTCTGCAAATAGCTTGCGCAATGAACGGGCAAGAATCGCGAGAGAACGGCTCGAAATAGAACTCGCTGAAAACCTGAATTTGTGGCAGATATAGTCGTGCAAACATCCCCGGTGTCGTGGGAAAATTCGTGAAGTGAGCAATTTATTATCCACTCTACGCTAGCACGAAGCTAGAAATAAAACGTTTTTCGACGAATAAAAATATTTTTTCAATCGAACAGAAATTACCTCGGGCGTCAATATACAACCCGCAACCAACGACCACATAAGGAGCGGCCACTCTACTAACCGAGCTAACCGATATGCTAACACATTATAAACTGCTGTCTCGTTAATTGCCAACGTGTAGCATGGGTATACACTGATTACCGTAATGCTATTCCCCGAAAGTCCGCAAGCTCCGGGATATTCATAGAAGGAAAAAAAATCTACAGTGGGAGTGTTTTAAGCCAAAAAACCCGAACACAGCCAGTCCGTGGAAAAAATGTCTCTGCATTACCTTTTATCGTTTATTTTGAGGCAAAGACAAAGAAAAAGCCGTCACTTTTTGTCTGTAAGCACAGTGAATATCTCGTTTCTTCTTCATCCTAACGATGCAGAAGAGGTTACAGAAGAGGTTACACTGCATGCGTCCTGATTGCCGTGACCTGCACATTTTGCTGACTTGTTACGTAAGGAGACTGCCAAAGAATATTCCATTTGCTGGAAGTACCGTTACCTGAAATTGTGCGCAATAGGAGAACAACTTTCTTCGAAGTTACAGTAAGCCAACTTCTCTTTCTTTGCTCTATTTCTTTGGCACAGAGCCAAGTAATATGACCCCTTCGGCAGCGGCGTAACACAATTGTGTGCGCTACTTTCTTTTTACCAGTTATAACGACTTGTGGCAAAGAAGCAGCAATTCATAATTACTTCTGGGTGAATTCAACCTTTCTGACCAAAACTACGTGTTTTCGTTTAACATCATCAATGTGCTGTTTTAGTACTGCAAGCGATAACACTTCTCAAAGTACTCGAATAATCAACGAGCATTTTTCTTTCTTTTTTCTTCTTTTTTGACATTTCTCGTTCCGAGAGCAACATCCAAATTATCAATTTGATCTGCCCAGCGTGAGTGTTCTAAATAATAAACGGCGCATCTACTTCGAGTAGATTCATTCCTTTGATGCAAAAGTCGGATTTTATACCGGCTTCATAACAATTAACAAATTAATCAATTGCTATTTACGATTACCAAAACATGCACACGTCGACGTGTAACCACTTTCTCTTTTAGGTAACGGAACACCGAGTGCCTAGGAATCAAGTTGAATAAATTTTACACACTTACATACAGTTCACCGTAATTTGTGCCTGAAACGGATAATAGATTAGCCAAGTAATATAACAGCAAAAAAGGCACCGGGCTTTCACCACTCATATCTCATATGCTGCATCCAGGAGCACCTTGTTTGCATGGAAGCCAAGCGTATTTTCTTCCGTAACGCCCTATGTTAATCAATACTGTAGCACACTAAAGCATAGGAAATGAAATAGCTCAAATAACCCGCAAAAACGCGCACAATTTCACGCTTCCAAGTTAGACGTCTCCTCGCAAAGCAAAGAAATAGCGTGACCAAGCTGGCTCAAGAATATAAACGTCGCCTTGACATCACCGGCACTGCGTTTCAAAAACCACAAGCAACATTCTTTCTATTTTTCAACTTTTCAACAGGCAGTGTTTTTGTAAAAGAACAAGCTAAAAAAAATACTCGGCTCTCTTTCATCACGCCAGACGCAGCTCATTGCGTGAGCCAGTGCCTAAGCTCGGGTCGCAGCTCGAAAGGGTGCTTTGCGCCACTTGCCAATCAATAGGCTCGCCGAATTCCCGATGAGCCTGACCCGCTCTATCTCAACGGTCATGCATCAATGTCAACGACAGGAGACGTGTTCCGAAGGCGCCATACGCCAACACAAAACTACCGCCACCCGGCTCGTTTCGCAGCTTTCACATAAAGGACCTCCTCCGACTGCATAGTCTTCTTCCTCTGCCCTTCTTGACCGAGCACCTTCTTTCTTCCGCGACAAAAATATCGACAGAGACAGATGAAACACGAAAAAAAAAATGACACGGGAACGACGCAACAGCTAGGAGAGAAAGAAAAACAATGACACGAACGCCATTTCTTGTTTTCCGCGTGGGGTTGTTCCCGCGGGTCAGCATTATCGCAAACACGACTCCGCACGCAAGAAAACGGCCCAATCTATAGAAGCCCAATCGCCGGAGAAGAGACTGGGCTTCGCCCAGAAGAAGCAGCGGCTAAAGGTGCAAATATGTCTGTAGTATACCGCTTCATTATGCCCCGCCGCTGCCCTAGATGCGTCATTAGCGCAGGCGCGTGGTGAAATCGATGAATGGATCGCGCGCTATATCCATTGGGCACGAAAGCGCTGCCGAACTTTGGGCCCGACCGGGTTCACATCGGCACGGAGGAGATCCCCGCTGCAAACCAGCTTTGGAGGGAAAGGAAGCATTGCACGAGTTTGGAGGAAGGCGATGAAGGTGCGCTAGGGAAAGAGAGGGGAGCGAAGAGAGGTGTGTGGAAGAAGCGAATGTGGGGGAACAGGGGCGTTGGAAAGTGGGATAGATTACGAGAGTTGAACACTTATAGGGAATCTAGGCGTCATGGGAGGTGAGGGGAAGCTTCAAAGACGCGAGCTATTCAGAAGACTCAAATCGCGTCTCGTGGATCGGTCTCTCTGCGGCCTGAAGGGCGAGGAACTGCAGGAAGTGGGGAGCTCTGTAGCTGAGTGTTTTGACAGGTTCGGGGAGAAGAAAAAAAGGGAGAAGTTGAGGAAACGGAGACGTTTGTCGTTGCCGACGACTTACCGCCAATGGAAAATAGGCCTTGCAAGGAAGAGACCATGATGTGCGCCTGTCGATCACCTCGGAGCTCCGTGGCTCGATGGATGAGGGCTTGCATCCACTGGGAGGGGTGCAGTTTTCACCAGGACGTCCTTTGTTTGTCGAGGCGCTGTCGTTGCTGCCTGGCTTCTTGCGCTATTGATGGCGAAGGTTCTGGGTCGGTGTCTTTCCCTGTTTTCACGGCTGCCTTGTCATACAGACTGGCATTCTGCGCAAGAACAAGACGGCGACGTTGTTTTGAAACCCGCGTGCCCTTTCGGCCCATTCTCGTAACACGGATCATTTGACTCCGTAATGGAGGTCCCCAGTGGACGAAATGACATTTCCAAACGAGAAAGCGGGAAGGGGATACAATTTCGAAAGCACTTTAAAGCGTAATGCGTTGTTGTGGAGCTTTCTTAGACTTCCAATGCTGCGCTTTTACTCCGCAGGCGCTATTGGGACTTTTGTTTCATTGTTTCAGTGACCCGTATTGTCGTTCTGCATTAATGTGGGCAAGTTGTGAGCGAACCAGGGGTGAGGTAAAGAGGGAATAATTACTCAGATGTGCCGCAAGGAGTCATGTGCCGACATAAACAATTGCGCGACATCGGTTTCACTCAGCTTTGCAACATATGTAACAAATAAAGGCTTGACATTTCGCATCCTGTCACTAATATAAAGTAGTCGTATGTACCTTCCGGAAGAAGACACCTTACACGGAGCGGATATTCCATTACTAAAAGCGGTGAACTTTGCTCGGGCCGTGTCTATTTGGACGACGCATAGCATACATGCAAGCGTCTGCATAGAGAGAGAGAGAGAGCTCTTTATTGAAAGGCAGAGAATTTAGCCGGCGTCTGCATAAGTCCTCCATATAAAGATTGCATCGTGGCTTTCGTTAGCGTTTGCTAGTGGCTGTCATGGAGTTTATGACAACGAAAAAATATGTAATTGTTTAATAATGTAGGAAATAGAAAGCTGACTTTGCGCACGCTGCAGCAATAGCTCAAACATAAACTTCGTTTGCTAGTCCAGTAGATCGTCGCCTTCGCAGAGTGGAATAGAGAAAATCGCAGCGTATTACGGCACGCACTTAAACATAACACTTATTAAGAGAAATGTACTATTGAAGAACTTTGTACAATCCACCAACAATCCAGAAACTACTTTGCAAGCGAAGTGACACAGAACCACCGAGTTAACTGGCATTCGAGGAGCAGCAAAAGCACTGATGCGGAACCCGTAGGATCAGCAGCATCAACGAAATACAATAACACAATAGTATCCCTGAATTCTGTGTTGTGATTTATTAAAGTCTGGTTTTAGATTTCTTGCACACGTTTTTCAGTGGCACTCCATCATTTATATTTTATTTAAAGGGGTATGCCTCCTTAATTAACAAAATTACACCTTTGAGTGACGACAAGAGACCACTGTGTGTGTGCGACGAAGAAAACTAAGACGTGATACAGCCCGCAGGCAGGAGCTCTTGACGCAGCACTTGGGACTCCATGATTCCTTTAGATTAATGAAGATCATCTACCGTTCCGTGCGTTTGAGTGGCCTCGTGAAGCCTCTTCACCAAAAGCATCTTTAGGCGGCTAAACGCAGACGCCCTTTAAGAAGGTTCTGAAACTTTTCCAAAAGTAGGGATTCCACGGGTCACACAGGCATCCTCGGCACACCGTCCCGCCTCGGTGGACATCACGGGGTCGGGTTCAGGTCTCCATACTACAGCCTCTAGGCACCACGGCTGAATGGAGCTTCGGGCGTGAACAGGGGGCTGGCTTACGCCTAAGTACTGTGGCCGCCTCTCGCTCGAGAGCCGAGGCGTAAGGAAGGGCTACACTTCCGTTCCGACCGCACCCACAGTTTTCCTTCTTCCTTTTTTTTTTTTTTTTTTGGGGGGGGGGGGGGGGACTTTAGAACGCCAGCGGGCGCGACGAAACGCCCGCGCGCTAGCTCCGGGACGGAGAAGCTCATTAATTTCGGCGGCCTCAAAAATGACCTTCCTTTCACGCTTCCCGCTTCGGGAGACAGTGCTCCGTTGGCGTGCGTTGGGGAAGAAAGAGGGGAGGAGGGATCTTGGAGAGGGGGGGAGAACCTCAATGGCTTCCTCCCACTCTCTCTCTCTCTCTCTCTCTCTCATTACGCTTTCTGCAGCGTTCTCACACGCTGCTCTACACTGCCCCGTGGCTGACAGAGAAGCGACACTGCACGCTCGAGGACGATGCGAGTCAAGGGAAATGGGGGGCGGGGGTCACACACTTCGCCAGATTAATGAACGCGTCCTTCGGGCGACGTGTATAAGGCTTCTCTTCCCCATCTCCTACCCCTACCCCCTTTTTTTTCTTTCCTTCTCTCTATATGTCACACTTAGCTAATTGCGCGTGCGTTAAGTTTCTCTCTATCTTTATTTGTTTCTTTTTTACACCTACAGTGTCTGTGCAAGTCAGGTTCGGTTCGAAAACAGAGCCGGCCTCGCCGACACCGGCAGGCCGAAATTCCAGAGAGAATGGAGACGGAGCCAAAGGCGTCGCGAGATGGAGATGTAAATAAAGATCTATTTTTGCGAGATTGGAAGGGGAGTGGTGGAATGTTCGCTGAAATTTCTCAATGTCGCGCATCTCAGGACGTAGACGCAGCTCTCCATGTTTAGGTCGCGCAGTTTTGGGCGTAGCCTGAAGTCTGTCTGTTCGTATAGAGTGGTAGCATTAACTGACTAAATGCATTTATATACATTTGCACCTCGGTTATGTTCGCACAAGCATCGTAAAGCGTGAGTCACTATTGCTTTAGAAATTTACTTTGGGGGACATGGAATAAACTTCTGTGGATACATCAGCATGCGGACTTTGCGCCGAGTAGCTACAAATGTGTTCCGCTGCTGATCCCGAGGACATGGGTTCGATTCCTGGCCACGGTGGCCACATTTAAATTGGAGGAAAAGTAAACAAAAAAGGACACCTCAGCGCTTACGCATAGGTGCTTGCTAAAGAATCCCAGCTGATCAAAATTATCTCGGATGCCGCATTACCGAGTGTCTCTTTATTCATGTCCCTTCAATCCCATTTTGGTTTTGTTACAGAGACCATATAATATTCGGTTTAAATAAACTGAATCGCAAATGTCACATTCGAATAACATCTGCAGTGTACATAGCGGTGAACCTTTCAAGGAGCTGTAAGCACAATCTATGATTGTGACGCACGGTAGTTTGGATCCTCTGTTCTCCTTATTCACGCCCACATATAACTGAGTGAAAGTAACTTAGAATTACAGTTGATGTCGTTTCTTAAGTGAACCAGCAAGGTTAGGAGCAGCTACCACGAAGGGGTCACACAGAGGCATGCTTTTGAACGGCATTTCGTCACAGTCTGGTTACCAAGCGCTCGATCCTCCTTCGCTCTCACTTTGTTGGTTCATCGTTTCAAGACATAGCTAACTAACGTTCTTATGCTAAGCGCACTAAAAACTCTCAACCAAAAAGTAAGACTACCGAGAAAACGCAATGAAAACATACGCAGATCTTTCTCGGGGATTTCCAACATTATTATCCGGCATTCTTAGAAGCGCTCTTAAAATGTGTACAAGCTAAACTACCCCACGCGTCTAGTAGTTATGTTGATTGACTGCTGACTCGATAAACGTGGGTTCGATCCCGGCCGCGGCAGTCGCATTTCCGATGTGTGTGGAAACGATAGAGGACTGTGTACTGTGCGTTATCAGAGCGCGTTACCAGCGCACTAACGCTGTCAAAATTTTTGGAGCCCTCCACTGTGGCATAGTCCCTAATCATAGCGCGTATTTGGCGTGTACAACCCCTCAGTTACATTATTATTGAAGCATTCCACGCGCTGTTGTAACGTTAATACGTGAAACATATGCGTCATCGTCTGCCATTCGCTGATTCATTAATCTGAAAAGGCTGGCTCGAAATGTAAGGTGCTGTGCCAACCACTGCATCATGACCAGCGTTAACGCTTACCGCGCTACGCTAGGTGAGCGCCCATGCGGTTATCCTTTAGACGGATCTCATGTTCTTGCTTTTGAAGCTACGCTTTCGTTACACAACGTTGATCTTTTCCCTGTTACTTTGCTATCTACTCCACCCTGTAATGCTTCGTGACTGTTCTCGGCGTTAGCTTGTTGTTACTGGTTCGTATCAATTAGGAAAATGACTCGTACTTTAATACTTGTTTTGTCTTTAGATGAACAATCGGAAAGGCTGCAGCTGTGACGCTGCGCCTATTAGCGTAAATGGTTTTCCGTGATACGTGAGTTACGGCGCACGGTGATTGATAACTCTGCGCGCTGGGGCTGCGGAAATAAAAACTCTAATTATGAAGGAGCATGAGAATTCGGGACAGGTCACGTGATGCCGAGTATACATAGATTAATAATACGCTTGCAGTGAGAGCGACAGCAAAAGAATTGATAATGTTATTTCCGGCTAGGGTGGATTATAGAGACAAAGTCCAAAAGGTAGGCTGCCATTTGTAACCGCTTGCGCAGGCAGTAGATACCATGCTTGTTATTGTCGGAGTTGAGCGGTTAGTTCAGTTTCATAACAAAACCACGAAGATTATTTTAGGGGCGAAGCTCCTTAGGGCGTGGGTCTGTACATCCCATGGTGTTCGTTGTTGGTGATGTACGTAGCCACGTCTACTTTTATAAAAAAAATTCCGAAAGTTGTGTCCTCTGCCTGGATTCGTACCCAGGCTCTCGGCGTGGCAGTCGAGCGTTCTACCACAGAGCTACGCCTGTTTTTTCTTTATTACCGGAAACAGAGCTACGCCTGTGGTTGAAAAATTATCGCTAAAAGACCTAAACAGGTATAATGTCTCACGCGGAATCGCATTAACAAACGTAATGTTACGTTGAAAAATAGTAATACACCGCTACACGACGCGAAAATGGATTGTATAACGAGGTCGAGGCATCATTTGCAAGAACACAGAGCTGCGTGCTTTGTAGCTTTGAACCCATTACGGAGGCACTGGTAATTATGGCGTAGTGGGTACTTCCCTACTTGGCAAAATGATAAGTTATGGCGCAGGAGATACCTACCACTTCTACTTGCACTAGTTTCCTAAAGCGTTTAAAGTGGCCTCTAAGAAAGTAGCTCCTCCTGCTTACGCTGTCACTGTCCTGCAGTTCCGCGCAGGCCTGGCTCTAGCACAGCATATCCCCCTTAAACGCGAGATCCCAGCGTACGAATACAGTGTTTCTCACGCCTTTACATGATGATCGACTGGGCGATTTACGCGAAAGATTCACGGTTTACCGATGATTCCCTCCGGAGCTTCGCCCACTCATCATCATTCACCCCGTGGATATGCTGTGATTTTTTTTTAAGGGCGATAGAGAATAGAATTATTTTCTTGCACTAACATACCACATGTTCTTCAACTAATATTTCACTCTACTGAACCCACGCAGGAAGTGTTTTCAGGGGCGATAAAAAAAAGCGTTCTTATAAAACTGCGGCTCAGAGAAGTTGAGATAGCAAATTCGCCTACCCCTTTCACACTGTTACGCACACGCGTAGGATCGTCTTCGTGAACTACGAACTACTGCTTTAGCTGCAAGTTTCACGAACTTGCTTCAGGAAGGCCTAGGCACTATCTGCCTTCTTGGCACGTTTTCATTCGCTGCGGTGACATCTCTGTTATCGCCAAACAAAATATCGACCACTCTCGGACTGATGAGTGACGTCTTAATTCGGGATATTTTGATGCGGGCACTTTCGCCAAATTCCTGCCATGTTGCTCTCTTTTGTGCGTGTGTGTGTTCATTTCTTTTGGGACGCTGGAGGTATAACCTTTCCTAGCAGGCTTCAGGTGAAGGACTTCCCAAATGAGCGACAAAAAAAGAAAAACTAAAGCCAGTGCCACGCCTATGAAATCTGTGTAAACAGTAGAGGTGAAGCAAGGGCGTAGGAAGTGGGTGATAAATGCAGTGCTACCTTCTTGTAGCGCTATAATTATCGCTATCATTTTCATGTAGCAGCTGGCTCAGGGAAAAGGTGTGGGTTGCGGTTAAAAGGCCTCCGTGGGTCCGCTTTTGCATTCTACGTAACCCGATACTTATCTCTATTTCTATCACGTTTCTTTCCTTCCTTCTCTTTCATCATTTCTTCCTTCCTTTCTTTCTTTGCCTCTTTCTACGCTGCCCTTCCCGTAACCACTGTGATGCTACAGTAGACTGAGGGCAAGAGTACGGGTGGTGAGCCCAGGCTGAAGGCAAAGGTGTGCGTGGTGGGTCAAGTGCAAGGGCGGGTCCGCTTTTCCCTTCTTCTTGATAGCGGACAACGGGGACATCGGATGTGGCCTAAGCAGCTGCGCTTGTAACAAATACGGCAGCTTATTGTTTTCAGGTACACGGCCGTTTATGCATGCCGCCTCCTTTGCATGCGAGATGAGTCCTACCGTGTGGGTATTTCAATAGAATAAGAAAAAAATAACACTGCGTTGTGCACCGATCACGAAGATCTGCATCGATCTTTTGCCAGTAGTGGCCTGAACGAAGTAAGAGAAAGTGAACTAAATAAAGAAGACGTTTCACTTGGAGTCGAAGGACAGCAATCGACGGTACGTAGTTATTTGTGGGGACAAACAGCCGCAGTGCTCGCCGTCGCAAGACTGAAACCGCAAGACTGAAGCGATATGCGCACTGCATGAACCAGACGTATGGCGTTTTCAGATATGACAGTGGTTGCATTTCGAAGCAGTCTTACGATAAGTTGAGTATTTGCAGATCGCTTTACGGGTGCGCTGGCTTCCTGTCACGCACCCCGAGCTCGTCAAAACACTGGGCCTTGTTTACCAAACCGATCCATCTTTTACATTTGTTTCGGGAGGCGAGACTTGAGGAGCCACGAATGCGGTAAATCGATGATAAGGCAGCTGGTGAGTCTTGAAGATGCTCGCGAAATCATGAAGAGAAAGCCAGTGACGAGCGCATGCACGTCAATATCTTCAGTGACTTAGGCCAGGATAGTGTTTGAGAAAATCTGAGGCATGTAAATTTGTTCCCGGAAATTGCCTCCCGGGACTTGTGTGTTATCGCAGCGAAATTAAAATTTTCTCGGTGCTTAGACACGCAGCGAGTAATCGATAGACGCGGGTCCGCATTTGCGTGTGGCCGAAGCAACGGAGAGATGAGGTGAATGAACTGACAGCCACAGTTTGCACTGATGTGACACGATCCGAGTTGGCCTGATTTCTAACGAAAACTATTAGGGCCTCTTTCCTAGAGTAGGTATTTCCAGAGCTTGCTCTCGTCTCTAGCTGGCCTTCATGCGCACGTGTTGTCTTGAAAGGCGATGTATTGGCTCCGCAAGGAAATCGCACAGCAATGGAAGAAGGGCCACGCCAGACCCGGAAAGTCAACACTGCTTTAGAGTAGTGTATGTCTGTGACCGCGCAGCCTACGTGCCAGCAGCGTTTGTTGGAAAACAGCACTTACTACAACTCCTCGGTGTGTTGATTCTGAAATTTTATTAAATATTTGCAGTGGAGAGGTCATTGGGACCTTATATACGGTAAATGTTCCAAAAAGATGTGGTTATATTTCAGTCGTTCATGTGATGGCCATTCCGTCTGATTTCGCACATGCGATCGTCACGCTTCCCTTCGAAACCACTGCATCGGGTTCTGCAAGTGATGAGAATGCCAACTGCGTGATGTTGAGAGAACACCGGCCGAAAGGATGTGATAAGGAGTGGCCGGAGAATAGGGCGATCATTCGCTCCACTTCGCCAGCAGCCCCCGACCAAAGATGAGTGCCCCCTAGGAGCGATGAAATTGTAGTCTACCAGTACAGGTAGATTGGAAGTTTGGCTGCTCGTGTTCCTTTTGCTTGTAGTTATACGCGAGATTACTTGCACATGAGCACTGCATCAGAAGCGCCAGAGCTGCTGTCGGCTATCGGGTTTCTCTGCTCTGCTTTCTTTATTTTTTCTGCAATACACTTCTTCACTTTACGCAGACAAAACTGATATTGGTACGCCCCTGGTATCGTTAAAACTTTCTCGCCACTTTCATGACCTCCGTATTAGATGGCGTCAGCGTATCTCCGTTGCACAATGAAATCGCTGTAGCCTCTCCTGGTCAATTCATGTTGCCCGCGTATACAGTGGGCGCGGTAGCTAGAACATTGCCGCGTTATCCTCTCTTTCGTTTGCGTCTTACCAAGAATTGTTATGTTTGTGTCATTTTCGGGTGGCAAGAGCAGCAACAACAACCGCATCGTTTCGAAACCGAGCTGCAACAGTGCGGATGCAATTTCTTTCTGAGCGAGACACGCAGAGGCGAAAGAAAATTGCTAATACCTATCCGGGTGTCGATATTTTGGAGCTCGCGAGGAAAAAAAAACAAGGTTTAAAAATAATAATCGATGAAAAGCGTCTAGCTCTGGTATTTCTCAAAGCCAGATTGTTGCTACCGAGCGTAAGATACCCGCAATTTCACCGTGCTGCCAGCAAGATCTGTTGTGTTGTTTCCTCAACTTTTTTTTTTTTTTTGTTCTCAACGTGCGCAAGAGTCCGGTCAGCTTGCGAGGATAAACTGCGATCATGCGTCTTCTTTCTCTCCTTTTTATCAGACGCGTAAGCATGGCCGTGCCGTTGTGATTAACGAGTCTTGGCGCTATTCCTGGGCGTGGTTGCTTTACTCGTGCTCTGCGTCCAACCATGCGCCTAATTGGGCGCGCAAGCCATAATAGGTGTCATTATATGTACGGCGCTAAATCAGTGCCGCTGTTCTTTTAACATGTTTGGTCACGGGCCCAGTGCCTATAAGCTCCATCCTCTACGGCCTGATGGTGAGACATAGTGTTTTCTGGGGTTTAGACTGCAACACGTACTCAGTTAAAGTCACAGCATCGTTCCAGGAGTATTATAAGCATGTTAACGCAGTCGTAAAGTGATGCTTCGACACTGTTTTTATACGAAGGTAAGCAAGTAAATGTAACTCGCTTTAGCTGCAGTACAATGCGTTTCTCCACTAGTGTGACTTAACCGCTGCTGTAGTCCGGTGGTTACAGTACTTCTGTTGCAAAACGCGGAATCGACAGTTGTATTTATGACCGCCGCTACAGTATTTCGATGGGTGCCGAATACAAAGAAATAACAATGATAATGTCCATTTGCCCTACGTCAAAAGTACATTAAAAATCAACAGAAGGTTTGTATATTATTTGACTAATAAACGTATTTCTTAAGCACAAAAAACGCTCGGAAAGCCAGGAACGACGCCAGAACTAAATACGGGTGGCGAAGCTCACTCTAATTTCATGCACTGTGGCTCACTATGACGTAATAAATTTAAGCGGCACCCCCTTGGACTTTTGCCCTTTGCTATGGAGATATGTGCATTGCGTTGTCTTTACGATAACTTGGCACTAAACCTGGTAACGTTTTGGGAATTTCCGGTGAGCGACAGGGGGGCGAATATTTTTTTTTTTTACATTGACATTTGTGGAGTCACGTTTCCGCGCAAGCGTTTGAATTTCAGCGACGAGTTCGAAAAGCAGGATTTCATCATGCAAGTATATTGCGACAATACTGAAGAAAGTTACCCCTTAAGATTATTTATTTATTTATTCAAAATGCCTTACAGGCCCATTAAAGGGCATTGCGTAAGGGGGGCAGCAGTATATACATTGCAAAAAAATACAGGCCACAAGTAAAAAAACAAAGAACAAGGAAAAAAATACAAATGATAAACAGCAAGGTGCAACCAAGTTATACAATAGTAAAACGCAACGAACAAGAACAAAGAACAAGGGAAAAGAATACAAATGCTAAACAGCAAGGTGCAACAAAGTTATACAATAGTAAAACGCAACGAAATCAGGTTATTACGAAAAGTTTCACGATTAGAGATGGATACAATGTGCTCTGGAAGGCCGTTCCAATGTGCTATGGCTCGAGGTAATGGTGATGAGTTAAATGCCTGTGTGTGACCATGAATGCGCATGAAACTACGTGCGTTGTGTATGCGTCGAGATGTGCGCAGGGGAAGATGAAGCGGCAAACAGTGGAATGTGTTACTGTAGATGTACCTATGAAATAAACATAAAAGGGCAATGACGCGTCGTTGATCCAGTGGCATGAGTGCAAGGTCTTGTTTTATTAGGGTGATACTTGAATGATAGTCGTAGTCACCAGCGATGAATCTCGCGGCCCTATTCTGGACGGCTTCTAACATACGGATAAGGTAGTCTTGATGTGGTGACCATGTGGATGATGCATACTCTAATTGTGGGCGAACATAAGTTAGATATGATAATGCGCGTACGTTAGAAGGAGCGTTGCGCAAATTTCTGCGCAGATAGCCGAGAGACTGGGAGGCTTTTGAAGAAACAGCTGCTATGTGCGTAGTCCAAGATAAGTCTGATGAAAGGTGAACACCGAGATATTTGTACGATAGTGTGGCTGAAACAATGTTATTATCAATAGTATAGAGAAAGGATGAAATAGTACGCTTTCTAGTGAATGAGATTAACTTGCATTTAGAGGCGTTAAGGGACATCTGCCAAGCTTCGCACCATCTATAGGTTAGATTAAGGCCATTTTGGAGAGTGTAATGATCGTCAATAGATTGAATTTTGCGGTAGATGACGCAATCATCCGCGAACAACCTAACTGTGAATAAAAGGTTAGCGGGCAAGTCGTTAATGTATATTAAAAAGAGTAATGGACCCAGTACACTGCCCTGGGGAACGCCAGACGTGACATCGCAAATGTTAGATGAAGTGTCGTGAACCACCGTGAATTGCTGACGGGATGACAAGAAGTTGCGTATGCAAGACAGTGTTAATGAATCGAAACATAGAGAAGACAATTTAGAGATTAAACGACAATGAGGGACAGTATCAAAAGCTTTGGCGAAATCGAGAAAGAGGCAATCGGTTTGATCGTTACTGTTCATATTAAAGTGAAGGTCAGTAGTGAATTCGAACAACTGAGTGTCACATGAGTAGCCTTTCCTGAAGCCATGCTGATTAGGGAAAAAGAAGTTATTCGATTCAAGGTGATTATAGATATGAGATGCTATAATATGTTCAAGCAGTTTACAGGATATGCATGTTAGTGAAATGGGTCGATAATTACGGGGCGAGTGCCTGTCACCGGACTTGAATACGGGGACTACCTTGCCGATCTTCCAGTCTTTAGGCAACTCACCGGATGACAGAGACTGGTTAAAGATGAGACACAGAAAGAGACTGGAAATATCAGTGGTGTTCTTCAGTACTTTAGAGTTAATGTTATCAATGCCTGATGAAGTAGAAACTTTAAGATTCATGATGAGGTTGGCGATACCTTCTGCAGTGACGGTGATAGGAGTTCTTCTTCCATGGGATTACTTCTTCCATTCATAAGTTACCTCTTAAGATTACTTCTTCCATTCATGAGTGATTCAGTGTCTCGATTTTTTTTTCTCCTTGAAGAACTCCTGGATTATTCACATTTATGATCCGGAGCCTTCTGGCTGCTTCAGATTGCAAAGCTTTGAAAGAGTTGGTACGTTCCATATCGTCAACTAGTTTACTGCTCTTCCCAGGAAAGGTGTTCCTTGAAGTATTCCATTTTCCGCAACTCCAACGATTCTGCTGTGAAGCTTTTCGAAATCGCATTGACACTGTCGAATTATCTTATAAGCTCACGTATGAAAGCATCCGAACTCGAGCTTGGCTCTGGACGGCCGCTAGACAGCTCAAAACTATTGCGTGATCTGGAGAGACCAAGGCAATATGTCGCCTATAGTTAAATTATATGCACGTACTGCATCAGCTACGGTCGCTTAGCGGCCGTAACGTTTTGTTGCCGAAATGTGTGGCTCAGATTCCCGCCCAGCAAAATACAAAAATTTTCCCTGCATTGTAATTTAGGCACATGTTAATGAATCTCGGGTAGCTGAAGGTATACCGCAGTATGACCTACTCGACCATTAGGTCGTGATCTTACCACGTAAAACACCACAGTTTAAGCTTTGCGCATGTCACATTATACAATAAAGTAAGCTCTCTGGATACTACGTGTTTTCAGTTACCTTGCTTCTTTGTGCTTTCATGGCTCTTGCGTACGTGTTCACGAGTGGTGTTTGCGTGTAACAGTGGAGTACTCAGATAGGTACGCGAGCTTCTGCTGATAGACATTATTTCTGCGCGCCAACTCTAACAAATGTGTACCTAAGCCTCGTTTTTTCGTTCACGTTTCGTCAGTCCTGATGCTCGCTATAAGCGCAATTAGAGAATAGCAGCAGCCAGCGCAACGTAAAGTAGGGAGTATTCTCATGACGTCACGTCTACATTGCACTGCCATTCAAAGCTTGCACAACGTCGCCAGATATAAGCGGATCTAGGTACCTGGCAGCTTTCTGTCGCTCTTGCTGTGCGACAGTCTCGATGCTGACAATGCACACTCCTTATATAAGACCGATCAACCCCAACCCCTTACTGTGGTTATTGCTCTTTAAATGCCTTACTGAGGATATTTTTGCGCAGCAAAGCTTCTGTCACGCCCGCCTTATTCTGTTCCATGGATTCGCTAGAGTGACCCAGGTAAAGGTCAAACTTTGAAAACGCAAAGCCCAAGTCCGGTAATGAGGATCTTATATATTAGAAGTGAGGCAACTATGCTGCAAATGTGAGTAGAGGCTGCGAGCAGAGCTGGGAAGAAAGCTACGTCCTTGAACGAGCAGCCGCGTTGGTCACGGGGCTCTGGACGAGCTCGATCCTCGGCGGCCTGATGGTGTAAGATAAAGTGTTTGCTGTGGTTTAGACTGCAACACGTACTCAGAAAAGTCACAGCATGCACGGTTCCGCAGAAACATTATAAGTATGTTAACAAAGTAGTAAGTGGATGATTCAACACTATTTTTTTACAAAAGTAAGCGAGTGCTGTAGCGCGCTATAGCTGTAGAACAATGCGTTATCTATTAAAAAGAGACGGAATAAATAGAGACGGCAGAGGACCTAAAAATACGTATTGATCTTCTCTTTACTGAGCGTATAGATAACCAAACGAGAGGCAAAGTGATGTTCGTGCTCATGAATAAAAAGAAACTTGAAACAATGAAGACTCCTTAAATCAGTGGTGTATCCTGTCTTGTGTTTCTCGACCTATGCGTCCGTCCGGCCGTTTCTTATCTCGTCGAATACATATTAAGTTTACCGCATATGAAAAAGTAACAATGGTCTTCGTATCTGGACACACTTAGACTACGTACATAAACGTATGCTTCCATGAGTAGTAGCTGCCGAGAAGCGCCAAACGGCTAGCAAATATAGTTCCAAGGACGAACTTCCAAACATGGTCCTGCGCAAGGGTTACATTAAGGTATATTGCCAAAGCTAAATTCCTCGCTCATCCCCCCCTCCCTTTATCTTAATTATTATTTAGTCTAAACATTTCGACACCGACGAATGTTGCCAGATAAGAAAGCTCAGCTGCATACTCAAGTATCTGTCCTACATTTTTTTTTTATTGCTTAATAAATCAGCCTTTTGCGTCCTTGCTTTTTTGGTGCTATTCAGGGCTTGTTAAGTAAACCTACTAAAATTAAAATAAGTTCGGCTACTTGCTAGCTCAAACTTTTCTCAACTGCATGAGAATGTCCACCAACACACGTGTGCAGGTTAACACACTCTCGCTCCTAAATGTATGCCATTGTTAACCTCATGCGTAGTGTTCCAATTGCATTTTTGCTGCGTTTAGTATTCATGTGATGCTTATATCAGCAACTATGAGCATCCGGTAAACGATATTTGTCAGACAGAGCTTTCCGCAATCGATCTTCTTTATTACACGCTTCGAACTTTTTGCCATTTCCACTCTACCCGGGTTCGATTCCGACCGCGAAATCACCGGCCGCGTAGCACAACCTCACGCGACGTCTTCAGTGCTGACAATCTCTGTGAAATCTGGCCTGGTTGTTGGTGCCATTACACACTGGATGAAACTTGGCTGCATTTAGACGACCGAAGACTGCATTCGGACAAAATAATATAAAATCGTAGTTTATTCACCACAAAACATAACACAAACTTAACTAGGGTGAAACATGGCGGCTTCAGTCGGTCGTTCGCATCCACGAGATTCCTAGGAATTACCTGCGTTTCTTCATAATTATAATAAATTTGCGGGGGAGCACATTGCGGTTTAATTCATTAATAACTTCATTTAGAATTTTAATGGCGTCGAGCTTTCTAGCCTCAGAGCCTTTCCTTTGATCGCCCCAATTTTGTTATGATTACAAAAACTGCGTTCTATTACTCAGGCTTACCATTTCCTCGCACTAACGAATGCCGTGGCTCTTTGTACCTAAATCAAGCGTCACGTGGAACCACCTTCTCACCACCATTCGTCGCTGCAATTTTGTCGTAGTGATAGCGCTAGTTGCACTTCTATAACTTACTTTGTACCCACTCCTATTCAGTGCTCGCGAGCTTTGGGGAGGTCTTCAACATATAATTGAATTAATAGTACACAATTAAATATCGCGCATTGAAGCATGCGTATTGTTGAAATTGGAGCTATTTTGGTAAGTGGCATCTCGCACTCATATTCATTGTTAACAGTTCGTGTTCCTGAACACCACTGAAGCTCGTCGCTTAGGAGTATACTATTGGCAGGCACGGGAGTCGTTTATGCGGTTGCTGTTTACGGTGACGGCATTCTGATGAACACGCAAAGCAAGAAAAAAGTTTGTGTGTTACTTTGCAGATGCAAGCTGAGAAACTTCAGACTGTAGCAAATATTTCAGGCCTTCCTGAAAGGACGCCGCAGTTCTCATAAACCAATGCAAGGCACTTGAGCCTGAAACGTCGTGATTTTTATTTGTAACAAAGTGTTACTTTTCACAGCGTGGTGAAAAACCATTTATTAGATCGAATTAAGGAATAAATAAAACTAGCTACAACGCAGAAAAAAATTGATATCGTTTATAATTTCTCCGGGCCAAGAAATTTTCGATTAAGAAGAAGGCCAATTAGGATCTAAAAATAGAAAAGAAATATCTTCAGCTAATGCACACGCCTCCTGTCATGTCTTTAATCACATAGCAACGACACCCACGGTAGTGCACGCGCACACCGACTTCACATTTTCGTCTGCTCTTGTCGTCTGGAAGCATTGTACGTTCTGCTCGATTCGTTCACTGTCATTGCGCCTACAATCTGACCATCGCAAGAACGATGACACGCCGACTACTCACGTTGTTTTTTTCCTTTCCACACGGTAGGTGACGACGCCACTGGGACGGTGTCTCGTGCAACGGCACGCGGCGCGTTCGGAGCGTCCGCTTCACACCTGTCTCAGCGAGCGCACATCGACTCCAAAAGCGCGTGCCGCTTCGGCCCGGTGCCTCAACCCTCGGTTCCGGACCAGCCGAGCGCTGACGGCGGCCGCCTGTGCCGCCATCTGTCGGCGGGAAAAGGAAGCGCACGAAGCGCGCGTGCTGGTTCCCGAAGAAATGCCCCGCGTGTGCCTGTTGAGCCGAGTGCCGCAACTGTTGTGTTTAACGTCGATACGTGGTGTCTCATTGTTGTGTCGCTGCCTGTGTATGTGTGTGTGTGTGCAGGAATATTTATTGCGAGTGGCTTTATTCCGCTCCGCGGATGACGGTAGGTTGCTAAGACACGTGCTATAACAAAGATGAGTTGCACGAGTTTATAGGTAACTATAAGACGAAGGCGGGAAGAGGGGGTGTGGGGAGGATTTTTAAGGAGAACGTACGGTAGCTGCAGTTATTGATTTATTATTTCAACTGAAACGATTCAAAACTGATTCTGCAAGGCGCATGAATAAACACGAGCATGAAAAGTGTCTTATCCCATAGTGTCTCAGTGGTTCGCTCTAAAATTCGCTACGCACGACTAACTAGCGCCCTCCCCCCCCTCTCCCCCCGCCGCGCGCAGCCCTGCAGCTTCTAACCCTCCCCTCCTCTCCCCTTCGTTTCGTTGCTCTGCGAAACCATACCACCACATGCGAAGCCGCCACGATCTCTGCTTTCTGGAACAGCGGCTGAGGCTACTGCGCGAATATACGTCAGGGAAGCTCATCTCCTTCTCACATTTTATGTTTCCTCCTCTCAAAATATAGGATTGCAAATGGTAAATTCAGTCGGCTGCCATAGACTAAATGCAAAGGTAAACTTCTTGTTTTCTTTGTCCGTCTGTCGGTCTGTGAACAACTTGTCAATCATAGGGGCCTTACATTATTGTACGTTCTCTACATGCAACAAGAATCCACTGTCAATACACGACTTACTGGCTTATACCTTTCAGTGTTGCGGACTCTTTCTCTTTAGTGACACTCTCGCCTCCCTCGCCTTGTTCACTGCACATACAAACATACTTCACTATTCTGTTTTAGTTTCTCAAACAGCGTTGTTTTCCGCGACGTAAAATCTGAGCTACCGAAATACGACTCGACTCCACCAAGAGTCATGGAGGAAGCAAATCGGAAGTCGCTCTCCTTGGACCGTCTTTTTCACTCCCCTACACAGACATTCGTAATCGCGCCGGTGACTGCGTTCGAGTGCATTCGAAAGAGAAGGAACCCGGACGCGGAGACAAAAACAGTTCGCTTCACTTAGGGCTTGATTTGTTCGAATCGTGCAGGCGACACGCAAGCAAAACAGGAGCGAGAACTGTTCCTACCCGTGTTCACACACGTGCATAAAGCACAAAACAGAAAAAAGAAAAGACGCCGGATAAAGCCCTTCCTATAGTATCCTCTTTCCGTGGGATGACTGCAGAGTATCTCGCGAGGAAATGGGCCCCCCGTGCACACACATGGACTACCGCGAAAGGCGAATCCTTTTACTCAAAGTAGTATATAGAGTAGAGGGGTGAAAGAGGAATGGTGGGGGAGTGTGGGGGTGGAATACTTCGGAGGATGCAATGCGGCAGACACTCTCCTGCCAAAGACAGTTCGTAGAGGACACGTTTTCAGCGAGATTCTCCCCTCTTGACACTGAGGGGATAAAAGCTTTCGAACAGCCAGCCCATCCGTCGCCGAAGCGGTAGCGGCTCGAGAGGCCAAAAAAAAAAAAAAAAAAGCACCGGCGGCTTTGGAACACCCATACATAAGGTGAGTGTTTACGCAGGTCTCCCCGACTTTCTTTTGTCTTACGGTTACTTCCTTTTAGCATACGTGGACCCTCCCTCCCCGGCCACCCTCTCATTTTTCTTCCAGTCCTCTCCACTCCACCTTGCGGGCCTGCCTTTGTGAAAGAAAGAAAGAAAGAAAGAAAGAAAGAAAGAAAGAAAGAAAGAAAGAAAGAAAGAAAGAAAGAAAGAAAGAAAGAAAGAAAGAAAGAAAGAAAGAAAGAAAGAAAGAAACGGTCTGGCCTGCGCTTCAATCCGCGTCTCGTGCAAAAGGCCAGCGCTGCATCGGTGGAGGCCAAGAGCTGCCCGTTCAATATGGTCCTATATATGCTCTCACTCACTCTCGACGCCCCCAGGGAAGTCTCATGCTTTGTAGCGCCGCACGCTCAAGCTGATATAACGTATACGCAGAGCGGCCCCCATCGCAACAGTTCGCCGAGGAAAGAGAGAGAGAGAGGCCGCCTCGAGGCACATTCTGCGCCAGAGGTCCCCCCACGCCTAAGACAACAAAACGATATTAAGAACGACAGTGCCGCCGCCACCGTCTATCGCCTCCGGCACACACGAACGAAAAGGCCGACAAGACATAGAAAAAGCAAGATTGACAATGAGTATACAAGTGGGAAAGGGAGAAGAAGATGCGAACAACGAATATCGTTTGTACAACGCATATACACCCTTCCTCCTCACTCAGCAGTATAAAAGCACGGGGAAACGCTGGGGCGGCCGCGTATGTTGCTTGCCTTATTGCTTTCTATATACATCTGGCACCCCAGCTTCGCCTTCTCTCGCCGGAATGCATTATTCAGTGTTGCGAACGAGAAGCAGGAAAAAAAGAAAGGGAGGTACGATCCCCGATAGACCACTCTGGACTCTGCATAAGCGCATAAAACGCGCCTTTGGGATTCGCTTATACCTTCTTTCCACTTTCTTTTTCGTTTAATGTACTGCCACCCTTCGAGAGACTTCAATTCGGACGATCTGTCAGCCGAAGCTGGCGACGGTGGTATATACGGCCAAGCGTCGATCTGTACGAGCACCGTCGCGTGTACACACCGAAGCCCACACAATACACAGCGGGAGTCGGTGGTATATAGGCGCCTCGGATCGCCCACCGGAACACTTGGCCCGCATATTCTCGTAGTAGAGGACAAAAACATCGATATGTAAAAAAAAAAGAAAGGAAACCGACTGGAGGCAGAAAGCCATGCTTCTGCGCATCCCTAAGGAGGGATGTCCTTCCCGGACCTGCAGGGAAGTCCGGCGAGGGAATCCTATGCTGCACCCCGAGTTCTCCCCGCAGTAACGAGTCGCCACGCCGCTGCCGCGTCACTGGCCTTATACCGTGGGAACCCCATGTACTTTTCTTTTTTTTAGGAAACGCCGCGATTTTTCATTTTCCTCAATCTGCGTAGACTCGAGCTCTCGACTCTGGTTGCTTTACGTCGCTGCTGTCGTTGCCTTCTGTGGCTGCCGCACTCGTCTCTAGAGAACACTGCACGGCGGTGGCCGCCCCGAACAATAAGACAAAAATAAGAGACAAGAAGCGTGGAGATCTCTGGCGCCACGCGAACTGCCTCCGCTTCCTTCCCTTTTATGCAGATTAGCGCGAGCGCTTGCTGGCGCATCTTCCGTGGTGCCCTGATTTATGTTTCTCTTCGCGATCGCGTTCCCGCCAGTACAACTTGCTTCCCACCTCCTCCTCTTGCACATCTCGCCGCTTCTATGATATAGGGAAGCCTGTTTCATCTTGATTCGCCGTCTAGCTTTTTCTTACGACCTTTCCTTCCTCAGGCAGCGGAAACCTCGAAGGTTTCACTCCTGTCGCCTAGGCAACCCGAATTCGGCACTCTGATTCACTCGCGCGTTTTGCATGCGTCGAGGAGGAGTGGATAACGGGACAAAAAGAAACGATTTAAAAGAACCAACTTATCGGAAGGCTTTGAGGTGTGTTTTTTTTTTTTTTTCGTGGTTTCCCGGTGCGGCAGGCTGAGAAACAAACCGTTGCCCCACGCGTGTTATCCTCTGGAAGCGGTGTTCGATTCTCCCGAGGATTTTCTCTCTTTGCATCCGGCGTTGCCACCGCTGCATAAGCTCCCGAGGATTGGCGCGCTTCGAAACGCCGAATCCGGGCGCCGATGCGGTATATACTCAATTGGCCCCCGCAGTCCTGTGTTGTGGAGCATTGCCTGAAACCAAGGGCTGGCATCCTTATGCATTGGCAACGGGGAGGCTTCCTCTATGATAATATTGTTCCCTGCGGTTGCTTCGCCGTTATTTCCTTTCGCTTCAAGATCGAGAAGCAAAATTAAAAATGAAGAAATGAAAGAACCATGAAGTCGTGCTGTTCCTTAGATTGTATGTGACAGCGGAGGCG